>OZ010637.1:16899765-17637950 GCA_963932165.1 Pimpla rufipes
GAAAGAAAAATTGGAAGAATTCTTGCTGGTCCATTTCTTTTTGTTGTTGTTGTTTGTTTTTAATTCACGAAAGCCATGACATCGCGCAGTGAGATCCAGCTGAGTGACGCGAGTGCAAAGATTGCGTAAATCTCGACAAATAAACACAACGCGTGTTTGCCGAAGAACGTGTAAATCGCGACATCACAAATACCCGAAGCTTCGCCGCGAGAAACGCCGAGGCTCTCGCGTATTTCCGCAAAGGTAACTGTGGTGTACTAAGTGCTACGGTAAATAACAAATAAATCACATGGATCATAGTGATGTGCAAATACTAGAGTTTCGATTACTTGGGGAGAGTCTAGAAAACTGTATCGTCGTAGCGTCTCGTGTTAATCGGCGCGTGAATCGTCGGCGATTCGACGGCTCGCGGGGCCTCCCCGCGAGAGCTTCCCGTAACATCGAGAACTGACTTGCGATCTTTTGGTTTTCATACCCGTGCGTGCTTCTCTTTCCTTTCGGACACAATGAAACGATTTCTTAGGACAGCCTACTGCAGCCGCAATTGTTGTTGTCGCCGATCGACGTCGTCTTTCCGTTGATCGTCGTCGCGTTAGTCTCGTACCTTGGCAATTCCTGGCTTCGCGCTTGCTGAAGTCACACGAGAAAAATATTGTAATCCGGTTGGGTTTCGTGGCCGCAATGTCTCGTCGTCGGAGGCTCAATTCTCACCTCCATCAGCTCCGCAGCTATCTCCATAAACAACCTCTCGACGTTCTCCGCTTCCTTCGCGGACGTCTCCAAAAAGTACATTCCATGCTGTTGAGCGAATCCCGAGCCTACGTGCGTCGGGATTTCTCGATCCTCGCGATCGATTTTATTACCTATAATCGTATATTTATTTATTTATTTATTTAATTATGTACTTATTTAAATAAATATTTATTTTAATAAATTATTAGTTATTTATTTATTTTAATAAATAAATAAATAAAATAAAAGTATATTGATTTAATATGGATGCTTCGAGAGACACGATATTTTTAAAAGAGAAATGACGAAACTTCGATGTCAACTTCGTTCAGCTTGAATTTCGAAACGTTAATTGCATAAAATTACAAGGCGCGCCGCAGCCTCGACTTCAAGTTTCAGAACCAAATTGAAATACACGTAATGCATTTTTAACGAGGCGCTTCCGCCACTCTTACTTTTCCCGGCGATAACACGAAATTTGTAAACTAATTACTACATTGTAGTTAGAAAGTACTTATTAATCGACAGTATCTTCATTTGCATTCCTTGGACTCTGCACTGAATAATTTATTTGAAATTAATTTTGTGAAATCCGGCAGAGGAATAATGACCACGCTAATGAATAAAAGAGTGTACGGTAGTGAGTGCCGAATGTCACTTTTAAGAAAGTAGCAAGAGGCTGATTAAAACTATACTTGGCTAGCGACTTGATTTACACAAACAGGAATCTAGTCTCTGGTTCAGGTCTGAAAATCACGCTTCAAAGGACACACTGAATTAAAAATAAAAGAAGCAATGTACTGTACTGCCTCATTGAGGTCTTTGATCCATGAATCTCTTTTGTATTATGATTTGTGTTAATTTCTACGATTAGTCTGTGCCTTGTTATTAAATCTGTTGATTTGCATAGATGCTTTAGATTGTTTTCTTGGGTTCCTCTTTATATTTTGTTTCCTATTTTAATACGATATTCTGCACTTACAAATTATTGCATGTAACAACTATTTTTTTGTTTTGTTTTTACTTCTGTTATCCTTACTTTAATCATCTATGATATTGCAGTTTGCATCGTTGCAATGCGAAATTAAAAATAACAATATATTAATGAATCCAAATTTTTATACCTGCTATAAAAAGTTATTATAACGACTAAGAACATGACAAAACAATATTATTTCACCCCCTAAGGGGGGTGAATTATTTATTTGTTTATTGACGGGAAAAAACCCTTTTACATTATATAACATTCTACAAATTTTCGCATATAAATTAAACAAATGAAGATAATAAATATATATATAACTTGAATAATCACAAACATTTTATAAAAAACAGGAATAAAGCTTTCATGGGGACATTTCATAGTAGCTATCCAAATCGTAATGTTAGGGAACTGAAGTTCGATCAAAAATTTTCTATGGGATCGTCAAAATGTAGGGAGGCTCGAAAACTGTTTGCGAGATTAGTTGTTCTGAATATGGTTATAAACATTGTATGGAATAAATATTTTGTTTTTAATTTCACATTGCAACGATGCAAACTTCACCGTCATCGTTATCTACAGACGATGCTGAATTTATATTGCTGTTCGTATCCAATACCCTTATTTGTAAAATGGCTGTTTGCTCCATCAACACAATAAGTAAATAAATACATGAATAAATAAATAACTATAGCTCACCAACTAATATCCTTAGTACATTGTTACTAGCGTATTCCTCTATCTCCCTCAACCAGTCAGGGAGGCAGTCGAAGGTCGGTTGACAAGATATATCGTAAACTAGTATCAAGGCATGTGCTGATCTGTAGTAACTTTGAGTTATCGAGCGGAACCTCTCCTGACCAGCGGTGTCCCAAATCTGCAGCTGCGTATCCAAAAAAAACCACAAAAAAAGAAGAAAAAATAAAACAAACACATCCATAATCAGAACCGAGTTCATCGTCACCCACCAACGCGGAAATGACTGTCGGCATAAAAAATTCATGAGCACTCGCGGAACCTCGCGAATCGCGTTACATAAACCCTCGACGACGACGCTCATTCACGTACCTTGATCTTCTCGTTCTCGATCTCCACCGTCTTGATCATAAAATCAACGCCGATCGTCGCTCCCTGTCCCGGCGGGTAGAGGCCCTGAAAAAAAAAAAAAAATACGCGTAATAAGTATAAATAAAAATTATTACGCGCGGCGCGCTCGCGGCACGCAATTCGTGCGTAACTCGCGGCTTTCACCGGAGAAACGCCAGACGACCGACCGACTGTCTGGACTGTCAAAACACGCGATACACGCGGAGGAGTCGCGCGAGGCATCATGTTGAAGTTTGCATCGTTGGAATGCAACGAAATTAAAAAAAAAAAAAAAGTAATTCTAATTATTTGTATGATGAATAATAGGTAAAAAAAAGTCACCATAGCAAATAAGGGCACAAAAAAAGTATATATATATATTTTTTGTACCCAAAAAATAATATATATATTTTTTCGTGCCCAAAAAAAATATATATATATTTTTTCGTGCCCTTCATCATTTCGGTTGATTACAATTAATTTGTTTTTCGGAATTTCGTTGCATTCCAAGGATACAAACTTCAACGTCATCGCGAGGCGCCTAATCACGATACACTCGAGATGCGTGCCAAAACGTTACCTGGGTGAATCGCCGCACCAGACACGTTTTCCCGACCCCGGCGTTCCCGACGACGACGACTTTGAACAGAAACTTGTAATCTTCCATTGCGTCTCGGTTCGCTCGGGCGCGACGGCGGCGTCAACGTCGTCCCTCTAGCGCTCCATTTACTGCCGAAACCGACGAACGAACGACGGACGACACGCGCTTTTCCCTTTGCTCGCTCACCTTGACGTTGCGCGCGCGCGCGCGCCAAGCGCGCCCGTTTCGACGAAAAACGATGCGATTACGAAACCTCTCGACTTTCGAAACGATCGCCCGTGTTACATCGCCGCGATGGCACCGCGCGATTTTTTTTTTCACGATGCACCCAAGACGAAGCTTTGGGGTAAAGTCAGCGGTAAATGAACAGTTAAGCAAAACGATTTATTTATCATGGGTTTTGAAAAAATGTGATAGTTTCGGACAGTTTGAGACAATTTTAACGATTGACCGGAATGTTGTATTATGTGATGCGGCTGAAAAAGTCTCGTATTTTTATCGCGAAGTGTGTAAAAATAAATGCTAAAAGCCAAAAATCCAAAAACACGAAATGTACAGGCCAATCTAACCTACACTTTTAGTCGAATGCACTCAAGACGAAGCTTTAGGGTAAAGTCAGCAGTAAATGAACAGTTAAGCGGAACGATTTATTTATCATGGGTTTCTAAAAAAATGTGATAGCTTCAGACAGTTTGAGACAATTTTGACGATTGACCGGAATGTTGAATTATGTGATGCGGCTGAAAAATTCTCGTATTTTTATCGCGATGTGTGTAAAAATAAACACTAAAAGCCAAAAATCCAAAAACACCAAATGAACGGGCCAATCTAACCTACACTTTTAGTCGACTTTTAGTCGAATGCACCCATCAAGACGAAGCTTTAGGGTAAAGTCAGCAGTAAATGAACAGTTAAGCGGAACGATTTATTTATCATGGGTTTCTAAAAAATGTGATAGTTTCAGACAGTTTGAGACAATTTTGACGATTGACCGGAATGTTGAATTACGTGATGCGGCTGAAAAAGTCTCGTATTTTTATCGCGATGTGTGTAAAGATAAATACTAAAAGCCAAAAATCCAAAAACACCAGTAAATGAACGGGCCAATCTAACCTACACTTTTAGTCGAAAATAGGCTTCAGCGACAAAATAATCGCAGCAGGTAGCTAAAAAAATAGACAAATTAAGAATCCAATGTTTGTCCAAGACGTTGCAATTTCTCATGAACTCTCAAAAAAACTGTTGTTCATTCACTGGCGATTGTTCATTTACTGGTGCATTCACCCTACATCGCCGCGATGGCACTGCGCGATTATTTTTTTCACGATCCACCGACGACGAAGCTTTACGCCCGACGTTCATTCTCCGCGTTCGGATGCGATGAGAAGCGGCGAAAAACGACCGTCGCACTTTCGGCAGCTGGTGGATTAAATTCGCTGGTTGCGCACTCGGTGGTCATCATTCTGTTCTGTCAGAGTGACGTTTACGCGATTGCACTCGCGGTTTATGCGTTGTGTGTGTTTGCAGCTCGCAGCTCGCTTGGGACTCTTTTGACGTTCGCGTATCAGCGGCGCTCAGGACTTTCTGCTGGACGTCGTCGTGACTCGCGGGGGGTACGAGGTATAACTTTGTATCGGGGAGAGGAGGGCATCGATTCGGCGGGTGGAGGGAAAAAACGCGGATCGACCGTGTACTACGCGGTGTGGCGTAGTAGGAGGAGGAGCTGGAGCGCGACGTAGATGAGATCTTTCTGTTACGCTGTGTATATATAGAGGAATTTTTTTTTTTTTTTTTCGGGAGGTAGAATTTCCTGCCTTTCGTGGACTCGCTACGTCAGATTCCTGCGCTTTGGCGAGAGGCAGCATCATCGGTCGATATTGTCTAGACACACCGGGCGCACCTTCTTTGGCGCTAATAGTGGCGATGAGTAATTTTTTGCCCCGGGGGAGAGGAATGGAGATCGATAGAACTGTAAATTTCATTCATGGGAAACATGTAGATGTATAGATATACATGTGTTATATATGTAGTGCATATTGATGCCGCTTGAAGCTAGTGAAATGCGGCGGTTACGAGTGAAGCAAATATTTTTTTAGACAGGAATTAAAATGAAATCATTTTTATAGTGAAGAAGCTCTGAATTTAAATGTAATTGCTGGACCTATTTAGATTCTTGTAGGATTATTCATGTATTTTGTACGTCTGACAGACCTAAAAGCTGAGTTCATTCAAGCCATTTTTTTTCTCTTCATTGCAACCGCTTTTTACCATCAGTCGATATATTATCATCGCTTCTTTTTTCAAGAAAGCGATGTTTTTTTCCGATTTTTTTCAAAACCGATTAATCGATGTTCGATGTTTATTTATGAAACATCACAAACAGAAATCGATCGAAGACGGTCTGTGCGGTGTTACAAGTATATTTTAACAGTTTCAAAGAAATATCAACTCTCGATAATTTTGCATCACTAAAGTTCGTGATATATTTAATTCTTGTGTAACGTGTGTCATATGGTGTAAAATATGACGTTCAATAGAAGACAGATTATTCGATCTATTTTTTCTATTTACAATTCTGCGTGAATCACAACCCTTGTCCTTATGCAAATTGTATCTGCCACTTATATTATACGTATATTGAATTTTTAGGA
The DNA here is from genome assembly GCA_963932165.1 of Pimpla rufipes. Lineage (NCBI taxonomy): Eukaryota > Metazoa > Arthropoda > Insecta > Hymenoptera > Ichneumonidae > Pimpla > Pimpla rufipes. The sequence goes on from OZ010637.1 coordinate 16,905,818, forward strand.
GTAGAAACAAATTTCACCAACAACGGGTACAACTCATGATTTCACAAATCATGATTATTCTATGCCGATTCTAGCATCACTGTGTTTTGAATGCGCCTTGAGACCTTGGTAGACTTTATTTATTTGAATAAAATAATTTCGCTGATTTTGTTTTGATTTTTCATCATTTTCTACTTTACCGATGTGAAATAATCGATGTTCCGATGTTTTTTGAGAAACATCGATTGTTCATAATCGATTTATTTAATAATCGATTCTTTTAACATCAATTTTTTTTCTCAACATCGCCCATTCCTACCTACACTTATCATCAGCACGAGGCACGACAGGTCAAAGCTCACGTTTTGGCTCGCACAGTTGGCGCCGAGACGCTTCCGCGTGTCGTTATCGCCGTTCACACAATACTCGCGCAAAACTTGCGTAGAATCGCTCAGCGCTCAGGACTCGCCGGGCTCATGCGCAGTGCCGAACGGCCGGAGCCCCGAAAACAGCGAGCCATATTTTTACCGTTCGGGGATGCCGGCTAATTTTGCCTTGCCGAGCCCAGCGAGGCTCTAATTGCAAGCGACTTTAATACCCGCACTATAGTCACCGGGGGTTTGGCCATCTCCGCGTGCACAATGAAAATTTGAGCATCGACGACGGAGAGACGGCGAGCGACTCGGCGGCCGGTGCGCCTTCTGCATTCGTCTGTTTGTTTTGGTAACGCGCGACTGTGCGTGGGAGTCACGAGGGGCAGATCCCTCGGTGTGGCGGCGATGCACAGCGGAGGCGGGAAATTCGTCGAGAGAGGAGCTTTCGTCAGGAAAACAGCGACGATCATCGAGGCCGAGCCTTTCGCCGTTGTGCTGAGCTCGAAATTCCGGACCGAGCGCTGCGATGTTTGCTTCAAGAGGTATACATTTATTTATTTATTGCCAATCACTTCGACTTTAATTCAGTTTTGAAAGGTATACATTTATTTTCGATTTTAATGCATTTCGATAGGTACAAATTGTTTCTATTTTAATTCGCTTCGAAAGCTATAAATTGCAAAAGCGATTTTAGTTCAATTCAAAAGGTATAAATTGTTTTCATTTTAATTCATTTCAAAGGGTATACATTGCTTCGATCTAAATTCGGTTTAAAAAGCAAATATTTATTATCGATTTTAACTCGCTTCAAAAGGTAAAATTGATTCGATTTTAATGCATTTTAAAGGGTACCAATTATTTCCCTTTTAATCCATTTCAAAAGATACAAATTGCTTCTATTTAAATTCATTTTTAACGGTATAAATCTATTTTCTATTCCAATTCTTTTTAAAGGGCAGAAATTATTTCAATTTAGGTTCACTTTAAAAAGTACAAATTTATCAGTCCGTTTCGCCCCCGACAGCTTTCCGCGACAGTTTTTGCATCACACAACGAAGCGATTTGTATTTTTTTTTCTCTTCTTTTCAGAGGCAAAATCTCGCGATGCTCGGGCTGCCAGTACGTCTACTACTGCAGCCGCAACTGCCAGAGGCAGTCGTGGCCGATACACAAGATCGAGTGTCCCAACATAAGGAGGGTTCACCCGCGGGAGGTGCCCGACGCGGCGCGAATGATGACGCGCATAATCATAAAGTTGCAGAACGGGGGAGACCAAGAGCGGGGCTACTACTCAGCGGACGAGTACAGAACTTTTGACGATCTCATGTCCCGTACGTTTGCCTCTCGTTATACACACGAAGACCAGCAGAATTCACGGTTTTTTTTCACCGATTCGCGATGAATTATGGTTTATTTCACCGGTTTTTACCTAAATTATGCTTTACTGAATCGATTTTTCGATTTTTTCCTAAATAATGGTTTATTTCACCGATTTTTACTTAAATTATGGTTTATTTCATCGATTTTTATCTAAATGATGGTTTATTTCACCGGTTTTTACCTAAATTATGGTTTATTTTATCGATTTTTATCTAAATTATGGTTTATTTCACTGGTTTTGACCTAAATTATGATTTATTTCACCGGTTTTTACATAAATTATGGTTTATTTCACCGGTTTTTACCTAAATTATGGTTTATTTTACTGATTTTTACCTAAATTATGGTTTATTTCACCGGTTTTTGTCTAAATTATGGTTTATTTAATCGATTTTTATCTAAATTATGGTTTATTTCACTGGTTTTTACCTAAAGTATGGTTTATTTCACCGGTTTTTACCTAAATTATGGTTTATTTCACCGTTTTTTACCTAAATTATGGTTTATTTCACCGGTTTTTACCTAAATTATGATTTATTTCACCGGTTTTTACCTAAATTATGGTTTATTTCACCGGTTTTTACCTAAATTATGGTTTATTTCACCGGTTTTGAACTAAATTATGGTTTATTTCACCGATTCACGCAGAATTACGATTACGATTCCGTAATCCGATTGCGATTACGAGAATTACGATTTATTTCAATCTCGGGGAAGAAGAATCCGTGCGCTCTTTGAATTCCGCATTTTTCTATTTTTTTGTTGTAATTCCTCTCAACTACCGCAGATTGCTGTAACATAAAGCAAGACCTAAAGAAGATGGAACACTTCACGTCGCTCTGCGCGGTTCTGTACGAATTTTTGCCGCACTCCTTGCTCCCCGAGACGAAGAAACTGCTCGAGATATTCGGCCGCATGAGCATCAACTCCTTCCACGTGCTGGATCTGGAGATGACGAGCATAGGCGTGGGAATTTATCTCGGGCCGTCAGTGATCGATCACAGCTGCAAGCCGAGCGCCGTCACCGTCTTCGACGGGACGACCCTCGTCGTCCGAGCGCTCCAGGACATACCGGACTTTGATTGGGCCAAGGTAGAACGCCGATCGCGATTTCTCGCGTTGCGCGCCTCGCGACCTTCTTCCGTTTTTTTCCAGCAATCCGCAATCGTTCTCGTGTCCCGCGAAAAAATTCTCTGAAATGTACAGGAAATCAGAGTTGTAAACCCCTAAATGTTGTAGAAATGAAGTTGATGGTACAATTGGTTTTGTAATTACTGATTGATAACAGCAACGCTGAGCAATTATAACATAGTGTGTACATTTTTTAATGGTGGCAAAGAATATTTATTCTCAATAAGCTGTTACGGTAATTTCCTGAAAAATGGAGAAATGCGGCTAACGCATTTCGAAAGTAATGAAGAACTCTTCCATTTTTTCATAAATGATCGCAATTTTTTGTTATGCTGAAGTTTGCATCGTAGAATGCACCAAAATTCAGAAAAAAATTAATTCTGATTAACCGAAACGATGAAATTAGGTCTAAAAAATCATTGCAACTAATCGTTATGATGACTGTTTATACTTAATTTCATAATTTGGGGTAATTACAATTAATTTGTGTTCTGATTTTCGTTGCATCCCAACGATACAAACTTCAACATCATATTTTTTATTGAGAATGCGGAATCTATGCAGCTATTCAAAAGTTCACACATCATTTTATAATCGCCGCAGGTTATTATTATTAAATCAAACATACAAAACAAACTGTACTGTGACATTTATTTCTTAAACTAAAGAGGATTCACAACTCTGCAGGAAGCAAATATTTCTGAATCCACCGTCTTTGTCTCAAAATATTTCGGAAAACAATGTGCAAGCAGTTATTTTCCGAATATTTCGCAAACGGCTCAACAGGTGGAACTTTCAGGTTTCCATAACGTACATCGACGCGTTGAAGTGCGTCGACGAGAGGCGCGAGGAACTGCAGAGTTCTTACTACTTCCGGTGCGACTGCGAGAGATGCAGAAATCCGGAGGACGTCGCTACGGCGGCCGCGTGTCCCAACAAAAATTGCGCGGCTCCTTGTTTTCCGGAGGATGATCAGAGATGCGACAAATGCGACCACGAATTTCCGGAAGATCTTGCAGCGCAGTTCGAGATCGTCAAGGCCTCGACGCTTCGTCGTCTCGAGAAGATGAAGAGCGATCCGTGTATCCTTTTCAACTTCGGAATATTCATCCCTAATCTGGACACCAGAGGGGGTTCTGTGTGCCATACGAGGTCTTCGACATAACTTTATTGCATACGCTAGATTTTGACCTCCTGAACACGAAAATTGAGGTGTTTCGCCGGAAACCCGGTTGTTCAATTGTTTATCGGGATTGTTTATTAATAATATAAAATGTTGTTTTATGTCGAATATATTTTTTTGTATAGTCCTGTGAATTTAGAGTCGAAAAGGTACCATACAATTTTACTCAACAATCCATAGATCCGGAGTAATACATTTTTGAAAGTTGCAATCAGACCAAGATTGCTCTGCTTAACAAATTGGTCACTCCGAAAATATAGATCGTGGACAAAAATCGTAAAGGACTTTTATTCGTCAAATGAACTAAGGTAATTGGTAACGGGTCCTTTAATAATTATAAACAATAGATAGTAAACAAAACCTGAAATACCGGCGACTCTTCATACATTTTTTTTTTGGTTCTGCACGTCCCGCAATTTTTTTCATATTCCTCGGTTCATTTGGAGAAATAAAGTTCTTTTCAATTTTTGTCTACGATCTATATTTTCGGAGCTACACATTTTTTGAATTTTGAGAGCAATTTTGGTCTCATTGCAACTTTCAAAAATCTATTGCTCCGGATCTATGGGTTGTAGAGTAAAATTGTATGGGACCTTTTCGACTCCAAAATAACCGAAATATACGAAAAAAAATATACGAGGTGAAAAAAAAACAAAAACTCATATTGTTAATAAACAACCGTGATAAACAATTGAACAACCGAGTTTCCAGCGAAACACCTTATATTTTCGTATTCAGGAGGTAAAAATCCATCGTATGCGACAAAGTTATGTCGAGGATCTCGAATGGCACGCAAAACCTCCTCTGGCGTCTGGACTACCCGCGTTACGATGCCTTTTTTTGCGATCCACAATTTCCTTAATTAGCCGCAACAGCCCTGGACGTATGCAGAACGTGCCTCAAGGAGCAGGAGGGCCTGCTGCATCCGCTGAATATGCTGCACATCCGAACGCTGGAGCTGGCGTCCTCGTTGGCGGCGGAATCCGAATTGTGGCAAGAGGCGGAGATTTACGCGACGAAGCTGACGCAAAAATACGAGTGAGTCCGAGTCGGCGTTACGCGCGAACCGCGAGGATCGCGTCAGACTAAAGACTGCGTTTTACACTTGCAGATTTTACTACGGCGACTCGCATCCGCTGACCGGCCACATGTATCTCACACTGGGAAAAGTGCTGGGCTTCGGGAAGAAGCCCAAGCGGGCGTTCGACGTGATCAGAAAGTCGATCGACGTGATAAAACTGGCGTTCGGCGAGAATCACTCGCAGATGAACGAGGTGAAGAGAATTGCGGACTGGATCATAAGCGAGTACAAGTTAACCGTGGACGATCGATGAGGCTGTGCAACGTTAAAAGAAAACTTCCAGTCGTACATCTTTTTAGGTTCCTTTTTTTTCTTTTACTCTCAAATTGTGAAATTCTGTAATATGTTACAATGAATGTGTGTGTTTTCGCATCTCTGACGATAATCTAGTGGACATTTACGCGATACCCAACAGGCACGAGCAAGTTTCTAATAAAATGTTCAAACATCGGCCCGACGGACTTTTGCGAGTAACGTGCCGGCTCTGTCGGTGGCCGGGAGGCTCGGGTTTCGATTATGATGTTGAAGTTAGTATCATTGGAACGCAACGAAATTCAGAAGAAAAAAAAATTCTAATTAACCGAAATGATGAAATTAGGTATAAAAAGTAATCATAGCAATTAGCTACTATGATGATTTTTTATACCTAATTTCAACATTTGGGTCAATTAGAATGAATTATTTTTCTGAATTTCGTTGCATTCCAACGATACAAACTTCAACATCATTTGCGATTGCGGCTGAGTGGAAAATGATTTTCGCGTCACGTTGTGCGCGACATTAGCGCTCGGCGCGTAAAATTTAATTCGCCGAGTCGCGGCGCACGAGGTGCAACGAAGTAACAATGCGGATTCGGACCGCTAATTGATAAATAAATAAATAAACGGTGTTTAGATAACTTTTGGGTTTGAATGACTGAGATTCATTTTAAAAAACGGAATAACAAGCACTTCGGAACATTAGTTATCTGATTTTCTCTTTTTTTTTCGTTTCATTAAAAAAATTGACAATTTTACAGCTCTCGAGAACGACCGACAGTCATTTGAAATAAGAAGCATTTCAAATACATTTTTATTTGAACATTGCCCATCCCTGATACCTAACATCCTATATTACGTAGAACGACATTATAGTGATTAAAAGAGAAAACAAAAAAAAAAAGAAAAGAAAAACAAAAATGAAAGTCGTGATACAAACGCAAAGGTCCTTATGAGATATTTTAAAAAAGAAATCTTGAGTTTATTAGCTTGCAGTGTCCGTTACATCACGATCCACCGGTTTGCTGTTGGTAGACCTCTATAGTGTCGCCCTCCTCCATCTCCAGCAACGTTGGCGTGTCCTGTTCCATTATGGGTAGCCCGTCGAACCTGAACCGCACCGCGGCTATGGCGAGACCCTGAAAACCCCAAGAATTTGTTTTCATTAATATTTAAGTAATAAAACAGTAATAATCAATAATAATTTAATTGATTAAAAACAAAATTATTCTTTTTATATCTTACAGAAACAGACATTTGCATGACATTATTTTTGCCTTTGTTTTTAATTCTGAGTCTCATCCAAGGATTCTGTACTCAGTATTTGTAAAATTGACCTTACAGAAGGAAAACTTTGGCAAAAAATATTGAAAAAATATGTTTGGCATGGTGTTTTTTAATCTTCAATTCTTACAATTAATCTTACCGAAGGAAAACTTTAGGAATTTTTTTTTTTAATGTGTTTGGCACAGTGAAAACATTGATATGCTGCTACAAAAGATTGAACCACTAATTGCCCGTGGGACACTCATAAAATCAGGAGAAGACGGGAGAACAAAAAAGGACATTATTTTCAGTTACCACAGAGACACCTCACGATCGCAGTAAGCGTTTAAAATTTGTGCGGCGATGTATGTTTTAAAAATCTTGAATTCTTGAAAAGTGATTTCAAACTCTTTAATCTTGAAAATTGATCTTACAGAAGGAAAACTTTACGAAATTTGTTTTTAAAAAATGTGTTTGGCATGGAAAAAGCATTGATGTGCACTAGCAAAAGTTTGAACCACTGATCGCCCGTGGGATGCATGTTAAATGAGGAAAAGACGGGAGAAGAAAAAAGGACATTATTTCCAGTTACCAAAAAGACTCACCTTACGATCGCAGTAAGCGTTCATAAATTTGCACAGCAATGTGTGTTTTTAATCTTGAACTCGTAAAATTGATCTCATAGAAGGAAAACTTTAAGAAATTTGTTTTTAAAAATTGTGTTTGGTACGAAGAAAACATTGACATGCGGCGACAAAAGTTCAAACCACTGATTGCACGTGGGACCCTCTGTAAGTCAGTAAAAGACGGAAGAGCAAAAAAGGACCTTATTTTGAGTTACCAAAAAAGACTCACCTCACGATCGCAGTAAGCGTTCATAAGCTTGCGCAGGGGTGTGTGTTTTTTTATCTTGAACTCGTAAAATTGATCTTCCAAGAGAAAAACTTCAAGAATTTCTTTTTAAAAATTATGTTTGGCACGAAAAAACAGACAAACCAGTTCCAACCACTGATTGCACGTGGGATACTCCGTAAGTCAGTAAAAGACAGAAGAACAAAAAAGGGCATTATTTTGAGTTACCAAAAAAGACTCACCTCACGATCGCAGTAAGCGTTCATAAGCTTGCGCAGCAATGTGCGTTTTTTAGTCTTGAACTTGTAAAATTGATCTTACAGAAGGAAAACTTTAGAAAATTTTTGTGTTTTTAAAAAATGTGTTTGGCACAGAGAAAACATTGATGTGCAGGGACAAAAGTTTGAACCACTGATTGCACGTGGGACGCTCCGTAAGTCAGTAAAAGACGGAAGAGCAAAAAAAGAACCTTATTTTCAGTTACCAAAAAAGACTCACCTCACGATCGCAGTAAGCGTTCATAAGCTTGCGCAGGGGTGTGCGTTTTTTAATCTTGAACTTGTAAAATTTATCTTGCAGAAGGAAAACTTTAGAAAATTTTTGTGTTTTTAAAAAATGTGTTTGGCACGGAGAAAACATTGATGTGCAGGGACAAAAGTTTGAACCACTGATTGCACGTGGGACGCTCCATAAGTCAGTAAAAGACGGAAGAGCAAAAAAGGACCTTATTTTCAGTTACCAAAAAGACTCACCTCACGATCGCAATAACCGTTCATAAGCTTGCGCAGGGGTGTGTTTTTTAATCTTGAAACTTGTAAAATTGATCTTACAGGAGAAAAACTTTAAGAAATTTGTTTTTAAAAACTGTTCGGTACGAAGAAAACATTGACATGCGGCAGTAAAAGTTCAAACCACTGATTGCACATGGGACGCTCCATAAGTCAGTAAAAGACGGAAGAGCAAAAAAGGACCTTATTTTCAGTTACCAAAAAGACTCACCTCACGATCGCAGTAAGCGTTCATAAGCTTGCGCAGGGGTGTGTGTTTTTTAATCTTGAACTGCACCACCGTACTGTCCTGTCCTAACACCTTGAGATTTATGTGTTCCGATTCGGTCTTGGCCTCCTGCAAAATTGCGTTTGTTCGTTACACGGAGAGCGTGTAAAAACACGCTCGACGCGGAAAAGTCGCGTGGAAAGCGTGTGTGACACGAGCGTGTCCGGCGTAGTTCGACGGAATTCGCCGATTTTGAGGTTACAGGCGGCGTTTATACCTTCTTCTCGTCCGACATGTTTATTGTCTCTCGATCAACGAAGTTGGGTTCATAAACAAACGAGAATAATCGTTTGACGCGATCGCTTTTCGGCGGCGACGAGAAACGAATTTGTCCACCGCACGAGCGTCGCGCGCGTTTCACGGCCGATCCGAAGTCCCTTCGTGCGTTTTCCGCGTTGCCCTCTCACTGTTGAACGAAATCCCGCTCTTTGTCGCTCATCGCCAGACGCATATTGTTATTTGTTAGTTTCTATCGGACGCCGATTTGAGAAACAAAGCTGCGAGCGCACCATGTGTGCATCACGGCTATTCGACGAGACTGGGCCAAACGCTCATCTCGGCCGCTACATTCACCGCGCCGGAATTCGCAGGCTGCGCGAATTCGCCGACGCGGCGACCGGCGCATCTATCGAGAGACGAGAAACGCCGCGAGCGACCTAGAGATGCGGTCTTTTGACCGTCACAATACCGTCAAGTGATCGTCAAATGACGCGTCAAAAAAAAGACCAATTTATTTGTGACCGATTATTCAAAACTGCCGCCAATTGCGCGTGTTTTTAGTTCGAGCCCGAATGATTGGGTGACGGACAGGTGTCCGAAAAGCGATTCCTTCTTTATCACGAGCTCTCCATACCGGCAATAGTTTTCGAGCGTTTCTCTCTCCAGGGAACTTGACCGGCCAATCACAGATCGAGCATTCCTCAAAATTTTCATGATCTAATGGAATGCTGTATCATGATTGGTCGGTCAAGTTCCCTGGAGAGAGAAACGCTCGAAAACTATTGCCGGTATGGAGAGCTCGTGGTAAAGAAGGAATCGTTTTTCGGACACCTGTCCGTCACCCGAATGATTGACACCTGCATAACAATTTCGGTGAATCATCAAAAATTTGTCTAAATACTCGGTAAATGTTGCATATCAGCTGATCTGCGTTAAAAGTCACGATTTTGAATGTTTAGCTTCAATATTGACTTACATATATGAAATCAACGTAAAAAAATTGTGACCTGATTTGTGACCGAAAAATAAAAGACCGTCATTTCGCAACTAAACAGGCGCATCTATCGAGAAACGAGAAACGCCGCGAGCGACCTGGAGATGCGGTCTTTTGACCGTCACAAGACCGTCAAGTGATCGTCAAATGACGCGTCAAAAAAAGACCAATTTATTTGTGACCGATTATTCAAAACTGCCGCCAATTGAGCGTGTTTTTAGTTCGAGCCCGAATGATTGATACCTGCATAACAATTTCGGTGAATCATAAAAAATTTGTCTAAATACTCGGTAAATGTTGTATATCAGCTGATCTGCATTAAAAGTCACGATTTTTAATGTTTAGCTTCAATATTGACTTACATATTTGAAATCAACGTAAAAAAATGGTGACCTGATTTGTGACCGAAAAATAAAAGACCGTCATTTCGCAACTAAACAGGCGCATCTATCGAGAAACGAGAAACGCCGCGAGCGACCTAGAGATGCGGTCTTTTGACCGTCACAAGACCGTCAAATGACGGTCATTTTTTGGTCTTTTGACCAATTATAAAAATGACCGTCATTTCGCATCTCTAGAGCGACCTCATTCGCTGTCGCGCAGCGTCGCTCGTCGCAGTCTGCAATTTGCAGCGATTGATAACGTTATCGCATGAGGCAAACATAGAGCGGGAAATAATAAGTCGCGTGATGCGTGGCTCACACGCAGGATTTACACGCCCGACGACTGCGCGACTGAAACAAACTTCGTTTTCCGTCGGGATGTCAGATGCAAAAAGTTGGTCCGCAAGCCGCGGTCATTTTACCGCGCGGTCAGCGTCACTTGACGATGACACAAAATTACGTCACTTTGCGTCATTATTTCGAGCGGGTCGACGGGATTTTTATTTCTTCCTCCCGAAAACCGGGTTGGCGCGCAATGAGGTCTTGGAAAAATCATCTTGACCGCCGAAGCGAGAGTTTTTCGAATACGTCAGATAAATACGTAACTTTCACAAATGTTGCCAATATAAACTTGACAAAAATGCGAGAAATTACATCAAATGTTTACACCACTGTGCAAAGACCAGCGATTTTTACCCCAATTATAATTGTCTCTCATTTCCCTGCGAAAGGTCATTTTCGACATAACATTGCAAAGTAAATAATTCACACACCTCAGCCGCCAAAACCACATCCTAATAAACGTAAAAATTCAATCTCAACGCAACATATCAGAATTAAAAAAAAAAAAGAAAACAAAAGAAAAAGCTCTTTGCACGTACCCGAAAGACCAGAAAGTTCTTCATTCTCTCATTTCCTTGCGAAAGGTCATTTTCGGCATAACATTGCAAAGTAAATCATTTGCTTAAATCAACCGCCAAAACTACATCCTAATAAACGTCAAAATCAAATCTCAACGCAACATATCATCGCAGAAATACAAAAAAAAGAACACAAAAGAAAAAGCTAGTTGCGCGTACCCAAAAGACTGGAAAGTTCTTCATTCTCTCATTTCCTTGCGAAAGGTCATTTTCGGCATAACATTGCAAAGTAAATCATTTGCTTAAGTCAACCGCCAAAACTACATCCTAATAAACGTCAAAATTAAATCTCAACGCCACATATCATCAGCATTACAACAAAAAAAAGCTTGTTGGGCGTACCCAAAAGACCGGAAAGTTGTTCATTCTCTCATTTCCTTGCGAAAGGTCATTGTTGGCACAACATTGCGAAGTAAATAATACGCACACCTCAGCCGCCAAAACCACATCAAAATTAAATCTCCACACAACATGTAACCAAAATTCCCCCCCCCCAAAAAAAAAAAAAAGCTCGTTGCGTGTACCCAAAAGACCGGAATGTTCTTCATCCTCTTATTTCCTTGCGAAAGGTCATTTTCGACACAACATTGCAAACTAAATAATTCGCTCAAGTCGACCGTCAAAACTACATCCTAACAAACATCAAAATGAAATCTCAACGCAACATATAATCAAAATTCCCCAAAAAAAAAAGAAGCTCGTTGCGCGTACCTAAAAGACCGGAAAGTTCTTCATTCTCTCATTTCCTTGCTCATTCATCATTTTCGGCACAACATTGCAAACTAAATAATTCGCCTACCTCCGCCGCCAAAACCACATCAAAACAAAATCTCTACGCAACATGTAACCAAAATTCCCCCCAAAAAAAAAAAAAAAAAAAAAAAAAGCTCGTTTCGCGTACCCGAAAGACCGGAAAGATATTCGTAGTACTAAATTCGTCTTCAAACCCTCCGTCTCATCAAGACGCGCTTGCGCACCATCGCTTCGCCGTGTACGTGCCGGGATTGCGGTCGGCAGTGGCGAAAGGGTGGGGGGGAGCTTCGGTCGGTCGGTCGGGAGGGGGGGAGGGGGTGGAGAGGGGAGGCCCAAGCAAAAGCCATAGGCATCCTCGCTCGCTCTCGTCGGTTTACATGTTGTGCTCGCGGGGGGGAGGCTCGCGTTTCTTCGTGTCAAGTGGTGAGGCTATCGTCAGTGAGAAACACGATACGGAAATGACCGCCGTGGCCGCGCGTGATACGTGATTGTTGTTGTCGGATTTTTTTTTTCGAGTGACGTAAGTAGAGCTCACGCCGCGCGCGCGTCGCGTTGTTAAAACGAAAAGGTGGGACACCGATCGGCGTTCGTCGCGCGCGACTCGTTGTGTGTGTTGCCCGCTGTGCGCGGCCCCCGCGGGAGACCCGAGGGTGCCATCGGGGGTTCGACTCGCGGCGCGCGACGACTCGCCGAGTCGACTCGCCCGTTCGACGCTCCGCCTCGCCTTCCGAACACGACGGCACACGGCGACGTAAAAACACCTCGCCGAGTCGCTGCTAAGAGGCATCCTGTCAATAAGCATCATCCATTTTGTTTATGCACGGCCCGTGCACGCTTCGTTCTGAAAACATGCGCCGCGCCGCGCCGACCGCTCTCTAAAGTTCCTCCCCTCGCCCCCTCCCCCCCCCCCCTCTCGGCCCCCCTTCCGACCCCTCCTCGCGCGCCCCCCGCTCGCCCTTCGCTGGTTGTGTTCGATGTGCACCCTTCGTTCGATGTTGATTTTCTCACCTCTCCGATTCTCACCTCTTAGATCGTGGGATTTGTGATTTCTGGTCAATGACCGGTTGCCGATATTGACGAATTTCGTTGGGCTTGACGATGCAACAGACGCGACTTCGCGGTTGCCCTTTGCTGGTTGTGTTCGATGTGCACCCTTCGTTCGATGTTGATTTTCTCACCTGTCCGATTCTCACCTCTTAGATCGAGGGATTTGCGATTTCTGGTCAATGACCGGTTGCCGATATTGACGAATTTCGTTGGGCTTGACGATGCAACAGACGCGACTTCGCGGTTGCCCTTTGCTGGTTGTGTTCGATGTGCACCCTTCGTTCGATGTTGATTTTCTCACCTCTCCGATTCTCAACTCTTAGATCGTGGGATTTGCGATTTCTGGTCATAGGCCGGTTGCCGATATTGACGAATTTCGTTGGGCTTGACGATGCAACAGACGCGACTTCGCGGTTGCAACGTGCGCTCGCTGTCAAAGTGATATTTGTAAACAGATCCCCCTTTCCAACTCGCGGGACGACTTGATCGCCCCCCCCCCCCCCCAACCCCCGCGCGCGATGTCAACACCAGAGTTGTAAATTCTGATAATGTTTATTTTGTTGGTGCGATTTGATAATGATGTGCTGTGGTGATTGTAAAATGATGTGTGAAGTTTTGGATAGCTGCGTAGATACCTCGTTTTATTCGGTTAAAAATTGTGAGCGATTGAGAAAAAATGGAAGAGCACCGTTCTAAAATGATGTGTCAAGTTTTGGATAGCTGCGTAGATACCTCGTTTCATTCAGTTAAAAGTTGTGAGCAATTGAGAAAAAATGGAAGAGCACCATTCTAAAATGATGTGTCAAGTTTTGGATAGCTGCGTAGATACCTCGTTTTATTCGGTTAAAAATTGTGAGCGATTGAGAAAAAATGGAAGAGCACCGTTCTAAAATGATGTGTCAAGTTTTGGATAGCTGCGTAGATACCTTGTTTTCAGTAAAAAATTGTGAGCAATTGAGAAAAAATGGAAGAGCACCGTTCTAAAATGATGTGTCAAGTTTTGGATAGCTGCGTAGATACCTTGTTTTATTCGGTTAAAAATTGTGAGCGATTGAGAAAAAATGGAAGAGCACCGTTCTAAAATGATGTGTCAAGTTTTGGATAGCTGCGTAGATACCTTGTTTTATTCGGTTAAAAATTGTGAGCAATTGAGAAAAAATGGAAGAGCACCGTTCTAAAATGATATGTGAAGTTTTGGATATCTGCGTAGATACCTTGTTTTCAGTAAAAAATTGTGAGCAATTGAGAAAAAATGGAAGAGCACCGTTCTAAAATGATGTGTCAAGTTTTGGATAGCTGCGTAGATACCTCGTTTTATTGAGTTAAAAATTGTGAGCACTTGAGAAAAAATGGAAGAGCACCGTTCTAAAATGATGTGTCAAGTTTTGGATAGCTGCGTAGATAACTCGTTTTCAGTTAAAAATTGTGAGCAATTGAGAAAAAATGGAAGAGCACCGTTCTAAAATGATATGTGAAGTTTTGGATATCTGCGTAGATACCTTGTTTTCAATTTAAAATTGTGAGCAATTGAGAAAAAATGGAAGAGCACTGTTCTTTATTACTTAGGTAATACGTCAACTGTGTTACTCCATTTTTTTTTTTCAGGGAAATTACTATGAAATTTCATTCAGTACAATTATCCCTTGCAGCCATTCAAAAAATGTTCACATTATATTATAATTACTCCATGTTACTGTTATTAATTGATAATTACAAAGCCAATTGCACCATCAGCTTTATTTCTAAAGGGTTTTTAGAGATTTACAACTCTGGTCAACCCACAGATCACGAGACATTTGTTGTTGATGACGTTGAAATTTGCATTGTTGCATTGCAACAAAATTGAAAACAACAAAACATTAACAAACCCGATTGATTATACTGGCTGTAAAAAGTTATTATAACTACACTAAGAACATGACAAAACAAAATTATTTCACCCCCAGAAGGGGATAAATTATTTGAATTGTTATGGAATTAATATTTTGCTGCTTTCAATTTCGTTGCATCGCAACAATGCAAACTTCAACGTTATTTCATTGTTGCATTCAGGGACTCCGAAGCAACAAAAAATGTTCGCCTTTTTCGACGTTTTTCTTTTCACCAACGACGATTAATTTTTGTCTCCAAGTATCACTGATTTGGGAACGTTTTTATCAAAAACCGAATGCCACAAATTCACATAATTCCAAGCCGCATCTGTCGTTGTTTCAGATAAGGAAAAAAAAGCAAGCTCGACATGGTGAGCAACAATTCGGGGCGCACGCCCCGCATCATGGTCTTCAGGCCGACCTACGAGGAGTTCAAAAACTTCGCCAAGTACGTGGAGTACATGGAGAGTCAGGGTGCGCACAAAGCGGGCCTGGCGAAGGTGATACCGCCGCCCGAGTGGGTTCCGCGCAAGGGTGGCTACAACATCGACGATCTCGACCTGACGATACCGGCGCCGATATGTCAGGTGGTGACGGGCAAGCAGGGTCTCTATCAGCAGATAAACATTCAGAAGAAGGCGATGACGATCAAGGAGTACAAGAAACTGGCTTTCTCCGAGCGTTACAACACGCCGCGTCACTTCGACTACGAGGATCTCGAGCGCAAATACTGGAAAAACATCACGTACGTCGCGCCGATTTACGGCGCCGACGTTTCGGGCTCGCTCACCGATCCCGACGTCACCGAGTGGAACATCAACCACCTGGGCACGATTCTCGACTACGTGAACAAGGACTACGGGATATCGATAGACGGCGTGAACACCGCGTATCTCTACTTCGGCATGTGGAAAACGACCTTCGCCTGGCACACCGAGGACATGGATCTCTATTCCATAAATTATCTGCACTTCGGGGCGCCGAAAACGTGGTACGCGATTCCGCCCGAGCACGGACGGCGCCTCGAGAGACTCGCGAGCGGCTTTTTTCCCGGTAGCTACACGAGCTGCCCGGCCTTTCTGCGGCACAAGATGTCCCTCATATCGCCGCCGATACTCAAGCAATACTCGATTCCCTGCAACAAGGTGCGTTGACGATTTGTTCGTTCAGTCGATATCGGGGTTGTGAGTCTCCATTACTTTGAGAATTCAAGTTTACACAACAGTTTATTTTCTGGTTACGATTTTACAACGATGACCTGCAGCGATTATAAAATTATATGTGAACTCTTGAATAGGCTTAAGAAAAGCCGAATTTTTCATTAAATTTTGGGTGAAATTGTGAGAAAAATAGACGAGCACAGTCCTCCATTATTTCCGCAATTCATTAACAGTATTTCTCCATTTTTTCAGTAAGATTACCATCAAGTTTTCTGGGAAATTAATATTTCTTGATTAATATTTTTTCAATATTAATCAAGAAATTAATATTTTTTCAATAAGATTACCATGGAGTTTTCTGAAAAATTAATATTTCTTGCCTCTATTTAAAAGTTTACAGATCATATTGTAATCATCACGCGTTATTATTATAAAAACATAATAATAACTCTATTTAAAAGTTTATGCATCATATTGTAATCATCACGCGTTATTATTATAAAATCAATAATAACTCTATTTAAAAGTTTATACATCATATTATAATCATTACGCGTTATGATTATAAAAACATAATTATAAAGCCAATCGTGCCATCAATTTTATTTCTATAAAAATGAGGGATTTACAACTCTGGTCGATATACTCGGTGAGAAACCGTGAAACGATTGTCCGTAATGATGGAATCTTGTTTCATTCACAGATTACTCAAGAAGCCGGGGAGATTATGATCACCTTTCCGTACGGCTATCACGCGGGATTCAATCACGGATTCAACTGCGCGGAGTCGACGAACTTCGCGGCTCCACGATGGGTCGAGTACGGGAAACGCGCGACTCAGTGCACGTGCAGCAAGGACATGGTGAAGATTTCCATGGACACGTTCGTCAGGCGGTTTCAGCCGGAGAGGTAACGCGGCTCTTTTGCGAACTACCATAGATATTCTTTTCGAAAAATTCATATTATCGTGCAACAGGAATTGATCGTTTTGTGATATCAATTTGATATTCCAAAGACGTTAAACACCCAATTTAATTTGACGCACAAGATCTTGAATACTCGTCCTAGGAACAATTATTTGCATCGCGTATTCATCGCCGCTAAAAAAATTATTGTCGGGCAAAAGGAATTTATCATGTTTTGATATGAATTTGATATTCCAAAGACGATGAATACGCGATTTCATTAGACGCAGAAGTATTTGAATACGCGTCCTAGAAAAAATCGTTTGCGTTACGTATTCTTACGTAAACAAACATTGTCGTTCAAAAGAAATTTATCATGTTTTGATATCAATTTAATATTCCAAAGACGTTGAATACGCGATTTAATTTGACGCAGAAATACTTGAATAATCGTCCTAAAAAAATCGTTTGACTCGCGTATTCTTCTCCGCTAAAAATAAATATTTTCGTGCAAAAGGAATTTATCATGTTTGATATCAATTTGATATTCCGAAGACGTTGAATACGCGATTTAATTCAACGCAGAAATGCGTCCAAGAAATACTCGTTGGAATACGCGTTGAATACTCGTCCTAGAAAAAATCGTTCGCGTCGCGTATTCTTCTCTGCTAAAACAAATATTGTTGTGCAGAAAGAATTTATTATGTTCCGATATCAATTTGATATCCCGAAGACGTGAAATACGCAATTTAATTTAACGCAAAAGAGCTTGAATACTCGCCCTACAAAAAAATCGTTTGCGTCGCGCCTGCAGCAGCGTCGTTACGTTCCTGCGACACATTCGGGAAACAATTACCGGCGTTACGGCCCTGATCGGAAGTTCGTCGCTCGCGTAATCTCTCGGAACTCTTTGTGTCCGTTTGTGGCGAGTCAGTAGTAATTGCGAGGCGCCCAGCGACGCACACGCTAAACTGAATACCGACCGGTGTTCGCGATACGCGGAAACGAGTCTGTTGTGAAAAAAAACCTCCCCAAACAAACTTCACGGCATTGAAGTCATTCATTCTGGCAATGAAGACGAAACTAACGTAAATTTTATCGGTATTCTTTCTTCAAATTTCGTGATGTCGATTCTCTTTGTTCGCTAAATTTCTTTCGGTTAATCCGGACGCTAAAACATCCTCGTTTTGCCTAAGAACTCAACGTCGTTTTTGTCAGAGCCCGAAATGCAATTCGCGTGTCGCTTCCAGGTACGAATTGTGGCTTCGAGGCGAAGATATCGGTCCGCATCCCGAGGATCCGAGGCAAACGGCGGCGCCGCTGCCCTCGCAGATGGATCTTCTGTGCGCGAATAACAGCAGCGGCGAGCTGCCCGAGAGCTACCTGAGCGCGCCGAAGAACAAGCGGCACACGATTCATCGCAAGAAGAACATCGCCGACACGAATCCCGACGTGAACATGGCGGAGTTGGCCAATCGGCCGGACATTCCGGCGGACGTGAAGAAAGTTCTGCAGGATCTCGAGCTCGAGGAGTCCGAGGATCAGCCGGACGAGCAGCAGCTCGAGGTTCTCGAGGATATTTGGCTCAAAGCCGGTGAATTGGGTGAGTCTCGCGTTACTTTTTCACGTGTTTGAACAATTTTCTCTCTTGTTGAGAGCACACGGTAATAAAAAAACGATAATAAACTTTTTTCGCGCTTACTGAAATTTTACAGCTTCAAGAAGAAATTCGTCGAACGCACTCGTGATATCCGCATTCGATGAATTTCTTCTTGAAACTATAAAATGCCGGTAAGCGTGAAACAAGTTTATTACTGTTTTCGATACCGATTGAGACCGGGACGGGTGGGGAGATGAAAAGTGCATGAATCAAAATGGGGTGACAAAAAGTGCAACCAAAGATCAAAAGTGCATAAACCGATAATAACTAACGATATAATTTTATTTTTACTGATTACAATGAGATATAGTACAAATTACACTTAATTGTTGTATAGTATAAACAAGTATAAAAAGTTTTCAGTGTTTAAAAAAAAGAATGTTTATTAAACGAGGCTCTTTTTTCGAAGTACTCAGCGACTTTCGTTTGTTTCTTGCACTTCTCTCTGCCCGCAACCCCTGTTAATCGGGGTTCTACTCTAATGGTCTCTATTGTTTGGAATAGTGCTGTAAGTCCTCATTACGTTAAGAATTAAAGTTTACACAACAGTGTATTTTCTAGTTACGATTTTATAACGATGACCTGTAGCAATTATAAAATTATATATGAACTTCCGAATAGCCGTAAGAAAAACCGAATTTTTCATTAAATTTTGCGAGAAATTGTGAGAAAAACGGACAAGCACAGACCTCGATTATTTTCGAAATGCATTGACAGTGTTTCTCCATTTTTTCAATAAGATTACCATCAAGTTTTATGAAAAATTAATATTTCTTGCCTCTATTTAAAAGTTTACACATCATATTGTAATCATCACACGTTATTATTATAAAAACATAATTACAAAGCCAAATGTACCATCAATTTTATTTCCATAAAATTTGGGTTTTTCAACTCTGAATCGCGCTACAGCGAACGAACGAAATATCTACACGTGACAATTTTTCCCGCAGACGTGAACGACGCGCTGCTGTACACGGGCAAAGGATTCAAGAAGAAAGGCCGCAAGAGAAAGAAAAAAGCGACGAGCGCGGCGGAGAAGGAGCGCCGCGAGACGAGGCCGAAGAAGCCGTCGGCCAAGGCGATCGCGAACGCCCTCGCGGCCAACAACGAGGATCCCTCGGGCGCGTCGACGTCGAGCCTGAAATCCGAGTATCTCGACATAATCGGCGGCGCAATTCCCTGCCTGGTGCTGCCGGATCTCAAGGTGCATCGCCCGGAGCTCCTTTCAGTCGGCAACTCCGAGTCCTCGTCCGGCGAGGCCGCCCCGTCCGGGATAAACCCGGACGACGCCTCGACGTCCGATCTCTCCGAGGCGACGGACAAAACGTCGAAGCGCAAGAAGCGCCACGCGAAAAATCCAGATCACAAGAAGCACAAGCAGAAGCACGTCTATCGTAACAAGCGAAAACAGCAACAACAGCAGACACCAAGCGTTCCGGTCTTCAGCACGACGGAGCCGCTCGACGTGTCCGACGCCGACGTGCAGCGCAAATTAATGGCGATGCCGAGCCTAACGGCTCACAAATTCTCAGAGCCGCCGTGTCACAGAAAAATGTCCATCATGTCGATCGCGAAAAGCGTCGAGGACGCCGAAATGGCAGCGGCGACATCAGCGACAATCGGAAGCTCCGCAGTTTTGCCGAAGGAAGACGAGGACGACGACGACGATGACGAAGATTTGGACGACACCGGCGAGGCGACGGAAAGCAAATCAATCGCAAAATCACCTGCGCAAAACAAAACCCGAGTCGCGACGTCCTTGAAGCAGGAGAAACTCCTGACGGTGGTGAAGCAGGAAGCGGAAGAAAATCCATCGTCACCCGGCCTGACGCGAGAAAATTGCCTCCCGGCGCAACTCAAACAAGAAACTCGAACCGTCGCGACGATAAAAGACGAACCGATCGAATACTGCGACGCCGCGACCTCAGTATCGATGTCCGACAATTCAACGGACACGAGTTCCCTCTCGCTGATCGTGAACCGTCCGATCGGCTCGACGCTGCTGTCGCGACCGATGCCGACGTATTTACGAAAAGACATAATCAAGGCGCCGCGTCTGAGCGTCCTGAAGAAGCCGCCTTACGATCCGCCTGTGGACCGGAAACCCGGCGTATCGTCGCTGCTGCTGCAGTCGCGCTCGCCGGCG
Source organism: Pimpla rufipes (assembly GCA_963932165.1). Lineage (NCBI taxonomy): Eukaryota > Metazoa > Arthropoda > Insecta > Hymenoptera > Ichneumonidae > Pimpla > Pimpla rufipes. The sequence continues at coordinate 16,926,438 of OZ010637.1, forward strand.
GCGGACGACGTGGTGACGATCGACGACGACGACGACGACGACGAGGAAGACGACAAAGACGTCTACAAGGCGGTCGACGGGCTTCTAGCCTTCCAAGAACGATCGCGAGCGACGGTGCGAGACGCGCGGCTCTGTTCAAACTCGGCCGCCGCGTTGTTCGCGAATTCCCTGGCGTTTCCGCGCGAAGCCGCCGCGAGCGCCGCGCCGGTGACGATAAAAGACATGAGCTCGAAACGCGGGCCGACGGCCTTCGAGCCGAAAGAATGGCGAGACAAGATCGAAGCCGCGAGCGCGGGAAAACCGCTGGCGCCGCAGCCGAGAGGCGGAGGACTCGCTAAATCGGGTTTCCCGAACGCCGCGGTGAACAAAGCGTCGGGCACGCGGATGTTCGGCTACGGGGCGGGAAAACCGGCGGCCTGGGAGTCTCTTCTGCAGGAAACTTCGAGGACGACGAGCGCCGGACCTCCCGCGCTCATTCACAAATTCTGGCCGAATAAATTGGCCGCCGCGGCGTTCGGCGAGCGATCGGGGGAGACGATCGCCCAGCACATTCAGACGCCCACGGCGATCGGTCAGAGCGTGCCCATCGCCGGCGGGCAGACGTCCCTCGTGCTCACGAGCACCAGTAAGAACGGATACGTCACGGTTCGGCCTTTTTCCGCGGTTGCGAAACCCGGGGTGACCGCGGCCGCCGTTCTTCCCGCCGCGGCGAGACTCGCGGCTGTCGAGACGTGCAGGAGCGGCGGAAACGAGGCGGGAGCGAAGAGTCTGCCGCCGATGATAAAATTGGCGGGAAAGCCGCTTTCGCAGGCGGCTGTGACGGTTCTCTTTCAACCTGCCGCGGCGACGACGACGACCGCGGCGACGGCGACGGAGTCGACCGGTCGGCAGCGACGCAAAGCGGTGCCGGTGAAGATCGTCAAGCAGAACGTCGACAATCGCGTGGAGATTCTGAGCGTGACGAGCGATCGCGGGAGAGCGAAGACCGTGGCGACGGCCTCGATGGCCACGCAATTTGGGACGCTCGCCGCGCCGATGGCCGCGGGTGTCACGTGCGCCACGACGAAATTCGGCAGCGGCGTCGCTGAGACGAGATTCGAGACGAGCGGCGGCGCCGCCGCCTCGCAGATTGTCGACGTCGCGACGACGCCCGAGACGCGGAATTTCGCGCGGTCGCTTCTCGCTCAGGGGTTTCCGAGTCCTGGGGACAACAGCGCGAGCGCGATTAGATCGCAGATGCAGAATATCGGACCGCCGAATGATTATCTGACGGCGCCGCTCGCGGCTAAGGGGAAAAAGGCGCCGGCGGGAAAGCGGAAGTCGAAGGAACGAAAGACGACGGCCGAGCGGCTGGTGGATCTGCCGCCGCCTGTGCTCACTGTGGAGGAGAACTTCGCGCCCTCCTCGGCTGTGTTCGCCAAGAGCGCCGGGCACGAGGTTTGCAAACCCGCGACCGGCGGTTATCCCGCGATTCCTGGTCATATATCGGAGATGTTGTATCCGAGCGTGCCGAATCTTGAGCTGCTGCAGGCGTTCAATGATTACTGGAGCGCGCAGGTGTCGCACTGCGCGGTCTGCTCGACTTTCGCGTCCACGCGGAGTGGAGAGAGCCGGCAGATGCCGCCCGACTGGAAGTACTGCAAACCTACGGTTTTACCCGAGAGCTCACCGATATGGGTAAGCTTTAACTTTCGCGTTTTCCAACGCGTATTTACACGCGTTGCGGGTGTATTAATTGGCGGAGTGATTTGTCATTCGTAATTGATCATTCATTCATTGAATGATTTATTATTTATAATGAATTATTGATTTATTGAATGATTTATTATTTATAATGAATTATTGATTTATTGAATGATTTATTATTTATAATGAGTTATTGATTTATTGAATGATTTATTATGTATAATGATGATTGATTTATTGAATGGTTTATTATTTATGATGATGATTGATTTATTGAATGGTTTATTATTTATAATGTTGATTGATTTATCGAATGGTTTGTTATGAATGATAAATCATTCTGATTCATATATCTCGTACGGAATTGTCCCACATGGGAATATTTGTATGTAAAATATATGTCACCAGGCGCATATTTGTTGCATGTATTATACATTATACATGGGGGATTCTCGCTAGACTTGGGTCTGAGCCTCGACCTCTCGGATTTCGTCCATAATTTTTTGTGTTTTTGTCCCGACTCTGAAAATGTTACCAAGTTTTTTCGTTTTTTTTTAAAGTTTGAATTTGTTATAATTTGGGGGAATGAAAACATTGTTTGCCACAATTGAAAAATCTGAAGATTGTAGCAAACAAAGTTCCCATTTTTTCATTATAAACAAATACAAATTTGAAAAAAAAAAAAAAATTGAAAAAAATGTTGAGCTCTTTTTAGAGTTGGGACGACAACACAAAAAATTATGGACGAAATCCGAGAGATCGAGGTTCAGACCCAGGTCGAAACCAGCAGGAATCCCCCATATGCTACATAAATGCGACATACCGGACTTTTCAACAAGAAATATTTCCATGTTGAGTAACTCGACGAATAGGGTAACCCAGTGAAACTTCCGTCCCAGGAATTTGTCACCCAATCACACGTGGATTATTGCAATTTCCACCGATTTTCCAGGTCTCGTCGACGTTATTCGCGGCAAACTCCAAAGAACAGGGCGTCGAGCCCGAGAACGACAAACTCCTGAGCTGTCGGGACTGTCACGTGACCGTCCACGCGTCCTGCTACGGCATAACAGTATTACCGAGTGATCTGCCGAATTGGGCGTGCGACAAGTGCAAAGCCGGCATGGTGCACGTTGTAAGTGCAGTCGGAGCATCGCGAATCTCCGATTCCTCGACTCTTAAGGACTCCGCGTATTCAGTTGGCACGAATTTGAGAAAAGTGCAAGAGAATTGCAAAGACTTCTCGATGGTTTGAGAATTAGAAAAAATTAATGCACGCTAAAGGTACTGAAAAGATTAATTTTGCGTAATAATAATTCCAAAATGTTATTAACAAATTGATTAAAAAAATAGTTTAACAAATATTTCGATGACCCAATTTATTTTTATGAAAATGATTGCTTCGTTTTTCTGTATACGTATGAATTTTTCAAATTTTTAAATAATTGTTGAAATTTGTGTTTTTATGTATGGAAAATATGTACAAATTTCAAAGATTATTTAAAATCTGAAAAAATTCATACTTATACAGATAAACGAAGGAATCATTTTCATTAAAAAAAACCTGGGTCATTGAAACATTTGTGAAACCATTTTTTTTTACGAATTTGTTAATAACACTTTGGAATTATTATAATGCAAAATTAATCTTTTCATTGCCTTTAGCGTGCATACATGTTTTCAGATTTTCAGACCATCGAGAACTGTTCGCAATTCTCTCGCACTGTTCTCGAATTCATGCGTATTGAATACTCGGCGCTCCTACATCCTCAAAGTCTTCGCGTTCGAATGCTGAAAATATACATTTTTTCTTTCCGTTATCCAGATGTGTTGCCTGTGCCCGATGCGCGGTGGCGCGGTTAAGCGAACGAGCGACAGTCGATGGGCCCACATATTGTGCGCCCTGCTGATACCCGGCGTCACGTTCAAAGATCCCGTGAACAAAGATCCGATCAACGTGCTGACGATCAACTCGAACATGCTCAAGCAGCAGTGCTGCTGCTGCGGTCAGAAGGTCGGCGCCTGCCTGAGTTGCCACAACTGCGACGACCTCTTTCATCCATCCTGCGGCCTCGTGGCCGGCGCCACTTTCGTCATACCCGCCTATCACTCGCAGGAGCTTCAGGTACGAAATTTTTGCGCTCGATTAATTTTTCTCCGCTCGTTCGACGAAGAATCACGACGAATCCTCTCCCGCAGGTCACTTGCCACGGACACAACAACGGCAAGGAGAAGTTTCCGATGATCCGCCAAGGCGAGACCGTCTGCGCGAAACACCGGAACACGCGTTACTACAAGGCCAAAGTGGAGTCCATTCACGACACGCTGTTCTACAGGGTCACCTTCAATGACGACAGCTTCAGCGACGATCTCTATCCATCGGATATCACTGTGAGTAACGAGCCGCGGTGTGTTTATTCGCTCGATTCTTTCTGCGAGGAAGAAATCGAGCGAATTAACCAGAGTTGTAAATTAGTTCATTACCTCATTAGTTTAAGATAGTCCTTGCGTCTAGTATTCATTTTCCATAAATTTGAGAAAAATGAGTGAGAATTGCGAACACTTCTCGATGGCATGCAAATTTGAAAAAATTCATGCACATTTAAGGTACTGCAAAGATTAAGTTTGTATAATAATAATTCGAAAATGTTATTGACAAATTGATGAAAAAAAATTGTTTAACAAATATTTCGATGACCCAAGTTTTTTAATGAAAACATTTCCTTCGTTTTTCCGAATATGTATGAATTTTTTCAGATTTTTAAGTTCTCTTTGAAATTTGTACATATTTTCCACATAAAAAACATAAATTTGAAAGAGTACTTAAAAATCTTAAAAAATACGTTGTCGGAAAAAGGAAGGAATCATTTCCATAAAAAAAACTTGGGTCATTGAAATATTTGTTACACCATTTTTGTTTCGTCAGTTTGTTTATAACATTCTAAAATTATTATTATGCAAAAGCTTTTCAGTACCTTTAATATGCATGAATTTTTCACCTTTTTAGATCATCGAGAAGTGTTTGCAATTCTCTCTAACTTTTCTCGAATTCATGCGAAATGAATACGAGATGCAGGACTACCTTAAGAAATAAATGTTACAGTACGGTTTGTTTTGTAGGTGAGATCTAATAATAATAACATGCGTCAGTAATAAAATGATGTGTGGAATGTTTTGCATATGTAGCTGCATAGATACCACATTTTCAATAAAAAATGGTGTGTGATTGTGAAAAACAATGGAAGAACACGGTCCTCCGTTATTTTCGTAATGCATTAATCGCGTTTCTCCATTTTTTTTAGGAGAATGACGGTGACATTTTATTGAAAATAAATATTCTTTGCAGCCATCGCAAAATGTACGCCCTATATTATAATTACTCCATGCTACTATTATTAATTAATAATTGCAAAACCAATCGTACTTAGTGAATCAACTTTATTTCTAAGAGATTTAGTTATTTGCGACTCTGGTATCAACGGGCACCGAGTCACCTTTGGAGCGAGATATTTGCCGTCGCTTTCTCGCTCAATTTCTCGGTTTCTTATTCGCAGAATTACGACCCCGGCAACCCCCCGGCGATCGGTGCGGCTGTCAAGGTGCATTGGACCGATGATCAAATTTACGACGGTATTTTCGAGGGTGCCAACCACCGAATTATGTACACCGTAAGTCGGGCTCGCCACACGTGAATTTCCACCGAATTTCGCGCCTTTTTCTAAAATTCTAACTAAACAAATCCAACTAACAACAACTCTAACTAAACAAATCCAACTAACAACAACTCTAACTAAACAAATCCAACTAACAACAACTCTAGCTAAACAAACAACAAACAACAATTTAAAACAAATTTAGAGCCAACCAATTTTAATATATATAAACCAATTTATACCAATTTATAAACCAATTTTAAGCTGACGATGCGTTACTGTTTCCTCCTCAGGTACGATTTGACGACGGCTCGCGTCTCGTTGTGAAGCGCAACGAAATCTACAGTCTGTACGAAGACTTGCCGAAGAGAGTGCGCTCGCGTATGGTGAGTTTAGCTCTAAGTTAAGGAGTAGAGATTTTTAAAAGAATAATAAGTGAGAAAGACGGAAAATATGGGAGAGAAAAAAAAAGAACGAAGACGAAAACCCCCGCCCCCATGAAATCTCCATCCCAAAGTCCCTGGAGTTCCGTTTCTTATGATTTCACGAGTTGTCTCGCTGCCGCGCCATCCAATTTATGTTTTCCTCGCTGGGGGAAAACACAAATTGCCATTCAATTTATGTTTTCCTCGACTAATTGGTTTTTTTTGTGTCCTTTTGTTTGTTCTCCGCCTTAATTTGAAAATACCAAAGTCCGAGGCGACTGAAATGAAGCACCGATATCACCTTTACGGCGTCGAAGACGAGTCTAACGCGCAGAGGAGGATAAAGCATTCGAAAAAGTTTGACTGAACGAAAGAGCATAGCTTAATGGTCCTTCAATTGCTGTAAATAATTGTAACTTGTGCATATATCGCGCGTGGCGTACACGAAACACATATATATACATATACTTATATATATACAAATATATATATATATAATTATTTATTGAGAATCGGTTGTCTGACGAAGATACATGCGGAACGTCCTTTCTCTGCATTTTTTCTTTTCGTTTGTTCGTTCGTTTATGTTTTGCTTTGCTTTGGTCTTTCTGTCAGGCCGGTGAAACGGCTCCGAATGGCGTTGCACACGACTAATGTACTGAGAAATTGTAGAGTTAAACGTCCGAGAGACTCTTGTCGCAGTAGTACGAAGAAGAAAAAAAAATGAAAAGCGTTTGACTGTGGTTGTCGTATGGCTTGAGTCGTTTAGTAGCAATAAATACAGCTTTTTAAGTACCATGTTTTTTTAGAGACAGAGACAAAGTAAATTGTCCCACTTGTCGGAAGCGTAATCGCGAGGTTTCATTTCACGACGCTCCATCCAATTTTGTTTCCAGCGTTATTGTAAACTGTGTGACGTTGTATTCCTCCTTTTTGTATAAATTATTTGTCGTATAGTTTTGTGTCTGTGAGGAAGAAGAGGAAAAAAATAGGCGAAAGCCCTGAAAAAGGGCCGATTTGTGCTATGTAATAAAAGTCGGTGATGAACAGAAATTTTTGTTTCAACCACTCGAGCGAGTTCGATGTTTCCGTTTTTCACGATATTTCGCGGTCGTCGGACGTGTCCGTCGTTGTCCGTTCACCGAATCAACGATTTCTAGCTGGTTTGCGCTTCAGCGTGTAGCGCCGTAAAACGTCTATGTAATTGAAGGTCTCACGAGAGAACAAACGAGTTAATCGTTGAAATAGTTTTTACGTTGTCTCGTAGCGTTGTTTGTCTTTTCTTTTCGCGTACGCGATTCGACGATAACCCCGGCGATGCACGTGACGAGATGCGAACGAGAACGAGCGAGCGATAGACGATCTGTAATGCGATTCCGCTTTCGCACTCGCGGCTATGCGTTTTTTTTTACAGCACAAATTACCGGTTAAGGTCCACCCGATACAGATAATAATCTGAAAAAAATCAAGCATACAGAAAGTGCTGAGAAGATTGATTTTGCATTATAATAATTCCAAAATGTTATTAACAAATTAATGAAAAAATGAAATGTTCAACAATTTACTCGGAGACCTAACTTTTTTTTGTGATCAAAATTATTTATTCATTTTTCTGAATGCGTATGAATTTTTTGAGAATTTTGTCTAATTTTTTTAAATTGCAGTTTTCGCCACTCATTTTACTGAAAAACACAATTTTAAAAACTTAAACAAAATTCTGAAAAAATCCATACATATTCAGAAAAGTGAAGGAATAATTTTCATCGCAAAAAAAGATAGGTTGCCGGGTAAATTGTTGAACATTACATTTTTCATTAATTTTTTAACAACATTTTGGAATTATTATAATGCAAAATCACTCTTCTCAGCACCTTCGACATACTTGATTTTTTTCAGATTATTATTTTATCGAGAAGTGTTCGAAATTTTCCCCGAAACTTACATTTGACGGAACTGTACCGGGAGGACCACCTTAATGTCACACAATGCGCGAAAGTAACAGCGGAATCGCGCGAGCTCCCCATTCCACTCGGTATAACAATTGTTATTTTTTTCTTTTTTTCGCGACTCCGAAAAAGCCTCGCCGATACAAATGTTAATCGCGTTACGTTCGTGAAATCTTGGATTGCGTAGCGGGCCAGAAGATAACCGACACTTTGTTTAGTTTGAAGAGCCTGATTGCTCGTTGACTTTTGCAAAAGTCACTGGCTCCATTGACTTTTGTTCAGAGCTTCGTAAAAAAAAAAGAAATTGCACTTTCTATCATCGTAGATCGTAGTTCGCACGGTCACCGAGTACGACGGAATCCATCGCGATCGGCTGCTTAGGGTCTGTTTGATCAGTGACTCTCGGTTTCTCTCGAGTTCATCGAACGATTTCCACTAGCCGTGTGCGATAAGATTCGTCCGCGTCGTGAGTGAACGATTTTTTTCGTTGCGTCGCGTGGACGCAGCGTCGGATAATTCGGCAACCATGAAGATTGTAAAAACGAAAAGAAAAAAAAAACGAACACGGAAACCAGACCAGATTCTCCGAAGTTGTGCGCGTGGCGTGAGCTGTTTTATCATTGTTTAGAAAATATATATAATTAAGAAGAAGAAAAGAAAAAATAAAAGAAAAACTTTATATATAGATGACGATTGTGTAGCGACAAGAGAAAAAAAAGCGATGTGTATACTGTATTCTCGCTGAGTGTGGAGCTCTTAATAATGATATTAATGATAGTTAATGATAATTATTAATTACGACACGATAACAGGGAAGAGTGAAAAAAAAACGAAGTAACGAAAATGGACGAGGAGCGAGAAGGATTTGAATAAAAAAACACGCAAAAAAAACTGGAAACTCGACGGATTTACAGTATGACAAAATACGTTTATTCACTGGTAAGTACACTGCCTGGCAATCGTCTATATATTAAACTAGGTTAATCACACGCGCTGGCGCGCGTGTCTGAAAAACTTGCAAAAATAGACCTCATGAATTTGTTCTTTGCAAAATATCGTCTTTTAACCTATACCATCATTCTCAAGTCGCATATTGTACCCCCGAAAACACTGGTTATTAACCTTTTTTAATGGATTTTGAAAAAAAAAAAAAAAATTGGCGGCGAAAAAAATATTTTTTCTGTCAGAAATCGTAGATCCGGCTCCGGACCGAAAATCGCCAAAATCGACCTCGGAAATTCTTATTTCAAAACATCACCTATAATAGGTTAATCAATTTTGAGCTGCTGCGCTCTTATAAAGCTTTAAAAGGTTACGGGTGGTGCCCCGCCTGTCCTTTTATGAAATTTTTCAAATTTGACACCAAACTGATTTTGTTTATCACGGACTTTCCTGGCAACCAATCACATCTCTAATAGTTTGCTAACAATGCTTTCCGTTACTCATGAACTTTTTAAAAGATCGGAATTTAAATTAAGCACGAAAAAAAGTGGAAACTCGACGGATTTACAGTATGACAAAATACGTTTATTCATTGGTAAGTACACTGTGTGGCGATCGTCAATATATTAAATCGGTTAAATACATCGCGAGTCGCGCTTAACAAAAAAAAAGAAATAAATAAAGAAATAATTTAAAAATATATATATGTAACGAAAATGGACGAGGAGCGAGTATTTAATTTAAAAAAAAAACACGCAAAAAAGTGGAAACTCGACGGATTTACAGTATGACAAAATAGTTTATTCATCGTTAAGGGAATGTGAAACATGTACCACGTGACACGTGAGCGCGAGAGAGATAGCTGCAATTTTAGAAACAACGCCATTCGGTTGTCTTTTCGAAAATCAAAATTCGGACTAATTCATTCCCTCGGTGCACATTACTGGCGTCTGTGTTTCAATTTTCACGTCGATCCGTTCATAATTCGCGTCAGAATCTACTCCCGAAATTTTGAGGTGCGCGACCGAGTGTTTCACATGCCCTTAAGGGCATACCTTCAGGGCAGTAATGTGCACCGAGGGAATGAATTAGTCCGAATTTTGATTTTCGAAAAGACAATCGAATGGCGTTGTTTCTAAAATTGCAGCTATCTCTCTCGCACTCACGTATCACGTGGTACAGGTTTCACATTCCCTTAAGGTAGTCCTTGCGACCGATATTCATTTTGCATAAATTCGAGTAATTTGAGAGAGAATTACGAACATTTCTCGATGGTATAAAAATCGGAAATAATTCATGCACATTAAAGGTACTGAAAAGATTAATTTTGTATAATAATAATTCTAAAATGTTATTAACAAATTGATGAAAAAAATATTGTTTAACAAATTTGTCGATGACCCAACTTTTTTTTTTATGAAAATGATTGGTTTATTTTTCTGAATACGTATGAATTTTTTCAGATTTTAGAGTTCACTTTGAAATTCGTGTGTTTTTATAGGGAAAATATGTGAAAATACAAAGTGAACTCTAAAATCTGAAAAAATTCATACGTATTCAGAAAAACGAAGGAATCATTTTCATCCACAAAAAAACTTGGGTCATCGAAATATTTGTTAAACAATGTTTTTTTTCACCAATTTGTTAATAACATTTTCGAATTATTATTATGCAAAATTAATCTTTTCAGTGCCTTTAATTTGCATGATTTTTTTCAGATTTTTATATTATCGAGAAATGGTTGCAATTGTCTCTCAATTTTCGAAAACTTATGCGAACTCGACACCAGGCGCAAGGACTACCTTAAGTACACCGCGTGGCGATCGTCAATATATTAAATCGGATAAATACATCGCGAGTCGTATTTAATAAAATAAAAAAATAATAAATAACGAAACTGGACGAGGAACGAGGATTTGAATTAAAAAAAAAACACGCAAAAAAGTGGAAACTCGACGGATTTACAGTATGACAAAATACGTTTATTCATTGGTAAGTACACTGTGTGGCGATCGTCAATATATTAAATTGGATAAATACATCGCGAGTCGCGTTTATAATCATTGACAAAAGTAACGACACCCTCGAGCACGCGCGCAAAGAGGTGGGCGTACTCGCTCTAATGGAACGGAATATACGAAGCGGAATGTATCTCGCGCGAAAAAAAAAAAATAATTTAACCTCTGACTATATCTCCGGCCTCAAAGAATAAGGTTCACCTAAGACTTAGTGACTAGATAATATGTCGCACGTTCGTTGTACGTGGGGATTGTACAAGTTGCCGGGCACGGTAATCTTTCGTATAGTCAGCTAACTAAGAACTAGGAACAAGTGGATTGCAAGTACTCTCAATGGCCAAATGGTTTTTCTCTTTCTCTTCTTTATCTCCCGCCTTATGGTCCTCGCTTAAACGCCGAGACGATTTCGCTTTAGGCCTTTTTCTGAAAATTAAAACACAAAGGGGCTGTTGTTAGTCGAGCGTGAACCACGAGTCGCTCTGCAGTCGCAGCAGCAGCGGCAGCGGCAACGGGCACCGTTTCGAATTGAAAGAAAGAAAAGAAAAGGGATGACAAAGTATTCCTTTTCTCATCAATTAAAAAATGCGGCACTACAAAGTTTTACTCACGTTAAAAGGTTTTTTTTAACGTTATAACGTTTTTTTAACGTTAAAAAGTTTTTTTTACGTTAACATTTTTTTTTTTCGTTAAAAAGTTGTTTTAACGTGAATGCTACACAACTCAGTCGGTATGAAAAATATCTGCAAATTCCACTGGCGATACGAATCTTTAATCAATTTCTTTCGACACGATAAATTGTGTTTTGTTTTTCATTCGAACGATGCCCGAGTCGTTGCTCGCTCCCAAAATGATTGTAAATAAACAGCAGCATCAGCAGCAGCGGCAGCAAGAGACTTACGACTGGATAGAGGAAAGTCTCGGCGCGATCAACGCCCGAGCTCGATTCGGCTATACACGTCGGTCCGCCCATGTCGCTCCACTCGATATCCTCGATCAGCAGATCCCCGTTGCCGAGGACCTTGTAGCGCGAATTGCGGTGATTCACGACCCGGTTGTTGTTGTTGTCGAGCCAGCGGGTCTGGGGCCTCGGGGTGCCGATCGCTTTGCAAGACAGCACCACCGTCGAGCCGCTCACGGAGAATATCGTCGATGTGTGCTGGGTTATCACCGGGGGACGCTCCCTTCTGCATACGGTCGGTCTATTACCGTTTTCTGAGGATCGAAAGAAGCCGGGAAATTAGTTTAGTGTAGATAGATTGAAACTGAGAGAATCCTGAGTACCGACTAAGTAGAATCCTATGTGCAGTTGCTTCTCAAAGCAAAGGCAACGAAATAGTATATTGTGTAAAAGTGCGTAAAGTACAACATTTCCGCACGAGTTACACATACTATTTTTTTGTAATAGCGTGCGTAATGCGAGTCTTGTTCGGGGAGATTGAGCGAAGTCAAAGTGCGAGTATTCCGAGAGGAGTGCGTAAAGTAAGCAGAGTGCGTAAAGCTTTATTTTACGCACGACGTTACTTTACGCACTCGTGCGTAAAGTAAGCAGAGTGCGCAAAGTGAAGCTTTACGGACGACGTTCGGAAAACGAGCACTTTACGCACGCGAAACCTCACCGAAATGACGAGTTTTACGCACGCTATTACAAACAATTATTTAAGCTCTTGTGACGGCCCCTTAAAACTTATATTTTGCATGCGCATTAAACTTTTGCCTATAGGAATATCTCCGACTGATATACAAATTCCCAGGCGCGTTTCGCGCGAACTGACCCCGAGATCATCGCCGTCGATGTGGCGATGATCCCGGCACATTCAGCGCACGGCGTCCTACTCTCGCGCTTCGACGACACACTTCAACTTCACTCACATTCAGACCCTCATATGCTGTAACGTTCAGTCCACCGAATACTTCATTGCAATAAACTTTCATTCAACTGAAACATCTCGGCTATTTTTCCGATCGTTACACTCTTTTCCCATCTTCAATTTCGCGCAGCGTTTTCTGAAGATCAAAGAAGCCAAAAAATAGTTTAGTGTAGTTAGATTCAATCTAAGCGATTTTAAGTACAGACTGGTCGTTTTTTGAAGCGAAGTCGATGAAAAACTGTTTGAGCTCTTTTGCCGTCAACTAATTTGGCGCAACATTTTCTGAAGATCAAAGAAGCCAAAAAATAGTTTAGTGTAGTTAGATTCATTCTAAGCGATTCTAAGTACAGACTGGTCGTTTCTTAAAGCAAAACCGACGAAAAGCTGTTTGAGCTCTTTCTTCATTAACTAATTCCTCGCAGCATTTTCTGAAGATCAAAGAAGCCAAAAAATTAGTTTAGTGTAGTTAGATCCAATCTAAGCGATTCTAAGTACAGACTGGTCGTTTTTTTAAGCAAAACCGACGAAAAGCTGTTTGAGCTCTTTTTTCATTAACTAATTCCGCGCAGCATTTTCTGAAGATCAAAGAAGCCAAAAAATTAGTTTAGTGTAGTTAGATTCAATCTAAGCGATTCTAAATACTGGTCGTTTCTTAAAGCAAAACCGACGAAAAGCTGTTTGAGCTCTTTTTTCATTAACTAATTCCGCGCAGCATTTTCTGAAGATCAAAGAAACCAAAAAATTAGTTTAGTGTAGTTAGATCCAATCTAAGTGATTCTAAGTGCAGTCGCTTCTGGAAGCAAAGCTAACGAAAAAATCTTTAAGCTGTTTCTCCATCAACTAATTTCGCGCAACGTGACTGTCGTCTTTCACCCCCAATGTCAACCGATGGCAAACAATACGACGGGTCTCAAGCCGCGAATTGTGTACCGACCTTTTACGGTGATGACGGTCGATTGAATGGACGTCTTCTCGCCGGCGATTGCGACGCAGTGGATGCGGCCCTGATCCTCCTTGGTCGCACAGTCGATAACGTATTTCGACTCCACCCGGGAGAGGCTGTCCTCGTCGGTGCCCGACAATTCGGACGGCACGCTCGCCTTGAAGAGTTCCTCGATCTGCGAGAAATTATTCATTTGAGTCTTAGCTTTGTTTCTTCCTTTTTTAAAATTTTTTTTTCTCCTCTTTCAAAGCGTTTTCGCCGATAACTCGCATCGCGCTCGTTCTCACCTGTTTCGTAGGATTATCACCGCGAACCCAGTAAACCTTTGGTTCCGGACTGGCGTCCACTTTGCACACTAACTCGTATGATTCTCTGTGGAAGCGAATAGAATATTTAAGCCACCGTCTCGATGTCTAAAGTAACTTCGAAAAATCTATTTAGCTGTACACGATTAAAACACTCGAAACTCACCCTTCTTTCAATTCAACGCCGTGTCGCACGCCTTCCAACTGGACGGCCACGAATTTTCTGCCAAAGTTCTGAAACGAGGAGAAATAACTGGTAAGTCGATGGGAATTATTTCAGTATTAATTTTTTTTGTCTCTTACGATCGATCAGACAAATCCGAGAATAACCATTTTTTTGCTTCTCGTGATTTTTAAGTCAACTCGGTGAACGGATTTTTAATAATTAAATTTCTATATTGTTGATGAAAAGAATAAATAAAGGCAAATTTATTGTCGATGAAAGGAATAAATAAAGGCAAATCTATTGTCGATGAAAATAATAAATAAAGGCATATCTATAGCCGTTGAAAAGAACAAATAAAGGCAAATCAACAGCCGGCAATGAAGCAGGTATTACAAACATTGAGGAAGGACCACGACTTAATGCAGGAGATACACAATCGTTCATTTCTCGTGACTTTCGCGTCGAACCGGCGAACGAATGTTATTAACTCAAGCTCCGTATTGTTGACGAAAGGCATAAAGGCCGGCAATGTAGCTGTTGTTGTAAATATCAAGAAAAGACCGTGAGAAAAAAAACCGAAAAGAAATCTCGATACGTGCGCATTCCAGGCCGACGGTGAAAACGCGACGTTCGATGCAATGTGTAAGAGTTTCAAGACACGCGACAGGTGTCGCGCACGTGTGAACCGTGACTCATCACGGCGCATCCAAGACATTCCAGCGGCAAAGGTTCCAGCGCCTCGGATTACAACGGATGCCACATCATTTTGCCAAAAAATCATTCGGTTTAATCGTCGTTTTCCCGAACATCATTTGGCCAAATTATGACACTAATATTGCCGAACATCATTTGTCCGAATTGTGGTGTTTTCGAATCTTTGACTTTCCGAAATTTAATAATATCACATTATTATTCAGTTCAACAATGTCGCATTATTAATGTTCGGTTCTTTGATGATTCGGAAATATCACGATTGGCACAAATAACGTTCGGCAAAAATGACGATTCGGCAAGATGACGATTTGACCAAATGATGTTCGGCAATTCGATTTTCGGCAAAGCGATGATTTCGCCGAATGATTTTTCGTAAAAATGTCGCGGGTGCCATTTCAGCGGCGAATTTTATCTTCGACTTTTTTCCCTAGCAATTTACATTTTTCTCCGGATTCTTGGCGGGGACTTCCGGCTCCGGATCTCCGAGCTCATTGGCGTTGTCGATGCTGTTGTTGTCCAGCGACTGTTGCTCCGCGACCTCAGCCTCCTCGGCGAGCGCCCGCAGGAAGGACAGCGAGTGAACGGGAGCCAAGTGGGAAGTCGCGACCACCAGGAAAAATCCCACCAGGGACTTGAAGAAATATTGTTGCATCTGAAAATCAAACACATTTATGTATTTATTGCAATAAAAAATCGCACCTTCGAAGTTAGTCTAGAGCATTAAAAAAATATCAGAAAAAAAGAAAGAAAAAAAAATGTCACCGAGGAATTTATTGGTGAAAAAAAGTGTTTAATTTTTTTTTCGTTGTAATCGTCACGCGACAGAGTCAACAGGTATCGGTAACGCATTGCCGCACCGCATGCGACGCGTGACTCGGGGGTCCAAACAAATGTCCCAACAAATGCGTCACCTGCGTGTTTGTTCTCCTCTCATCGTGTGTGCATTCGAGTCCAAACGAGACGGAATTTCGTTTGACTGAGATACGCGACGTCGCTGCGCGATTGATACAGTTGATCGTGCCCCTCATTCGACGAGAGCCCCCCTCAACCGCCGAGAGCGGTTGAATAGAACCATTCGGTTTATTCATCGTTCTATCTTTGGTTTTTCTCGTTTTTATTTTCAATTTTATTTCGTAACCACTTGACTGATCGAAATAAACGAATTTAAAAAAAATAGTATATTATGCCACAAGTGCGTAAAATCTTACGCACGTGTGGCGTACCATATTTTTTTTACGTAGTATGCGAAAAATTACATTTTACGCACTGTGCGAAAAATTCCATTTTACGTAGTATGCGAAAAATTCCATTTTACGCACCGAAGGCAGTGCGTAAAATCGAATTTTACGCATTTACGAATTTTACGAATTTTACTGCCTTCAGTGCGTAAAAACGAATTTTACGCATTTTACGAATTTACGGATTTACGAATTCTACGAATTTTACTGTCTTCAGTGTGTAAATTCGAATTTTACGTATTTTACGAACTTTACGCATTGTGCGTAAGATGAATTTTTACGCACAGTGCGTAAGATGAATTTTTGCGCACAGTGCGTAAGATGAATTTTTACGCACAGTGCGTAAGATGAATTTTTACGCACAGTGCGTAAGATGAATTTTTACGCACAGTACGTAAAATGAATTTTTACACACAGTGCGTAAAATTTCGTTTTACGCATACTACGTCAAAAAATCTCGTACACAAAGCCCTGTCGCTCGACAATTAGCGTGCGCGACAAGTGGCGCGCACACGAGTGAGACGACAACTCCGCATCCACATGGCAACGATCGGCCGGGTCAGAGTCAACACCGCCGCACTCGGCAATTACGCGAGTCACTCGGATCACCAGATTTCTCGTCCTCCACCGCCGTATAAAGGACAACTTGGCGCTCGTATCCGCTCTCGTCACACGTCTCACGCCGGACGTTCCGTCACGCGTCGTACGCTCGTCAAAGGGACGATTTGGCCGTATGGTTAAATCGGCATCAGTGCGTCAACCGGAGCCAGCCCAAAATATAAGAGGAAGAAGTCAAAGGGACGAGCGTCGTGCGTGAATCCGCGAGTCGCGTGGCGAGATCTCTCGGACGGGGGTGAATCACATCTCGCCCGCGGCTTTTGTCGATTCGATCTGGTCCGGCCGGTCCGGTCGCGACGAGTCACGAGCGCAGCCGGACTTTTCCGCTTTCGACCGAGCGATCCGCGCGACCCGAGCAACGAGAAGGGTGGGGGGAAGGACTAAACGCCCGAGGCCTAAAACATTCAACGTATCAATTACACAGGCAGCCAATTTCTCCCGAGGCCGGAGACAAACGATCCGAGTCAGCCCGACGTGTAGTGATGCGAGATTGTGATTCGATTCTTTGAGAATCGATTATTTCTTCTGGAATAATCACGATTATTAATCGATTGTTAAGTTCCTCGATTATTTCTTCTCGAATAATCACGATTACTAATCGATTGTTAAGTTCCTCGATTATTTCTTCTCGAATAATCACGATTATTAATTGATTGTTAAGTTCCTCGATTATTTCTTCTCGAATAATCACGATTACTAATCGATTGTTAAGTTCCTCGATTATTTCTTCTCGAATAATCACGATTATTAATCGATTGTTAAGTTCCTCGATTATTTCCGAATCGATTATTCACACTTGGCAATCAGTTAAGAATCTTCGGTGTCTTTGCGTGCAACGTGCCGTGGTAAATCGTGTACGAGAAAATTATTCGCCGGTTTTGGTCGTTGGACGAACTTGGACATTAAGTTGTACTTTGTTGGCATTTGACTTCTTTTCCCTGAATCCTTAGTTATGTTACATTTTTTTTATGCTCCAGATAAATAATCGATTTTTTTAGTTCGATTCATCGACATTAAAAATTGATTCTTTCAAAAATAATCGACTGTGAAGAATCGATTTTTCTCGACCGATCCTCCCATCACTACGAACGACCCGAGCCAGACCGACGCGTTCCGACCGGATTCTCGAGAACGCGGGAAAAAGAGCGGGAACGAATGTCTCAATGGAGCGGCCCGCGCGTCCGGCGCTCTTTGTCCTCCCGAATACCTTTCGAAAAAAAAAGAAAAGAACAAAAAAAGCGATTAGTTACGGTACTACTAAGGCACGGGAGGCCCTGCGGCGCAGTGACGTCACAGGAGGAGCGCGGAGATACCGGCGAAGAGAGAAGAAAGACGAGTAATGGGGAGGGAGAGAGGGAGGGGAGGGAGTCGAACGAAGTGGAGAGCTGCACGCGCTCGCTCGCCGGCTCTCGCCCTTCCCGGTAATTTCCTTTCCCCTCGCGTGTTATGCGCGTCCGAGCGAGAAGAAGCGCATAACTCGGCGCGTTCGGCCCGGAGGCCTCGGGGATTCGGGGAACCCGAGCACGTCACACACCGGCGTCCCGTAACTATTCCCGTGGTGTAATTCCGAAAGGAGCGATCGAGAGAGAGAGAGGAGAGATAGTCGAAGATTCGTCATTTCAACCTTCGTTCTCGTGTTTGTATTCGATATACAAGTGCAAGGCTTGGGAATTTCTCGTGGGGGGAAGAAAAACGGTTACAGGAGGTGCGTTTCACGATATCCGAGGAATCACGAGGATCTTACCGCACGGCGCGCGTGTTTAGGATAGTCGAACACTCGTTGCCGTCTCGACCTTCGTTTCGTTCTCGTTCTGTTTTCTATACAAGTGAGGCGGAAACTCGCGGAAATGAGAAAAGTGATTGTTGCAACGAGAATTGTGGATGAGACGATTTTTTTTCTGGAAGTATTGGACAAATCGCGAAACTGGCAAAATACACCGAATGCAGCAATAGTTACCAAAAAATGTTTTCCAAGAAAAAAAAGCGACGAAACTTTTGTAAGAGACGAATTTTTTCCAGAAGTATTGAAAAAGTCGCAATATCTGCGGGATACACCGAATTTACTATACCGATCGCGGTGATCATTGCCAGAAAATGTTCTCCAACGAAAAAAAAAAAACGGCGACAAATCTTATGTTTTCCATATAAGTGAGGCGCGGAAACTCGCGGAAATTTCTCGTGGGAGTGAGAAAAGTGATTACAGAACGAGGTGCGTTTCACGATATCCTAAGAATCGCGAGGATTTTACCGCACGGCGCTCGCGTTTTTACGATACGCATTCGACCTTCGTATTCGTTCTCGTTCTGGTTTCGATACAAGTGCGGAGCCCGCGAGGCGGAAACTCGCAGACATTTTTCGTGACAGTAAAAAAAAAAAAAAAAGATTACAGAAGGTGCGTCTCACGACATCCTCGAAATCACGAGGATCTTACCGCACGGCGCACGCGGAATGCTTTTCAAACTGCTCGATCGGCGTCTCGCCTGTTGCTCGTTGCTGCGGTCAGTGTCGCGGACTGCGAATGAGTCGCCGTCGATGATCTGACAACTGGCAAGTGCATCGGGCTTCTCGCTCTGTGTGTGCGTGCACGTCTCTGTGTATATTCTCGTGTGCGTGCAGAGCGTGGACTGAATGAGCGCTGTGTGATGTATAGCCAGCGGGTATCCCACTACTCGGGGCTACCCGAGTGTATGAATGAGGAGTTTGTCACGTAGGCCAGTGGGTATAGCCACGCGCGATCCTCGGGACCTCGGCCAACGCACCGCACTGCACCGCATTCGCCGGTGCGCCGCGATGCGACGTCCGAATTGCTCGTGCGCTTTCAATCTTCAGTCGCCCTTTTGGAATTCTCTATATTGCCAGTGTAAAATGAAACAATCGACCACATGGCGAGAAGGATTTGATAATGCCACGTGTAGTGCAGTAAACTTGTTTGTTATTGGACTGTTATTGGACGGCCAAATTTCTCTAGAAGTGTTGGAAAAATCGCCAGACCGGCAGGATAAACTGAGATTACTACGCCGAGTGTAGCAATTGTTACCAGAAAATGTGATCTAACGAAAAAAACGCGACGAAAGGTTTTTTTTTTAGAAGTATTGGAGAAATCGCAAGACCGGCGAAATACATCGAGTTTACTGCACCGAGTGTAGCGACAGTTGCCAGAAAATGGTCTCCAAAGAAAAAAAAATTGCGACGGAAATTTTGGATAAGACAAATGTTTCTAGAAGTATTGGAAAAATTGCCAGATTGGCAATATACACAAAGTGTACTGCACCGAATGCAGCAATAATAAATAAAAAATGTTCTCGTATGAATAAATTCCAACGAAACTTTTGGATGAGATGCATTTTTTTATATGTATTGGGAAAAATCGTTATACCGGCGGAATACACCGAATTTACCGCACCGAACACAGCGATAGTTGCCAGAAAATATTCTCCAACGAAAAAAAAAAATAGCGACAAAACTTTGTACGAGACGATTTTTTCTAGAAGTATTGCAAAAATCGTTATACTGCCAAATACGCCTAATTCAATGTACCGAATGCAGTGATCATTACGAAAAAAAAAAAATTCACCAACGAAAAAAAAAGGTGACAAAACTTTTGCTCAAGATCCATTCGCAAACTGCTGTATCGAAATTTCTCAGGAACCCTCAGGAGTGTCCGTGGACAGAAAATTCGCGCTCAGCGCTACGATGTTGTATATCTACCTCGTTTTACGAAATCCCTCGGGACGTGGTTGCGGGCAAGGGAACGAAGAAAAATCGCGCGGCGCTGTGGCTGCGGAGTCTCGTGAATCGGTGACGCGAGGAGAAGTTCGTGAAGAGGTAGGAGGCTCGTTGCACCATCTCAGATGTGACTCGCGGCCGGGAGCTGACTGAACGGCGGGCACCGAAGTGCGCGCTCTACGTAGACTCGGCATGATGCAACTAGTCCCGCGCGCGTAGCAGGTGCGCGCCGCCCGGCAATAGTAAAACCGCCGCGCGCTTACGCACAACGCCGAGACTCCTTCCACGTTTTCTCTCTCTCCTTGCGCGCCGCTCTTCCGAGCTGCCGCGGCCGCTACATTCCTGCGGCGCTGCTGTGCGGCCAGCAGCGCGAGAGGGAGAAGGAGGAGACGACGAGGCGAGCTTCGTGGATGATGAAAATCGTGTCTGAACTTGCGCGCGCGCGGCCTTGTCCCATCAGCCGCTTTACCGGCGGATCAGGTGCCGCGCGCGCGCGGGAAACGAGGCCAGTGAGGCCAGTAGGCCCAAGTGAAAAAATGACACGAGGTTTATACGAAAGCTGGATTTATATAGCTGAATGGAAAGCTGGATTTATATACAAGCTATATGCGAAAGTGGACATATAGAATTTTCATATATTTAGATGAAATATATTCATATATTTAGATGAAATGTATTCATATATTTAGATGAAATATATTCATATATTTAGATGAAAAATATTTTCATGTATTTTTCATAATATAGTTGATATATACCATCAACAATTTCTGCCAAATTATAGCATTTAAGGCGATGTGAAACAAGCACGTCGAGCCCAGTCGGTATAAAAAACTGTAATAAACGTTTTTGACGGATATTTGCGTTTACAGCTAAAAGAAAAAATTCATTCCCTGCGGATTCCTCCAGTGCAGGGAATGAATTTCTTCTTTTAGCTGCAAATGCAAATATGCGTAAAAAAAACGTTCATTACAGTTTTTATTACCGCAGTCGGCGTTTCACATGCCTATATAATATCGATATATTTCATATAAATGAAATAAAATACACGAAAATGCTATATGTCCACTTTCGTATATAGCTTGTATATAGAGTCTTTCATATAAACCTCATATAATTGTTTTACTTGGGGAAGACGCGCGACGACGACGCGGATGATGACGAAGTTGGACGAAGTCGCCGGCCGGAAGATGCGAGTCGTGATATTGGACGTAATGATGTGCGCGCGCGCGCGCGACATGTGACGATATCGCGGCCGAGACGGGGGATGACGGCCGGGAGAAATTGCTACTGCGTCGCGAGGCCTTCCAGCCGGTGTGATTAAACAGCCTGCGCGGAACAGCCTGCGCAGCGTCGGCCGGCTTTTCGGCCGGCGTCCATCGAACTGCGCGCCGCCATCGTAACAACGCCAAACACCAATTGTTGATTCTACGTCCATTGTAGATGGTGGCTGACGAGCCCGAAAAGCACGGCGTATCGCGTGATTTTCGGGCTCGATTCTTAACCTGTTTTATTTGTCTTAAAGAGGCAGTGGCACTTCCCCCACTCCAGCTCGAATTTTTGAAAGCTCTTTTCTCGTAAACTATTCGACAGATAGAGCTCAGATTTGGATAGAATGTGCGGAAATATTGCAGAATTGGGCTGATCTTCGGGTTCCTCGATAGATCAAGCCGTTTGGTCAGGAGACTCGATAAACAAAAAGATGCGAGAGAGACAGCGCTAGGTGCGAGAGAGACAAGCCTATAGGCGTTTAGCATTGGGCGAAGAAGTTCCGAGCGAAGTATCACTGCCTCTTAAGGCGAGGTGACAACTAGTCAGTCGGTAATAAAAACTGTAAACAATTATTGCGACGATGATTAACGTTTCCGGAAAAAAGGAAAGTTTTACATCATTACTCATTTAATTCTGCATGATGTAAGACTTTTATTTCGCCAGGCATGTGTCTAGTTTTCGTGTATTGTTGTTCCGAAAATTATTTTCTATCTCTCTCGCTCTCATGGCTGTTTCGCCTCACCTTAATCTGTTTTATTTGTCTTTAAAAGTGGCTGAGTGTACGATAATCAAGCTTTGAACATGCGGTTTTCTGTTGCCGTGCGCTGCAGCTAAAAAAAACTAATCGACCGATTCCGATGAAATTTGGTACAAAGCTTTCTAAAATTATTGCCGAGAATATGAAACCAAAGGTTTCTGAAAATTAAAATAAATGTTTTTTATTGCAAAATGCAACCACTTTTTCTGGAAATTCAATCTGGAATTTTCGTGACTCGAGCGACGGAAAAACGTAAAATCGAGGGGGGCAAAAAAATGTCCGACATGTTTGTGAATAAGCCGCAGGTGGGTAAACTTTGAGACACCTCGCTCTGTTTTACCCGCCGCTGGTTGTGCGTTTGTAATTCCAGCAACCCCCGTTCCTTGTTTAGGCGTGAACGGGAAAATTGAGGTATCGAAATACCGAAGTGGATGAAATAAAATCACCAAATTGGGCCAATTTCGTGTGCCGTGTTCGTCGACAAAATTATGCAAGAAGGGCCGGCGTAGGGAAAATAAGAGGAAATAAGGTAGCGTCGCCCGAAAAAAACGTCGCGCAGCGGCCGAATTGATTTCTTTTTTACACCAGACGGAATCACGAGACGCTGCAGCGCGTCTGCCTTGAAATAATTATTTAATCGGACTTTACGCAACGTCTATAAATACAACGACGCGCGATAGCGCTGAAAACTCGGGCCCGAGCTCGTTAATCGGCATTTCCCGATATATACACGCCGCGTATTATTATTTTTCGATACTCTCGCGCGCGCGACCTTTCAAAATACGAGCTATATCCACCTCAATAACGAGTTGTAAATAACGTCGTCACGTAGTCTTCGCGTGTCGGGCCTCGCGGCTCAATTAACCGTATCAAAGCCGCGTCCAATTTCTAACTCGCGCTTACGTCAGATTTGTGTTCCAGAATATTCGCCGCGTCACCCGGGAGGTGAAACTCGCGTTGGGCCCCGGAAAAGCCTGACCAAGCCGGTTGATCGCCGTTTCACAAATCGACTCGAACGCGCTGAATTATCGTTCGGCGAATTTTCGTCGCGCGTCTGCAGTGTCGGCGGATTCACCACATGGAAATAACATATATGTCACCATAAAGTTCTATACGCAACATATATGTTGCATATAAAAAAAAATAAATAAAAAAATATATATGCTACATATATGTTGCATATAAAAAAAAATAAATAAAAAAAAATAAAAATATATGCAACATATATGTTGCATATAGAACTTAAAAAAAAATGCAGAACTTTTTTTTAAATTTATTTATATAAAAAATGTATTAATTTAATTTAATTTTTTTTTTCTCTTTATTTCTATAAATAAAAGATATGCAACTTATATGTTGCATATAAAAATATATGCAACGCATATGCGACATATAGAACTTTTCGGCGACATATATTTTTAAATATAAATATTCCCGTGTGGGTCGAGTTGGGCCAAGGAAACGATCGGTGGACGCGAGGAGGACTCGAGATGCCAACGGGGTCGACGAATCCCGCGACGCTCGACAACGCGGCGGAAGAGGAGGAAGAAGCGAGAGTTCCGCGCGGCGTTCCGGCCGGCGGAGCTTGTGACACACACGACGCAGTCAGCGCGAACACACGGAGGATGAATCGCTGACGAGTGGAAATGCGCGGGAGAACCGATACACCGCGATTTCCGGAGCGCAAGGCGACGAATTCGTGGGAACCGCGCGGCGAAATATGTAGTTTGCTAACGGCGCGAATTTTCGACCAACGCGAAAATGACACCGAGGCCAACGACACCGACGCGCGCTATTTTCGGTATATCTGCCGTATATGTGTATTGTTCATGTGTACGGATTCTTATAGCCAATTGCGCGACTCGATGCTGCACGTTCGGCAAATTCCATACATTTGTTCTCTTGACTTCCATAAAATGATTTGAAAAAGAAATTGAATAGGCTCATCGCGATATCGCGATTCGTTGATTAGTCAGAATTACCAAAAGTGATTAAAAAATTAATGCGAAAAGGGGGTTGAAAAATTAGTACGGATTGTCATTGCCAGCCACTTGCGACTCGGTACTGCACGTTCGGCAAATTCCGTACATTTTTTCCCTTGACTTCCGTAAAATGATTTGAAAAAAAAAAAAAAGAAATGATTGAATAGATTCATCGCGATATCACGATTCGTTGATTAGTCAGAAGGACCAAAAGTGATTGAAAAATTAGTGCGAAAAGGGTTTGAAAAATTAGTACGTATTCTCACTACGAGCCACTTGTGACTGCACGCTCGGCAAATAACAGACATTTTTTTATCCTTGACTTCCATGTAATGATTTGCACAAAAAAATATTGAACAGATCCATCGCGATGTCTCGATTCGTCGATTCGTCGGAATAACGAAAAGTGATTGGAAAAATATGAACGTTTTCTTACTGCAAGCCAGTTGCGACGCCGTAGAGTACCAGCAACGGATCGGCAACTTCGAAACATTGTTTGTTTTTTCTCGACGTTCACAAGATTATTTGTAAAAAAAAAGCGGTTGGATAATTCCACCGCGATATCTTGACTCGATGATTAATTAGAACGTCCGAGAGTGATTGAAAGCCAAAAAGTAATTAGGTGAAATTACTTATTCGCCGACTCAATAAACTGGGTAAAATAATAAATTGGATAAAATGAATTATTCGTTGGGCAGGTTTCACCGAGTGACAACTATTCCTGGCAATTAGATATTTTGTCAATGCGATAAAAAAAAACAAAAAAAAACTACAGTTGGTCGAGATCCGCGGTCGAGATCTTGACTCGATGATTAATTAGAATAACCGAGAGTGATTGAAAGCCAAAAAGTAATTGGGTGAAATGACTTATTCGCCGACTCAATAAACTGGGTAAAATAATAAATTGGATAAAATGAATTATTCGTTGGGCAGGTTTCACCGAGTGACAATTATTCCTGGCAATTAGATATTTTGTCAATGCGATAAAAAAAAACAAAAAAAAACTACAGTTGGTCGAGATCCGCGGTCGAGATCTTGACTCGATGATTAATTAGAATAACCGAGAGTGATTGAAAGCCAAAAAGTAATTGGGTGAAATGACTTATTCGCCGGCTCAATAAACTGGGTAAAATAATAAATTGAATAAAATGAATTATTCATTGGGCAGGTTTCACCGAGTGACAATTATGCCTGGCAATTAGATATTTTGTCAATGCGATTAAAAAAAAAAACAAAAAAAAACTACAGTTGTAAAAGATATAAACTCTGTTTGCAGCACTGCATTTGCCGGAGCCACAGGAGGTCGAGATCCGCGGTGCGGGCACGGGGAAGACCGGACTGCGCGCCGGCTAATGCACCACGGGTTATTCCGTTCTCGTTAGGCGCAGAGCACGACCGACGTGAGCTCGAGCACGGGACCAGCAGCGGCGAATTCGCTGTGCGCACTGCAGGACACGGTACGCGTATCTTGTGCTTGGAAGGAGCACGCGGAGACGAGAGAAAGAGAGCGAGAGTCGACGTTCGCCCGGCGAGGAGAGGGAGATCCGCGTGGATTGCGTACGATGCGCGTACGTGTGGTCCAAGGCAGCCGGCAAGTCGGGGACCGAGTAGCTATCGTCGTCAAAGGAGACCAGCGTGGAAGCAGAGCGTGCGAGCAATTTTCCACACGCACTGAGAGAAAAATTTGGTATTGGCAACTACAAAATGATGACAATTTTTTTATAAACTACAAAGTGACGATCACTTTTTATAAGCAACTACAAAGTGACGATCATTTTTAATAAGCAACTACAAAGTGACGATCATTTTTTATAAGCAACTACAAAGTGACGATAATTTTTTATAAGCAACTACAAAGTGACGATCATTTTTTATAAGCAACTACAAAGTGACGATCATTTTTAATAAGCAACTACAAAGTGACGATCATTTTTTATAAGCAACCACAAAGTGACGATCATTTTTTATAAGCAACTACAAAGTAACGATCATTTTTTATAAGCAACTACAAAGTGACGATCATTTTTATAAGTAACTACAAAGTAACGATTATTTTTATAAGCAAGTACAAAGTGACGATAATTTTTTATAAGCAACAGTAACTTTTTTCCTAGTTACGGTTACCATGACGCAGTCAAAGCTATTTAATAATTACAGTTATATATAAAAATAATGGCATGAACGAAAACTCGATTGTTGTTACGGGTCACACGGGTCACTCGGGCGCGCGCGCGTTTTTTCAGAGAGACATCCGGTACTACAGAGAGAAACGCGCAAAGTATCTTATCGCAGGAGTTATAAAATGAGCAGCGAGATTAAAGCGCAGCGCGCATAGATATCAATTTTCCGCGCGCACTGAGAGAAAAATTTCGTATTGGCAACTTTTGGTAATTTTGGCAATTACCAAATTTGGACTTTCGGCAATTTTTTATAAGCTACGGTAACTATTTTCCTAGTTACGATAACCATTACGCAGTCGTCATAGCTATTTAGTAATTACCGTAAACCACAAAAAGTATAAAAAGTAGCGTGAACAAAAAATCGATAGTTATCACAGGAAAAATTATGCGGTACCACAGAGAGAAACGCGCAAAGTATCTTATCGCAGGAGTTATAAAATGAGCAGCGAGATTAAAGCGCAACGCGCATGGATATCAATTTTCCGCACGCACTGAGAGAAAAATTTGGTATTGGCAACTTTTGGTAATTTTGGCAATTACCAAATTTGGACTTTTGGCAATTTTGTATAAGCTATGGTAACTATTTTCCCAGTTACGGTAACCATTACGCAGTCGTCATAGCTATTTAGTAATTACCGTAAACCACAAAAAATATAAAAAGTAGCATGAACGAAAAATCGATAGTTATCACAGGAAAAATTATCCGGTACCACAGAGAGAAACGCGCAAAGTATCTTATAGCAGGAGTTATAAAATGAGCAGCGAGATTAAAGCGCAGCGCGCATAGATATCAATTTTCCGCGCGCACTGAGAGAAAAATTTCGTATTGGCAACTTTTGGTAATTTTGGCAATTACCAAATTTGGACTTTCGGCAATTTTTTATAAGCTACGGTAACTATTTTCCTAGTTACGATAACCATTACGCAGTCGTCATAGCTATTTAGTAATTACCGTGAACCACAAAAAATATAAAAAGTAGCGTGAACGAAAAATCGATAGTTATCACAGGAAAAATTATCCGGTACCACAGAGAGAAACGCGCAAAGTATCTTATCGCACGAATTATAAAATCAGCACCAAGATGAGAGCGCAACGCGCATCGATAACGCGTCCAATTAAGGAGAGAGTGAAGGAAAAAACGTGGCTAGAGCTTCGCGGACACTTTCGTCCGAGCCGGTTTTATCTTATCTGCCGCGCGACGCGTCGCCGGTCCACAGCGAGCAATCGAGTATCGATGTCCGCGATGCGAGCTGCACGGAGAGCGAGACAGAGAATTTAATCTACCCGCGTGAGAGACGAAATCTCCTAGGTCAGGGAACGAACTCGTGTCGCGGTTAAGAATCTTCTGAGCGTCGATCGCGATCGCCGGGCGATTTACCCATATGGAAATAAAGTATACGCGAGATATATAAAATATGTATTCTAGATATACGAGATATATTTTGTCCGAAAACTTCTATATATCTGATATATTTCAGGATATATACGAAATATACGTGAGCGAAAAATATATCTAAGATATATCCAAAATATAATCAAAATGTATTTTTATTGTATTATCGTCCGAAAAGTCAGATATATTTTCAAATATATGTCACATATATTTTACATAAATATATCTAAGATATATCCAAAATATAATCAAAATGTATTTTTATTGTATTATCGTCCGAAAAGTCAGATATATTTTCAGATATATGTCAGATATATTTTCGTGTATATTTCTTTTCCGTGGGGGTAGACAGGAAAAAAAAAACGAAACTCACCGTTGTCGTGTTTCCAAAATACAAAATACAATAAAAATACAATTAAAATGTATTTTTATTGTATTTTCAGACATATGTCAGATATATTTTCGTGTATATTTCTTTTCCGTGGGGGTAGACAGGAAGAAAGAAAAAAAACGAAACTCACCGTTGTCGTGTTTCGGTACCGGTGAACGGGTAAATCTCGCTGATTGTCTCCTCGACGTTTTGCCCGGCTGCGTGTTTTTTTTTTCTCCACTCCTCGATATCGACTCGGTGTTGTACTCGGCGCTGCTTTCCGGTTGTCACGTTAAGCACCTTGGTACGTTGAGAGAGGCGAAATAAGAACTGACATTCGACGGGTTTCTATCGGCACATTTATACGTTTCAAATGCAACAATCGGCGTCCCTCGTCAGCCGCCGATTGGCCGGTCGGCCCGCGGAGAGGGGGCCCGTATCTCGCGGCGGCCAATCGGCGTCCAATGCCCACGCGGTCACTCGAGCGCGCGCGCGCGCGCGCTTCCTCTTCTTCTGGCCGCTTCGGCTTTTGCCTCTTCCTCTTCTCTTCTCTCGCGTAATGAGCCCCGCGCTCACCTTGCGCGGTGCGTTTCGCACCCTCGCGCGGCGCGCACCGGAAAATCCCACCGCAACCTTCTCCACCGGCCGCCAGTCTTACCCGAGACTCCACGACAGACTCCTCGATCGCGGACGATGCGGTCTCGCGGGGAATCCATCGACGATTGGATTTCATCGTTTTTTTTTTTTTTTGCATCGCTTGGTTTAGAAAAGTGAGCCAAGGTGACCGGATCGACTTTTTGCGGAATTAAGGTAGTCCTTGCGGATATTCATTCATTTCGCAGAAATTCGAGGAATTTGGGAGAGAATTGCAAACACTTCTTGGTGGTATAAAAATCTGAAAAAATGCATGCACATTAAAGGTACTGAAAAGATTAATTTTGCATAATAATAATTCGAAAATGTTATTAACGAATTGATGAAAAAAACAATTGTTTAACGAATATTTCGATGACCCAAGATTTTTTTTCATGAAAATGATTCCTTCGTTTTTCCGAATACGTATGAATTTGTTCAGATTTTAGAGTTCACATTGAATTTTGTGCGTTTTTTATAGGGAAAATATGTGAAAATTCATTTGCATGAAAAAATCATTTTCATGAAAAAAAAAATCTTGGGTCATCGAAATATTTGTTAAACAATTGTTTTTTTTCATCAATTTGTGTATAACATTTTCGAACTATTATTCTGCAAAATTAATCTTTTCAGTACCTTTAATGTGTATGAATTTTTTCAGATTTTTATACCACGGAGAAGTGTTTGCAATTCTCTCCCAAATTCCTCGAATTTATGCGAAATTTATATTATCCGCAAGGACTACCTTAAGCTTGAAAAATATTTTTTCCGCAGTTTGAGCACCAAAAAAGGGGAATGCAACGAGAGGGGTTGTTAGTAGTCGTTTAATAAATAAAACTGTCGCTTGTGGAAAATACTGGAAAATATTGTATATCACGACACGAGGACGGAGAAACTTTTTCTCTGAGTGCTGCAATCACAGGGGATGAGAAAACGTTTCTCCACCGAGTATCGCGTATTATTTTGCTTTATTATTAATAATTGGACTCGCTTATCACACCGCAGTCATATATATTAATTTTTTTTTAATTCAATACAAAAATACTTTTGACAAAAACAAATCCAGGCGTTGCTACAAATTTACTTACCTCAAGTGTGCAGCACATTTTGTTGCAGGTCTCATTTGAAAGAGAGAAAAATAAAAAATATTGGAACCGATACATTTTTCGTCCGCGACGCGTAAACTGAGGTAATTTGAGTTACATTTGAAAGTACTCGAAAAAGGTCCGTCTTCGGATAAACAAGAGTAGCGGAAGCGTCTCAATCCCGAGGCCACATTAATTTCTTTTTTTACTTAGCATCGAGGAGCTGCCGCATCTCTTGAATCGGAGCAATTAAAAAATACTCTTCAACGTTCCAATGTATATGCGAAGAATTTTAGTCGTTGAGTAACGAGATGAGTCGATCTCGATACTGACGTGCGCGATCGTTCGTTCGACTTATCTCGATTATCTCTCGATAAACGAAATGTCGTGAAGCCCCGAGGCCACAGCTCCAGGGCGACTAATGTTGTTGCAGGAACGATAAAAAAGAAGCATTGAAGCGAAGTCGCGACGCTTAGCTTAAAAATAACAATACAAATTATAATAATAATATTAATAATGATATCAGTGGCAGGATAAACGAGATTCTATAATTAATCCTTTATTCAGGCACCGAGGCTGGTCAGACGCTCGAGACGCAACGATTCGCGGGGTTGTGGAACGACTCCCGGGTTTAAAAAAAATATCGAGCCAGAAGACGACATTTAAAAATAATAATACGATTGATAATAATAGCGATATTATCGGTGAAAAAACATACTGGAATGAATTTTGATTGAAAGTGATACATATTATTATTTTTTCTATACTATATATTATACTAGCAGATTGTCGTGGCTCGCACACTTCGCGCGCTCGCAAAATGCTCAAATGAAAATTGGGTTGTTAATTAAATTAACGCGGGAATAATATCAATACAAATTTCGAATTTTGGGACAGGCTTGAATTACGCCCTAACAATACCAAAGGGTCCATTTGTGAGCATTTAGTACACTAAATTCCACTACCTGGGTTTCCATTTTTAGGCTTACGATGTCCAAAAAAGCATTCGTTGTTGAGTGCTAATCTTAGCATTTCGCCTGCAAAAGTTAGACCGCCCATTCATAAGCATATTAGAATCCTACTATTAGAATCTATTCGCTATTAGAATGCTATATGAGACCTACACATTGACTTCCATAAGGGGAGCAAGGTTTCATTATTTAGGGTAGACTTTAATTAAGGTGCCTGTGATAAACAAACACACAAACAATTTTCCAATACATATATAAAATGTTATTTTTATTTTTGTTTTATTCATTGTTACTTATTTATTATTAATAATTGTAAAAACCAGAGGCACATAAGAACCTGCTGTAAATGCGTGCGGCGAACAAAATGGTTATTAATTTCTGTAAAATAAATAAAAATTCAAGTGCCCATTTTTGAGGTATTCAGGGTCGTCGCAGGCGCTGAAGTCAACGACGATTCGCGGGGCAAATTTTATTTTTTGTAACTCATGCACGTAATGTCGCACATTTCGTGCCTGCAAAGCGTGCGTGAAATTGCGTATTATGTTCAGATAAACGTAGATAATTTCACGTGCGCCATCTGGTGCGTGAAGTACTTCATCTGGTGCGTGAAGTAAAATGGCGTGCGTGAAACTATCTACAAGATAATTTCACGCAACGCTTTGCAGACACGAAGATGTGCGACATTACGTTGACATTCGTTACAAAAAATAGTATGTGACACTTGTGCGTGAAGGCGGCCGTCACGCGGAGGTTAGGAAGCGGTGCACTCGCCTTCTCTCGTGCTACAAACAACACTCGGCTTCGCCTCGTGTCGTTGCAGCACTCGATTTGGCGAGTGCGCCGCTTCCTAACCTCCGCGCGATAACGGCCGCCTTCACGCACTAGTATCACAATCTACTATTATTCATTGTTACCTATTTATTATTAATAATTGTAAAAACCAGAGGCACATTAGAACCTGCTGTAAATGCGTGCGGCGAACAAAATGGTTATTAATTTCTATAAAATTCAGGGTATTCAGGGTGGTCGCAGGCGCTGAAGTCAACGACGATTCGCGGGGCGAATTTTATTTTATTCATTGTTACCTATTTATTATTAATAATTGTAAAAACCAGAGGCACATTAGAGCCTGCTGTAAATGCGTGCGGCGAACAAAATGGTTATTAATTTCTGTAAAATAAATAAAAATTCAAGTGCCCAATTTTTCAAGTATTCAGGGTGGTCGCAGGCGCTGAAGTCAACGACGATTCGCGGGGCGAATTTTATTTGATTCATTGTTACCTATTTATTATTAATAATTGTAAAAACCACAGGCACATTAGAGCCTGCTGTAAATACGTGCGGTGAACAAAATGGTTATTAATTTCTGTAAAATAAATAAAAATTCAAGTGCCCAATTTTTCAGGTATTCAGGGTGGTCGCAGCCGCTGGAGTCAACGACGATTCGCGGGGCGAATTTTATTTTATTAATTGTTACCTATTTATTATTAATAATTGTAAAAACCACAGGCACATTAGAACCTGCTGTAAATGCGTGCGGTGAACAAAATGGTTATTCATTTCTGTAAAATAAATTAAAATTCAAGTGCCCAATTTTTCAGGTATTCAGGGTAGTCGCAAGCGCTGAAGTCAATGACGATTCGCGGGGCGAATTTTATTTTATTCATTGTTACCTATTTATTATTAATAATTGTAAAAACCACAGGCACATTAGAGCCTGCTATAAATGCGTGCGGCGAACAAAATGGTTATTAATTTCTATAAAATAAATACAAATTCAAGTGCCCATTTTTCAGGCATTCAGGGTGGTCGCAGGCGCTGGAGTCAACGACGATTCGCGGGGCGAATTTTATTTTATTCATTGTTACCTATTTATTATTAATAATTGTAAAAACCACAGGCACATTAGAGCCTGCTATAAATGCGTGCGGCGAACAAAATGGTTATTAATTTCTATAAAATAAATACAAATTCAAGTGCCCATTTTTCAGGCATTCAGGGTGGTCGCAGGCGCTGGAGTCAACGACGATTCGCGGGGCGAATTTTATTTTATTCATTGTTACCTATTTATTATTAATAATTGTAAAAACCAGAGTCACATTAGAACCTGCTGTAAATGCGTGCGGCGTACAAAATGGTTATTAATTTCTGTAAAATAAATAAAATTTCAAGTGCCCAATTTTTCAGGTATTCAGGGTGGTCGCAGGCGCTGAAGTCAACGACGATTCGCGGGGCGAATTTTATTTTATTCATTGTTACCTATTTATTACTAACGATTGTAAAAACCACAGGCACATTAAGCCTGCTGTAAATGCGTGCGGCGAACAAAATGGTTATTAATCTCTGTAAAATAAATAAAAATTCAAGTGCCCATTTTCCAGGTATTCAGGGTGGTCGCAGTCGCTGGAGTCAACGATGATTCGCGGGGCTGTACGACGACGTGCGGGGCAATGACACTGGGAAAATCATCGAAACGCGTTCCCGGAGAAGTCGGACTGACGTCACCGAGATTCTTTCCTCATAATGAGAGGCGGTGAAAGCACCCGATAGCGGGGCAGAAGCCTCGTGGCGAGGTGGCGGCTCGATTGACATGGTAGCCACACGATAATCGAGGGAGACCCCCCGACAGCCGTGGTGTCCGGCGCGGGACGGGCGGTTGCTTCACGTTTGTCGGATCCTCGAACGAAAGAATCTCCCGGCATCGCCGCGCGCGGCGGCTCTCGACTTCCCGGAGGCCGGGTCGTCCTCGTGAGTCAGCTCGACGCGCGGTCCGAAGTTTCGAGGAACGCGAGGAGGAGGACGACGAAGGTCCGCGCGTGCCTCATATCTCGCCCGGTATATCTCACGATCGCCCTCGGCGAAACTCGCACGGAATCGCTGCTCTCTTTACTCGGAAACAATCTAGCTGAGAGCGGCTGCGAGCGTCGTCGGCCCAGCGGGTCGCATCTTCGGCTCTCGTCGGGCTGTACGGAGACGCGCCGGAGCGCGCGTTACCTTCCAACGGACGTGTCGTCGTCTATTGGAAGGTAACGAGACCGTAATTTACAGAGAAAAGAAGCGCCGGGGAGAACCTCGTGTCAAATCATCCACGAGAAACTCGTCGCCGGCTTCGTCGCGGCGGAGAAAGCGTGCGGCTATAGCTCGAAGGTGGCGGACTCCAGAGCTGGGCGAAATTGGACTTGAAGTACTGAGTACTTATACTTGAAGTACTGCGTACTTTTACTTGAAGTACTGAGTACTTATACTTGAAGTACTGAGTACTTATACTTGAACTACTGAGTACTTTTAATTGAAGTATTGAGTACTGTTACTTGAAGTACTGAGTACTTTTGCTCGAAGTACTGAGTACTTTTGCTCGAAGTACTGAGTACTTTTGCTCGAAGTACTGAGTACTTTTACTTGGAGTACTAAGTACTTTTACTTGAAGTACTTAGTACTTTTACTTTAAGACTTTTGACTTTTACTTGACTTTTTACTTGAAGTACTTAGTACTTTGACTTTAAGACTTTTGACTTTTACTTGACTTTTTACTTGAAGTACTTAGTACTTTGACTTTAAGTGATTAGTACTTTTATACGAAGTAGCACTGAGTAGTTTTACTTAAAATACTAAGTACTTTTACTTCAAGTGCTAAGTACTTCTACTTGAAATACTACATACTTTTACTTCAAGTGCTGAGTACTTTTACTTGAAACACTACATACTTTTACTTCAAGTGCTAAGTACTTTTACTTGAAGTACTAAGTACTTTTAATACTAGAGTGTTTTGAAATTACTATGGAACGTTTTACTGGGTAATCACTAGCATAAATACACACTAAATACAGTGTTTAAAATATTCAATACGTTGCCTTAATCGCCTGCAGCCCTGAAAGTATTTGAAGTACTTACAGTACTTTGCTCAGCCCTGGCAGCGTCTCAAGTCGCCAGTTTAATGTCTATATCTCTTCTATATTTTTAAAGTGTACTTTATTTCCATGGGGAAGTTTCGGAATTTAAACTTATCAGATACCAGTATTCCGGGAATCGATTTGATTGAAATAGGTCTCATTCGAAAGAGAAAAAAATATACATTGGAAACGATACTCGAGATTTCGAGTTAGAATTTTCTAGCCGACGAAAAAGGGCAAACGTCGTGTGAAGTAAGAGTAGCGCTGGCGTCTCGGCTGAGAGGAGGGTTATTTAATTAAATTTAGTACTTGTCGTCGAGCTGCTTCCGCGTCTCTTGATAATCATCTATCCATAATTCGTAATCCCTAACAGATTAACATACTGTAAACAGCACCGAAAAAACAAAGGACAGTCATCGAAAAAGCATAGGATGAGCACTAAGTGCTTTTCGAACACGCAAAGCACCGAAAAAGCTCCGAAAATTCGTGTCTCTGAGTCATGAAAGTGCTATGCTTAAATGTTTTTTTCACAAGCGGCAGCGAAAAAGCACATTACTGTTATGGCTTAAAGACACTAATTTTTGGTGCTTTCGACCAAAATCTCGGTGTTCCGAACGTTCGAAAAGCACTCAATGCTTCTACGATAATTTGCACGGTGCGTTCGGACTCGCCAAGAATCCTTTGATCGCAGTGGTCGCGTGTTCGTCGAATTACATAACGCGAGAAATAGTCGCGTCTGTCGTCGGTAGTAAAAAAAAGTCAAATATCCGAACGAACGGAGCCGGAATGCCTATTGATGCCCATTGAAGACTTTGGACTGGCGAAAGGTGGCGCGGGTGGGGCGGGTATAGGATCGTCAACGGGCGGCGGCAGACAGGCTCGCGCTGGAGTTCCGACGAATTACTCGAGATCTCTATCTGGAAATAGTTGGTCTCTTGTTCTCGGAAGTCGCCATCAGCGCGCCCGAGCGAGCCGAGGCGGCCCCCGTATGGAAAAAAGTAGATGTGAAATATACGTTAAAAATATATACAGATTATAAGTTGCATATATTTGACATATATACCGTATAGTAATAATATACGTAACATATATGTCGTGTATGCTACATTTTGGCGCGTTTCTTATATAAGACATATATGCACACATATACATGATATATATGCACACATATACACATAGAAATGCACATAGAAAAATTCATAATTACTCGCATTTAATTGTTCACACATATTCGCAAATTATGTCGCATATTTTCAAAATATATTTTATACTTGAGTAAAATATATTCAATATATATGCGTCATATATCTATGACATCATATATATTTTGCTGATATGATTTTTTATAGAATTTTCATTTTCAAAATATATGTTACATATCCGAAATTATATTAAACATATATGTTTCGTATATTCAGAACAATTATACATAATACTTACGAATTATATAAAACATAATTTTTACATATATGTTACAGATACATAAAATACATTAAACGTATATACCGCATATATTTATGACATATATGCGAGATATGTAATCTATATGCAACATTTTGGCGGAATACACGTCACCCATATAGCATATATGTTGCATATATTTTTAGCGTATATGTCAGATATATATATTTCCATACGGGGGCCGGCGTGTCTGACGTTCGCGCGTCAACGAGAAGCCAAGTCACATCCCGCGCAGCGTGTCACACATAAAGACGCGCGCGCGCATTACTGTCCATTGCGTCATCCAGGTGGTTCACGTTTTTCGGCCAGCAGGAGCCGCGCGGCTCTTGTCTCTCGTTGACTCGCTAGCGGGAATATCAATGGGGACCCCGCAGGTCGTTTCCCTTATTTCGCCACGGAACACAACTGCTTCTTCTTCTTCTTCTTCTTCTCTTCTCTTGTTCGCGGCGTCTTTTCTCTTTGCGGCCAGACACGGGGCGCCTCTTCTCTCGGACCTTCGCGGAATTGCCTCTCGACGACAGCGCCACCGTTGTTTACGCTGGCCGCGGAACAGAGAGAATAGTTTATTGGTGAAAGCGGGCGAGCCAATAGCCGCGCGAAGAGGGACTGAGAGCGAGAGACAGAGACAGAGACGTTTAGTCCCCTGAGCGCTCCGTGCAAAAACCAGTGCAAACGTACAATAAATCAAATAGAGAAGCAATAAAGCGAAGGCAAAAACAATTTGTAATGAACTTACAAAGCAGCGTAAGACTAACTTAACATTAAGGAGGTCTTGTTGTATGTAGAGTTCATTTTGCATAAATTTGAGAAAAATGAGAGAGAATTGCACATTAAAGGCACTGGAAAGATTAATTTTGCACAATAATAATTGGAAAATGTTATGAACAAATTGATGAAAAAAAAAAAAAAAATGTTCAACAAATTTCTCGGAAACCCAATTTTTTTATTTTTATTTTATGATTCATTCGTTTATCTGAATACGTCTGAATTTTTTCAGATTTTTTAATTCACTTTGAAATTTCACTGTGTTTTTGCACTGTATAAAAAACACAAAATTCAAAGTGAACTTAAGAATCTGAAAAAATTCATGCGTATTCAGAAAAATCAACGAACCATTTACATAAAAAAGTGGGTTTCCGAGAAATTTGTTGAACAATTTTTGTCATCAGTTTGTAATTAACCATTTTTATCCATTTGCAATATACCATTGGTAATAACATTTAGCAATAATTATTATGCAAAATTAATCTTTAACAAAATTAATATTTCGAATCTCCTTAACTGCAACTAAGAAGCTAGAAAGCAAGAACCACAAATGAGAAATGAACCATGAAAAACCGTGCACAAAAAGCAAAAAAATATAATTATAGGCAACGCAAAGCAAGTGGGCAAAAATTCAAAGCAAAAATTACGCGAAGCAAAGAAATGAAAAACGTACAA
This sequence comes from Pimpla rufipes, assembly GCA_963932165.1. NCBI lineage: Eukaryota > Metazoa > Arthropoda > Insecta > Hymenoptera > Ichneumonidae > Pimpla > Pimpla rufipes. The sequence goes on from OZ010637.1 coordinate 16,964,121, forward strand.
AAAACAAATGCAAATCACAGCTGAAGAGGCATCAAGCAGGGAAGCCCGAGAGAGGCAGCGAGAGAGCGAAAGAGAGAGAGAGAGAGAGGGGGGGGGGGGGGAGAAAAAAGGACGAGGTGGTCACAGTGCGCAGCGAGTGACGAGGTCACCGAGAAATCCCGCAGGGATAACACGCGCAAACGAAATTATCGTTAGGGAACTTTTGACAATCAGCCGGCGCATTGAGAGAGTACAGCGTCGGAGGCGGCGGCTGCGAAACGCGCTGCTGCGACACACCGCACGACTCCGTCGCCTGACCTCCATTAGCATTAGGCCGATGGTGCGCGCGGTCGCTCCGGCGCAGCAGACGGGCGACCGCGGCAGCCGAGGACCCAATACACCGCGCAATCTGCGTCACTCACACACGCGCAGAATTGCCCGTCGTCGTTCCCGTGATTCGTCAATGTGTCGCGCGTCTCTTCTCGCCACTTTGACGAATTTAAGGATGTTATGCAGCTTCACACTAGTCAAATCAGTGCTAAATTTTTTAAAGCGTTTTTACAATTCCTGATTGTTTAATAAATTGTTCCGGGGTGTTAGTGACGTTACAGCATTAGTTTAATAGGCAAATACATTCAAAGCCACGATTCAAATAGAAAGACGACTGATATAAGCAAATTTCTAATGTCATGTTTTTTCGCGCAGTATTTTAAAAGAATAAACCGTAATAATAATTCAATTATGACGGGCAATGGCTCATTTTTATTACTGAAAGACCCTTTATCGGTTGACCGCCCAGATTTTTTATAGGATCAGTAGTTTAAAAAATACAACCGTTTGATTATCTTGTCCTAACCTAAAAGGCGACATACAAATAGCTGTATCTTTTGACCTACTGATACTATCAAAAATCTGGATGGTTAATCGATAAAGGGTCTTCCAGTAATAAAAATGAGCTATTGCCCGTTATAATTGAACTATTATTACGGTTTATTCTTTTAAAAAACTGCGCGAAAAAACATGACATTGGGAATTTGCTTATATTAGTCGTCTTTCTATTTGAAATATGGCTTTGAATGTGTTTGCCTATTAAGAACTAATGCTGCAACGTCACTAAAACCCCCGAACAATTTATTAAACAATCAGGAATTGTAAAAACGCTTTTAAAAATTGAGCACTGATTTGACTAGTGTGAAGCTGCATAACATCTTTAAAGCCGGCCGCGCGCGCGCCACTTGTATGAATCATTACAGCTGACGAGAAGCTACGAGAGACAGTGGAGCGAATACGCGATTCATAGACGAGCGGCGGCGCGTCGAGCGCGAGACGGCAGCCGGTGGCAGCCGGTGGTAGCCGCCGATATTCGCACGTCGGACGCTCCTCGATTGTCCCTCGTGTGCGTGGGTCACGCGTCCGCCGTCTTTCGCCGCGGTGGCTCGCACGATGAGCGACGAGCGCCAATTTCGCCGTCTCCGACAGCTCCGCAGTGAGACGATCGGACGGTCGTGGGAGATTCGCTCAAGCAAGGCGCAACGTTTCGTGGCCAATGGGAGTGGGAGGGGGGAGGGGGGATTCTTCTACTTCGGGTGGAGCCTCACATTGGATTAGTTTTAGAGCCTCGGATCATTCGAGAATGATATAAGTATTTCGAAGGGGTTTTATTTTTTTTTTTTTTTTCGAGCACTTTCTTGTTGTACCCTCGCTGGTTATGACACCGATTGTGGCGCCCTCGTCGCGCACTGCGCGGCAGTCGGCGCGCACGTGCTTCTGTCAATTGACGTGTGTCGTTACGATAATGACGAATAACGGGGCGCGACCGGTGCGAGCTGGACCGCCGGACGACCTGGAATGATCCTTTTGTTTAAGAGGCGGTGATACTTCGCTCGGAACTTCGTCGCCCAATGCTAAACGCCTATAGGGCTGTCTCTCTCGCACCTTCTTGTTTTCCGATTCTCCTGACCAAACGGCTTAATCCATCAAGGAGCCCGAAGCTTAGCCTAATTCTGCAATACTTCCGTACATTCTATAAAAATCTGAGCTCTATCTGTCGAATAGTTTAGGAGAAAAGAGCTTTCAAAAATTCGAGCTGGAGTGGGGGAAGTGCCACTGCCTCTTAAGAGGCAATGATACTTCGCTCGGAACTTCTTCGCCCAATGCTGAACGCCTATAGGGCTGTCTCTCTCGCACCTAGCGCTATCTCTCCCACACCTTCTTGTTTATCGATTCTCCTGAGCAAACGGCTGTGAGTATCGAGGAGCCCGAAGATCAGCCCAATTCTGCAATACTTCCGTACATTCTATCAAAATCTGAGCTCTATCTGTCGAATAGTTTGGGAGAAAAGAGCTTTCAAAAATTCGAGCTGGAGTGGGGGAAGTGCCACTGCCTCTTAAGACGCCTTTCGCGGAAGCTCATTCGCGTTTTCTGTCCTCCCCGGATTGCTGTGAGGTGACCAGATGGATTTCAGTTACTCTGATTCTTACGTACACATTCTTCGGGCTCTTACGTTTCTACTCACTTCCCCATGTTTCCCTTTTCATTCCTTGAGATCCCTTGAGTTCCCCAGTAGAATGTTACCCGCAGCCATTATTTTGTAATGCACCACTGTGTCGCATTTGCGCAAGGGCACAGGGAGATTGCGGAAATCTGTGCCAATACAGGCGGCTATATCTTTTTAATATTTTTTTCTCCCGACTCCGCTAAAATAACCCCATTTCGTGTCCGCAACGCGGGCGGAAAATCGCTCATTTTTTGACAACTGACTTACGCATGCGCAGTCCGGTTTCATTACCTCCCTAGGGAGGAAATCAGCTCATTCCTGCCCGCGCGGGAGTAATGGAAACCGTACTACGCATGCGTGTCGTCATTTGTCAAAAATGAGCTTATTTTCCGTCCTCGTTGCACACACGAAATGTGGTTATTTTTTTAGCGAAATCGGGAGAAAAATATAGTACGTTACATGGGAGGAGTGCAACTTTTCACCTCGTGTGAATTTCTGCCCTCGCTTCGCTCGGGCATCAAACTTCACACTCGGTGAAAAGTTGCACTTTCCTCCCTTGAAACATAATGTACTATTTAATTTAATTCCTACGTATGCCGTCTTTAGGCTTTTACGTTCCTCCTCTCTTATTCATTCCACACTTCACTGCTCACTTCCTTCCACGAGCTCTCACCACCCCCCCCCCCCCTACAGTGTGCGTGAGGGCAGAGGGCGACTGCGGAAAACCTGTGCCCATACACTGGCTATATTTTACTGAGTTTCTACTGTATATACATCAGAAACATAGAAAAATTGCCTCCTCATAAATGGTTGACCCGCAATTCAGCGCATGACTGAGCGGTCACCCATCCAAGTACCGACCGCGAGTAGAGTCGCTTAACGCGAGAGATCGTCGAAGACACACCGACCGCGTGGCTGGTTTTTTTTTTAATTTATTTTTTTTTAATATGTTTTATTGTTTTTGAGGTAACATGTGGTTATAGGCTACAACAAAAAAAAAAATAACAAAAGCCTTCTTATAGTATAAACATATGCGTATAGACATGTCTACTCATTAGTAGCGCTCGAATATAATACTTCTCTTATGAATTACATATTATTAGAATTATTACATTATGGTAATTGAGTGTTTCTATTTTTTTTATTTTTTTTATTTGATTCTTACGTATATCTTCTTCAGGTTTTTACGTTTTTTCTCCCCACTCCCCTTGATCCCCTTTCATTCCTTGTATTCCCCTCCGTGTCATTTATTGAGTTCCCCCCCAGAGTGTTACCCGCAGCCACTCTTTCCTAATGCATTACTGTATCGCATTTGCACGAGGGCACAGGGAAACTGCGGAAAACCTGCGCCGATATAGGCGGCTATATTTTTCTGAGTGTCTGTTGCATGAGATTACATCAGAAACTCAGAAAAACTGCCTCCCGCTCAACAGTTGACGTGTAAATCAGTGCACAGCTAAGCGGTCACCCATCCAAGTAGCGACCGTGATTCGAGCTGCTTAACATGGGAGATCGCCGAAGCCATGCACCGACCGCACGCCCACTGCTGTTAAGGGGATGTGAAACTTACTCAGTCGGTAACAGAAACTGTAATCAGCCCTACGGAGACACCGTAAATATTTTGAGATAAGGAAAAACGTCGTCCGAAGCGTAATTTAATTCTTCGTCGAACGATACTTTGCTTTAACCTAAACTAACAATAGCCTTGGAATGTCATTATTTAAAAAATTACGGCTATCTCTCTCGCACTCACGTGTCACGTGGTACATGTTTCACATGCCCTTAATTGAGTGTTTCTATTTGATTTGAACGAGAAGAATATATAGAAAACAGCTCGGTATTTGCGCACTCGCTGGCGCCGATAAATAGGAGGAAAAACAAAAGTAACCTCTACAAAATAAACCTCCTAATTCTTTCTGCAAACCGCGTGGCTGTCGGTCGAGGTACCCGAATGGATTTCGAAGTAAGTACCGTCACCGTCGCTTTCGCTGACCAGCGCAACTTGCAACATCCAATCACGGACGCAGCATTCCGTTCCACTGACGCGTCATTGGCTGACACACGTTACACTGGCTCGCGTAACGTGCGAGAGACGTTCTGTGAAACAGGCAGTAACGAGAAGTAGCTACAATGGGAAATACCTAAAAATGCATTCGGGCACCTCGTAGTCTGCCGTCCGCCGCGCATGCGCGTTGTCGTCGTCGTCGTCCCGCGTCTCCGAGGCTGATCCGCGGGAACTCGCGCGACACTCGGTCCCTCGTTCTTGAACTCCCTGCGAATACCGGGAACATAACCGAGAGAGGGGAACGAGGAGAAAAAAATCTTTATGCAAATATATACCTATACGTCTGGCACACGGCGGAACGCGTTTGTCGTCGGTGGCGCGCGAGACGACGGAGATTCCACGAAGATCTCTCAGGATATGTGAAGCATATTCGCCCGAGAGTCGTCGGTAGTGAAGTGAGACGAAGGAGGGAGGGAGGGGGAGAGAGAGAAAAGAAACAAAGACGGCGCAGCAGGTAAGCGCGGCAGCGGCGGCGGCTTACGCAGCCGCACGCGCGAGGCGTGCGAAGTTTCTGGAACAAGATTATTATCCGGGGCGAATGATCGAAAAAGCAAATTGATGAGTTCCCGCGAATATCTCTGTATGAGACGAATAAATCACTCGCGATTTGTGGAATCGCCACCTATATCCCCGATCTCTCAATGCACTGAAAGATGGAGAGAGAGGAATATATAAGGCTTCCTGGAGAAACTCCAGTATGATTGAGGACGTATTATAACGTACATTCTCGACCAAAAGTTTTGAATTCAAGAGATTCGCGACGCGAGAAAAAATTGAAAGAGAGACGTCGACAAATAAAATGATAAAAACGAAACACGTGCGAATTTTATCAGCCACAGAAATCATCGGCACCCGAAATAATTGCCAAATGTAGATCGTCGGGAAATATTGACTCGTGCACGTCCGCTGAGCATCGATAAAATGTTTGCCGATACGTGGACAAAACGCCGAACAAAATCCCGTATCTATATCCATGCTCGATGTGTGTCCAAACACCTCGTTGACTCATTGATTCACGACGACGTGAAAATTATTCAGTCGTCGGAATTATTCAGCTTTTTTATTTTCATATTTTTTCATTCCCCTCGGAAGCTCGAAAATAACGCTCAGCGCGTTCGTCCCACGTGACACAAACCAAACTGCCGGGGCGTCGTGATATAAAATAGAAAAATAGAGCGACATAGAAAATAAAAAATAGCTTTTTTATTTTCATATTTTTGCATTCCCCTCAGAAGCTCGAAAATAACGCTCAACGCGTTCGTCCCACGTGACACAAACCAAACCGCCGGGGTGTCGTGATATAAAATAGAAAAATAGACCGACATAGAAAATAAAAAATAGCTTTTTTATTTTCATATTTTTTCATTCCCCTCGGAAGCTCGAAAATAACGCTCACCGCGTTCGTCCCACGTGACACAAACCAAACCGCCGGGGCGTCGTGATATAAAATAGAAAAATAGAGCGATATAGAAAATAAAAAATAGCTTTTTTATTTTCATATTTTTTCATTCCCCTCGGAAGCTCGAAAATAACGCTCAACGCGTTCGTCCCACGTGACACAAACCAAACCGCCGGGGCGTCGTGATATAAAATAGAAAAATAGAGCGATATGGAAAATAAAAAATAGCTTTTTTATTTTCATATTTTTTCATTCCCCTCGGAAGTTCGAAAATAACGCTCAACGCGTTCGTCCCACGTGACACAAACCAAACCGCCGGGGCGTCGTGATATAAAATAGAAAAATAGATCGATATAGAAAATAAAAAATAGCTTTTTTATTTTCATATTTTTTCATTCCCCTCGGAAGCTCGAAAATAACGCTCACCGCGTTCGTCCCACGTGACACAAACCAAACCGCCGGGGCGTCGTGATATAAAATAGAAAAATAGAGCGACAAAGAAAATAAAAAATAGCTTTTTTATTTTCATATTTTTTCATTCCCCTCGGAAGCTCGAAAATAACGCTCAACACGTTCGTCCCACGTGACACAAACCAAACCGCCGGGGCGTCGTGATATAAAATAGAAAAATTGATCGACATAGAAAATAAAAAATAGCTTTTTTATTTTCATATTTTTTCATTCCCCTCGGAAGCTCGAAAATAACGCTCACCGCGTTCGTCCCACGTGACACAAACCAAACCGCCGGGGTGTCGTGATATAAAATAGAAAAATAGACCGACATAGAAAATAAAAAATAGCTTTTTTATTTTCATATTTTTCCATTCCCCTCGGAAGCTCGAAAATAACGCTCAACGCGTTTGTCCCACGTGAGACAAACCAAACCGCCGGGGCGTCGTTAATTCCCGAGAGAAAAACCGCTCCCCGGGTGCTTTTTAATATCGCCTCAATTAGACGCTGTTATTGGGCGCAAATTGATTGCTATATCGACAAATTAATGTACTTGAGTACCACCCAGTAAGCTCGCTGAGTGGCGCGCCGAGCGCAGGCGGGCGAGAGGCAAACGAGAAGCGCGACAAGGAGGACGACGGTCGAGAGGGGGGAGTGGGAGGAGGGGGGAGGGGGAGATGAAGGAGATGAGGATGCGTAAGCCGGTTCGCATACTTCGCCGCGCGGCCGGTTTGCGCGCACGTGCGATCGGCTCGCTCGAGCGGCTTTCGATCTCTATGAGAGCACAGAGCACACACGCTCGACTGCCACGGCGCGCCATATCGCTCGACAGTTTACGTACACCTATATAGCGTATCGTTTATTGGTGAAAGCGGGCGAGCCAATAGCCGCGCGAAGAGGGACTGAGAGCGAGAGAGAGAGATAGAGACTTTTAGTCCCCTAAGCGCACCGTGCAAAAACCAGTGCAAACGTACAATAAATCAAACAGAGAACTAATAAAGCGAAGGCAAAAACAATTTCTAATGAACTTACAAAGCAGCGTAAGACTGACTTAACATTAAGGAGGTCTCGTTGCATATAAAGTTCATTTTCCATAAATTTGAGAAAAATGAGAGAGAATTGCACATTGAAGGTACTGAAAAGATTAATTTTGCACAATAATAATTGGAAAATGTTGTTAACAAATTGATGAAAAAAAAAAAAATGTTCAACAAATTTCTCGGAAACCCAATTTTTTCTTTATGATTCATTCGTTTATTTGAATACGTATGAATTTTTTCCGATTTTTTTACTCACTTTGAAATTTCACGGTGTTTTTGCACTGTATAAAAAACAAGATTCAAAGTGAACTTAAGAATCTGAAAAAACGTATGCCTATTCAGAATAATTATTTATAAAAAAAAATTGCGTTTTCGAGAAATTTATTGAACAATTTTTATCATCAGTTTCTAATTAACAATTTTCATCGGTTTGTAATACACCATTGGTAATAACATTTAGCAATTATCTCTATGAGAGCACACAGCACACACGCTCGACTGCCACGGCGCACCATATCGCTTGACAGTTTCCGTATACATATATAGCGTATCGCTTACAGCGCCACAGCCGCGTCGCAGAAGCTCGCCCTAAGCTCTTGTGTCGATACACTTCGGCAATCCAATTCGTGGAAATAATTGCTTCCGTGACCTGGGAAAACGAGAAGTCGCCGCGGCGAAACGCACGGGAATTACAGGACCGCTGGGTATCTAATTAGAAAACCCGCAGGGTTTGAACAGCGTCAAGGAGGGTGAGGGGGGGGGAGGAGGGGGGAGGGGATGATCGACGCATTCCCTCAACGCTGCTGCTATTCTATTGATACGTCAGCGAGCGAGCGGCGCTCTAATCGGCATGAAAATTGCTTTTTATATCGACGGCTCTCATCACGAGCGTCGCCAGCGGCCTCGGCGGCGGCTATGCCGGTCGCCGAGTGAGCCTTGATTTTCCCGTTGCGACACACGCGCGGCGAGCGGCGCGTAACGTCTTTCGACGAATTTTCATTGGTCGACGCGGGTGACGCGCGTGCGCCGTACAAAGGCGGATAATTAAGTAATAACCGGCGGACAGATCGACAGTCGTTGACTCGGCGCGCGTCATGCGGCGCGTGTTCGGTCCTGTGTAGGCGGGTCGCGCGGCACCTGGCTGTGTGGCTGCTGTTTGCAACCCGTGTCCCGTGACGCTGATGAGCGAATCAGCCGACTGTTGTCAAGCGCACCTAACCTATACGCGCGATATACGCGTTGGCCGCTCGTGCGTGACGTCTGCGTCGTCCGCTACGCGACGAGCCTCTTTTTCCCCGGTATAATAACAAAGAATATAGACGTATATAGAAGCACAGGTCCTATGCTTCTCCTGAAGCTGCGCAGAAACTGGGGTACCAACGTATTTGCATCGTTTTAGATGGGTACCCCAGTTTCTGCGCAGTTTCGGGAGAAGCATAGGACCTGTGCTTCTATTTTATTTTTTCTGTGTTCCATCGTATACCCTTGCGGGTTTTTGCGTAACCCATCCCTGTCAACCCGTCCCTATCACTCCCTATCCGAACTTCGCTAAGCTACCTAACTTCCAATGCGTCCGCAGCCGACTTAGCTACACTGTACCGCATTTGCCGAGGGCACGGGGAAACTGCGGAAGAACCCGTGCCGGTACAGACGGCATTATATATTTCCGATTCTCCGGTGTATACACGAAAGAAACACAATGTTACTTAAGAGGCAGTGATACACCGGTGGGAACTTCGACGATGTCGGTAATGTAGGGTTCTGTAATCCTAGTTAAAATGAATTTTTTTTTTTAATTTCGAAACGCCAAAAGCTTATGCCCTTTGTGCCATCATTGTCTATTTGTGTTTCAAATTTCATCGCGATCCGACGCACCGTTTCGGAGAAAACACGTTTCAAAGTTCTGAAGCGATGAGGGGGGCGTGGGCGCGGGGGTCGCGGGGAGGGGGGAGTATCACTGCCTCTTAAGTGCAGACACCAGAGTCTCCGAAAAAATGCCTCCCACTCACTGTTCGATGCGCCAGTCGATGCACGGCTAAGCGGTCACCCAACCAAGTTATGGCCGCAAACAATGCTGCTTAACTCGTGGGACCGTCTAAGCCGCGCACTGACCGCACACCCATCAGTGTCGGTTGGACCTGTGCTTCTTTATATACGTCTATATTCTTTGATAATAATGCGCACACGACGCTGCATGTTCGCAGGGATATTCTCGAGTCGACGGCTAGTCGCGAATTCTATCCGTCGTTCGTTTCGCGCAGTCACAAAATTGTCCATCTCTTGTCCATCAATAACAGGGATATCAATCATGGTGGCCGCGGTCGGGGAAACAAAAAATTGGTCAGGGTATCAGCGGAAAGTCAGAGTATTTCAAAATTGATCAGGAGGAAAAGTGATTGGCACCGAACCTGCCACAAGAACATTAAAAGTTTAAAGAATGTTATATGTTATTATAATAAGTATAACATAACATGAATTTTTATAAAAGTGTTTAACGTGATTCATCGTTGATCGTGAAAATAAGTAATTTATCGAAGACCCCGCACCGGTTTTGAATACATTTTCATTGACAACATTAATTTTTTTAATAGAAATCGTCAGAACTGTGGTTAGGGAAATATCAGGTAGACGTCATGGAAAAGTCAGGGAATTTTTTTCGTCGAACAAAACGGCCCAGTAAACACAAAAATCGGTTTCGTTGCTCCTAATTTACAATTTCCTACTCAGTAATGTAACTGGTACATAACACTGGTGTTACATAACAGTTACGTTGGTGAGTAGGAAATTGTAATTGAGCAGCAACGTAACCGATTTTTGTGTTTACTGGGGGCCACCACGTGTCAATATTTTGAAGACGAATAAAACGTGTTTGTCATCTTCGTCCGTTATGTTGATTTGAGGAAAGCCACCATCTTTTGCTTTATTTTTGCGCGTGGGCTTCAATAATTCCCCTAGTGGGAAGGAGTGGTTTGGAGAGGGGGGAGGAGGGGGGGGGAAGGCTTGATTTTATGCACGAGCGCGGACTCTTTTGCTCGTGGAATTTTCAGAAGGATATAAGGAAAAAGGTTTCCCTCGCGCGGGTTCCGGTCGACGTGCGACCCGCGCCGGATCGTCTGCTGCCCCCCTCGTGTCTTTGGTGTCCACAATCCGCGACACTGAACTCTCACGCCGACGCGCAACCCTCTCGATTAATCGTTTGAGGCGCTGCTGCTGCTCGTTTTTTATGAATCGAGCGCGGCCGGCGAGCGGCGCTGATGCTGCGCGGTCTCGGTGAGGCGTGCGGCAGGGTTCAAGCCGTCACTTCTCGGGTCTCGCGTCACGCCATAGATCCTACTGGGAAATTGAGCTCGCATCAACGACGATGACGACAACGACGGATCGTCCGTCCGGTTTCTTTATAGTCCGGAGTGGCGCAATACGTCGATTCAAACACGCCACCGAATTCACGGCGTATTTGCTCCTTGACCATATATAATTGATTGGGTTTCTGCGGAAGCTGCGGACAGCAACGCCAGATATGTGAGCAAGGATTGAAGCTGCGATGTGATATATGGGACATTCTACCCCGTTTCGACCTGGATTTGAATCGCCTGTAGTAGATTTATTATTTTTGTTATTATTTTTTAAATAAATACTTTGCAACTTTTTTAAAATCTGAACAAAAGAAAACTCCGTTACAAACACCGTTACATCTAATTTTGATTAGATACAAAGTTTTGACTTACTTTAATAACTTTTCCATAAGTTACAGCGAAAATCTTAATTTAAAAAAAAATTCATAACAGCGTAAAATCCGAACGACTTTACCGATCGTCACCGAATTTTATACGTGGCAGCGCTGTATGTTATTTTTTTACTGTTGAATATTTTGGTTCATTTGATGAGATTCGACGTGATTTAGAGCAAAATTTATTTTTTTCGAAAAATTCAAAATTCTATAAAACCGGAACCGCTTTACCGATTTCGCTGAAATTCAATACCAAACAACATTGAACGTGTCTTTATTTATGATGAAGTATATAGCTGAATTGTCGAACTTTTACGAAAGTTAGTGCGATCACGCCATTTTTTTGAAAAATTTAAAATTCGATAAAATTTGTATACATGGATATATTTAATTTTAAAAATATGTGAATTACAGAGGATTTAATACTCTACTTGCGTGCCAATTTTTAGCTCGATCCATCATGCCATTCCTGAGTTATGAACAATTGATTGTTCGGTGCCTGGATCATACATACATACACACACACACACACACACACACATACCCACATACAGACATATTTTCTAGACCACTTTTCTCGACGTTTTAGGTGATTCTGAGTATGTTAACATGAAAATCTCGAAAAAAAAAATTTTCACGAAAACAAAGCTTCCTTTATGAGGAAGCAAAAAAGCTTAAAAACTGTAAGAAGAAAAATTTTCCCCGGTTTGGCTATAAGCTAGATAATTTTGTTATTGAACAAAGTATTTTTCCGAATTTTATCAGATTTTTAAATTATGGGGTTTTATATGTCACTTTAAAAAGTTATTAAACAAACAAAAGTGGCAATAAAAAAAACAAAACAACATTTTTTGTGCTGTTGAGGCTCCAACTGAGCCTATAAAAACAATGAGCCAAATCATAGAGGTCGAGGTCAAATCCAGGTCGAAACGGGGCGTGGAATGCCCCATATGTAGAGGACGCACGATACGTGGATTATATAGCGGATAATTCGATAAAGCGTTGGATGAAGAACGATAAAAAAAAGAAAATAATCGAGATGGGATATATTTTAGCATCCGTTAGAAAATAAACTCCGCTCGTACCAGGAAATTCGAAAAAAAAACTCGGTCAAGTTTACACAAGATCGTCGTGATTCTCTGTTCGATCGCTATCGAAAAAAACGAATATCGCACGATTTACTGAAATACGCATAAATTATACAACGTAATCTCACAATCGCGCCGGATTAGTCGATAAAAATGTAAATCTTTCGGTATCATTTATCTTCGTCCACCCATCGAAGTGGCGACAATAGCGCTTCATTGTTGCAGCGAGGATCTAGGCGACAGCGGCTCGGTGGCAGTTACATAAATTCGATCAGCGATAACCAATCGCTTTATCGCGATATCTCATCTTCGGCTGTTGAACTATTCTCGTGCGCTTTGACTAGGTATCTGGAGCATCTGCAGCGATCGCAAGCGTCGCGACGACGGCGAACGCTTCTATCAAGCGCAATCGTATGATAATGCTCGTACCGAAGTAGAACGTTTCCCTTTTTTATTGGTTTCGAGCGCTATCTAGACATCCATGCGGCCCTGTCGATAACAGCGGGCTCTTACCGGCCAACTGAACTTTACGTAATTTTTTGATAACGATAATCACTATTGTTATTTGTCTTATTTTTTACTTGGAGAAAATAAGATAATTTAGTGTTTGTCTATTTCTATTTAGTATTTGTAATAAATATTAAAAATACTAAATTCACTATTGTTATTTGTCTTATTTTCTACTTGGAGAAAATAAGTCAATTTAGTGTCTGTCTATTTCTATTTACTATTTGTAATAAATACTAAAAATACTAAATTGGCTATCTAGTATTTTCTACTTGGAGAAAATAAGACCATTTAGTGTTTGTCTTATTTTTTTAGTCGGAGAAAATATCACAAATAACAACAAATAAGACAAAATGTTCGAAATACTGCAGTCGGTAATGAAAACTGTAATTAACTTTTTTCACGATTACTGCCATTTTACAGCTTCAAGAAGAAATTTATCCTCTGCATTGGTGGTATAAGCATTGAATGAAATTCTTCTTGAAGCTGTGAATGAAAATATGCCTTAAAAAAGTTGATTATAGTTTTTGATGCCGATTATAACCAGTATGAGCGAGAGTGGGGGATAGGATTCTACATGCTCTTAAGGCGATATGAAACATCCACGTCGAGCCCAGTCGGTATACATAACTGTAATGAACGTTTTTGACGGATGTTTGCGTTTAGAGCTAAAAGAAGAAATTCATTCCCTGGGGAATTCACCAGTGCAGGGAATGAATTTCTTCTTTTAGCTGTAAATGCAAATATGCGTAAAAAACTTTCATTACAGTTTTTGTTACCGCAGTCGGTATTTCACATGTCCTTAAGGGCATGTGAAACATGTACCACGTGCCACGTGAGTGCGAGAGAGATAGACGCAATTTTTGAAGCAATGTCATTCCAAGATTATTCTTATTCTGGATGAGAACAAAATATCATCGGACGCAGAATTAAAATACGCTTTCATTGATGTTTTTCTTTGTCTCAGAATATTTTCGGTATCTCCATACGATTGATTACAGTTTTTGTTACCGACTGAGTAGGTTTCACATCGCCTTAATTTCTCCTCAAAGAAACTCGCAACGTCCTCTATCATCGTTTCCCTCAACCTCCTCGAACCTTTCGACAAAGCAGCGCTCGAGGATACACATTTTTTTTTTCTCCGCTGACTGATAAAAAGTCGTGCTATTCGCGAAACGTCATTTCGTCAATTGGAATCAGCGTACGAGTATTTTTATTTTCGAGTTCCGCAGGACTCGCGATAAAAAGAGCGAGAGACGGAGACGCGAGCGCCGCGTCGAGCGTCGAATCCAGCGAAGCGGAGTCTCGTATTTAGATCGAACCGAGGGAACAGCGAGTTGTCGGAAAACTCCTCGACTTGGAGGTTATATGGTGAAAATGAATCATACCGATTCGGCAAAAATCAAACAGGCTCTAACGAAGGTGAGCCCTCGTGATTCGGAACTTAACGTCGCGTCAGGTCGTCCAGTCGCCGTATTTCTTATATCGATAAACGCTCGATCAAATCGCCCCAGTCAGCTATCATCCCCGCCCTGGCAGATCCACAGAAACTTCAGCTTCCTTCCCTGGTAGAAAATCTGTGACGTTTCATCTGGCCCTGATCAGGGCTGCGTTGGCCCTGCCAGGGCCCAACCTGGACCTGACTCGGGTTGGATTTAACGCTACAGATTTTCAACCAGAGTTCAACCACATTATGACGTGGAAGTTTGTATCGTTGCGATCAGTGTTGTGATTCCCCATTGTTTTGAGAATTAAAGTTTACACAATAGTTATATTTTCTAGTGACGATTTTATAACGTTGACTTGTAGTGATTATAACATTATACATGTTTTTTTGAATAGCCGTAAGAAAAACCTAATTTTTAATTAAATTTTGGTAGAAATTGTGAGAAAAATGGACAAGCACAGTCCTCCATTATTTTTGCAATTATATCGATAAACGCTTGATTAAATCACCCCAGTCAGCCATCATCCCCGCCCTGGCAGATCCACAGAAACTTTAGCTTCCTTCCCTGGTAGAAAATCTGTGACGTTTCATCTGGCCCTGATCAGGGCTGCGTTGGCCCTGCTAGGGCCCAACCTGGACCTGACTCGGGTTGGATTTAACGCTACAGATTTTCAACCAGAGTTCAACCACATTATGACGTGGAAGTTTGTATCGTTGCGATCAGTGTTGTGATTCCCCATTGTTTTGAGAATTAAAGTTTACACAATAGTTATATTTTCTAGTGACGATTTTATAACGTTGACTTGTAGTGATTATAACATTATACATGTTCTTTTGAATAGCCGTAAAAAAAACCTAATTTTTAATTAAATTTTGGTAGAAATTGTGAGAAAAATGGACAAGCACAGTCATCCATTATTTTTGCAATTATATCGATAAACGCTTGATTAAATCACCCCAGTCAGCCATCATCCCCGCCCTGGCAGATCCACAGAAACTTTAGCTTCCTTCCCTGGTAGAAAATCTGTCACGTTTCATCTGGCCCTGATCAGGGCTGCGTTGGCCCTGCCAGGGCCCAACCTGGACCTGACTCGGGTTGGATTTAACGCTACAGATTTTCAACCAGAGTTCAACCACATTATGACGTGGAAGTTTGTATCGTTGCAATCAGTGTTGTGATTCCCCATTGTTTTGAGAATCAAAGTTTACACAATAGTTATATTTTCTAGTGACGATTTTATAACGTTGACTTGTAGTGATTATAACATTATACATGTTCTTTTGATTAGCCGTAAAAAAAACCTAATTTTTAATTAAATTTTGGTAGAAATTGTGAGAAAAATGGACAAGCACAGTCCTCCATTATTTTTGCAATTATATCGATAAACGCTTGATTAAATCACCCCAGTCAGCCATCATCCCCGCCCTGGCAGATCCACAGAAACTTTAGCTTCCTTCCCTGGTAGAAAATCTGTCACGTTTCATCTGGCCCTGATCAGGGCTGCGTTGGCCCTGCCAGGGCCCAACCTGGACCTGACTCGGGTTGGATTTAACGCTACAGATTTTCAACCAGAGTTCAACCACATTATGACGTGGAAGTTTGTATCGTTGCGATCAGTGTTGTGATTCCCCATTGTTTTGAGAATTAAAGTTTACACAATAGTTATATTTTCTAGTGACGATTTTATAACGTTGACTTGTAGTGATTATAACATTATACATGTTCTTTTGAATAGCCGTAAAAAAAACCTAATTTTTAATTAAATTTTGGTAGAAATTGTGAGAAAAATGGACAAGCACAGTCCTCCATTATTTTTGCAATTATATCGATAAACGCTTGATTAAATCACCCCAGTCAGCCATCATCCCCGCCCTGGCAGATCCACAGAAACTTTAGCTTCCTTCCCTGGTAGAAAATCTGTCACGTTTCATCTGGCCCTGATCAGGGCTGCGTTGGCCCTGCTAGGGCCCAACCTGGACCTGACTCGGGTTGGATTTAACGCTACAGATTTTCAACCAGAGTTCAACCACATTATGACGTGGAAGTTTGTATCGTTGCGATCAGTGTTGTGATTCCCCATTGTTTTGAGAATCAAAGTTTACACAATAGTTATATTTTCTAGTGATGATTTTATAACGTTGACTTGTAGCGATTACAAAATTATACATGTTCTTTTGAATAGCCGTAAGAAAAACCTAATTTTTAATTAAATTTTGGTAGAAATTGTGAGAAAAATGGACAAGCACAGTCCTCCATTATTTTTGCAATGCATCAACAGTGTTTCTCCATTTTTTCAATAAGATTATCATGAAGTTTTATGGGAAAGAAATATTTCTTGCCTCCATTTACAAGTTTATACATCTTATTGTTATAAAAATATAATTACTAAGACAATTGCACCATCAACTTTATTTCTGTCTATAAAAATTATGGATTTACAACTCTGGTTCCAATGCAATAAAATTAAAAACAACAAAATATTAAAGAACCCAAATGATTAGACCGGCTATAACAAGTCATTATAACAACTAAGAGAATGACAAAAAACATTATTTCGCCCCTCATGGGAGTGAATTATTTGAATTTTTGTGGAATTAATATTATCTTGTTTTGAATTTCGTTGCACGGCAACGATGCAAACTTCAACGTAATCATATTTCAGCTTTTCTCAGACTCTTCTCTCTATCTGTATCTGATTATCGACGACTCGTTTTGTTTCTGTAGTTTCTGTACAACATTTTTCATGTTTCGTTCTTCATGTTCTATGTAGTATCAGAATCCGGATATAACGCGCAAAGAGGTCAACAATGTATTGCAAAACTATAGAAGTCTGCAGTTCAACATGGAGCCCTTTGGTGAGCGTTCCTTAATTTTTGTTTTTCTAAATTATTTATTGTCATTGTGTCTTGTCTTGATTTTTAATGATCTCTTTTGTTTGCAGTCTTCAACGACGGGTCCTGCAAAGATCTCATCAATCTTCAGGGCACCATACCGATTACGTACAAGGGCAGCGTGTACAATATTCCGGTGTGCGTGTGGCTGATGGATACTCATCCTAATAATGCTCCAATGTGCTATGTCAGGCCAACCGCCGATATGAGCATCAAAGTTAGCATGTTCGTGGATCACAATGGAAAGATATATTTGCCGTATCTGCACGACTGGGTGCCTGTAAGTCAAGCAAAGCTTCATTCGAATGTCTGTGTTTTAAACCTTTGAGTCATAGATTTTTCACTATGCAAATGAAAACACTTATTAATTATTCTCAGAATTTAGTTTAAAACATTAAAATCTGAGCACAAATAGGTGGGTCACTCAGGGGCCCACTGTGATGTAAAGTGTAAAAAGAAATATTTACAAGTTCTCGCAAAAATCTTAGCTATTTCGGATTTTTCAGAGTAAATTAAAAATGTGTCTAATGATTTCTAACTGTTCTGAGAATATTTCGATCCTCTACAATCAATACAAGTTAAAAAGAATGATTTACAAGTTCTCGAAAAAATCTTGGCATTTTCAGATTTTTCAGAGTAAATTATAGTTGCTTCTAATGATTTTTAACTATTCTGAGAATATCTCAACGCTCTGTAATCAACAGAAGGGTTAAAAAGAATGATCTTCAGTTCTCGCAAAAATGTTGGCTATTTCGGATTTTTCAGAATAATTTAAAGTTGTGTCTAATGATTTCTAACTGTTCTGAGAATATCTCGATCCTCTGTAATCGCTATAAGGGTTAAAAAGAATGATTCACCAGTTCTCGCAAAAATCTTGAAAATTTAATATTTTTCGGAATAAATTAAAGTTGCTTCTAATGATTTCTAACTATTCTGAGAATACTTCGATCATCTGTAGTCAGTACAAAAGGACCTTTTATAAAGACTGAAAGAAGTATTTTCTCTATCCTCAACTCGTCTCTCGATGTTTCAATGATTATCGAAAGACCTCGGATAGCTCGCCACTCGCGTAACAGAATCAATTGCAGATGTTTGACACATTTAAACTCGTAATTCTTTCAGCACTCCTCGGATCTCTTGAGTCTTATACAAGTGATGAGCGTCATGTTTGGCGAGCATCCTCCGGTTTACGCCAAGAGATGGACCGACAATACTCAAAAAACCGCGACGCCTTATCCCACTCAACGTGAGTTACCGAAATTTCGACGCGAAGTGAAGAACAAAAATGACACGTTGATTGTATTGTGCAGCTTTCATGCCGCTACCGAACAACGGTGGAGCCGCAGCTGGTAGCGGATTTCCGCCGTATCCCACGACCACTCCGTATCCGGGCGCCAATCCGGGGATGCCGTATCCTCCGGGCGGAGCATCGGCTCACGGTTTCGGCGGATATCCCGGAATGCCCACGCCTTTTCCAGGCCAGAGTTATCCCAATTCGTTTCCAACGCCTTTCAGTCCGGGCGGTTTGCCGGTAAGTATTACTTCCGTGCGAGATTTCGTAATTTAATGAAACAACGGATTTCTCCTTTACATCATTCTTAACACGGGGTAACGATTTCAAAATTTAAAGTTACAAGAAATGTATGAGGCATTCCACATGACTTTCACCATTCAACACAAAAATACTTAAAATATTTCTTAAAATCAGGTTCAGTGGTATCAACAGATGCATCCAATTTTAAAATTAAAAAAAAATTTGTTCGGAATGTGCCAATTTCTTTATTTTTCATTCAATCTGTAATATCTCTGAAACGACTTATTGTATCGAAATCATTAAACAACGAAAATGTGCGTTATTTTATGGTCAACAAGAAAAAAATGTATTCAGAATTAATTGTGCCATTTCAGGCCTCATTTTATGGGATAAACAACATCTTTTTTAAATAGTAGGACTTTGGATTTTTTCATCAGTCAAATTCCCTCGAAATTTTTAAGTGATCGGCGAATTTTTAGTATTTTTGTCTTCATGGGATAACCAAATGCTTAGTCGTTAAAACTGTTTGAAATTGAAAAAAAAAAAAAAAAAATTGAAAATATCCTTTTTTCATTATCGATTTAAGCATAAACGTAATGCTTGCGAGATATTTAGAATATTTCACGGATGACTAAATCCGCGGCACCCTTTCAGGGTGGACCCTATCAGCCGCCGTCGATGGGCTCGGGTTCGATCAGCACCGGGAACTCCGACACGATAACCGAGGAGCACATAAGGGCGTCGCTTCTCTCGGCGGTGGGCGACAAGCTGCGCCGACGGATGTGCGAGCAGTTCTCGCAGGTGCAGGCGGAGCTCGAGACGCTGCGTAGAACGCAGAAGGAGCTCACGAACGGCTCGTCGCGGCTCAACGAGCTCTTCACCAAGCTCAAGAAGGAGAAATCCGAGCTGGAGAAGAACGTCAACATTCTACAGGACAAGGAGGCCGAGTTGGAGAAAGAGATTTCCAAGCTCTCGGACAATCAGTCGATCGACGTTGACGAGGCCGTCACGACGATCGCGCCACTCTACAAACAGTAAGAATCTCTCTAATTGTTTACTTTTGTGGCGAGAAAAATAATGAAGAAGGGTAAAGTCACCAGTAAATGAACAGTCAAGCAGAACAATTTGATTGTCATGGGTTTCTGAAAAATCTAATATCTTTAGACTGTTCGGGAAAATTTTAACGATTGACTAAAGTGTCGAGTTATATGACGTTGAAATTTGCATCGTTGCAATATAACGAAATTAAAAACAATGAAATATTAATTCCATAAAAATTCAAATAATTCACTCCCATTAGAGGGTGAAATAATCTTTTTTTTTTTTTGTCTTAGTCGTTATAATAACTTTTTATAGCCGGTATAATCATTTGGGTTCGTTAATATATATTTTTTAATTTCGTTGCATTGCAACGATGCAAACTTCAACGTCATTGAATTGTGTGATGTAGCTAAAAAAAACTCGTATTTTTATCGCAACGTGTATGAAAATAAATACTAAACTAACTAAGTAATACTAAAAGTAAAAATCCAAAAACATTAGTAAATGAGTAGGCCAATCTAACTTACACTTTTAGTCGAAAATCGGCTTCTGCGACAAAATAATTGCGGAAGATAGCTAAATAATAGACAATTTAAGAATCTAAAAAATGCAAATCGTAATTCCTTATGAATTCTCAAAAAGCTGTTGTTCATTCACTGGTGACTGAATTACTGGCGCATTCACCCTAATTTCCGAAATCATCGATCGATGTTCGTCGTTTATTTACAGAATGTTGAACGCCTACGCCGAGGAGGCCGCGACGGAGGACGCGATATACTATCTCGCCGAGGGTCTGCGGGAGAACATAATAGATTTGGACGTATTTTTGAAGCAAGTGAGGCAGCTGTCCCGGCGACAATTTATGCTCAGAGCGCTGATGCTGCGCTGCCGACAGAAGGCCGGACTCGCCGGATGAACGCGACGCGCCTGACGAAATCACCAAACTCATCGGCAGCACTTTTCGTCCGAGTGCAGCCGCGACTATCAATATCTTATTTTATTATGAAATAAAAACCGCAAAAATTGTATTTAGAGAACTAAAGCAAAAAAAAAAAAACAGGCGATATCTATCTTCGAATCTATTGTAATAAGTATATATAAATATATAAGCGCTATATTCGTTATACGCGTCGAGATAAACGACAAAACGCCGTCGACGCGCGCGACGCGGAGGGGCTAAGAATATTAACTACGCATCGCAATTTTATCCTTGATTATTATCCAAGTAACGATAAATTCAGTTTATTGATCATGTTGCAGTTTATACAGGAATGTGACTGAGCGTCGATGTGTAAAGCTGTTTGTGAAAAAAGATCCTTGTAAAATCTCCAATATACCTAGACTGTAACAGACAAAAGTTCGACGCGTGTTAGTCGCCTGCTTGGAATTTCTATCCAGTTTTTATCCACCATCCCACTTTTCGCTGCATCAATCAATCAATCGATTTGCGCTGATGTGACTTACAATCTCATAAAAAAAAAAAAAAAAATGGATGGTAAAAAGTTAAAAAATGAAGTAACTGATTTCCATTAATTTTTTTTTAATAGTGATAATACAGATAGAAACAAATGAATGAACATAACGCTTTACTGATTTGAGCAGCCCTAGAAAATTCTCAAACTGCTCACCTAGACATAAATGCCGACCCAGAGCAACAGGAACAGAACACCAAAGCCTGAGAATATCGCAGCGACCAGAGAGACCAACAATTCCTTGAATATGTCCCTCGTGAACTTGGTGCTCGTAACTTCGTAGACGAAGAACCATGCCGTGAAAAATATTCCTATACCCAGGAGAACTATCGCCAGGACTGGAAAGACCGCTGGATTTATCGGCGACACATACCTCGTCATAGACTCGATTTCAATCTGAAATTACAAAAGTCACAGGTGAATCAGACAAAAAAGACATAATCCCATTTTATGCAATTGGATAATAATGCAGAGTCACTCGATCAAGGCACAAGTGGTCCTTTGAATAAAAAAAACACACAAAAGTGTGTAATCTTGTTTAACCCTTTGTGGTCACATAGGGTCAAATTGACTGTAGCAATTTAACATGGAATTCCACAAATGTGTGAACAGGAAGGTTTAAGGGGGACTTCTACCCTGGAGCACCATTATTTCATTATAATTTTTAATGGGGAAATAAATAAATGTAGACAACTGGTTTTTGTCTACTTGTTACTTACGTTTTAAAGTATACAATGGGATTTTTTTTTAAAGTTAAAAATAGTCGGCGTCCCAGGTCCTCAAACACAATCATCCAAAATAAATGGCTACCACTCTCCTGATCACTGTAATTATGCGATCAGCCTGAAATTGTGCATACATACTGGAGAAACATGTCTTCATGGAATGACAGAGGTTTTTTTTTATTACTGTAAAATTAAGAAAATGATGGCGTTTAAAAGATTTTTCCCCTATGTCTTTTGTATAACAACATTAATAAAAAATCGAAAAATTAAGTTATAAAAAAAAACCTCTGTCATTCCATGAAGACATGGTTTCCGAGTATGCATGCACAATTTTAGGCCAATCACATAATTACAGTGGTCAGGGGAGTGGTAGCCGTTTATTTTGGATGACCATGTTTGAAGACCTGGGACGCCGACAATTTTTAACTTAAAAAATTCCATTGTATACTATAAAACGTAAATAACAAGCAGAAAAAAACCGCAGTTGTCTACTATTATTTGTTTTCCCACAAAAAATAAAATGAAAAAACGGTGCTCCCGGTTAGAAGTCCCCCTTAATGGAAATAAAGAAAAAAATTTAATTAAAAAACAGTGTAAACGCTTTAAACCTCCCCAAATAATCGATGTTCGCACAGCAATTAGTTCTTTTATTTACCATCATTAGTTTGAACAATGATTATTGTATTTTTGTTTTATATGCAACACGCATCGTCGTCTAAATAAACAATTTAAAAACAATAAGTCGGGTGTTATAAAAAACCGGAGACACGTCGAGTGGACGCGTAGCGGAATCGGAGGTGGACACGTCAGAGGTTAACCCGGCGACGCTCGATCGCTTCCGTCTCCACCCAGAATGCGATCTTCACTAGTTAATAATATTTACATATTTATTGCGTACGCGGTCCCGCGTTTACCGTAAATGCACTGTTTTTTGTCTTACCATTTTGTTAATAGGTACTTTTGACGTGGCTCGGCGAAACGTATTTTGAGTTTCCAGCTGCGCGAAGTGAGTGACGAGTGCGGATCGCGACGATACAGCCGTACCATAATGATAACGAAAACCCGGCAAATTGTTGCATCTACAAAATACACACAGATGAAGCGATGATAATATATCGACTGATGGTAAAAAGCAGTTGCAATGAAGAGAAAAAAAATGGCTTGAATGAATTCAGCTTTTAGATCTGTCGGCCGTACAAAATACGTGAATAATCCTACAAGAATCTAAATAGGTTCAGCAATTACATTTGAATTCAGAGCTTCTTCACTATAAAACATATTTTGAGTTTCCAGCTGCGCGAAGTGAGTGACGAGTGCAGATCGCGACGATACAGTCGTGCCATAATGACAACGAAAACCCAGCAAATTGTCGCACCTACAAAATACACACAGTAGAACAAACACCGATGAAGAAAAAAACAACGGCGATCGATTAATCGACAAACATCGCCCACCCCTAGTCCTGAACGCTGAGCAATTCTACGCAAGTTTTGCGCGAGTATTGTGAACGGCGATAACGACACGCGGAAGCGTCTCGGCGCCAACTGTGCGAGCCAAAACGTGAGCTTTGACCCGTCGTGCCTCGTGCTGATAAGTATAGGTGAAGGGGGGAGGTTCGTTGGTACGCCGGATGAACGATTTTTGGAACAGGTGGACACTCGATTTTTCTTTTTTTTTTTTAGCGCGCAGCGAAATTTCTTGGCTATGAAGCGACACCAATGCGATTGGTTCACGCGGCCATCGCCAATGTGCTTCGCGCGATGTTGCGGACAAGAAAACGACATTCGCAACTATCTGTCGCACTGAACGGCAGCGCCACCGTGGGTTTCGCTGCAAAAACACTTCGTCGCCGGGAACTCTCGGCGGGATGATGTTGAAGTTTTCATCATTGGAAAGCAACGAAATTCAGAAAAAACAATTGATTCTAATTAACTCAAATGATAAAATTATGTGTAAAAAGTCATCATAGCACTCAGTTACTATCGTGACTTTTTATACCTAACTTCATCATTTGGGTTAAATAGAATTAATTTTTTTTTTTTTTTTTTCATTGTATTCCAACGGTGCAAACTTCAACATCATACGGCGGCTAACAGATAGGTGCCAGGAATGCGAAAGCTGACCTAACCAGTTTTATACGACATTGTATCCACAGTAAATTTGCTAGAAACGCAAGGGTGAATTTTTTGCGAAATTTTTTTTTTCCATTTCGTAAATGGTTGTCAAATTGATTCAGCCAAATGACTATGTTGGGATTATTAAATGCAATTTCCAAACTAAGTGTTTAGACTTTAATACATTACAGAGGTATTGATGTAAAAAATAGGTATTTGCATTACCGACTGCTCGAGCATTACCACCTAGCGGTCGGTACTTGATCACAATTTAGGACAGGAAGGTTTCGAAATGCGTTGTGCTGGAATCGCAGTTTGTTGGGAGATTTGAAACGCGGTTTGCAACTCAGCCAAGACGGATAACAGAGTAAACGCGACGAAGCCTATATCGAATGGAACTGATTCGTTACTGTACGAAAAAAATATGATTTCTTGTTCGTCGTGACTCCGAAACGTATTCGCAACTCTAAACACTTAGTTTGGAAACTGCATTTAAAATGTGCGTACAGTCATTTGACGGAATCGATTTGAGAACCATACTGTGGAAAAGATTTCGCATAAAACTGGTTAAGGTGAGGTGAAACATCCACGTCGAGCCCAGTCGGCATCAAAAACTGTAATGAACGTTTTTGACGAATATTTGCGTTTACAGCTAAAAGAATAAATTCATTCCCTGCGGATTTCACCAGTGCAGGGAATGAATTTCTTATTTTAGCTGTAAATGCAAACATGCGTAAAAAACTTTCATTACAGTTTTTATTACCACAGTCGGTATTTCACATGCCCTTAAGTGAGAATAGAGGTTTCGCATTCGGGCACCTATATGTTAGCCCTCTCGCCACAGTAGAACGCGGCTGTTGATTAAACGCGCACGACGTCTAGTCCGTAATTTTTCACTGAGACGTCTGGGAGAGAAGGGAAAAAAGACCGCGCGCTGTGATTACTAATCACGTATTTCTATCGATCTTTTTTTACCTGTAGCGTGAGAAGAAAAAAACAACAATGGCCAGCTTACAATACGATTTGAGAGGTGCTTCTTTTTTGTTAGATTTCTAAGTGTAACATAATCTAGTGTTTCATTATAATGCAAATGTTACACGCACAAGTTCTTAGTATATTATTTTATCATTGAAACGCAGGGATAATCGCACGCAAACATTAGGCACAGTTTGCCGGTAAAGCAGTGAGAGATGAATCGTCGTCCAGGAGTCACGAATTTATTAGCCGCAGGAAATATCGCATATTGGTTTTGTAATCAACTTATTTTACATATCAAATGTGTAAACGCACAGCTAACGTTTTCGAGCGTACAGAGAGTGGGCGCAATTCTATAATTACAATATTAATTACAATTACTGATAGCGAGTATACAGTTTATATATTGAGAGTATAGCAGAATACTAATGCAGTGGTTGTTGAACAAATAGGTAGAGTCGCTGGCGGCCGAAGACTTTATTACCGATTATTGTCATTGCCCGGCGTTTGTGTTTTCGTTATAAAAGCGTTTCTCCCGCTTTGCGAGCGACGCTTGCGCAGTCTCCCGTTTTGCGAGCGACGCTTGCGCAGTGACTTTACGCTGGGCCGTTCAACGGAACTTGTGCTTGCTAAATGGTTTTGCCTGCGGGACGAGGCGTCGGCGACGACTCCCGTGCATCGGGGAACTCCGCGCCTTCGCTTGCACCGACCGCTCGTGGATTCCAATTTTCGTCCGACTCTGTTGACAATGCGATGTTCCGTTCTCTCCGCTGCTTCGAGCTCCCGTGCCTCAGGTGTTGATTCGGAGCTGTCCTCACGGGAAGAACCAGAGCTGCGAGCATTTTCGTTATTATTTTTTTATTTTAACCCCTTCGTTGGCATTGACGCAATATTGCGCGAAATCACAAAGCTCGAAATTTTTCGAGCTTCGATTTAAAAGCATGTGAAATACCGCAGTCGATAATAGAAACTGTAATGAACGTTTTTTACACATATTTGCGTTTACAGCTAAAATAAGAAATTGATTCATTGCATTGGCGACGTTCGCAGTGAATGAATTTCTTCTTTATTCAGAAACGTATTTTTTTTCGGCAACGTTTATTACAGATTATTATACCGACTGGGCTCGGCGTGGATATTTCACATGCTTGGGGAGAGGTGAAACCTACTCAGTCGGTAATAAAAACTGCAAACAATTATTCTGACGATGTCTAACGTTTCAGGGAAAAAAAAGTTTTACACCATTCCTCTTTCGATTCTCAGTAATATAATACTTTTTTACCTGGCATGTGTCTAGTTTTCCTAGTATTATTGTTCCGAAAATCATATGTACGTCATTTTCAGAACAATCATACACAAAAACTTCATCTATTTAGTAAAAAGAAAAGTCTTATATCATGGAGAATTGAGAAACGCATCACATAAGACTTTTCTTTTACCCAAAAAATGTCGTCATTGACAGAATTCAGTTAATGCAGATATCACCAGTGCAGAGGATGAATTTCTTCTTGAAGCTGCAAAATGGCACTAAGCGAGAAGAAAGTTCATACTTTTTATTACCGACTGCGGTATTTCACATGATCTTAAAATCCAAGTGGTACACGCGGGTTTTTGGAAGCTGCATCCGAATTTAAACTCAAAATAACTGTCGCGAAATGGTGAATCGAAACATTGCCATTTCTTACATTTTTTTAATCTGCCATTTATGTCAACCATCCGACCGGGTCAACGACCCGAAAAAGTCCATAGTACATATTGTCAGCAACATAGTAAAAAAAAAAAATCGTGCCACTTTCAGCACTTTCAGTCAAATTCTCCGTACCAACGAAGGGGTCAAAATATTTCTCGTCGAACACACGGAGTGCGTTGTTTTTAGCGAAAAATTGCGCAATCCGAGAGCTCGATAAACGTCGTCGGGGCCGCGAAAATAATATGACAAATTGAACGGGTCCCTTTCTCGACTCGGTGAATCGAGAGAAAGTGCGAGGAAATGTCTTCGACATCCTCAAAGTGCAGTATGGTCGAAAATTCATTTTATTACCGAAGAGTCCGTCTCGTAGTAACATTTCGTGAACTGCCACATTCTCTCGCAGTCGTCGTCGCTGGATGCTGCAATAAATAAGAAAAGGCAAGACACCATAACAAGCAGACTAAAAACGAACACTAGACGAACCAGAGACGGAAACACGCGCGTCGCCTGGCGACGTTAACGGACATTACCTTCCGCGTCGCATTTCCCAATGGCGGCCTTCACTTTGTCAACCACGTCCAACGGCATCATCATGTCGACTTGCTTGTACATCGAGTCGAGATTCAGCCTACCGTCTTTGACCTTCGAAAACGGAGGAATCACTTGGACGGATTTCATCTCGACGAGCCCTAACAGATCCAGCGACCGGCCGATCGACCGAAAAAACGACCACTCGTTAAATGCGACAAAAAAGAACCATTGAAAAGAGCCAAATGACCGTGAAAACGACCATTGAAATTATTCTTGATTAGTCGTTTCTTCGTCACGAAAAATCGGAAAACGGCCGTCGAAATGACCATTTCAATCGTTTGCGACCGGTCGTTTTCTTCAGTGAAAACCTGGAAATGACCATCCAAACGACCCCTTTTTTCGATCAAATTAAATTTCGAAAAAAAAAAGATTGTTTCTACGATTTACTTAGGATTCGAACCAGTGACGTTCTGACTTGCTTGGCGCCTTAGACCAACCGGCTGTTCAAACCTTTAATATCACGTGCTTTGATTTTCTATTTGAAGTGTGATTGTCAATATTTGGTCGTTTCCCTAGCAAGCCCGGTCACGATGAAATTCACTACGTTTTCACGGTGGTTTTCACCCAGTGGTTATTTCCGAAAAAGCGACGATAATCCTTAGCGAACCACCTACCAAATCACCGTAGTAAGTTTGCAGTTGGTGGTTTTGTCGGTGGTTTGACGCGAAAACCACTACGCGGAAGAATTTGCTATGGTGACTTCATCGGTTGTTCGCTATAATATTACGGTCGTTTTTTCGAAACTAACCACTGCAGTGGTTACAATAGTGGTTCGTCGGTGGTTGCGTAAGGTAGACGTACCATTTGTGGCCAGTGTACCGTTAGTGGCCATGCAAAAAAAAAAATTAATTCACCATTACTTCAATCTATTCAAATGACTAAATGAGATTATTTAACATGAATCAAAGCAAACTTTACATTGGATATGCAATGCTTAAAATACCTAATTGTATCACAAATTACATTCAAAGTCGTTTGCACCTTTTGTGGCCATCACCGTCATTTACATGCAATAGGTATGGCTACAAATGGATCAAATTGATGGCCACATATAGTACTAAGGTGGCCACAAACGGTACTTCTACCCTATGCCAGGGTTCGATGGTCGTTTCCCGATTTTCACTGAAAAAAAAACGACTGGTTACAAATGATTGAAACGGTAATTTCGAAGGTCGTTTTACAATTTTTCCTGACGAAATAACGATTAATCAAAAATAATTTCAATGGTCGTTTTCATGGTCATTTGGCTCCATTCAACGGTTTTTTTCTTTTTGATTCAACGAGCGGTCGTTTTTTCGGTCACGAGCATCTTTTGGTCGTTTTCGCGGTCGCAGGGTTTGCTAGGGAGCATAGAAAAAAAATGTATCGTAACAACGCGAGAAACTCACGACTTTCATCCCTCCGTAACAACACAAGAAATAGCACGACAGGGCTCTGTCGACTGCAAATACGCCGTTGTTTGCATCAACCACCACCGCTGTGCCCGTCGACCGTTATACCGATAGAGAGGAGAGAAAAAAACATAACAATTAATTAATGAACAGCAGAAAGACAGGAGGGGGGGGGGGGATAGATACGAGATAACTGTAGTTACGTACCTCGGTCGGCTCCGGTCTTCCCAAGACAGGTCTTTCCCACGCCCTTCATGGCGTTTTTCAGTTGCGCCATGGTCATTCTCTTTGGTTGGAAAGCACAACGGGGCGTCGCGAGGAATCAGCAGCGTCCGCGAGTCGCAATTTTGTAAACAAATACACAGAGTTGAAGTTTTACTAATACCAACTTAATAATTTTACCAAGTAGTTACTGTTTGGTCTTCGAATTCAGCAACCCCTTAAGGCGACGCGAAACCACCGTGAGTGCGAGAGAGATAGAAAATAATTTTCGGAACAACAATACACGGAAACTATTCACATGCCTGGAGAAATAAAAGTTTTACATCATGCAGAATTGAATGAGGAATAATGTAAAACTTTCCTTTTTTCCGGAAACTTTAAGCGTCGTCGTAATAATTGTTTACAGTTTTTATTACCGACTGACTAATTGTGACCTCGCCTTAAGGCGAGGTGACACCTACTCAGTCGGTAATAAAAACTGTAACTCATTATACCGACGATGCCCAACGTTTCCGGAGAAAAGGAAAGTTTTACACCAATCCTCTTTCGATTCTGGTTGGTGTAAAACTTCGATTTTTCCTGACATGTGTCTAGTTTCCGTGAATTGTTGGTCCGAAAATTATTTTCTATCTCTCTCGCACTCATGGCGGTTTCGCCTCGCCTTAAGAGGCAGTGATACACCGGTGGGAACTTCGACGACGTCGGTAATATAGGGTTCTGTAATCCTAGTTAAAATGAATTTTTTTTTGGAATTTCGAAACGCCAAAAGCTTATGCCCTTTTTGCCATCATTGTCTATTTGTGTTTCAAATTTCATCGCGATCCGACGCACCGTTTCGGAGAAAACACGTTTCAAAGTTCTGAAGCGATGAGGGGGGCGTGGGCGCGGGGGTCGCGGGGAGGGGGGGAGTATCACTGCCTCTTAAGGCGAGGCGAAACCACCGTGAGTGCGAGAGAGATAGAAAATAATTTTCGGACCAACAATTCACGGAAACTAGACACATGCCAGGAAAAATCAAAGTTTTACACCAACCAGAATCGAAAGAGGAATGGTGTAACAGTTTTTATTACCGGTTACAGTTTTTATTACCGACTGAGCAGGTTTCACCTTGCCTTAAGGGCATGTGAAATGCCGACTGCGGTAATAAAAACTGTAATGAACGTTTTTTACGCATATTTGCGTTTAAAGCTAAAATAAGAGATTCATTCCCTGCACTGGTTAAATCTGCAGGAAAAGAATTTCTTCTTTTAGCTCCAAACGCTCATTACAGTTTTTTATACCGACTGAGCTTGAGCGGGACCAATGAGTCATTTTTGTGTTTTTTTATATGGAAAATATGTACAAATTTCAAAGAGTACTTAAAAATCTGAAAAAATTCATACGTATTCAGAAAACTGAAGGAATCATTTTCATTAAAAAAAAACTTGGGTCATCGAAATATTTGTTAAACAATTTTTTTTTCATCAATTTGTTAATAACATTTTAGAAATATTGATATGCAAAATTAATATTTTGAGTACCTTTAATGTGCATGCATTTTTTCAGATTTTTCGACCATCGAGAAGTCTTTGCAATTCTCTCCCATTTTCCTCGAATTTATGCGAAATGAATATTTGGCGCTAGAACTTCCTTAAGGTAGTCCTTGCGACCGATATTCATTTCGCATAAATTCGAGTAATTTGAGAGAGAATTACGAACATTTCTCGATGGTATAAAAATCGGAAATAATTCATGCACATTAAAGGTACTGAAAAGATTAATTTTGTATAATAATAACTCTAAAATGTTATTAACAAATTGATGAAAAAAATATTGTTTAACAAATTTGTCGATGACCCAACTTTTTTTTTTAATGAAAATGATTCGTTCATTTTCCTGAATACGTATGAATTTTTTCAGATTTTAAAGTTCACTTTGAAATTCGTGTGTTTTTATAGGGAAAATAAGTGAAAATTCAAAGTGAACTCTAAAATCTGAAAAAATTCGTACGTATTCAGAAAAACGAAGGAATCATTTTCATCCACAAAAAAACTTGGGTCATCGAAATATTTGTTAAACAATGTTTTTTTTCATCATTTTTTTAATAACATTTTCGAATTATTATTATGCAAAATTAATCTTTTCAGTGCCTTTAATTTGCATGATTATTTTCAGATTTTTATATTATCGAGAAATGGTTGCAATTGTCTCTCAATTTTCGAAAACTTATGCGAACTCGACACCAGGCGCAAGGACTACCTTAAGTGATAGCGCGCAAGAATTACTTACAGCCTCGGTTTCGTGGGGTTGTAGGACGACCACGAGGACCGCAGCCATCGCGACAACGAACGTGCACTTTTTCATGACTGCGGCGTTTTTCCTTTCTTCTCCCGTGTGACGTCGCTATCGGGCACTATTCGCCGAGTCGCCGAACGCCGCGTTTCGGCAGCGAAGAGAGAACGAAAAATCAGGTCGGGCGCGACCGCGAATAAATAAAGCGACGCGTCCAGCTGCGATCGCCGAGGAATATCAGCTCGCGCAACAAATCGACCGGCTCTCTTATATTCGCCACTTCCGCGTGCTAAACGTCGTGTGGGACGTCGCGCGCGCCTCGATCGAGCGGTCACGAAAATTACCGGGTAATCAACATGTACCGCGATGCAAGCGAATTAAAAGACTCGGCTAGGGGCACATCACGGGCTCGGGGGAGTTTCCCGGCGACTCTTGGACACGTTTTACGTAACGCACGAAAAAAAAAACTTGTATCAACCTGCCGGCCGGCTTCTCGGATTGCGTAATTCCGTGCGCGCCGGAGGGAAAACTACGTCCCCCCTCCTTTTCCTTCGATAATTCATTCATTACTTACATTTTCGACGATTCACGTCGTAACAAGATTTTTTCCAACTGTATTGTGCATTTTCACCGAATGGAACTCTATCAAAACATTCACATATCTGGACGGTCGTTTTTCTCGAGGTCGACAAATTTACTCTCGATCCTTGGAGTCGCGACGACGCCGTGACTCTTGAAAATCCAGCATCGCCGCGAAAATAAATTTGAAGGTAGCATGAGCGCCTAAGCTGACGTCACATGAGTTCGAGCGAAAATGAGACAGAATTACGAAGAGTTCTCGATAAGATAAAAATCTGAAAAAAATCAGCATTGGAAGGTGATGAAAAAGATTATTTTGGCAAAATAATAATTGAAAAATGTTATTAACAAACTACTGAAATTAATAATTGTTCAACAAATTGCCCGGTAACCTAATTTTTTTGTTATGAAAATGATTTGTTCATTTTTCTGAATACGTATGAATTTTTTCAGAATTTTGTCTAATTTTTAATTTTTACATGAAAAAGACGCAATTTTCAAACGTCACACAAAATGTTGAAAAAATTCATAAGTATTCAGAAAAATAAACAAACCATTTTCATATAATAAAATAGATTGCCGGGTAATTTGTTGAACAATTATTTATTTCAGTAATTTGTTAATAACATTTTTCAATTATTATTATGCCGAAATAATCTTTTTGCAATAGCGTGCGTAAAGCTCGTCATTTCGGTGAGGTTTCGCGTGCGTAAAGTACTAGTTTTCCGAAGGTCGTGCGTAAAGTAAACGTCGTGCGTAAAGCTTCACTTTGCGCACTCCTTTCGGAAAACTCGCACTTTGACTTCGCTCAACCTCCCCGAAGAAGACTCGCATCGCGCACGCTATTACAAAAAATGTGCGAAAATATTGTACTTTACACACATGTTACACAAAATACTATTTCAGCACCTTCTAGATGCTTGATTTTTTTTTTCAGATTTTTATCTCATCGACATCTGTTCGTAATTCTGTCGCATTCCCGCTCGAACTTATGCGACGTTAGGTATAGCGCTCACACTACCTCAACCTCTCCGGGGTGAAATCTCTGACGACGGAATCGGTGCCACGAGTGCTCGATTTCGGCACTCATCGAATTGCAAAAAAATATGTAATACCTAACCTACCTTTCACCTAACCCACATGACAACATATATCGCGTGCTTGGCGTGCCACCGAAATTTCAGATACTGGTAAATCTATTCCAAAAAGAAACAACAGAATAAACAAGAATTATAATCCCAGCACCCCGTCCCACCCGACGTAATCGTTTCACAGCACTGCCGATCGCACGAGCAACAGAAAGCAACGAGTAGGGTGAATGCACCAGTAAATGAACAGTCACCAGTGAATGAACAACAGCTTTTTGAGAGTTCATGATAAATTACAACGACTTGGACCAACATTACATTCTTAATTTGTCTATTTTTTAGCTACCTGCTGCGATTATTTTGTCACAGAAGCCTATTTTCAACTTAAAGTGTAGGTTAGATTGGCCCGTTCATTTACTGGCGTTTTTGGATTTTTGGCTTTTAGTATTTATTTTTATACACTTCGCGATAAAAATACGAGACTTTTTCAGCTACATCACATAATTTAACATTCTGCTCAATCGTTAAAATGTTCGCAAACAGTTTGATACTGTTACATTTTATAGAATTCTATGATAAACAAATCGTTCTGCTTACCTGTTCATTTACTGGTGCCTCTACCCTATATTTCGGGTCTGTCGTTTTTATTGGTCGAAAAAGATAAATTCCCAGCGATGGGGCGAAAACAAAGGGACAACCCGGCAGAAACGCGAGCTCGTTGCGCATATGCGGAGCGAGCGGCGCTGCGCGCAGCCTTATAAAGTATATAAAATGGCCGCGAGGATTCGCGACGACAGGTCGCGACGTGGAATCGAGCGACATTAAACAAGAAGCTCGTTGCGGCTGTAATTCCATGACATTCCGTCTCGGCGATATGTCATTTGCGGCGCATCCGGGCGATATCCGTGCGCAGGCAACAGCTGCGCAGTATTTCCCTCGCCGTGGTTGCGTAAGACCGGCGCGCGTAATTGTGGAGACAGAGGTATATTCCGGAACTGGAGGAATCCGACATGCTAATTCGAGATGCCCCCTGCGTGTTTTCTTCTTGCGACAAATATTCACGGTGTATCCGCGCGAATGGCTATTCGTGGAGTATTTAATCGAGATGCGCGAAATGCTTTCAGTGCGCGTGTCCCGCGGTTCGGGTTGAATTGCACGGCAACAGGTCGAGCGGTGCTATTTCTCGTGTCCTCAGAATCACGAAATTCCTTTGTTCGATCGAGCGACGATGAACAACGGGATTGTCGTAGGGGTGGGCGATGTTTGTCGATTAATCGATCGCCGATGTTTTTTTTTTCGAGAAATAGATGTTTTTTTCCGATTTTTTTCAAAACCGATTAATCGATGTTCGATGTTTATTTATGAAACATCGACAAAAAAAAATCGAAGACGGTCTGTGCGGTGTTACAAGTATATTTTAACAGTTTTAAAGAAATATCAACTCTCGATAATTTTGCATCACTAAAGTTCGTGATATATTCAATTCCTGTGTAACGTGTGTCATATGGTGTAAAATATGACGTTCAATAGAAGACAGATTATACGATCTATTTTGTTCTATTTACAATTCTGCGTGAATCACAACCCTTATTCTTATGCAAATAGTATCTGCCATTTGTATTGTACATATATTGAATTTTTAGGAGTACATGCAAATTTCACCAACAACGGGTACAACTCATGATTTCACGAATCATGATTATTCTATGCTAATTCAAGCGTCACTGTGTTTTGAATGTGCCTTGAGACCTTGGTCGACTTTATTTATTTGAACAAAATAATTTCGCTGATTTTGTTTTGATTTTACAACGTTTTCTACTTTACCGATGTAAAAAAATCGATTTATTTAATAATCGATTCTTTTAACATCGATTTTTTTTCTCAACATCGCCCATCCCTACTTTGTCGGATTTCTGCACCTTCGAGGTTGGAGGAAGAGAGACAGATATAGACACCCCTCCCCCCTTTCTTTCCCCAGAGCGACAGCAATTTTTTCGAAGGCGGTGGAAAAGAACGAGAAACTTCTTTTTCTTCTTCCAATTCAATTGGCCCCCTTCACCCAAGGGGTATTCCAATCTGGCCTCTGGTTATGTATAAACCAGAGGCCAGATAAAAAATTGTTTACATTTTTTTAAATAAAAAAGACCTAATAAAAACAAATTGTTTAAATAAATAATAAAAAGATGTTATAAAAACAAACTGTAAAATTTTTTTAAATAAAAAGATGTAATAAAAACAAATTGTTTAAATTTAAAAAAATAAAAAAATGTAATAAAAACAAAGTGTATACATTTTTAAAAGTAAAAAGAATGTAATAAAAACAAACTGTTCAATAAAAAAATTGTTTACATTTTTTCAAGATTGTGATAAAAACAAATTGTTTAAATCTTTAAAAATAAAAGATATGTAATAAAAAATAAGACTGGGGGTTAGACTGAGGGTGTTCAGGTCTTCCCCCCAGACCGACAGCAATTTTTTCGAAGGCGATAGAAAAGAACGAGAGACTTGTTTTTCTTCTTCAAAATCAATTGGCTCCCTCCACCCAAGGGGTATTCCAATCTGGCCTCTGGTTATGTATAAACGTGTCGGCCGACAGACGAGTGTAAGAAATGCCGGAAAACCAATACAGTACCGACATAGCCGGTGCCTGTAGGTATTTATTCTTTCCATCTGATTAGTGGTTATACGGCAAATAGGTAGCCACATCGGTTCCCCGGTGGCGACGCGAGTAACTCGACGCACCGGACATCGAAGGCGCTTGTGGCGCCTTCTCGCGGCGATCCGGCGCACCAACCAGTATTTACCGCCGTATTGTGATTTTCCCTGTATTCATACGGACCTCATGTCTCTCGACTCCAATTCAACTAATTTTGTAATTTTTTCGCTTTTCTTTTTTTCATTTTTTTCTTTGCATGCTTTATATGGCGACTGGTTTTAGTTATAGTATAATTAGGTTTAAGGTGCTTTTGTATTACTTATTGTATGCTCGGTCCTTAGGGGCTTATCCCAGGATCTAATAAATCTCTATCTATCTATCTATCTATCTATTCTGCAACTTCGCCGGAAGTCAACTCTTTGCGTTATCGGCATTTATCACAGATTACCTGCTCAATCTTTCAATCTCATTTTTTTGTACCTTGTCAGCTACACCTGACGGATTGAAGAGCTAGACAGAACGAAACGACGCCGTTTTCCGTCATTTCCGCGACGAAAATGTTGCTTCCTCAGCTTCCTCCTCATGGGCTGGTCGCGGTAATTTTTCAAAGGGAAGAGGGAAGGTGATGAGGTCAGAATCCCGAAAGACTCGGGCAAAGCGGCTGCGATTCGCGAAATCGGGAGAATGCAAAATTCCTCGGTTTACAGGAAATATAATTTATTCTTCATAAATTCTTCGTCAGCATCACAACTAGTCGTGGTATGTACAAATATATTTAATGCAACGAACTTATAAGAATTTATTGTAATGCAGGTCTCAGTCAGTCTTTAGTTGCCGAGGGCCCCGTGCAACACGGGGTGTCGAGCAGACCTTGATCCTCCTTCGATCGAACTTTTCTATCTTTCTTTTTTGCGTTGCGGAAGTTTGTTTTTTTTTCGGTCGCCGTTCCTCTTCGTGAAACACGGAAAACAAAGCCACTCTTTGACCGTCGAATACGTAAATGGAAAATAGTGGAGCGCGCTACCTCGCGTGGATTCTGCCTGCGTGTGTCACAAGTTGAATTTTCGATTGAAAAAAAAAGAGAAAAATTTCAAGAAAAAGAAAACAACAACTTTCAGTCGTTTTGTGCCGACTAACCGGAGTCGCGTGACCCGCTAGCGTGAACACGAGTGCGAGACTCTTCCCTTAGTCTTCCCGAGAATCCGGCAAACACTTGAGAAGAATTTTCATCCGAGTTTATCCCTCGCCCGGAGGCTCAAGGCACGCGCGCGCCTCCCTCGCGTTATCGTCGCAACGGCGCATCACAGAGTGAAGAAAAACGCGTTTCCATTATCGCTCAAACAGTCGCACGATCGATTATATCGCACGTGAGGTCGTAATTAACAATAATCGAGCGTCAATCTCCGTGACGTCCGACCGCGGGGCGGACTAACGAGGTGAAACGATCGAACACGACGCACCGTTGAGAGACGAACCGTCCGTCGATTTCCACTCGTCAATTGGCGTGGAAACTCCGAGAGCAAAACCTAATACTGATTGGTAAATGTTCGTTCGATCAGTTATCACTCACCAATCAAATGGCGCCCGCGCCGCGTTCGACTGCTCGACAATTTCGTTTCGCTCGTCGTAAACGTAACTTCGGTACTTGACGCAAAAAAAAAAAAACCAGACAATAAGTACATCGGTAGTTTTCGAGCTGCCGACGTTGGCGAAATTTCTAACACGTTCGATGGACAATTTTCGTGGCTCAGCCGGCGACACGACACGCGCCTCGCCTCACCAGAGCGATCAAAAGATTTATCGTCTCGATCAACGATTCGAGGTGAAAATTCTGCTCATCCGAGTTTCGCGAAATTCGTGGGAATACAAGAGTCAGGTCGTTCCCGTTGAGTAGTGACGAGAGGGCGCGGCGTTTGATCGAAGAGAAGCTCGAAGGCGCCGCGCGCGTTAGACTCAAGCTCATAAATGCTAAAGCGACCAGCCACGGGGGTGTCTCGTGGCGAATAATTTTGCGTATTGCTGTATCGTCGTTTCACGAGGATCTCGCCGATCGCGCCGCGGCGTCGTCGACGACGCGAGCGCTTCGACGATTTTTCGCGACACTGGCGAAGCCGCTTTGTTTGTTTGTTTGTTTTTCGTTTCTCTTTCCACTCTCGATTTTTTGCTCCAGCGCGAGCACAAGCAGCACGAGAGATACAGCAAGTACAGAGGGGGGACGCGGCTGTTAATTATAGATGCTCGTGATGCTCGTGATGCTCGTGATGCTCGTGGTGATCGTGGTGATCGTGGTGATCGAGATGCGTCGGGCTGTGATGGTGGGACCAGGACGAGGGCGGCGGCGACGAGGAGTGATTGAAGTTGACCGATATGGTGACCGGGTGAAGAACCGTGTCGGGCCCGGTGTCGGGAACGAAGGTGAGATGCGGCCTGAGCATCGCGGACTCGACGATGAGCGGAACGTAGAAGGCGCCGGCGTCGTGGAGGGCGAATATCGGAACGCCGTGGGGCTTCTCCGAGCTCGGCGGCGGGCTCGACTTGATCCGCTCCGCGGAGAATCGCTGCTTGATTGAGCTCTTGAACTTGTAGTTGGTCGGCCGCGAGACCGAGGGCGCGCTCTGCGAGTGCGCGCTGTGGTTGCTGTCGTCGCTGGCCATCGTCGGCGGCGGAATGATCGGTCTTATCGGGCGCTCCGGGTCCCCGAACGAGCTCACGCCCGAGCTCGAGCCGTGGTCCGAGTGGCTGTTCGGCGGGCACAGCGTCGGGATCGCGCTGTGCGCGAAACTCGACGCCGACGCGCCGCTCAGCGTCGGCATCTCCGGATGGGGAAAACCGAGCCTGTCGCCTGTAAACAAACGAGATCGACACTTTTGTTAATTTTACTATTAAAAAAAACTTTTTTTTTTGGGAAAAGGAATTGCAATTTTGTGAAAAATATACAAATTGTTTGATAACAAAATGGTAATAAAAAGCAAATTGTTAAAATTTGTTTAAATGAGAAAAATGTAGTAAAAACAAATCGTTTAAATAAAAAAAAATGAGAAGCATATAATAACAACAAATTGTTTAAATAAAAAAAATGAAAAGCATATAATAACAACAAAATGTTTAAATTTAAAAAATAAAAAAGATTTAATAAAAATAAATTGTTTAAATTTAATCAAAATAAACAAGATTTAATAAAAACATTGTGTACATTTTTTTTAAATAAAAAAGATGTAATAAAAACAAATTGTATGAATTTTGAAAAGTAAAAAGAATGTAATAAAAACAAATCTTCAAATAAAAAAATTGTATACATTTTTTAAAATAAAAGAAATGTAATAAAAAAAATTAGACTGATGATTAAACTGAGGGTGTTCAGGTCAGAGACTGTCGGTGCGTAATTCCCATAAAGGAAACGAGTTTGGGTATTCGTGTGGATAGTACGGAATGTAAATTTGTAAACGTTCATGTAGATAGGATAATTTGAAATTTAGAATTAAGTGTTAAAATAGTTCGTTGTCGTTGTGGGCGCTCAGATACTAGAATGCGCAACTACAAGCGAATAACATAGACATCCACACACGAGCCGCCTAACCGGCTTCAGTGGACCGCTTATATCTGGCGAATATGTTGCATAATCAGATATTTTATACACTGTTATGTAGTTTATAGTTTATTATTATTTTATGGAATGAATTTTATAAATGAAGCATATTTTATAAATGAAACAATCAATCAAATTGTTTAAAATAAAAAATATATAATATTGTGTTAAGAAACTAAAAAATGCTTAAAATAAAAACCTTATTTTAGAATAAAAAAGAAGTGAATAGAAAATGACGCTTACTTGACGCAAGGATTTTTTCGCAGTGCTGCTGCAGGTGGCTGATCAATTGCACGCAGAGGGAGTCACGCGCGAAGAATCCCTCGACGTCAACGAGAAAATGCATCGTCTCGCTGAGACACTCTTGGAATCCGAGTCTGTAGTGTTCCGCGGCCGAGGGCGACGTGGCCGAGTGGGAAATGCTGTCCACGCTGTCCTCGGGGTGCGAGTGAATTGGCGTCGTTGACGATAGCTTCGAATCTGCGAATAACAAAAAATGCTTATTACTGCTGACGTTCACGCGACCAGGCGGATATCGATAAGGAAGCAATTAAAAAAATTGCGCGTCTCCGTTAAAAAAAAAGAAAATAATTACAAATAGAAACTTACCCTGACGAAGACCCTGAAGATGCTTCATGTGACGAATCGCCATCTCGATAATTTCCGTTTTCTCGACCCGTCCTCGTCCCTTCTTCAGGTATTCCGCGGGAATGAGTCTGCTGAGGTCGGCCAGGCAATTGTTCATTCGGTCCCTTCTTCGCTTCTCGATGATCCTGTGAGACATGGGATCTTGCTGCAACGATAAACAAAAATTCGCCGTAAGTCACGTGATCCACTGACCGCGATACAAAATATCGAGAATTCGGCGTACGAAAGAAATCGAATATTCAAAAGACACGTAAATATTCGAGGAAATCGAACATATTTGCGTCGCACGCGGAATCCCCACGGGTAATCCCCGCGCGCTAGAATAAAAAAAAGTTAAACGTGACCGCTTCTCGCGACGGCGGCGTCGAAAGTGGCGGCACGTGCGAGGCGATAACTTAAAAAAAAGTCTCTATTACGAATAGGACATAGAGGGACCGTTAAATTTGAAAAAAAAAACCGGAATTAAGAAAAGGACCTAGAGAAACCTTCTCACAATAAAAAGAATTATTTTCTCAATAAATAAAATAAAATCTGCACAATAAATTGATTAATCACAGACAGTTTTGCACCTCGATGTTTAATCATCGCCGCTTCCGACTCGATAAATGTTGTTTTTGTATCACTATTTTTTTATTCTATATTTTTCCTATTTTATTTATTTTTGTTTATTTCTATTCTTTCTATTGTTTAAACATCGTCGCTTCTGATTCGATAAATTAAAAGAAAAAAAAAATCTCTAGCGTGAAAAGGACCTAGAAAGACCTCAGTAACTGCACAATAAATTGATTAATCACAGTCTTGCAGCTCGTTGTTTAAACATCCGACATTCTGACTCGACAACTTTTTTTAAATCACTATTTTTTCTCCTACATTTCTTTCCTATTTTATAAGAAAAGTACCCACAAAAACCTTCTCAGTGCCTAAACAACGACTCAATTAATCACATACAGTTTTGCACCTCGTTGTTTAAACGTCGCCTCTTCCGACCCGACAAATATTATTTAAAAAATCTCGATTAAGAAAAGGACCCAGAAAACCCTTCAGAGTGCCTAAACAACGACTCAATTAATCACAAAACAATTTCGCACCTCAGTGCCGAAAACATCGCAGCTTTCGACCCTACAAAAAAAAACCTCCATCAAGAAAACAACCCGGAAAAACCCTCCCAGTGTCCAATCGACAACCGAATTAATCGCAGAAAGTGTCGCACCTCTTTGCTCAAACATCGCCGCTTCCTCGAGGGTGGCGAATTCACCGAGGCCTCGTCGTGACTGCTCGACGCGTAATACTGCATGTTCAAAATGTTCTCCATGCTGTGTGTCACCATCATGCGGATTTTCAGCGGCAAAATTCGAAAGCACCGAAAACGTCGGAAAATTCACGCGACAGTCGATCGGATCGACGACTCGATGCTTTTTATCACTAAACACGAGTTCGTAAAAAAACTCCTTTTCGCGTACGATGCGGCACAGTGTAGAGTCATTTATTCTTCTTTTATTTCTTTATATTATTACTATTATTATTACTGCTATTATTGTTGTTATTATTGTTATCGTTATTATTATTATTATTATTCGCACAAGGTTTGTAAAAATCACAGGCGACACGAGAACTCGTTGACCATCGACAGGCGGGACGACCGAATCGCAATCGTCGAATCGGGCGATTCGCGTGTTGCGCGAGCTTCGTGGGTTCTTCGATGTGTGGGCAATTTTTCGTTGTGAATTCCGCTCGATGATTTTATCAT
Organism: Pimpla rufipes; assembly: GCA_963932165.1. NCBI lineage: Eukaryota > Metazoa > Arthropoda > Insecta > Hymenoptera > Ichneumonidae > Pimpla > Pimpla rufipes. The sequence goes on from OZ010637.1 coordinate 17,005,542, forward strand.
CGACAATGGAAAAGGCGTTATCGTCGTGACGTTGCCGTTTAATTGATGATGTCGCGGCGGAATAGGCGGAGGATGTCGGGCGCCTCCAGCTCGGTCGAGACAACGAGTGAGACTGAAGAAGCCCGCGGAGCGTTTCCCGATGTTACGCAGTCTCCGACGATCGGACGACTGCGTCGCGGTGCTCAACCTGCCGGTTGCGCGGGGCGCTCGCGTCGCTCTTTCTCTCTGTCGCGCTCGCCGTTTCGGCGGTCCGGCCGGCCGGAGCGAGAAACGCGCCTCGCTCGCTCCCCACATCACGTGTACCGCCTCGGCCAAACGTTACGAACACGTGAGTCGCGTTTTCGCATTTCAAACGAGATATCCGACGTTGCGCGCGCGCGCGCGCTCGACGCACGTCCGAGGGAGCTTTGTGAAGCGGCGAATCGACTGTTCTGCACATTTTAGGGCTGCACTTGGACAGTTCTGCACATTTTTATGAGTTCTACACGCGCTCTTTATTCACAACTCGGTTTTACACGTTGTCAATGGGCTTTTCTGCACAGAGACCGATAGAACACAGATTTATTCTGTGCAATTTTCCTACGGTAAAGCGTCTTTTCTACACCATTTTTTGCACAATTTTCTGCACGATTTGTCCTGCACATTTCGATTCTGCACGCGGCGTTTATTCACAACACGGTTTTACACGTTGTCAATGCGCTTTTCTATAGAGAGATCGATACGACACAGATTTATTCTACGCAATTTCCATCCTGCGGCAAAGCGTTTTTTCTACACATTTCAGTGCTGCACATCTTCAATTCTGCACAATTTGTCCTGCACATTTCGATTCTAATGAAGCAGCACAAGAGATACAGAAACTGCAGAGGGGTGTGTAAATGTTAATTATAGATTCCTAGAGATTAGAGTCCGAAGGAACTTTACAATGTGCGGAAACCGTGTTTTCTACACATTTCAGTGTTTACACATTGTCCTGCGCATTTCGATTCTACGCGCGCTCTTTATCCACAACTCAGTTTTACATGTTGTCACAGCGACCAACACGACACAGATTTATTCTAAGCAATTCTCTTCCTACACATTTTCGTTCTGCACGATATTATGATTCTAATGAAATCCCTATGCTCCATCTCCTAGTTGTACACTTTCCGTTTCTGCACATCCAATTTCTACACAATCGCAGTACTACACATTCCAATTCTGCACATCCAATTTCTACACAATTGCAGTCCTACACATTCCAATTCTGCACATCCACTTTCTACACAATTGCAGTACTACAGATTCCAATTCTGCACAGATGTCCTTCTCTTTACACGTTAGATCTACACGACAGCCTAATTATACACATTTCATGTCGACACGTCTCGTTTTTACACTTCTTATTTCTAACCATCACGTTTTTACGCATGTGTAAAATAGAAAAACGTGTAGATACAGAATGTGTCGAATGAAAATTGCGTCGAATAGAACTGTGTCGTGTTGGTCACTGTGTAGAAAAGCGTATTGACAACGTGTAAAACTGAGTCGCGGATAACGATCGCGTGTACAATCGAAATGTGTAGGACAAATTATGCAGAACTGACACATGTGCCGTTCTACACGGTGTACGCAAAACGTGTAGAAAGCTGCGGCTGTTCTCTCTGTTGTGTTGTGTCTAGCACAACTATAGCTATAGCTACGCGCCGGCGCGGCCACTGCACGCAATATCAGAGAGAGCTTTAACGCAGCAGCCAACGCTGTCCTCTCTTGTTGTGTATAGCTCTATATACATATAGCCGCGCGGCGGCGCTGCGGCCGCTGCACGCAATAATCACCGAGCGTTAGAATAAATATCCCTTGGTAATAGGAACGGCGAGCGCGCGCGCAGGCTTTACACGCACCGACGCGTTGCGCGACGCTCACGCGAAACGTGCAACTCTCATCACGCGCAGCGTGTTACACATTGCGACGTCGCGTGGATTTTGTCCTTAGCTTTGGTTGGCTGTAAGCTGTGTATCGCCTACTACGTCATACCGATTGTGCGCGGGGAGAGCTCGACGAAGTTCAGACGGATGTTTTGGTACTACTTGGAAATTAGGGAGACAAACACTTTTCATGGTTTATCGTCCCTAGAATTTGGCTGCTTATATATTTTTTCTTTCTGATAACGTGGAGTAAATTATTTTCAAACACCATCGAAGAATTTGGGTTACGTTATGGAGTATTGAATGAAGCTTTTTTGAGCTTTTGTCGACTTTCGACGTTTCGTTCGCTCCAGGACGAAAAATTGTCGCGAAAATTATCGCAAAATATTTGGAAAAAATATTTGTTTTTCGCTACTTTCGTTCTCTCATTATCACGATGAGCTCTTTTTCTTTCTCGATTATGGTCACAAAAAATTCAAAACAAAATGCGAAAATGTGGTTATTTCCAATTAATTAAAAAGGCGATAAATGAAGAAAAATGTTTAAAAAATCTCTAAAAATGATAATTCATAATTAAATAAATGATAAATAAAACGATACAAAAAAACAAAAAATGATTATTTACGATTAAATATTATTGATCGAAGGATTTGGGTTACGTTGTGGGGTATTGAATGAAGCTTTTTGAGCTTTTGACGTCGTCCGACGTTTTGTTCGCTCCAGGACGAAAAATTGTCGCGAAGATAATCGCAAAATATTTGGGAAAAATATTTGTTTTTCTCACTCGCACGAGGCGATTGCAAAAATGACTTTTCGTCTGGCGAGCCGCTGAGTTGTTTGAAATAATAACGTTCGTGCGCATCACGAGACGCGCGAATCGTCGCGCTGTAAATAGATGGAAGCGAAGCGCGAGTCTCGGGGCAGAACATAATGGTAGAAGTTATTTGGAAAAAAATGAAAAAAGAAAGAACGGAGCACCGAGGTCACGACGATAAGGAGTTCTCGGTGTCGAGAAGCCGATTGAGAATTCTGGATATAACTGGTGAGAGACTCCTGACGGTGACTCAACGACTTTCTTGCGACCACCAGTGGCACCTATAGCACATTTTCCGCGCTGCTGTGCAACCGATTCGCAAATGACTCGCTACTTTCGTTCTCTCATTATCACGATGAGCTTTTTTTTCTCTTTCTCGCTTATGATCGCAAAATATGAAAAAAAAAGAAGCGAAATGTGATTATTTGTTTCCAATTAAAACGGCGACAAATAAATAAGAATGTTAAAACCCTTTAAATATGACAATTCATAATTAAATAAACGATAAATAAAATAAAACAAAAAAATTAATAAAAATGATAATTCACAATTAAATGTGCGATAGATTAACAAAAAAATGAAACCTCTAAAAATGAACATTTTGATAACTAAATCTGCAAAAAATGAAAGAAAATGAAAAAAATTGAACAAACTCAACCTCTAAAAATGATAATTCGTAATTAAATAAACGATAAATAAAATAAAACAAAAAAATTAATAAAAATGATAATCCACAATTAAATGTGCGATAGATTAACAAAAAAATGAAACCTCTAAAAATGAACATTTTGATAACTAAATCTGCAAAAATGAAAGAAAATGAAAAAAATTGAACAAACTCAACCTCTAAAAATGATAATTCGTAATTAAATAAGCGAAACGATGACAAAAAATGTTAATAAATTAGTACATTGATAAGACCGGATTTACGCGTCGCGACAATGAGAGTTGCTGGGCGTCGCTGGTTATCAAGCTCTTCGAGTCGATGCGAGACAAAAGGGTCGAATCGGGCGTTCGTAACGACGCGGCGTAACGAAAATGGACCGGGTAGGTACGGAAACAAATCAACCGTTGCGGATTTGTATAGAAGGTCGACGTCGGGCTGCCGAAAGGAAGAGCGACGGCGCAACAGGTGCTCTATCGGCCCAGATCTGGTTATATGCTCGAAAGTCTATTAGCGGAACCGACAAGACGGGACGAGACGAGTCGAGACAAAACGAGACGAGACTTCACGGTTTGCGAATTGTTCTTTCCTCTAACGTAACTCCCTCCTATATTCGAAGGCAAATTAGCGAGCGCCGTTATTTAAAGATTAATTCAATTGAATCCTCGTAGTTACGAGGTAGACCAAACGCCACAGGGGGTTCTATATGCAATTTGAGATCGCCGAAATAACTCTCTTCTATTCGATAAATGTTCACCTCCTGAACATAAAAAGGTATTTTTCCGAATTTGTGGTCGTTCAATTGTTTTTGGCTATTCGATAATTAACTAAAGAAATTATCGTTTTTTTCTCAACTTGATTTGATTTCGTTTTGATCACTTTTGAGAGTAAAAAATTTGTATCAATTTTTCTCTACGATCCATAGATTTGGAGTAATAAATTATTGAATTTCGAAAATAGGCCAAAACTGCCTTAAATTTTTGGCTCCGAAAATATCGATTGTAGGGAAAAATGGTAAAAAACGTTTTTTTTTCTGTAAATAGAACGAGGTAGAAAAAAAAGACAACATTATGCGTACGCGCTGATTACGATTTTTAAAACCTTGTAATACGGGAGTTTTGAGGGTGGTACGAAAAAATGTCGTACATAATAGGATATTATTGTCGTTGTAACACGGGAGTTTTGAGGGTGGTACGAAAAAATGTCGTACATAATAGGATATTATTGTCGTTGTAACACTTTAATTGTATTAAAAAAGAGTCTTCTGAATACGAATGTGCAAAGTGTGTTTTCGAATTCTTGGCCGTTTAATTGTCGTCGGCTATTATTGATTAGTGCAGCAGTTCTGGCCTATTTTTTCATTTCAATAATTTATTATTCCAGATCTATGGGTCGAAGAGCGAATTGCATAACACTTTTCTTACTCGCAATACATAAAGTACAACAAAAAAAATTATTGGAGTTTAAAAAAAATTATTCATTTAACAAAGAATTTCCAATAACAATGTAACGACCACGAATTCAAAAACACACTCCACGTATTAGTATTCAGGAAAAAAATTATTGGAATTAAAAAAAAATTATTCATTTAATAAACAATTTCCAATAACAATTTAACGACCACGAATTCAAAAACACACTCCACGTTTTAGTATTCAGGAAAAAATTGTTGAAATAAAAAAAAATTATTCAGTTAATAAACAATTGCCTATAACAATTGAACGACCACGAATTAAAAAAAACACCTCGCGTATTAGAGTTCCTGAGATAAAAATCTATGGAATAGAATGAAGTTATTCCGGCAACCACGAATTGCGTAACAATCCCCTGTGGTGTCTGGCCTAAGGGTGATGCTGAGATTCCCCTTTGTGCGGAGTTAGCATCGCGAAAATAGAATAAACAGAATTATCGAAAATTACGTAAATCCGTTACGCACGGATAATCTTGTCTTCCGGTCGTCTAAACTTAAATTCAATATTTAATCATAGTCAACTTTGAATACGTAATCTGCGAGGTTCTTAAGCCGTAGACGTTCGCAGGGGGTGGAAAAAAAGAATCAGAATTGCTACGAATTCCTTATATAGGGGAGACCGCGGTAAAACGGGCCCCCTAAGCAAAAAATAGCTCTATGACAAAACCCAAAGTGTTTTTTTTATTGCTTTTCACTGAAAAATTCGAAACCAATCATCAATTTTGAGCGTCGGCAAAAAAAAATTTCCGGGGTAAAATGAGCCCCCCTCAGAATCCGGCACAAATATGAATTACTACACAAAACGCTACCGATCGTCACGAGTGTTGATTATTTGGGTCTTTTACTAAAATGTGACACAACAGCACATTTTAGTCACGACAGATCGCCGTACAGGCAAGAATTGATGGAGAAAAAAAAATGTTGCCGAAGAAGCCCGCGAATAAAAAAAAAATCACGGAAGACGGCGGGAAAAAAAGTTTTGACGAAGAAAGAAGCCTCAAAACTTACGACGGAGACGGGAGCCCATTTTACCAATCATTTTTTTTTTCTTCGATGTTAAAAAAAAGGGTGCCCGTTTTACCCCGGTCTTCCCTATACAGCAGCAGCAAAAAAAAAAAGAAAAAACGAATTGCACCTAATTACAATGATGAGATCATAAACACAGTCCAAGTCAAAGAAACCAAGCAAACGGTATTAAATCGTTGTGTCTACTCCTTGAAAGTATCATAAGGAAGAAATATCAAATTAAATCGATCACATTGCTCGCACAATTGTGGAATGCAATGCGATCCAGCGCAGCCATTAAAATACGCATTTGCATATAGAAATCTAGCGTAAGGTCCACAAGTAACCTCAGTCCAATCGCCAACGCGTGATTCGCATGAAATGCTGTCACTGCTGCTGCTGCTGCTGATGATGATGATCGGCTATGGGGTGGGGGCTAATGAGTAAAAAAATTCGTGGCGAAAGACGCGACGCGAAGATGCGAGTGAACGAGAGAAAAAAGGAGGAAAAAGAAGACGATCGAACGGGGCCGAGTTATCGGGGCTCTCCGGTTATAACCGGACGCGTTGAACTCTGCGCCCGGTACGAGCGAGCGCATCACCCGACCGAGTTATCTCGAAGCTATGACCGCGGTGGTCCCGGGCTTGGCGTTTTTCAACCGATAACCGGGACTTACCGGATTGCGCCTCTCGCGCGAGTCTCACGATAAATTCGAGAATGCGCGCACGCGAGAGACGAGACTATGGCCGGCAACAAAACGACCGTCCGCCTGGCTGTCTGAACTTTTCGCCCCGCGCGTATCTCGTCTCGTGCGCAACCGGCGCGCGCGGCTCTTCGACGCGATAAATTTTTGCGTTCTCTCTCTCTCTCTCTCGTTTGGTGTAACTCACGGGTTACTCGAGTTTACACCACGAGCGGATTCTCGATGGCCACGCGGGGGGACTCCGGGGACTCGAAATACGGTTTGTGACACGGAAAAGCGACGGATTGAGGAGAAATGGGGAATCGTGGGGCAAAACGGAACACCCGAAAAATGATGATTTTTGCCTCTCCACATATTGAGGTTATTTTTTATTGAGGTTATTTTTATGAGGTTATTTATTATTTTTTATATTGAATTATTTATAATAAACTATTTATAAAAGTGTTATAATATAAAGCTTTTATATAATATATAATATAATTTGATATTTTATTTATAATAAAAAAATTTTATTTGAATTTTATATTATTTTTTATATTGGTTTTGGAATTGATTATTTGAGCATTGAGGTAAAATCCACGGCCATATGGGGTAAAACGGAATAGTCGAAAATCATGTTTTTTGTTTCTCCACGTTTTGAGTTTTGATTTTTTTTTTAATTTGGGATTGAAATTAATTATTTGCATTGAAACGGAAACGGAACGCCTTAAAATTCATTTTTATGCTGTCTACATTTTAATTAAATTCGAATTAACGAAAAATTGGGTAATTCACGAAACAGAAAACGCAATCAGAGGTCTCGGAATACGATTTGACACGGAAAAGCGACGGATTGAGGAGAAATGCGGAATCGTGGGGCAAAATGGGACACCCGAAAAATTATGATTTTTGTCTCCACGTATTGAAGTTTGGACCGTATTATTACTTTTTTATATTGAATTATTTATAATAAATTATTTATAAAAGTGTTATGATATAAAGCTTTCATATATAATATATAATACAATTTGATATTTTATTTATAATAACATTTCTTAATTTCAATTTTATATTATTTTTATATTGGTTTTGGAATTGATTATTTGAGCATTGAGGTAAAATCCACGGTCATGGGGTAAAACGGAATAGTCGAAAATCATGTTTTTTGTTTCTCCACGTTTTGAGTTTTGATTTTTTTTATTTTTTATTTGGGATTGAAATTAATTATTTGCATTGAAACGAAAACGGAATGCCCCAAAATTCATTTTTATTCTGTCTACATCTTAATTAAATTCGAATGAACGAAAAATTGGGTAATGAAACTTTTTTTATTTATTTAGTTTTAGAATTATTTGTCGATTGATGCACGGCCATGGGGTAAAACGGAACACCCGAGCATTGATTGTTTTTCTGCCAACATTTCAATCAACTTTGAATCAACGATGAATTGAATAATCCACGAGATAGAAAGCGGACCGTCCGACAATTAATTATTTGCCTGTCCGACTTTTCCACTTCTCGCGCGCGTTCAGCGAGCGGTTTTCCCTCGATATTTTCGCTCTCGCTCTCTACTCGCGCGCGTCACCCGAGTGTTTACGTCACACGTTGCCACGCGCAAATTTTCAACGAGCTGCTATAAACGTAAGCGCAAATTTATTCCCGCAGGCAATGAAAAGCAGGGCAAGAGTGACGTAGGCCGAACCGCGACCGGTGAATGAAGACTTTTCGCAAGAGCCTCGGAAACGGTTCATTCACTCCGGGAACTCGCCGCCCGCGTCACCGCTTTCATTCACTCCGGGATTCGTCGTCCTGCGTCATCGTTTTCATTCACACCGGGATTCGTCGTCCTGCGTTACAGTTTTCATTCGCACCAGGATTCTGGTCTATAAAATATAGACCAGAAAATATAGACTTTTAACCATCATTCTCAAGTCGCATATTCTACCCCCGAAAACACTGGTTATAAACCTTTTTTAATCGACCTTGAAAAAAAAAAAATTTTTGGCGACAAAAAAAATATTTTTCTGTCAGAAATCGTAGATCCGACTCCGGACCGAAAAACGACCCCAATTTTTTTTCTTTTCAAAATATCGACTTTTAACCTATACCATCATTCTCAAGTCGCATATTCTACCCCCGAAAACACTGGTTATTAACCTTTTTTAATCGATTTTGAAAAAAATATTTTTTTGGCGACGAAAACAATATTTTTTCTGTCAGAAATCGTAAATCTGGCTCCGGACCGAAAAACGACCCCAATTTTTTTTCTTTTCAAAATATCGACTTTTAACCTATACCATCATTCTCAAGTCGCATATTCTACCCCCGAAAACACTGGTTATTAACCTTTTTTAATCGATTTTGAAAAAAATATTTTTTTGGCGACGAAAAAAATATTTTTTCTGTCAGAAATCGTAAATCTGGCTCCGGACCGAAAATCGACCCCAATTTTTTTTCTTTTCAAAATATCGACTTTTAACCTATACCATCATTCTCAAGTCGCATATTCTACCCCCGAAAACACTGGTTATTAACATTTTTTAATCGATTTTGAAAAAAATATTTTTTTGGCGACGAAAAAAATATTTTTTCTGTCAGAAATCGTAGATCCGGCTCCGGACCGAAAATCGCCAAAATCGACCTCGGAAAATTTTAATTCAAAATATCACCTATAATAGGTTAATCAATTTTGCGCTGCTGCGCTCTTACAAAGCTCTAAAAGGTTACGGGTGCTGCCCCGCCTGTCCTCTTATGAAATTTTTCAAATTTGACACCAAACTGATTTTGATTATCACGGACTTTCCTGGCAACCAACCACAGCTCTAATAGTTTGCTAACAATGCTTTCCGTTACTCATGAACTTTTTAAAAGAGGGACCTACAGTTCAAGCCTAATTAAAAGTCATTTGGTGCCTCCCACGAAAAAAGGCTGCGCAGTGAATCAATGACTACACGCTGGGGCACGTTGGAACATTCAAGGACGGGGCAGGTTGGAACTTAAAAAGGCCTATCTTATGCAATTCTGTGATGCCATTTTGAACTGTATGCTGGAGGACTCAAGTTAACTTATCGCCAAAACTCCTATTTCTATTCCTATCCCTCCATTATATCTATGACAACACCAAAGGGTCCATTTGTAAGCATTTAGCACACTAAAGTCCACTACCTGAGTTTCCATTTTTAGGCTTATGATGTCTAAAAAAGAATTCGTTGTTGAGTGCTAATCTTAGCATTGCGCCTGCAAACGTTAGAAAGCCTATTGAAAAACGTACCTTTAGAATCCTACATGAGACCTACACCTGACTTCCATCCGTTGTTATGATGATAACACCGGATGGAGGGATGCAGGGATATAGAACGAAACACCAGCAGAAGAGGCAAGGTGGCTGATTTAGTGGCACGATATTCGTCCTTATCTCAAAGCCCTCCAAAGACAGAAAACGTGTTATTTTCGTTATGTTTTTATGCATTCTCAAACCCTTCCAACTTGCCCCATCACGGGGCAATTCGGGACACCCCCCATGGAAAAAAAGTATGCAAGAAAAGTGTATTTTTCGATATATCGAAAAATATGTAAATAATGTACGTGGTATAATAATCACATATTTTTTTGTATACTTTTTATATATTCGGCAATATCACATATTTCGCTCGAACGTATATCCGGGCGAATATATGTGCAGTATACTTTTTTGTATATTCCTATGTATATCTGACGAACATACGTACGTTCGATTTTTTGTATATTGTACGTACATGCAGCCAATATACGTGCAGTGTACTTTTTTTGTATATTCGTGCGTATATCTGGCGAATATACGTACGGTATATTTTCTGTATATATACATAAATTCATACATAAATGCATGTATAAGGAGTATATAAAATATATATATGTACAAGTATATTGCCATATATACTTATAAAGTATACTGAAAGTTATATCCCAAATATACAATTTTTCGCGCAAGTATACATGGTGTAAAAAAAAATACTTTTCCATATATTTTCGAATATACTTTTTTTCATGGGATACATTGCAGACGTTTGTATTATTCGATAGCACGAATAGCTGCGGCCGTAAAGGACGTTCAAAATTGCACAGAAGATACCCAATCAATCGTGGAACTGAACCTCCGTAACAATATTGAAAATGATTAGCGCAAAAATTGGTTAAACAAATGCAAATAGTGCTCCAACACGCTCCGATTTCCCGTGCGAGGATCGTCGCAGGTTCAGCGAGAAATCACGATCACGTTGGTCACGGTGGTTGAAGTGCGTTCACGATGAAAAACATGTGACACGTTGAGTCATCGCGTGTGGTGCGCACGATGGACATCGGGTAACGCGGTAACACGTGCTGCCCCTCGGGCTTATCGCGTTGTGGAACGATCGACGAAGCGTTCGCCTCGCTTTGTCGCACGCGAACGTGACGATACTTTACTTGCAATTTTTGCGCCCGCGATTTCGTGCGATATCGCACCGACCCCGATCGCGACGAGCGGAGATGGGAACTGCGAAAACTCCTGTTTGGATCTTTGTCGCATTTTCGTCGTCATCCTCGCGCGTTCGATTATTGTGGCGCGGACTTGTAAACCCTGGTTAGCTTAAGAAAAAAAAGTTACAGTACGGTTTATTCTGGCCTTCTTGGATTCCGCAAACCTGAAGAAAAAAAAATTCAAAAAAGAAAAAAAAATTCTCAAAATTTTTCTAATAATCGGGTTTGGTGGTATCTACCTATAGATGCATTAAATTGAAAAATAAAAAAAATTCGCCGGTATATGCAAATTTGTTTATTTTTCATTTAATCTGTAATATCTCGGAAACGGTTAATCGTATCGAAATCATTAAAAAACGAAAGTGGCGTTTTTTCATGGCGAACAAGAAAAAAATGAATACAGATTTAACACATTTTAGATCAAATTAATTCAGATTTTACGAGCAAATTATCGAAAACATTTGTTTTTTCACCGAAGATACCGCTATATTTTAGCCAAATAAATTTCCTTGAATTCTGTATATGGATTAACGAATTTTTAATATTTTTTTCGAATGGGATTCCAAACTTCTGTTCACTCCAGATGTCTGTCATTAAGGCCAAATCATTAAAAAAAAAAAAAAAGTGTTTTGTTGCGAAAACCTTGCTATATTTGATCTGAATTGATTTCCTCGAATTCTGTATATGAATAACGAAATTTTCAGATTTTTTGTTATGGGATCACAAATTGTTGAAAAGATGCAGCCATTTTCCACGGTCAAATTAAAAATCCACCATGTTATCATGATTGAATTATTTATTTGTATTATTATCGTATATTGAGTCGTCCCTTACTTTCATAATTCATTAGCCGCATTTCTCCGTTTTATCAGGAAAATTACCATGACATTTTATTGCGAATAATTATTTTTTGCAGTCATAAAAAATGTACACATTATATTATAATCACTCCACGTTACTATTATCAATGAATAATATTACAAAACCGATTGTACCATCAACTTTGTGTTTAAAAGACGTAGGGATTTACAATTCAGCTTACAACTTTATTGCGGTGCAAGAGACTCGCGTAAACACCGCGACCTCAGGGCGAAAATAGGTCCGTCCTACCTGTTGAACTGTACGTCAAACGTCGCGAGGATTTTCGGTCGTGTTTACGACTCGCACGCCCAGCGACGCCGACGCGTCCGCCTGTTTCTCTCTTTTTGCGCTATTTTTACGCGATTCGCTCGCTATTCCTCGGGTCGTGCGGCTATTCGCGGCGTGCGATGTGCGTGAAACGTGTTCTCAGCCTCTCGGCCCGCGTCCGAGATTTCTGACGTTTCGTGACAAATGCCGATCGCTAAAATTGCTCGTGGACCCTCAAAGTCATTCACACATTCGTCTCTGTTTTCCCTCGCGCTCGCTGTCGAGTCGGTGACTCGGCGAAAAATCTCATGTTTTCTCCGCCTCTTGTTTATCATCTTCCCGGCCAACCGGCGGGATAAACACAAATATTTTTTCAACTTTTTTTCGCCACACGACCGAAAGTAGCGATTAAAAATGAAATAGTCACTGCGCGAGTGCGACATGTGTTAGATTATGTATGACGGCCGTTTATGAGTAAATAATATCTACGTATTTATTTCAACGAAGAAAAAAAAGAATTGGTTCCAGAGTGGCGCGAAATTGTGGTAGATGTCGCTGAGTGCGAAAAATACGGTCGAGATAGACGAAGTTTCGATAAATATTTTTATTAAATAATAATTAATAAGATATGTCGGTTTAGATGACTGCCATTTACGATTCAGTAATATCTGCATATTTATTTAACCGAGGAAAGAAGATTTCATCTCCGGGAGCGGCGCGAAATTGTGGCAAATATCGAAAATACGGTCGAAAAATTATTCCATAATTATTTTTACCTAACAATAATTAATAAAAAATATTTAGCGTAAATAAATAAAATATTTAGGAAAACAAATTTTGGTCTCCGAGTGGCGCTAAATTGCGGTTAAATTCGCCGTGTCGAAAATACGGTCGAAAAATTATTCAATTATTGTTTTTACCGAACTAATAATACAATAACTAATAAAACAAATTTAGCGTAAATAAATAAAATATTTAGGAAAAAAAATTTGTTCCCCGGGTGGCGCGAAATTGCGGCTAGTATCGCAGAGTGCGTTAAAAATACGATAAAAAAGTAATGTAATTATTATTTTTAGCAGACTATAATTAATAAAAAAAAAGCGTGACGTCGTTTATAGCGAGCTCTTTAAATCCAAGAACTACTATAAGTAAGTCGGGCGTTCGGATCGCGCGTGTCGAGCTCAGCGCCGGAGGCGTCGAAAATGCGCTGAGAATGCGAAACACGACGAGTGACGGGATTTTTTTTCCAGCGAAATCGACGAGGACAATGAGACGTGCGAGGACGCAGCTCGGGCGGCTCCCCCCATGGAAAAAAAAAGTATAATCGAAAATATATTGAAAAGTATATTTTTTTTACACCATGTATACTTGCGCGAAAAATGGTATATTTGGGATATAACTTTCAGTATACTTTATAAGTATATATGGCAATATACTTGTACATATATATGTTTGATATACTCCTTATACATGCATTTATGTATGAATTTATGTATATATACAGAAAATATACCGTACGTATATTCGCCAATACGCGCGAATATACAAAAAAGAACACTGCACGTATTTTTGCACGGGATTTTTTTTCCAGCGAAATCGACGAGGACAATGAGACGTGCGAGGACGCAGCTCGGGCGGCTCGCCCCATGGAAAAAAAAGTATATTCGAAAATATATTGAAAAGTATATTTTTTTTACACCATGTATACTTGCGCGAGAAATGGTATATTTGGGATATAACTTTCAGTATACTTTATAAGTATATATGTCAATATACTTGTACATATATATATTTGATATACTCCTTATACATGCAGTTATGTATGAATTTATGTATATATACAGAAAATATACCGCACGCATATTCGCCAGATATACGCGCGAATATACAAAAAAGAACACTGCACGTATATTCGCTGGATGTACGTACAATATACAAAAAATCTAACGTCACGTATGTTCGTCAGATATACATAGGAATATACAAAAAAGTATACTGCACGTATATTCGCCCGGATATACGTTCGCGCGAAATATGTGATATTACCGAATATATAAAAAGTATACAAAAAAATATGTGATTATTATGCCACGTACATTATTTATATATTTTTCGACATATCGAAAAATACACTTTTCTTGCATATACTTTTTTTCCATGGGGGCCGCACGAACGTTCGAAAGATTGAAGAGATTGAGGACCCTCGCGAACGCGATTCGCAGCCTATCGCGAGACTCCGCACTGGCAACGTGTTCAATGAAACGCATTGGCGAGGTCACGAGTTGTTGACCGCACGTGACACGAGACACCAACAGCCGCGGCAGCAGGAAAGCGTGAGGACCTTGCGACGAGCGAGCGAGCAAACAGGGAAAGTCCCGCGCGCCGCAGGGCCGGGCGTCGTCATCGTCTCGCCCGCTCGTCCCGCGCACACCGACGCGTTTGTTGCTAATGAACGTGAGACATCGGCCGATAAATTGGAAACAATGATAAGTCACACGGCATCGCCAATAATAACGACGCGAGAAATAACAAACGCGACGCGAGCGCAGCCGTCTTGCACGAGCTTTCCACGTCGATTGGTGTGTAAAAAATAAATATAGGTGGTACGTAGAACCAGTGTATGGGGAATTCCGTGCCGATTCGACCTTGGCCTGACCCTCGACTTCTCGGATATCGTCCACGATTTTTTTATGTTGTTGTCTCAACTCTAAAAAAAAACTGAATATTTTTCATTTTTTTCAAATTTGAATTAGTTACTGTTTTTCAAAATAACAATATTATTAACCCGGATTTAAAAATCTGAAAAAATTCTTCATAGTCCAGTATCAGTTATAAAAATTGTTAAGCTTACACTCAGAGTGGGCTGGAATTTGCCACTATTTTTTTTTAAGTTTTTAATTTTTTAAACATTTTTTTGCCGAGAAAAAAATGAAAAGAATAGAAGCGAATCCAGAACTCAACGAATCTCAGACTCTCTGGGTTTAGGCTTAACAATTTTTATATCTGATACGGGAATTTCGAGAATTTTTTCAGATTTTTAAATCCAGGCTAACAATGTCTTCATTTCGAAAAATTGTAACTGATTCAAAGTTGAGGGAAAAATTCTAAAAAAAATGTCGATGTCTTTTTGGAGCTGGGAAAATACGACAAAAAATCGTTGACGAAATCCGCGAGGTTGAGGGTCGACTCAGGTCGAATTGGCGTGGAATGCCCCATATATAGCGTAACGCGCAACGAGCGCGTCGCGTATGTGACACTCCGGGCCCGACGGAGACTAATCGATATATATTTAAGCCGTGTAGTGCGATGCGCGCCTCGCTGAGCGGATCGTGCTTGGAATTCGAGGTCACTGCCGAATCTGCCGGGTAATTCGTAAACGTTGTGCAACGTTCATCGTCCAAACCGGCCGCGTGCGCGTCCTTTCGGCCAAGTGACCTCGGGGCGTCTCGTAAAATTGCCGTATCTGCTCGCCAAAAATCGAGTCACGCTCGTTGAAAAAAAAAAGTGAAGCAAAAAAGATCATATTGCCTTAAATCGTCATGACAATTGACGTACTCGGGGAAGGCCGGGGCAAAGCGGATACGCTAATAAATACGCTTTCAGGCCTGATGAAAAAAAAAAATCTATATTATTCGAAAATGAAACATTTTGCACAAATTTGCAAAAAATATGTTTGTTTTAACTAAATTTTATTTTATTTCACTCTTCAGATCGATCCAAAGGAGTACAAATGACCCTCGGCAAAATTATTCCGCGCGTTATTAATCACGCTGTCGGTGAATTTTTAGTGTAGTTTGGTTCGATTTTTTGTTAGTTTAGTTCGATTTTGTTTCTGATGGGATATGGATAATTTTTTCTGCACCATTTTGCCCCGGTCTCCCCTACGATTTTTTTTTATCTCCGTAGCCACGTATAGCGCGGCTCGTGCGAATAACGAAATCGCGGGTACCCGCGTCGACGGATCGTTGAACGAGCGCGTGAGTCAGAGAAACCGCGGTGCGCGCGCGAGCTACAGGTATTTCCGTCGCGCGAGCCGTGAAACCGCGTTTGCCGTGCGAAAAATTTAGTCGCACGGAGAAAAAAGATTAGCAATAATTATATGCCGTACAAGAAAAATTACTGATATTTGGGTAATAATTATATGTTCATTCCAGTAAATCGAGCATTATTCGCATCATGAATGGGTATTTTAGAGTATGCACCGTACTTTTCATGGTGAAAAACCAGAAAAGCTTAATTTCAGTAAAAATTACACGGTGTATTCCAGTATTGCTTCCTCATAGAGGAAGCTTTGTTTTCATGAAAAAAATTTTTTTCGAGATTTTCATGCCAGTATGCTTAGAATCACCTAAAATGTCGAGAAAAGTGGTTTAGAAAAAATGTCCGTATGTGTGTGTGTGTGTGTGTGTGTGTGTGTGTGTGTGTGTGTGTGTGTGTGCGTGCGTGCGTGCGTGCGTGCGTGCGTGCGTGCGTGCGTGCGTGCGTGCGTGCGTGCGTGCGTGCGTGCGTGCGTGCGTGCGTGCGTGCGTGCGTGCGTGCGTGCGTGCGTGCGTGCGTGCGTGCGTGCGTGCGTGCGTGCGTGCGTGCGTGCGTGCGTGCGTGCGTGCGTGCGTGCGTGCGTGCGTGCGTGCGTGCGTGCGTGCGTGCGTGCGTGCGTGCGTGCGTGCGTGCGTGCGTGCGTGCGTGCGTGCGTGCGTGCGTGCGTGCGTGCGTGCGTGCGTGCGTGCGTGCGTGCGTGCGTGCGTGCGTGCGTGCGTGCGTGCGTGCGTGCGTGCGTGTGTGTGTGTGTGTGTGTGTGTGTGTGTGTGTGTGTGTGTGCTGGGCCTCGAAAATTCAATCGCCTCTCACTCAGAAACCGTTCGAGCGATCTGGCTCAAATTTGGCACACAAGTAGAGTAGTTGCCCCTCTTCCAATGGTCAGATTTTTGATAACATATATACAGTCATTAAGATTTTATGTAGTTTTTAATTTGTTGAAAAAAGGGCGTGGTTGCTCTAACTTTCGTAAAAGTTCGACGATTTGGCTAAATAGTTCTTCATAATGGAAGATACGTTCAATGTTGTATGGTATTGAATTTCTACGAAATCGGTAAAGCGGTTCGGATTTTATAGAATTTTGAATTTTCGAAAAAAAAAAATATTTTGTTCTAAATCACGTCGAATTTTAACAAATCAACCGAATTGTTGTATAGTGGAAAAACAACATACAGGCCTGCTACGTACGAAATTTGGTGATGATCGGTAAAGTCGTTCGGAATTTACACCATTTTGAATTTATCAAAAAATGTCGATTTTCGCTATAACTTCCACGAAAGTTAAGAATGTAAGACAAAACTTTGTATCTAATCAAAATTCGATGTAACGGTGTTTGTAACAGAGCTTTCTTTAGTTCAAATAAAAAAAAAGTTGCAAAGTCGAACTTTGCACATTGCTTCCTCATTTATTTTCGTTTTTCACAAAGCTTCCTCTATGAGGAAGCCAAAAATGATAAACAAGCTTCTTCATAGAGGTGGCTTTGTGAAAAACGAAAATAAATGAGGAAGCAATGTGCAAAGTTCGACTTTGCAACTTTTTTTTTCTGTTGACAAAATAGCATTCGTTTATCCTTTTGCATTTGCAATAAATCATGAAAAAATCAATGCAATTGCTCTTGAAAAGTCCGGTGTTATTCTAGTAATTTTTACTGCCGAATTGGAGCAGGCGAATTTCCTGTATTTTCGTCACGCAGCCTCCCCTTCATGGGGATTCCAGTAAAAACAATTTTTACAAAAATTTAAAAACTCCCGACTGAGAAAGAAGCTTAATTAATTAACAAAGTGGGCAAATAAAAAGTAGTGAAATAAGGGAATAATTATTCTCATATCATAGCTTCGGGTGATTTGTTTCGCCATTAGATGTGACATTAGAGTGTCATAATCTCCCGACTATGATATGCTAATAGTTATTTAATTATTTCACAATTTTTTATTTCCGCAATTTGTTTATTAATTAAGCGTCTTTCTCGGTCGGGAGTTTTTAAAAAAGAATTTTAAAGTTATTTTTATTTTATCCTTTTCAAAGTAATTAAAACGCTCTGGCATTGGGCGCTATGAAGTGAGTCACAGAATACGCGTCAATGGCAGTCATCATGCGATAATTCGATATATTCAAATAGGCTATCTGGAAAATTAATTTATCTATGCGAATTAACAACTTATCAGTTCAATTTATGGAAAAAGACATTGGGCGCTAACCATAGAAACGACGTACAAAATTTAGTCAAGTAAAATCTTTCAGCGTTTTCGAGAACATTGACGACAAAGAAATCGCTGAAATCATGATGTCGAAGTTTGCACCGTTGGAATGCAACGAAATTCAGAAAAGAAATTAATTATAATTAATCCAAGTGATGAAATTAGGTATAAAAAGTCATATCAATTAATTCCTATGATGACTTTTTAAATCTATTTTCATCATTTGGGTAAATTAGAATTAATACATCATCTTGAATTAAAATGAATACATCATCTTCAACATCATCTGAAATCAGCTGACCAACATGAAACACATAACTCCCGTCTTTCTGCCCAAGTGGGGCAAAAAGACGGGAGTTAAAGCCCGAGCAGTCGGGAGTTAAAAATAGTAAAATGTAGTCGGAATTGTATGAATTATCCATGTTTCTTTTTTTTCTTTCCGCGCGGGGTTATCACGGACGAGACGCGGGTGTGCGGAGTCACGGATCACTCGTTTGTACCCACACCCACGTGGGACGTGGAGCCTCGTACAGAGCGCGTCGTGCGCCATGTCACGTTTCTATTTTGCGTAACGCCGACGACGACGACGCGCGTCCCGGGCACCCGGAGAAAGAACAATCGGGTGAAAGACGCACTTATAGGCGCGCGACCGTCGCTTCATAACCGGCGCGCGAGTTTGCGTGCGCCGCGAGTGAAACAGCGTTGACCAACGGGGCACGCGGTTGGTGGATATAGACGCAGCGTACAGCATATAGTAATAATGGCTTCCTTTCGCGGAAGAAAGCCACCAACGATGCATTTACTCGAGCGACAGAAACGACCGCGCGCGCGTCCTTCCCCATTGTTTGACATTTAAGCCTATCGATCGATCGGAAGTTATGATTATTTGGAATAGATTGATTACACAACGACGGCCGTTGGTCGTGTTGAAAGAAACAAAAGAAAAAAGCGTTTCTAATAATAACAATAATAATAATAATTATTATTAATAACAATAATAGTTTCTAATAATAATAATAACAATAATAATAAAAATTATTATTATTATTATTAATAATGGGGGGCCACCCTTCAGGTAACACTGCTAGGGATACGTCAACTTCCAGCGTCCTCGTCGCGCCTCCTGGGCAACGTAAGCCGGGTTTAAAACGGTCTTGCGGCAATGGAAGCTCCGGCTCTGGGTTCACCTGGCCCGGGTGATAGCACCCAGCAATGGGCTCCTTGTCAGGAATACGGACCCCAAGCCAAGGTGTGGACAACCGTGCCCAGGGCTGCGTGGTACCAGGGGAGTGGTGCCTCAAACGGTGTCTCCGGGATACCAGGCGACCTCCATAAATAATAATAATAATAATAATTATTATTATTGTTACTATTAGAAACCCTTTTTTTCTTTTGTTTCTTTCAACACGATAATAATAATAATGATTATTATTAGAAATTCTTTTTTTCTTTTGTTTCTTTCGACACGACCAACGGCCGTCGTTGTGTAATGAATCTATTCCAATATATTATTATTATTATTATTATATTATTAATAATAAAATATATATAATGTATGTTATAATAATAATAATTATTATTATTATAACAACTAGGGGGAGCTTTGCCCCCCCCCCCCCTCACCCTCTCGTCGCCCTCGTCTATAGAGATTTTTCTCTATATTATACAAATAGTAATTGTCTTTTCTTGCGGCTAAATAAGATATTTGCATGTTTATACAATTCCACATAACTTTGCACTCTTTTAGGTTAGGTATGTTCATCTGACTAACGAACGTACGAGATGTGCGTGCGCCGCGTATCTTTATTTTTGCTTCAGCGTTTCCATATAATCGGTTTTCGATGTGCCATGTCTTTGGAGTATTCTATTCCACAACTGCGAGAAAAGTATACAGTCATTTAAAAAGCACGCGCAACGTGACTTCGCAGCGGTCATAACAGTCTGAAGTTGGCTCTGCGACATAACCATCACCGACCAATCACGGCACGTGTTAAACTGGCTGCAGGATTTCGATATATTCAACTTTCGATGCGCCATGCCCTTTTTAAGAGAGGAGATACGGATTGATTACGCAACGCCAGCCGTTGGTCGTATTGAAAGAAACAAAAGAAATGAAACGTTCATATTAATAACAATAATAACTGCGGGCCTCTTCCCTCCGTCGGCCATGTCTATAGAGAGATCTCTAATATAGAGATATCTCTATATTATTACAATATTTTGCCTGCGAAACGGTCACCCATCCAAGAGAAAAAAAATCAGGCTGGACCCCCATCAAGAACTTAGAAATAATTCAAGATTGGGTGACCCATGGCGGACTTAGAAAAAAATCCTGGCTTGGAAGCCCTTTTGACATGGAATGCCCTATAATATCCTATACAGCGACGGCGCCAAGATATTTTGATGATATAGAGAGACAATAATGATACTTTTTTTTAAGGCGAAAAATGTTTTATACACCATGAAGGGGCACGTGCGCTCCGTGTGCTGGAATCTCCATCGTGGCCTATCAGCCAAAACGCCTCGCACGTCTCGTGTCAACTTCCAGTGCATCTGGATCCACTCTGGAACTGCTTTTGCATTACTTCAGAGTGGGTTACCTTCGTCTTGCGGACGCTTCAGTCCGAGCCCTGAGGGGCGCTTTTTTCCACTTTATCGTCGTCTAATCGCGGATGGCGTCGCCTGGTATTTTTTGTGGCGAAGGATAGTCAATAATAATAATAATAATAACAATAATAATAATAATAACAACAATGATGATGATGATAATATGAATAATCACAATAAAATGAATAATGATAATGTGAATAATAATACTGATATTGATAATATGAATAATCACAATAAAATGAATAATTATAATGTGAATCATAATACTGATATTGATAATATGAATAATAATCATGATAACGATAAGATGAATAATAATAATAATAACAATAACAATAATAATAGCCACACCTTCTAGAAAATTAATAATTTTTTTAAGCGATACGTCCACGAGAGTAAAGTGGAATGTATCGCGTGTATCAAGTGAGACGAGAAGTCAAAGGGACGATGCGCACGCGAAGCTCCAAGGAAAGATTATCGCTTTTCTCAATGAATCCATTGGCCGCGAGCATTGCCAAAGCACCGGTCGCCGTTTCGCGTAAGAAATTCAGCAAAGACGCCACAGGACACGGGCGCAGACACGTCGGTGTGTGTTCCGAAAATAGAGCCTCGTCATTATCGGCAGCGGAATGCGCCGGCGCGACACATCCGGGGACGACGACGTCGCGCGCGCTTGTTTTCTCCTATACACGGGTTGCATCGCGTTCGACCCGCGTAATTCCTCAATAAGAGCCTCGGTGGGTACCTGCGTCGCGGTCGCGCGATTCTCAGAAGAAACAAACAAATCGAGGACGCGAAGCTCGCGCTGTCATTCATCTCGCTTCCTCCTATCTCTTCACGGTGCCAATCGCCAAATGTTGCCGCTGCTGAAGCTGATGCTGCTGGTGCTATGTCGTACCTGTACTAGCGGGTTGCAGTGGCTCGCAAGCTTTGCATGATGCTGAAGTAAAAATTAGATTGTCTGTGAAATTAACGCGCAATTGAATGGCAAATTCATTTTCGTTACTTTCTTCACTGGCATAGGTTATAAGGGCTCACGCACTTTGAGAACTCGCATTGTGATAATCAGGTTGCTGTTGAGACGGTCGCTATGACTAGGGTAGCTATGGTAACGGTTGCTTTGAATAGGGTAGCTATGGTAACGGTTGCTGTGAATAGCGTAGCTATGGTAACGGTTGCTATGGTAACGGCTGCTATGGCTACGATTGCTATGGTAACGACTGCTATGGCTACGGTTGCTATGGTAACGGCTACTCCGATAACGGTTGCTATGGTACCGGTTTCGAGATCTTTTTGATGTGAAAACATCTTTACGGAGGGTGTTTCAGAAAAATTTCCTCAAAAAGCGCTAATGCCACTGGGGAAGGAAAGTGAATTTAGACAAAATGTCCTCAACAAGCATTACGGCCACTGGAGGAGGAAAGTGAATTTAGACAAAATGTCCTCAAAAAGCGTTACGGCCACTGGGGGAGGAAATTGAATTTAGACAAAATGTCCTCAAAAAGTGTTACGGCCACTGGGGGAGGAAAGTGAATTTGGACAAAATGTCATCAAATGGTATTACGGCCACATTGGGGAAAGAAAGTGAATTTGGACAAAATGTCCTCAAACAGTGTTATGGCCACCCGGGGAAAAGTGAGTTTGGATAAAATGTCCTCAAAAAGCGTTACAGCCACTGGGGGAGGAAAGTGAATTTAGACAAAATGTCCTCAACATTCGTTACAGACACTTGTGGAAAGAAAGTGAATTTCGACAAAATGTCCTCAAAAAACGTTATGGCCACCCGGGGAAAAGTGAATTTGGACAAAATGTCCTCAAAACGTGTTACGGCCACTTCGGGAAACAAAACGAATTTCGCCAAAATGTCATCAAAAAGCGTTACGGCCATTCGGAAACCTGCGATAGAATCCTAAAAATAAAATCATGCACTGCTAAAGATGTTTTCACATAATATTCGCGAGTACACGCAGATGACTTGAATTTGGGGGGGGCAAGGTCTTATGACTTGGGCCGATGTTTAATTAATTAATGGCGATGGGGGGAGACATACAAATATTAAACTTTCTCAGATATATTCAGATCACAAGCAGACGCTATAATCACTAAACAATGTAAAGGCTTACGCAGAGCCAGCAAGTGCCTGACATTTAATCGCGCACGTGCTGCCACGTTTTTCTCAATTCGATTATGCGACGATGTAGACGCGAGTGGCTAAATTTGGCCGGTGACATCCGACGGTCGGCAATAGATTCGTCGTACGCTCCACGCAGCAGGTACGATAAATTCCGCGTCGCCGTGCATTAAATTTCCGGTGGGACCTCCCGAATGTCGCAACGCTCGCGTGTCTCAACGACAATTGCTCCCGACGAGCGGGTCGTATGTAGTACACGAAACCCTTCGTCGCCGCGTCTGCCGCTAGGTGGCGCGATTCGACGATTGCACACAAGACCGCGAGAAATTTATAGCGGTGGTGAGGCGGCTGCGACCGCATCGACTGAACGCGGCGCGTGTCCTGCACGTGCTGCCAGTGAGTTGTGCAAATTTAGAATCTCCTACCACCGTTCGATTGTGATTTATAATTTAATGTCATTTATATCTTATTTAATCAATTAAATTAATTTAATCAATGTTATTTATATGTTATTTGCTTAATGTAATTAATTTAATCAAGGTCATTCATATTTTATTTAAGTAATTTAATTAATTTAATTAATGCCATTTATATTTTATTTAAGTAATTTAATTAATTTAATTAGTGCCATTTATATTTTATTTGGTTAATGTAATTAATTCAATTAATGCCATTTATCTTCATTTATTTATAATTTAATTGTCATTTATAATTAACCACCGTTCGATTGTCATTTATGATATAATTTTTCGATAAACAACACGTGTCTGCCGATTATGCGTTGAGGCTCTCGGTGTTCTTGTTGCGTTTACGAAAAAAAAAGATTAGTAATAATTATGTATCGTACATAAAAATTTACTGATATTTGGGTAATAATTCTGTTCATTCCAATAAATCGAGCATTATTCGCAATATGAATGGATACTTTCCCGTGTACACCGCATTTTTTTTTACGGTGAAAACCAAGAAAAGTTACATCTCAGCAATAATTACGGTGTATTCCGGTATTTTTCCTATTCTATGCGTTGACAAAATGGAATTGATTATAATACATCAGGAAAAATCGAATGTATTTGCTCTTAAAAAGTCCGGTGTTATTCCAGTCGTTTTTACAGCCCAATTAGAAGAGGAAAAGTTCCTGTATTTTTGTCACGAATCTCTCGTGGGGAGTCCAATAAAATGTTCTCGGAATTGGATGAATTATTCATGCCTTTTTTTCTTTCCGTATAGTCGCATCGATGCGTTTAAAAGTGCAAAGGGAATCGGTGACCCTCGCGATGAAACCGTAACCTATAATAACGTCTGCTCTTTCATCCGTGACCGATGAATCAGTCGTATAGGTCATACTGCTTATTCACCTGATGTGCCTAATGGTAAAAATAACAAAATAAAAAATGACTAAATGTGTTGTCACGATTTTGCCTGGAGTGCATTGATGGCCACACTTCGGCTGACTTATCGAGCTAAACTGCTAATTTTATCGCTGCAGGAGATACGCGAGAGATCACCCCACACCAGTGGCGACAAAGTACGTCGCACATAATTAACACACTTTAAGGCGCGTATCAATCGGAGCATCGGATACGGCGGATGAGATATTTTTCTTGTATTGAAGCGACGTGTTGCCAAATCGATAAATCGAGCTGATGGTTGAAAAGACAAGTCATTTTTTTGAGCCAACCAGTAAACGGATTTTGACCGTCATAATCAGCGAGTGCAACGAACTCGATCACCTAAATGATGCTGAAGTTTGCATCGTTGGAATGCAACGAAATTCAGAAAAAAGAATTAATTCTAATTAACCCAAATTATGAAATTAGGTACAAAAAATCATCATAGCAACTAATCGCTATGACAAATTTTTGTACCTTATTTCATAATTTGGGTTAATTAGAATTAATTACTTTTTCTGAATTTCGTTGCATTCCAACGACGCGAACTCAACATCATTCACTTAATTCGATTCGATTGGTCTGATATAAATGAATACCTGAATATTATGATGAATTTTTGCAAATTTTTTATACTAACCCTTGAGACTTTCTTCTTCGTGTAAATCTCGTCGTCCTCGGACGCAGTCGCGAAATTGAGATTCCCCTCGCAGTAGCCGCTGCCGATGCCCATTCTGTAAATTTCATCTTTGCACGATCTGTCGTCCAGGCTGAAACACACAATGCAAAATCGACGTTCAAGCGGTGGTTACATCAGCAATCATTTTTTTTCCTCGTCGATAAGGCTGCCCGTGGCACGGGCGTCAGATTGGTCCACGTCGCATCGATCGAAAAGGAGTTGTTTGTGTTTACAATGTCGATCAGAGCTCGCAAACTTATCTAATCTACATCGGGATACAATTATTGTTATGTCGATAGAATCTGTGCATCGTAAGGATGCAATAAATTCCAACGTTGAAAATTGCCAGAGGTGACACTACGAAAATGTTATTTTCGGAATGTCGAAAATAACTCGTATATTTTTTTAAGGGTGTCGATGAAAAAAATGCTGATTTTTTAAGGGTGTCGATGAAAAAATAGCTGATTTTTTAAGGGTGTCGATGAAAAAATAGCTGATTTTTTAAGGGTGTCGATGAAAAAATTGCTGATTTTTTAAGGGTGTCGATGAAAAAATTGCTGAGACACCTTTACGAGATGAAAAAAATGGCTGATTCTCATGATTTTTTAACGGAAAAATGTCTTCAGCATTTTTAAGACTTAGGGTATGTTTTATGACCACTTTGGCTGTTATACGGTATTTTTTATTAATCTTATTAAACTAATCGACCGATTCCGATGAAATTTCGTACAAATCTTTCCAACATTATTGTCTAGTATATGAACCTAAAAGTTTTTGAAAATTACAAGAAATGTTTTTTATCGCAAAATGTAACAATATTTTTGGCGAAATTCAATCTTTTTCATTTCATTAATTTTCAACATGTTGAAAAATTATGAAGAAATGGTTTCTTAAAAAAAAAAAAAATATTATGAAAAACTGAGATTTTTTCATCGCCTAAAGGTGACAACTTTTTCATCACCTCTTTAAAGATTTTTACATCAGAATTCGTAGATCCGGCTGTCTCTCGAAAAGGGTAGACGCGCGCGATCTCGTTTCCGGTTGATAACCCTCAACGAGCTCAATATCGCGGGACACTCGATCACCGTCGCGTCGTCTTTAGCTCGTGTCGCGGTTATAGCATATTTTCCGAATTAGCGAAAATAGCGTCGAGCGAGGGGGAAAAAAAAAAAACGCCAACGGTCGTATTATTGACGACTGTCCCCACCCCGTTTGTCTCGTTCCACAACCACGTGTAAAGCTGGCAGAGGTAAAATCGACGAGGCCCTCGTGAAAGATGCAGCGACGTCGACGGCATCCTCGACGCTTACCGCGCCGGACGTCCTCGGCGGTGCCACGTCCTATGTATAGACCGTCGCAACGGGCACAGACAGTTCGGATTTATACCTGTTCAGCAGCCACTTCCGGATAAACTGTGTCTTTCAAAGTGCAGATATTATTAGAAAAAGCTTCGCGGCTAAGTAGGGTCTACGCGGTGCTTTATATAGGATAGCGGCTGTAGGTTGTGACTATTCCTACTATGCCAACTATGCTGTGTTTTACCTTTATCACTGTTAAAAATATCTTTGACGCATCAACCGGTGAATCAAATTTTTAATATTCAATTATGACGTTGAAGTTTGCATTGTTGCAATACAACGAATTGAGAAACGAAATATTAATTTCATAAAAATTCACATAATTCACCCCCATTAGGGGGTGAAATCATATTTTTTTTGGCATGCTCTTGGTCTTTTTATAGCCGGTATAATTATTTGGGTTCATTAATATCGTGTTGTTTTTAATTTCATGGCATTACAACGATGCAAACTTCAACGTCATATTCAATTGCAATGTGAAGTTAGTGCAATTTTACAGTGCAATGAATTTAAAAACACCAAAATATTAATGAACCCAAATGGTTACACCGACTACAAAAAATTAATATAACGACAAAGAGCATGACAAATCAAAATTATTTCACACCATTAATGGGGGTGAATTATTTGAATTTTTATGGAATTAACATTTCGTTTTTAATTTCGTTGCATTGCAACGACGCAAACTTCAACGTCATAATTTTACGGAAAAATGAAAGAAAACATGGAAATTAAAGTGTTTTCAGACCAAAGCAAATGGATTATAATTAAACTATTTCTGCCGAAAAATTGCAGATAAATTGTAGCATTTTTAACGTTTTTACCGCGCCACACATTAATCTTACTTTCTTACTTCCAATTTAACTTTCGCATCGCACTTGTGTATTAAATTTAGCGTGCAAATTTATGCGTAACAACTTCCAGCACTTGTGCGTCAACGTTTCAAGTACAAATAGACATTTATTTGACTTTGGTTCGGTCGACGGAGGACGAGAACTTGGGAAAAAGGTCTTTTTTTTCCAGAAAAGTTCTGACGCACAAATAGCCCCCCTTTTCACTCACCTCGACACCCCCACGACTCTGGTGGGGGAGGTGGGTAGAAAGCTACGTACAGGGCGGTTAATATCCCCCGCATGCGTTGACAATGCGCACGTGGCTGACATTTCCGGGCCTGCGGTATCTGCGTCGCTCCATCGTCGCAACTGCAACGCTCTCCTCACGCAAATGGCGCTACACTTTTCTCGATATTAATAGACACTTTCTCGGCATTGCGCTTCTTTCGCGTTTCTCCTATTCTGGCGATGAGTGGGAAGGCATGAATCAATTGGAATATAGCTGAGTTAGCGACGATTGTGCAAACGATGCCTGTGCCTACCTACTGACTGTATACCCAACTGGGGTAGAGTCACCAGTAAATTAACGATTTGTTTATCATGGGTTTCTATAAAGTGTAATATTTTCACACTGTTTGCGAAAATTTTTACGATTGACCAAAATATTGGCTTATGTGATGCAGCTGAAAAAAAAATCTCGTATTTTTTACTAAAAGTCAAGAAATAAAAAACACCAGTGAATGAACGGACCAATCTTACCTACACTTTAGGCAGCTAAAAAATAGACAGATTAACCCTAGATGAGAGGAAGTTGCAAACACTTCTCGATGGTATAAAAATCTGAAAAGAATCGAATATATTGAAGGTGCTGTAAATTTTGATTTTGCATAATAAAAATTCCGAAATGTTATTAACAAACTTAAAAAAAAATGGTTTAACAAATTTCCCGAAAACCCATTTTTTCATGAAAATGATTTCTTCATTTTTCTAAATACGTATGAATTTCTCCAGATTTTTAAATTCAATTTGAGTTTTGTGACTTTCCACAGATTTTTTCCATATAAAAAAGAAAAATTGCTCTCAAAAAGCTGTTATTCATTCACTGGTGACTATTGGTGCATTCACCCTACCTAACTAGGTAGCAAAAGGAGGGTAGGTAGGTAGCTAGACATAATTTTATCTTGCAGACCAAGTGGCAAACCATACGAGGCACGTGTTGAAAAAAAAAATCGCGTCATCCTGGGGTTTCACAGAAACTTCTATCCACCATCAAACAACGTGCACGTGAAATGCTTTGCGTGGCTCTTAAAAATAGCGAATTTCTTTTATTTATCTTTTATTTTTTCCAATTTCAAATCCACAGCACTAAATATTTTTTAACTAAGCTTCTCTTTCGCATCAAACTTCGATAATTTCAAAGATAAACAAAGTAAATAAAAAACAGCCCTTTCTTCAACAGATCTAATGTCCATCTTATTTCACTTTTTCGTCTCCTTCACGACTGTAAAAAAACGGCTCCAAAAAATAAAAAAGTGCATGGTGAATGCATAACACGGAAGATAAAAAAATGCACGGACCCCGCGAGATAAAAAAATGCACGGTCTCCGCATGATAAAAAAGCGCGGTCTCCGCAAGATAAAAAAAAATGCTCGATCTCCGCGAGATAAAAAGCGCACGGTGAGTGCATATAACACGGACACCTGAGTGTGCGCCTGTGTTGTTATGCACAACACGGAAACATTGATTCGCACGTGACGAAAAAAAAAAAAAAAAAAAAAAAAGAGAGAGAGAAGAGCCGATCGCGTTGTGGTTTTGTTGGTTCGAGCAAAGCGGCGGAGCAAACACGCGCGTAGATATAATCACCGCGCGTTCCATTACCTACGCCTTGCGCACGGAGGTCTAATAATAGTGGACCGTAATGACCCGTCGCGCGAGTCGCTCGCCGCGACTCTCGTGGCGATCCCGACGGGGCGCAAAAATATCCCGCGAACTTTGCTCCAAGTCCGCGTCGCGGCGTTCGTTTCGCGAGTCCCCGCGAAACTCGTGCGTTGTGTCGTAACGGGCGCATCCACGCGTGCCCTCTGGTTGCGGTCAGTGGGTCGCTGCGCCAGTCCGCCCGGCCATTGGCTGCCCGTGCCTCCTCGCGACAAAATCGCGCGCCCACGTTTTTCGGTCCCCCGAGAGAGTCTCGTGCGACGACTTCGGATCGTCCCCGATGCGAAACAAGTTCACCGAACACGAGACTGATGATCGCGTTTTTGAGCTCTCGTGCCGAGAGTTCAGATTCCAATCGGTGGCGCCACTTTTCGATACGTCGTAAGAATGATATTGAAGTTTGCATCATTGGAATGCAACGAAATTCAGAAAAAAAAAATTTACTGTAATTAATTGTATTTTAACAATAATTAATTGTACTTCAATATCATTCTTACGACAATACGTCGTAAAAAAATTGACTGTAATTAATTGTATGATGAAAGTAGGTATTAAAAGTCGCCATAGCAACTAAAGGCACGAAAAAAAATTATATATGTTTTTTTATGTTCTTCATGATTTGTGTTAATTACAATTAATTTGTTTTTCTGAATTTCGTTGCATTCCAACGATGCCAACTTCAACATCGTTCGTAAGATCGGAAACTCGAAAACGAAAAATACCTTGTTAAAAATCACATTTAAGACGCAGCCGGCCGTGAGAATTTCACTGCGCAATGACAAATGTCTATAGGTCTGACTCTATCGCATCTAACCTTACTTTTTGGTTTTGGAGTGTCGGGGTGCCCGAAGCTTAGCTCATTTCTGCAATACTTATGCACATTCTCGAAAACTCTGAGACCAGTTTGGCTAGTAGCTCAGGAAAAAACAGGTTTCAAAAATTTGAGTTGGGGGGGGGGGAGCCAGTTACATTTCCCCCACCACTGCTCAACATTTCGAAACCCATTTTCTCCTAAACTACTCGCCAGATGGAGCCCAAATTTCGATAGAATGTGCGGAGGTACGGCACAAATGGACTAAGCTTGTAGCTCCTCAAAACTCGAAGCCGTTTGTTGGGGAGAATTGGAAAACGAAAAAGTGAGGTTAGGCGACATTGGGCGAAAAAATTCCCACCTATGTATCAATGAAATAGAGAGGCAGTGATGAACCGTTCTTCGCCCAATGTTAAACGCCTATAGGTCTGTTTCTCTCGCATCTAACCTCACTTTTTTGGGTTTTCAAGTCTCCTGAACAAACAGCTTCAACTATCGATTAGCCAGAAGCTTAACGCATTTCTGCAATACTTCTCCACATTCCCCAAAAATCTGAACCCAATCTGGCTAGTAGCTAAGGAGAAAATACATTCCAAAAATTTCAGGTGAGAGGTGTAAGGTAACCCTGCCTTTCAAAACGTAGTATTGACTTCCAGCTCAAGCGGGCCCGGGGTAAAAAAAACCAGCATCGCAATGTTGATTAGCAACCAGAACGGGGGTGGGTCAGGCTTCGTGACCTTCGTCTGACCTTCGCCAATCTCCGTTGCGTATCCCATGTTGATATTCACATGTTATTCTTTTCACCTAACCTCACTATTTTGGTTTTCCGAGTCTCCTGAACAAACAGCTTCAACTATCGAGGAGCCAGAAACTTAACGCATTTCTGCAATACTTCTCCACATTCTCCAAAAATCTGAACCCAATCTGCCTAGTAGCTCAGGAGAAAATAGATTCCAAAAATTTCAGGTGAGAGGGGTAAGGTAACCTCAGCTCAAGCGGGCCCGGCGTAAAAAAAACCAACATCGCAATGTTGATTAGCAACCAGAACGGGGGTGGGTCGGGCTTCGTGACCTTCGTCTGACCTTCGCCAATCTCCATTGCCTATCCCACGTTGATATTCATATTCTTTTGTGTCAAACTATGCGTGGATTGCATTGCGCATATCGCGCTACGTCAAGCCTAGGCGGCTCTGCTTTACCGCTTGATCGCACACACGACAAATACCGACGTATCAGCCGAGAATGTGGGGCGTGAGAGGGGGGGAGGGGAGGGAGGGAGTGGCATAACATTGCACTGGAATCCAGGGCCCTTGGCGAAGGGTCGACGAGCGGAGAGCGTAGCACGCGCGATCCGATCCAACGTCCTTCGACGACCTTACTACCAGTTGCTCAGCCCACTTGGGAGTCCCGAGGCTCAGCGATGCGAACGCCCATGTTCCATATCCCATCCGTGCGCCTATTATAGCCGCCGGTATACATTCACTTTCGTATCTGCGTTCCAGAACGTGTGCGCTCATCCACCACGGCTCACGGCTCACGGGTCTCCTCGTAACGTCACCTTGCCTATCGTCTATACCTGATCACGAGTTACGCTCGCCTTTTAATTATACTCGTGTTACCCGGCGGCAAAAAGAAAAGAAGAGCACAGGAAAAGAAGTTAAATTAAGTGGTCTTAATTAAGTCGACGACATTTGCATTTAATTGCACGCGCATTGTCACCGATAATGTGGAATATAAAGGAGCAAAAGAAAAAATAATTAGAGCTTGTATTGATTGGGGTTTGAGGTGCTGTTTTTATGCCCACAAACCTGAGTTGTATTTGTCTTTTAATTACATTTGTATTGTTACCGATAATGTGGAATATAAAGCAGGAAAAGTAAAAATAATTGGAGTTTGTATTGATTGGGGTTTGAGGCGCAGTATTTATGCCCACAAACTAGAGTTGTATTTGTCTTTTAATTACACTTGTATTGTTACCGATAATGTGGAATATAAAACAGCAAAAGTAAAAATAATTAGTGTTTCTATCGATTGGGGTTTGAGGTGCAGTATTTATGTTGACAAACCCCAGCTGCGTATGTGTCTTTTAATTACACTCGTATTGTTACCGATAATATGGAGAATAAAGCAGGAAAAATAAAAATGATTAGAGCTTATATTGATTATGGTTTGAGGTGCTGTATTTATGCCCACAAACCCGAGTTGCATTTGTCTTCTAATTACACTCGTATTGTTACCGATAATATGGAGAATAAAGCAGGAAAAATAAAAATAATTGCAGCTTATATTGATTAGGGCTTGAGGTGCAGTATTTATGCCCACAAACCAGAGTTGCATTTGTCTTTTAGTTACACTCGTATTGTTATCGATAATAGGGAGACTAAAGCAGAAAAAGTAAAAATAATTACAGCTTATATTGAATGGGGTTTGAGGTGCAGTATTTATGCCCACAAACCAGAGTTGTACTTGTCTTTTAATTACACTCGTATTGTTGGTGATAATAGGGAGAATAAAGCAGCAAAAGTGGAAAAAATGAGTGCCTACATTGATTGTTTCGTAATTAAAAGACAAATATTTGTTTTTTAAAAGTAGAAGTAATTTTAAAAAAGTAGAAGTAATTAGTCTCGATTAGAAATTGGGTGTGTTGAAAAAAAGTAAAAGGGGAAGAAAAAGCTTATTTTACTTTCTTTTTCTTTTTTTTTACAATAGCGAACAGAACGTCCGTCGAATCTCTGAACCTTCCGTCCGAAATGAATTTCAATCGCGCAGGGCGACGGAGAATTTCTCCCTTGCTCGTAATAGAACCGACGTTCTCAGTGCATTCCAACGCTTACGAGGTTCGCGCCGACTTTCACTGACCGCGTGATGCGTGGATGCGGTTCGCGTCTGCGGCTAGCACGATTCTATCACGAGCTCGCTCGGCTTTTATTTGCTCGTTCGCCCCACGCGGACGACGACCGCGCGGCCCGTTGTTGACGCGCGTTACATGGCTGACGAACCGGGAATACCTACAGTAGCTGCCTTTAACGCGAAACGATTCGCCATGAGAATCTATATTCTGTCTCTTTGTCATTTCGACGCTCGCGTTCACGTTTCGATAAAGTTTTCAAGCTAATGAAAAGAATAATCTGTTAATTAATGTTCAGGAAATATCAATTCAATAAAATAAGTAAATATTACCAAAAGTATTTGGCAAACCGAAAGATCGTAATTTTGTCATAACGTTTTAATGCCAATAAAAAAAATCTAATGATTAATGTTAAGGAAATATGTATATAATAAAATTCTGAAATATTAACGACAATATTTGGCAATCCGATGTATCGAAATATTATCATAAATCAGTAATTTCGACTTTCGCGTTCGCGTCGTAATAATATCTTGTCGCAAATCAATAAAATAACGTATCAATTA
This sequence comes from Pimpla rufipes, assembly GCA_963932165.1. Taxonomy (NCBI): domain Eukaryota; kingdom Metazoa; phylum Arthropoda; class Insecta; order Hymenoptera; family Ichneumonidae; genus Pimpla; species Pimpla rufipes. Next base: position 17,039,104 of record OZ010637.1, read on the forward strand.
GTGTTAAGAAAATACGCATTTAATAAAATAAGTAAACGTAAAAAAAAATATTTGGCAAACGAGAGGATCGACATTTGTCATAAATCGCTCATTTCGACTTTCGCGTTCGCGTCTCAATAATATTTTGTCGCTAATAAAAAGGATAATCTATTGATTAATGTTAAGAAAATACTCATCCAACAATATAAGAAAATGTTACCAAAAAAATATTGCCAAACCGAAGAATCGAAATTTTGTCATAAATCGCTCAATTCGACTTTCGCGTTTGCGTCTCAATAACATTTTATCGCGAGTAAATAAAAAAATGTATGAATTAACGTTAAGAAAATATTTCACACAACAAGCAAACGTTAAAAAATATACGTCAAACCGAAGGTTCGAAATTTTCTCATAAATCGTTCATCTCGTTCGCGTCTCAATAACTGTTTATCGCGAATGAATAAAAAATGTATTAACCAACGTTAAGAAAATATTTCATATAACAAGCAAAAAATTTAATTAAAAAAAATATATACGGCAAACCGAAGGTTCGAAATTTTCTCAGAAATCGCTCATCTCGACTTTCTCGTTTGCGTCTGAATAACTGTTTATCGCAAATAAATAAAAAATGTATTAACCAACGTTAACAAAATATTCCATACAAGAAAAAAATGTTATAAAAAAAAATATATTCGGCGAACCTAAAGATGGGCATTCCACCGTCGCAAATGGCTCGTTGATCAGAGACGCGAGAGCCAACGCGAGTTGGAACGAGCGTTCGTGTCCGCCAGACACGGTATTTGTATATCGAGCTGGCTCGCCGCTCGCACAATGAAAAAAAAAAAAAATACATAGTAACCTATATCGAGACGCGCGCGGGGTTAGCGAGTGCGTGGCAGGCAACGTGACCGCGGAGCAACAGCCCGGTGACTCGCGTGTAACTCTCGTGCGGCGTAACGTGTCTCTCGCCGTGTATGAACTTGAAGCGGCGGACGGCGGCGGCGGCGCGCGATGTGCACCGTCGACATTCGCCACTCGCGCCACGATGGCTTAACTAGGTAGGTGCAAACCGTACGCGTCGCGCCGCGTGTTTTTTGTCGCCGATAACATCGAGTCCGCCTGTAATAACTGTCACCGAATAACTTTGCTATTATTGCCCGTATCTACCTGCCATCCACGTGGATATACAGGGTGTCCCATTTTAATCTTACACCTGATTTATCTCGAAAAATAGGGCTCCGATCCAAAAATGAGTTATATGAATGTTGTAGGGTTCGAAGGGGGACGTTTTTCTGAAAAAAGAAATATGGTCCAACATTCGAAATGGCGGAGATGCGACGGCCGACATGTTTTTTTTTTAATGGAACCATGACTTTTCTTTTCGACCAGAATGTTCGGCATGTTAAAACTAACAACTTTTGTAGAAAACTTTTTTCGATAAATACATCCTGGATAACGCTAAAATGGTCTTCAAAAATTGAATTATGGACTTTATCGAAAAAAGTTTTCTACAAAAGTTGTTAGTTTTAATATGCCGAATATTTTGGTCGAAAAGAAAAGTCATGGTTCCATTTAGAAAAAACATGTCGGACGTCGTATCTCCGCCATTTTGAATGTTGGACCATATTTCTTTTTTTGGAAAAACGTCCCCCTTCGAATCCTACAACTTTCACATAACTCATTTTTCGATCGAAGCCCTATTTTTCGAGATAAATCGGGTGTAAGATTAAAATGGGACACCCTGTATACAAGTCGAGTCGCGCGACCGTTCGATTGTTCACTGCGGTCGCAGTCACTTCGTTCCCTCGAATGTCTCACTTGCAAAAGACAATTTTTTTATGACGTTGAAGTTTACATCGTTGCAATGAAATGACGTTGAAGTTTGCATCGTTGCAATGCAACGAGAATGAAAATAAAAAATATTAATCAACCCAAATAATTACACCGGCTACAAAAAGTTATGATAACGACTAAGAGCATGACGAAACAAAATTATTTCATCCCCCGATGGGAATTAATTATTTTCATTTTTATGGAAGTAATATTTTGTTTCTAATTTCGTTGGATTGCAACGATGCAAACTTCAACGTCATGCAATGAAATTAAAAACAAAGTATTAATACCATAAAAAATTCAATGATTCACCCCCATTAGGCGGTGAAATAAGTTTGTTTTGTCATGCTCTTAGTTCTTATAACAACTTTTTATAGTCGGTATATTTATTTGGGTTCATTAATATTTTATTATTTTTAATTTCGTTGCATTGCAACGATGTAAACTTCAAAGTCATAATTTTTTTTGTTCGTGTTACGATTGACTCGAGATTTTCGAAAATTGACAAATTTATATTCTTTGCATTGATCGTGTATTTGTACATTTGATTTCCTCTACTAAATTAAAATCGCTATTGAATTAAATTTGGTCTAAAATTAACAAAGGTGACAGTCGCCTTATTTACCCTGTGTGTGAATATTTATACAAACGAGCTATTCATTCATATGAAAACACAAAATCTATGTACACATGTAACACTTATTAATACTACGTACTAATTATGATAATTATCTCTCTATGTACATTATAAGAAATATGTCGCTACCGTCAACGCCGTGTAAGATAATCAAGCAGACCGGGGTCAAATGACGCACTGACGCCATAACGTTTCTAAGTCTCCTAGGGACCTGGAACTTAATATTTCTAAGTCTCCCAAGGGACTTGAGGCTGAATTTTTCTGACTCACGCTGTAAAACCTCTAGGCTCAACCTGGCCAGGGTGAAATGACACATTTAAGCCGGAATTGTTTCAAGTCCCCCAAGGGACACCATTTGAACCATATAACCCACTAGTAATTAATATAATTAACCCTACAACTCGTGACTGGGGTATATCACAACCCACGCGACCTGTAACTTACATAGATTGTAAAAATTAATCATGTGTTCTAGGGGTAATAGTAGGTATTTTTATTGTTATTATTATTATTATTAATAAATATAACTTTATTTATTAATACGTAGTATTAATATTTATTATTAATATATAGTATTAATAAATGTTTTTAATTTTATTATTGTTGCATACACTTATTAATAGACAATGTCATTCTGAGTATAGCGATGGCCACACTGAATTTTCTTCCAGACTCGTCACGCAGTAAATTTGTAAAAAAAAAAAAAATAACTTTTTAAATAATATGAATCGCCAGACTCTGGTATACGTATTTAGACACACCGAATTCTCATTGCGCGATACAATGACAATTCCTCTCTTTTGTAATCATAGATACGAATGACAATTGCAGGTGTTTTAATTGCGTAAATCCCCCCCCCCTCCATCGTGACTACTGATAGCATCCAAATATCACCGGGATTTTTGAGGTTCGGTCGGAACCGAGTGAGATCGACGCCAGTGAATTTATCGAGATGACCAATTCAGGGTCTCCGAATTAATTTAATTGTAATCACGCAAAAATACTTCCTCCCCGCGCGTTCGCGTATATTTCCAGCGATAAAAATGTCACATTGTGGCACCTTGACGGGACGAGTTATCGGGGCCCCACAATATTTTATCTCGCAAACTTTCCACCGCGCTCGCGCGCGCGGAGCGACGACGAGCGCGCATTGCGCATTTTGCACGCTCGACTACGTCCTCGTTATCTCGGCATCGCGAGCCTCGGGACCCCCCGCACGCGGCCGCGGGAAAGGTGCGCGCACACGCATCCCCACTCGAGATTCGCGGCTGATAAGACGCGGAGCCACCGACTGATCTTTGCGCGCCGGATCCACGCAATAAATCCGTACGTGTGTTTGCCAAGTTTCGCCCGACGAGTTCACGGTCGAGCGGCGATTATGCTCGCGTTGCGAGACAAACGATGCGCCAGGTTCGATCCTCCCCGCAGCGAGCGCGGCTCTCGAGAGCTGCGACTCTGCCTCTTAAGGTAGTCCTTGCGGATAATATTCATTTCGCATAAATTCGAGAAATTTGGGAGAGAATTGCAAACACTTCTCGGTGGTATAAAAATCTGAAAAAATTCATGCGCATTAAAGGTACTGAAAAGATTAATTTTGCATAATAATAATTCGAAAATGTTATTAACAAATTGATGAAAAAAACAATTGTTTAACAAATATTTCGATGACCCAACTTTTTTTTTTAATGAAAATGATTCGTTCATTTTTCTGCATACGTATGAATTTTTTCAGATTTTAGAGTTCACTTTGAAATTCGTGTTTTTATAGGGAAAATATGTGAAAATTCAAAATGAACTCTAAAATCTGAAAAAATTCATACGTATTCGGAGAAACGAAGGAATCATTTTCATAAAAAAAAAATCTTGGGTCATCGAAATATTTGTTAAACAATTGTTTTTTTCATCGATTTGTTAATAACATTTTTAAATTATTATTGTGCCAAATTAATCTTTTCAGTACCTTTAATGTGCATGAGTTTTTTCAGATTTTTATACCACCGAGAAGTGTTTTCAATTCTCTCCCAAATTTCTCGAATTTATGCGAAATTAATATTATCCGCAAGGACTACCTTAAGCGTCTAGTATTCATTTCGCATAAATTCGAGAAAAATTAGAGAGAATTGCGAACACTTCTCGATGGTCTAGAAATCTGAAAAGATGTATGCACATTAAAGGTACTGAAAAGATTAATTTAGTAAGTTTAGTTTAGTTTAGTTTAGTAATGTTATTAACAAATTGGTGCAAAAAATGGTTTACTAAATATTTCGATGTTCGAAATTCTTTTTCAGATTTTTAAGGTCTCTTTGAAATGTGTTTTTTATATGGAAAATATGTACAAATTTCAAAGAGTACTTAAAAATATGAAAAAATTCATACATATTCAGAAAAACGAAGGAATAATTTTCATAAAAAAACTTGGGTCATCGAAATATTTGTTAAACCATTTTTTTCATTAATTTGTTAATTACATTTTTGAATTATTATTATGCAGAATTGCTCTTTTCAGTACTTACAATGTGCATGAATTTTTTCATATTTTTAGACCATCGAGAAGTGTTTGCAATTCGTTCTCATTAGTCTCGAATTTATGCGAAATGAATACTAGACACTGGAATTACCTTAGCATGTGAAGACAATGACCGAAGCTACGAAAAAATAAAAAATAACACCTAACATTTCGCAAGTTTTCTTAAAGAAATTAAATCTCCATTTTTCATTCTCGTGTTTCGCGGATTTTTTTTTAATCGCGAGTTACGAAACCGATTTTTCGTCAGTCGATGATTATCACTTGTTGCCTCTTCAAAAAATCAGTCGGCATTGTATCTCGCATTTGCGACATGAGTATTATTATGTTGGGTTATTCGTCTCTGATTGGCTGACTGTTTGCCTGCAAACCATTGCTAACCAACGTGCAGTTTCAGTCGTGTTATTGTATTTTGACAGGTCTCGGGGTGTGCGAGGTTTGAAGATTTGTTAAGGTTATTTTGGGAAGGGTGTTCGGGCAAAGCGTATGGGCTAATATTATTATACTTGCGCAGAGAAAGAAAATAATTTTTCGCGGTTTTCTCGTCGAATTTTCTATTTTTCGGGCAGAAAACGGTGCTTTTCGAAATCAGCAGAAAAATTTGCCCTCGGGTTTTCAAACTTTACGAACTCGAAAAAAAAAGAAATTCGCAAAAAAACGCAAGTGTTATGTATAGAAAAACTTGGGACATTTGAGGGTTCGGCTTTAAAATTATGTGAAAGATTCAGAAATCAAGATATCAAGATATCAACTTTTTTCTGAAACGAAGGAAGAAAATCCAGGTTCGATCAATAAAAAAAAAAAAGTAACTTCGATTTTTATGAAATGACGAAGTTTCGAATTTAAAAAAATTATGTTCAAAAATATATCGTTGTAAGTAGGAATTGAAAAAATTTGTTCAACAAGATTGACATAAAGACAGACTCGCTGAGAGGATAAAAATGTTGTCAGATGTCGCGAATTAAACCCCATGATTGGTATTTTTATTTACAAAATATCACTCGGTTATTTGTAAATATTCTCGACTTGCCGTTGGCGAGACGACGACTATCTAAGTGTACATTTTTAGGTATCATTTACACCATTTGAACACCGTACGGCATTAATTTTTTCTCACCCAAATAATAGAGCAGATAAGAGAATAACAAGAAGAAAAAAAAAATAATAGAGCGTCTTATCAAGTTTATTTCCATTACGTGTATCACGCGCGCTGTCCCGATAACGACGGAAAGTTTTGGCTCTCCAAGGTATTTCGACCGTGATCACGAAAACACGTTTTAATGCCGAGCGAGTTGCCGGGAATGCGGGCGAGGAGGACATTTCGCTGGATTAGCCGGTCGATCGGCACCTCCTTCAAGTTTATCGATATAATTTGCTCGAAAAAAAAAAAAAAATTGCAGTATACCGTCAAGTATATTCGATCAAATTGATATTCACTCGAGGACACAGCGATATCGAGTATCGGGATTTTCGATGTGGTCTGCAGTTGAGTCAGATATAAAACCCGACGATTCCGCGCCAGCGATGAGCTCAATTTCCGTTAAAAACAAAATTCCGTCGAAAAATTTGATTGCGTAATCGCACTTTCTGTGGACATTTTTTTTTGTAGCAGTATTGAAAAAATTGCCAGACATGCGGAATAAACCGAGTTTAATGAACCGAATGTGGTAAGCATTACCAGAATATTTTCTCCGCAAACCAAATTTATATTTGATTCACCAAATGTGACAATGATTACCAAAAAATGTTCTGTCAACCGAGGCACAATCCCCCCCCCCCCCCCCCCCTCCCCGAAATGCGAATTCTCTTGTGATTCTCATCAGGCCCAACATCAACATCCATAAAAAAATCCGTAGAAAATTCGACTGAGCAGCCGAATTTTTGTGGATATTTTTTTTAGAAGTGTTAGAAAAATTGCCAGCCCGGCGGAATAAACCGAATTTAATGAACCAAATGTGGTAATCACTACCAGAATATTGTCTCCATGTATCGAGTTCACTTTTACCATGTCTGGTAATGTAGCAATCATTACCAGACATTTTTCATCATCAACCGAGACACAATTTCCCACGATGTTGAAGTTTGCATCGTTGGAATGGAACGAAAATCATAAAAAAAAGAATTCTAATTAATCCAAATGATGAAATGAGCTATAAAAATCATCATAGGATCTAATTGATATGATGATTTTTTACACCTAATTTCATCATTTGGGTTAATTAGAATTAATTTTTTTTTCTAAATTTCGTTGCATTCCAACGATGCAAACTTCAACATCATAATTTCCCCCCGGGAAATGCGCAGGCCGCGAGACTCTCGTGAACCATTCAGTCAGTCTCAACATCAACATTCATAGAAAAAACAATTTCAATCCGTAGAAAAATTCGGCTGTGCAGCCGAAGCTCAATTTCCATTTTTTTTTAAATTCCATAGAAAAATTCGGTTGAGTAGTCGAACTTTCTGTGGACATTTATTTAGAAGTATTAAAAAAATCGCCATCTCGGCAGAAAAACCCGAATTTAATAAACCAAATGTGGTGATGATCACCACGATATTTTCTCCGCGAATCAAGTTCACATCTACTACACCAACTATAGCAACGATTACCAGAAAATGATTTGCTTAAGGTAGTCCTTGCGACCGATATTCATTTCGCATAAATTCGAGTAATTTGAGAGAGAATTACGAACATTTCTCGATGGTATAAAAATCGGAAATAATTCATGCACATTAAAGGTACTGAAAAGATTAATTTTGTACAATAATAATTCTAAAATGCTATTAACAAATTGATGAAAAAAATATAGTTTAACAAAGTTGTCGATGACCCAACTTTTTTTTTAATGAAAATGATTCGTTCATTTTTCTGAATACGTATGAATTTTTTCAGATTTTAGAGTTCACTTTGAAATTCGTGTGTTTTTATAGGGAAAATATCTGAAAATTCAAAGTGAACTCTAAAATCTGAAAAAATTCATACGTATTCAGAAAAACGAAGGAATCATTTTCATCCACAAAAAAACTTGGGTCATCGAAATATTTGTTAAACAATGTTTTTTTTCATCAATTTGTTAATAATATTTTTGAATTATTATTATGCAAAATTAATCTTTTCAGTGCCTTTAATTTGCATGATTTTTTTCAGATTTTTATATTATCGAGAAGTGGTTGCAATTGTCTCTCAATTTTTGAAAACTTATGCGAACTCGACACCAGGACCAGGCGCAAGGACTACCTTAAACCTCGAAAATTTCCCCCGTTCGCGGAAATGCGCAGACCGCGAGTCCCTCGTGACCCATTCATCAGTCCCACCGTCAACATCCGCCCATGTGGGCCACTCGATTTCCGTATCGCGATGGAATCTATATACAACGCGTCGATAAACGTTCCCGCGTCCCCGCATAGTTTCGACATATATACAGCGAACGAAAGGAGCAGCCTCGCACCGTAGCGACGCACACGAGCCGTCCAATCGCGCTCGTCGTCGACGTGGTCCGCGACGGTGACACAAATATCGCGCGGCGCGCGTATAGCCCACGAGCGGGCAGACATCGCGAGCTCGCGTGCGGCACTTTATATACCGACGACGGTCGAAGGAGGCGGCGGGTGCTTCGCGTCCGAAGAGCAGAGGCGGCGGCGGCGGTTTCGTGGCGTCGTCGTTCCTTTCCATGACGCACGGGCCGACCCCTCCCCGCCGCTCCACGTACGTCAGTACTTTCTGCATCGAGCAGCCGTCGTCGTCGTCGTCGTCGTCGTCGCCGCATCCCGCGGCTTCCGTCCCCGGCGCCGATCGAATTTGCAGACGCCGACACGTGTACCGCCTATATAGACGGATATATACAGATAGCTCCGCCCGTATAAGGGAGGTGCGGGCAAAATGGGACGCATGAGCGAAAAATGGTTTCATGACGAAAATGAAAGTGTACTTCGATTGCTTTTCATCCAAAAATTCAATTCCAACCATCAATTTTGAGCGTCGGCACAAAAAATAAAAGTGCGGGCAAAATGGGACGGACCCCCAAAATCGGAAATTCGTGTTTCTTTTGTACTCGGTGATATTTCTTAAGGTACACGGAAAAAACGACTTGGTTGGTGTAACAAAGAAATTGGTTATCTGCAACGAATTGCCTTGGTTATATATGCGCCAGACGATTTTCTGGTTGCATCAACCAATGGAACTTAGTAAGATTAGATTAGTTTCGGCAACCAAGTAATTGGTCGAGCCAACTACGATTAAATAATTGGAATAACCAATGTACTTGGTTGGAGCAACCATTTCACCGGGCCGGTTTAACCAATTTACTTGGTTGGGGCAACTAATGCACTTGGCTAGAATAACCAATTTTCTTGGTTGAATCAATCATTTTTTTTATTGTAGCCAAAAATTTTTTTTTTCCAGCGTATGCCGTCAGGCTTTTATTCTCCCACCCCCTTGGTCCTCGTAAAGTTCCTCGGGATGGCGCGCAAATTAGTGCATCGCTAAGCGGTCACCCATCCAAGTACTGACTGCGAGTCGAGTTGCTTAACTTGGGTGATCGCCAAAGCCATACACCGACCGCGCACCCACGCTGTCGGTTATGGTATAACATATTTTTCACCGTGAAATACTGTGAATTATGGGAATCAGATCTCACTGACAGAATGTTTAAACAAACTAAAGCCAATAAACGCACGCACGTGGCTTATAATGCAAAAACACGCAGTACGAAGTTTTTCCTCAAGCGGTTACGGGACTAACGGCCGATGATGGTACTAACTAAAATAATTACATGTTCCATCCAATAAAATAGGTAATCTTTAGTCCTACCAAAAACTTGGTTATAAGGCAATGTGAAATACCGACGCGCACCTCAAAAGTTTGGAAGTGCGGTTTTTCGCGAATTATGAACGGATCGAAGCGAAAATTGAAATACAGACGCCAGTAACGTGAATCTCGTTAATGAATTAGTCAGAATTTTTATTTAAAAAAAAAAAATTGCAGATCGATTACCTCCTGATCGATTACCTCCAGAACAAAAATCTGGAGGTAATCGATCTGTAATTTATTTTTTTCGAAAATAAAAATTCTGACTAATTCATTAACGAGATTCACATTAGTGGCGTCTGTATTTCTATTTTCGCTTCGATCCGTTCATAATTCGCGACAAACCGCACTTACGAATTGTTCAGGTGCGGGTCGGTATGTCACATGCCCATAACAGCAGTCATGACAACCAATTCTCGTGGTTAGCTACAAATCCTTGATCGAGGCACCTATTTTTATTGGTCATATGTACTAAAGTATAACCAAGTTCCCGTTGGTAAAGGAACCAAGTGTGCGGCATTAAATCTATGAAACTATTGGTTACAATAACCAATTTTGTTTAACCAATAAAAAATTGGTACATTTAACCAAGTCATTTTCTCCGTGTAGTCCTTGCGACCAATATCCATTTCGCATCAATTCGAGGAATTTGGGAGAGAATTGCAAACACTTCTCAGTGGTATAAAAATCTGAAAAAAATGCATGCATATTAAAGGTACTGAAAAGATGAATTTTGCATAATAATAATTCGAAAATGTTATTAACAAATTGATGAAAAAAACAATTGTTTAACAAATATTTCGATGACCCAAAATTTTTTTTTTCATGAAAATGATTCCTTCGTTTTTCCGAATACGTATGAATTTTTTCAGATTTTAGAGTGCACATTGAATTTTCACATATTTTCCCTATAAAAAACGCGCAAAATTCAATGTGAACTCTAAAATCTGAAAAAATTCATACGTATTCGGAAAAACGAAGGAATCATTTTCATGAAAAAAAAAAATGTTGGGTCATCGAAATATTTGTTAAACAATCGTTTTTTTCATCAATTTGTTAATAACATTTTCAAATCATTATTATGCAAAATTAATCTTTTCAGTACCTTTAATGTGCATGCATTTTTTCAGATTTTCATACCACCGAGAAGTGTTTGCAATTCTCTCCCAAATTCCTCGAATTTATGCGAAATGAATATCGGTCGCAAGGACTGCCTTAATACTTATTTCGCAACAACAACAAAATTGTAAAAAAAAAAAGAATTTCAAAGTTACTTTTCAAAAGCCGGATTGCTTAAAACACTCAAAATTGTTAAAAATCTTTATATTCCGCTCACATGCGTTGAATTGTGTCGTATAGACGCGATTTTCACGAAATGGGGGTCCGTCCCATTTTGCCCGCACAAATATCTGGAACTGAAAAAACAGGTGTCCCATTTTGCCCGCGCGTCACATTTTGCCCGCACCTCCCTTGTATATAAATACGCGCAAATAGACGGCAGGTAAGAAACGCGGTGTGCATCTCGCGCTACCCACGCGAAGCCGAACGGGTGGAGAGCTCCACCCGTTCGGGCTGCCGCCGAGCGCCAAACGCGCTTCTCCCTCGTCGCGCGACTCTCAACGCGGAACCGCGCGAATTCTCTCTGGTCGATACCGCGCCGGAGTCTCAAGGCCGAGACACTCGATTCCTCTATCGCTCTCTCTCTCTCTTTCTCTCTCTCTATGTTTCTCCGTTCGCGGTATTTTTATTTTTCACGCCGCACCAGCCGACTGGATGTATTTCGACATCAATAATATACGCGGACACGACGACGGCCGCGTCGACTTCGCCGAATTGTCGGATTGTGACGTCATGTGCCAATTTTTTTTTTTTTTTTTGAGATCGACGAAATCCCCACATCCGTCACGCTGATAATGAGGAATGCATGAGGCTTAAAGATAAAAAATATATGTTTTAAAAACTATCCGCTTTTTTCGTCTTTTTTCGAGTCTCGCGAGCGAGATTTTTTTTTTTTTGTACCGCGTCTGGAATATAACGACGATATCGCCGCGTCTTTTTCCTCGGCTATCTGCGACCGGTATCTGAGAACGCTGAATTTACACCGACTAGCAACAGCACAAGGCGAAAAATGATTTGTGCACAAGGTCCGCGCGCGCGGTCTTATCGATTCTCGGAACACGAACGCGCGTAACGGGTTTTAGCATCATCGAAACGCTGCGGTATCTTCACCCTGCAAAACTTAACAATAAACTTAACTCTGAACTTAGCCCGAAATTCAACCCAAAGCTTATAACCCTACACTGAGCTCCAAACTTAGCCCGAAACTCAAATCAAAGCTCATAACCCTGCACTCAACGCTAGACTTAACCCTAAACTTAACCCTACTTAACTTAACCCCACCAAACTTAACCCTACCTAACTTAACTCCACCAAAGTTAACCCTAATTCTTAATCCTACCTAACTGAACCCTAAACTTGACCCTACACTTAACGTAAACTTAACCCTACCTAACTTAACTCTGCCTAACTTAAGTCCACCAAATTGAACCCTAATCTTAACCCTACCTAACTTAACCCTACCTAACTTAACTCTACCTAACGTAACCCCACCAAACTAAACCCTAATCTTAGCCCTACCAAACTACACCCTAATCTTAACCCCACCAAACTTAACCCTATCTAATTTAACTTTACCTAACTTAACCCCACCAAACTTAATCCAAATCTTAAACCTACCTAACATAACCCTACCTAACTTAACTCTACTTAACTTAATTCTACCTAACTTAAACCCACCAAACTGAACCCTAATATTAACCCTACCTAACTTAACCCCACCAAACTGAACCCTAATTTTAACCCTACCTAACTTAACCCCACCAAACTGAACCCTAATCTTAACCCTACCTAAGTTAACCCCACCACACTGAACCCTAATCTTAACCCTGCCTAACTTAACCCCACCAAACTGAATCCTAATCTTAACCCTACCTAACTGAATCCTAATCTTAACCCTACCTAACTGAATCATAAACTTAACCCTACCAAACTTAACCCTAAACTTAAATCCTACCGGTCGTAACCCTACACTTAACCCCACACATAGCCCTACCTAACTGAATCCAACGTAATTTAACTCAACTAACGTCGCATTGTCTCGGTTGCATTAATGGAAAGTTTACGACTCGATATTCAAACGGTTAGCAATTGGTTTTAAGAGGTCAGTAACTGAGACAGCCGGCTTACGTCTACAATCGTACATCGAATAGGTATTTGGAGTAAGAAATAGAGTACAAGACACACACGTACACACATTCAGTGTGACGTTCAAGTGTCGAGCACACAGAGAGTCAACGTCGCACGGTCGCCACGTACCTATAGAACGAAGTGTGCGAATAAATCGAGCTCGATCGATCCACACGCCGGTGTCAATGGCCGCTCGGTGTTCGAACAGCGCCGGGGACGTGAAATCGCAGCGACCAACGACGGCGGCGGCGTCGTCAGCGGCAGCGTCGATGAAATCGCTCGGTCTCTTTCTCTCTCTCTCTTTCTCTCTCTTTCTCCCTCCAAACCCACCTCTCACGTCCTTTCTCTCTCTTTCTCGATGCCTCTGACGTCTCCTCCCTGGATGACCTTGAGAATTTTTCTTACTCCAAGTGCGTCTCGCGGCCAAATCTCGCCGGACGAAAAAATTCGCGAAACACGCATAAGGGCGGAGAGCTGACGATGGAGGAATGCCACACGTCGTTCAGGAATTCCAAGCGATGGGATGGAGAAAATATATGTATGTGGGATATTCCATCTGGTTTCCACCTGGGTATGACCCTTGACCCTTCCGATTGGGTCCGCAATTTTTTATATGACTGACATAACTCTGAGAAGCAGGATTTTTTTTTCAATCTTTTTTACACGTTTTTAATTATCTACGATCCATTAGAACGAATTTCTGAACGATATTTCTTTTAAATGTGGAAAAATTCTGAAAAACGTTTACTGGAAAATAATTTTTTTATTGTAATTTCCAATATTTAAACATTTTTCCATTTTTTTGGCGTTTGAAAGAAGGCCGAAAAGATGGATGGAATTACCGGTCCACTTCGGCTCGGTTACCAAACATTTTTATTTCCCGATAAAGGTTTTTTATAATTTTTCCAGATTTTCATAAAATGTTCGGAAATTTGTTTTAAAAAATCGTAGATAATTCAGAATGCGTAAAAAAACGATTTCTGCTTTTTAAAGTTATGTCAATCGTATAAAAAATTGCGGACCCAATCAGGACGGTCAAGGGTCAGACCCAGATCGAAACCAGGTGGAACGCCCTGTATGTAGTACGGTGGATGGATAGGTATAGGCAAGTAATATTACTCCAACAGGTATCGATCCGTCCGAAGCGACAGCGCAAAATTCATCAATCACAACTTTCGACCCTCAACGTCACTTAACGGTAACGAAGGCGGACGTCGCGCGCGGCAAATGTCATGTTTTTACGCTGGCTCTCCGATGCTCATTACAATATTTTCCCCGTCATCACCTCGCTCGCGCATCCTCGAGCGGGCAGACGGAACGTAAACTCGGTTTATCGACGATCCGAGACGCCTCATTTTTTTCCCACGAGGCCGCAGTGCAAACAATTATCAAAGTCGATTCGAATTATCATTTAGCATTAATATCAACGTGCAAAAAAAGAAAAACTCGCTACGAAAAAGTGAAAAAAAATAAAGCTGGATGCGTGAAATTCGAAGAGCGAAAAGCTGCACTCAAAGAAATCGTGTAAATTCTGATAACTATGAAGTCACAACTATCAATTTTTTGTTCATGTTATTTTTATAGTCTGCTGTAATTACTTAATAGCTATGATAACAGCGTCATAGTAACGGTAACTTGAAAAATAGTTACTACGATTACAGTAGAACCTCGATCAACCGAACCTTCAATTATCCGAACAATGACTTAGTTTATCAGAACGCTAAATTATTCAAAAGTTGGCAAGAATGATACATTGTTGCTTGAATACGCAAAAAAAAGCATATGATGTTGAAGTTTGCATCGTTGGAATGCAACGAAATTCAGAAAAAAAATTAATTCTAATTAACCGAAGCAATGAAATTAGGTATAAAAAGTCATCATATCAATTAGTTCCTATGATGATTTTTTATAGCTGATTTTAGCATTTGGGTTAATTAGAATTAATTTTTTTTCTGATTTTCGTTGCATTACATTGATGCAAACTTCAACATCATAAAAGCATTCAACATTTTTCAGGTGTGTATTGGAACGTTAATATAAATGTAGACATTTAATATAGGGGATATGCGGACAAAATAAAACGCATAAGCGAAAAATGGTTTTATGACGATGACCATAGTATATTTCTATTGGTTTTCACCCAAAAATTCTATTCCAATCATCAATTTTGAGCGTTAGCAAAAAAAAAAGCGCGGGCAAAATGAAACAGACCCCCAAGGCCCCAAATACGGAAATTCGTGTTTTTTTTTTATACTCCACATCATCAGTAATTACTATATCGAGAAAAAATGGATAAAAAATAGATATTTTTTTAAGTGATTTTCTAAAAGCTTGAAACACTGAAAATGGTTTAAAAAAATGTTATATTCCGCTTTGTTGAGTTGAAGTGTGTCGTATAGACGCAATATTTCCGAAACGGGGGGTTTGTTTCATTTTGCCCGCAAAAATATTCGAAACTAAAAAGAGCTGTTTCATTTTGCCTGCATATCCTCTACATCTACTGTTTTTATGTAAAAAGAAGTGTTGATCCCTCCCAAAAAAAACAACTTTTCTACTATCCGAACCAGTCTCGGTCCCAACTAATTCGGACAATCGAGGTTCTACTGTACACTAAATCATTATTAAATAAATAAATAAAATTAAATTCATAAAATAAAACAATTAAAATTAAATTCATAAAATAAAACAATTAAAATTAAATTCATAAAATAAAACAATTAAAATTAAATTCATAAAATAATTATTAATTAAATAATTAAAACACTCCACAGTTGTCACTCTATAGTAACCAACACTGAATTATTCTCTCACTGTGACTTATCCGCCGCTCGTCTCCACACCTCTCAACCCAGTTCGTTGACTGAGTCGTTTTTGGTGCCAGCGTCACGACCAAACAAAAAAGCTGTGTTATTTGCCTAGCGCGTTGTCGTCGTCCCTGCGACGCTCCCCGAGGAGCCAGACGCCC
Organism: Pimpla rufipes; assembly: GCA_963932165.1. Taxonomy (NCBI): domain Eukaryota; kingdom Metazoa; phylum Arthropoda; class Insecta; order Hymenoptera; family Ichneumonidae; genus Pimpla; species Pimpla rufipes. The sequence goes on from OZ010637.1 coordinate 17,055,092, forward strand.
CGCGATCTTGAATTGCCTTCGTCCGCGAATTGCGGAGACCGAGCGGGCAGCCAGTATTCCCGAAGGTTTACGAGAAAGGTGGCTGGCAAGGCGACCAAGAGTCAAGGCAAAGCGGTGAGACAGACAGAGAGAGAGAGAGAGAGAAACGGAGACTCGATCGCTCTTCAGCGATACTTTCCGGCTGGAATAGACACCGAGCGCCGTCGCGGTCGTCGGGCAGTCACGCATTTAATTGACGCCAAGGACCGGCCATCGAGACACCAGCGCGACCTTCAACCTATCTTATCTCGAGCGTACACTCGGTGGTCGTTACGTTTTTTTTTTTTTTTTTCCTTCTTTCCGCGACAGAAACCTATATAGGTATAGACGAATATACGGCAACCACTGGAAAGTGGTGTATATTTATATATATATGTATATGTTCACGTTTACACACGTGTTTTGCGGGCGTGCAGTTCTCACGTAGCAACGCACACGGACAGACAGACACACGCGACACCAATGCCGCCTCTATATACCGCTGTGCACGTAGATGTATTTTCTGCGACTCTGACTCGGCGCGATTGCGAGACAACAGAGGCTCGATCGCGCGAGATTCACCTGTGTACACCACGGTTAACGGCTCCGTAGTATTTTTCCGTGCAAACACATGTGTGTCACAACCCCTAATTGCGATTTTATTTTCGCACGGGACGAGATATATTTTTTTTATTTTATTATTTTATATTATTTTTTTATTATTACTACTATTACTATATTAATTTGATTATTTTTTGTTATTTTTGTTCCTGCGTACGCCTTATTCGGGGTTTTATGTTTGTGGTCTGTCCTCTTGTATAATTTTCAATGATGTTGAAGTTTGCATCGTTGGAGTGCAACGAAATTCAGAAAAAAGAATTCGTTCTAATTAATTGTATGGTGAAAATAGGTATATAAAGTCATCATAGCAAATAAGGGCACGAAAAAAAAATTATATATATTTTTTTTCGTGCTCTTCATCACTTGGGTTAATTACAATTAATTTGTTTTTCGGAATTTCGTTGCATTCCAACGATGCAAACTTCAACGTCATAATGCATTACTGTATCGCATTTGCACGAGGGCACAGGGAAACGACGGAAAACTTGGGCCCCTACAGGCGGCTATATTTTTGCTGAGTTTCTGATGTGTGAGAATACATGACGTTGAAATTTGCATCGTTGCGACGAAATTAAAAACAATAAAATATTAATTCCAAAATCTGAGATAAATCAATTTTTTCACCCCCGTTAGGGGGTTCATTAATATTTTGTTGTTTTTCATTTCGTTGCATCGCAACGATGCAAACTTCAACGTAAATCCACTTAACCGCAGAACGACAAACATGTTTTCTTAAAAGCCGTAAAATCCCGGTGGGTATTAAGTCCATAAAAATGTAAATAATTCCCCCCCATTAGGGGATGAAATAATTTTGTTTTGTCATGCTCTTAGTCGTTATAATAACTTTTTATAGCCGATATAATCATTTGGGTTCATTTATATTTTGTTGTTTTTAATTTCGTTGCATTGCAACGGTGCAGACTTGAACGTCATTCTAGGGTTAACATTTTCACACCCCAGATACGACTTAAAACTAGCGAACTAAAAAAAAAACGAACATTAACCTATAACACATTTACATTATCCGAGGCACCCACTGCTGTCGGTGCAAGAATCTATATTATGAGAATTGTAATTTAATTGCTAAAGGCGAGACTGGAAGACACTATTATTGGTACTATAATTTAATTGATATAAAGACGAGACTGAGAGACACTATTATCGGTATTGTAATCCAATTGCTATAAAGACGAGACTGGAAGACGTATTGTAATCCGATTGATTCAAATTCAGTGAGGTTTTTGTTCGAGTTGAGAACGAGTGGCGGTGTCTTGTGATGTTATTTCAAAAGGGATTTTCAAATAAAGAGTTTTTTTTTAATGAATGCGCATCGCGAGCTGCTTAGTCGTTGACCCTAGACGGGTAGAATATTCCCAGGAATATCATGGCGACGATTCCAGGCCGCAGGGGGTCCCCACGGACCCCGGTCTACCCGTCTAGAATTAATCAAATGCAAGACGAGGGACCTGTTAACCAATGTCATTGAAGTTTGCATCGTTGCAATGCAACGAAATTAAAAACAACAGAATATTAATTCCATAACAATTTAAATAATTCACCCCCATTAGGGTGCGAAATAATATCTTTTTGCCATGCTCTTAGTCGTTATAATAACTTTTTATAGCCGGTATAATTATTCGGGTTCATTCATATTTTGTTGTTTTTAATTTCGCTGCATTGCAACGTTACACCCCCATGGAAAAAAGTGTAGTGAAAAATATATTTTTCGTTATATTAAAAAATATCCACAACATCTACTTGAAATATATATTTTATACTTATTACACATTTGAAATGCATACTGAATACATGGAAAGTATATTTCAAGTATATGTGCAATAACATACTTTTTAGTACATCCAAAAATATAGTAAAAAATGTACTTTTGAATATACCTTAAATATACTTTTTTTTCGATGGAGGCAAACTTCAACATCATCGTAATCAAGCGGCCTCCCTCATCGAAAATATCTCTCGGTGGTACTATTTCTGGGTCATTATACGAATTGTATAATTCTAAAATTAAATATAAATCGACAATGAAAATCGCAATTGGGGTTTGTATAATACAACCCCTAATTGCGATTGGCCTCCCGCATCGAAAATATCTCGCGGCACGACTATTTCCGTGCCATTATACGAGTTGTATAATTGGAAAACTAAATGTAGACCGAAAATTGAAATCGCTATTGGAGTTCCTATAATACGAACCCTAATAGCGATTTTAATTTCACGCGATCGAGACCAAAAGATACCATTTAATTATATTGTAATGTAATTAATCCAAATTTAGTGTGATATTTTTGCAATCCGAGAAGCGTCGAGGTACGATTGAAGTTCGCATCGTTGCAGTGCAACGAAATTCAAAACAACAAAATATGAATTCCATAAAAATTCAAAAAATTCACCCCCATGAGGAGGTGAAATAATTTTTTTTTTCAATCTCTTAGTCGTTATAAAATCTATGTACATCATGATGCTGAAGTTTGCATCGTTGGGATGCAACGAAATTCAGAAAAAAAAAAATTCTAATTAACCCAAATGATGAAATTTAGGTAGAAAAGATCGTTATAGCAACTAATCGCTGTGATTACTTTTTGTGCCTAATTTTGCAACTTGGGTTAATTATAATGAATGTTTTTTTCTGAATTTCGTTGTATTCCAACGATGCAAACTTCAACATCATTGTATATTCGGTATAATAATTTAAGTTCATTAATATTTTGTTGTTTTTAATTTCGTTGCATCGCAACGATGCAAAAAATCAACGTTATGTTTCAACGAGGATAATTCGCTCGCGTCCCCCGGATCGTCGATCAAACGCGCGACTAGTCGGCCTCTCGCGGCTCCGCTATCGAAATATCTCTCGCGTCGGCCTCACCGGTCCGCGAACGCGACGCGTGGAAATAAACTACGAGGAAATCCGCGCTCGACGCGCGATTAGAATCGTTATCGAATTGTTTTTCGATCTCAAAGCATGATGTTGAAGTTTGCATCGTTGGAATGCAACGAAATTCGGAAGAAAAAATAATTCTGATTAATCCAAATGACGAAATTGGGTATAAAAAGTCATCATAGTAATTGGTTGCTATGATGAATTTTCGAATACTAATTAATCCAAATATTGGAATTAGAATTAATTTTTTTTTTTAATTTCGTTGCATTCCAACGATGCAAACTTCAACAGCATCTCAAAGCGCATATTTCACGCGAGACTCACCTCTCGTATTTCACCTGCATCGAGTGAGTCGAGCTCTCGTCCCAGTAGTTCTGTGTCTCCATCATCTTTCCGGCATAGAACGCGGGGGACGCCTTTGCGGTGAGTCCGATTCGCGTGCGAATCTCCGGGTGTATCTCGACCACACGCGAACGCAACGCAGCCGGCAGGAGCGACGCGCAACAGGCTGCGAACGGCAGAGCGAAGACAGCCGGCGACTTTCCAAAATCTCAACGCCGAAGAGTCTCGCGTTGTCCGCTCGACGCGCGCCAAAATCTTCTGCACTCACTCACAGCGTGCGAGACGCCCCGAAAGTTTTTATTAAAATTATTTTCGTCTCTCGACCGTTTTTAACGTCCGCGCCTCACAACCGGCGAGAATGACGAAATTCCGTTTCCCTTCGACCTCGATCGACTGTCCAGTCGCGAAATAAAAAAAAACACGACAAACGCCGCGACCGACACTCGGCGCACAATATTAAAAAAAAACAACGTATATCGAAAACACTGCGTGATGCACGTGAACCACAAACACGACGGGGGGATGGAAGCCTCGCGAAACTCTTCGCGAGAGGCTCGGCGCTCCCGTCGATTAATCGGCCCGGTCTGCCTCCACACGCAGCGCTCGTCCCGTGACGTACGCACTATACCACACCAGTGTGCTATATCGACGATATATATATATGTATATATATATTGTATATACGGCTACACGCGCCTATGTATTATTTACATACAGCGTTTATGCCTATGCGGCGGCAATTTGGTTCTTTCCACTGGGATCCACGAGTCAGGGATTTCCCTCGACCGCCCAACTCGCTGCACGATATCACGCAACCGTCATTCACACGTCGAAAATGCACCTTTTCATAGGGATAAAATAATTCCTAACGTTTTTTTTATAGATTGTTTTTTTTTTCTTCAAATCTTTATTATCGATTAATCAGAAGCAACGACAGAAATTGCACGTTCGCTACACGATACAAAACACTCGGTGTCTCCGTCGCCACGCCCGTTTAATTATTTCGCTCCACCCGCACGCGAGGCTCGCCCGGCCGGATTCGCGTGCGAATCAGTGGAAAATTTCTCGCGCGATCGACGCTCGACGGCGGTCGATGAGTCGTGACACGCGCTCTCTGCCGAGTCACACGTTTAACGCCCGAGTCCGCCCGTCGTGGCCGCCCGACTGTGTCGGCGTTGATACGAGCGCCGCCTGCGATGCAGGACGAGAAGTCTCGCGCGGCGTCCTCTTCTCCTTTCGTCGCGATCCCGGCGATCCTTCGTCGTCGTCTCTCCTCTCTTTGTGTCGAGCGCGATTCTCGTCCTCTCTCGTGTTTTATTTTATTTTTGTATATTCTTTAATATTTTGTATTTTGGTTGCGATTATTGTGATGGCTGTATGTTATTTTTTTGCACGGTGCGCTTGGGGGACGTAAGTCCTGGAGCACGAAATAAATATCTCTCTCTCTCTCGTTGTTTCGCCTCTCGCCTAACAAACGCGCGCGCCGCTTTCTCCCTCGTCTCTCCGCCTCCGCCGCTGATTCCTCGTCGCGCGTGACTCTCCGGTCCTACTGGCGTCGTCGACGCCGCCTCGCGGTCGCCCCGCAGCCGCCCGACGTGCACCTTTCCACGTGATCGCGGGACGCCGGTGGGAGGAAGCCCCCCGAGGTCTCCGATAAGGCCGTTGACTCCTTTGGCCGCGAAATTCCTCGATACGCGGAGCGCTGCTCTGCCGCCGGTCGCGGCGGTTCTGCTACAGGCTGGCCCTGAATTCGCGGCGAATGTACCAACATTGACTGATCCGACACACCGTAGCCTTGCCGCCTGCCGCCTCCCGCCGGTTTCACGAAAAAAAAAAAAAAAAATATATATATATATATATATAACACCTGAGACTTCTGAATTTACGCAGGCGAATTCGGGCCGCGAGCGAGTTTTACGTTTCACGTTGCACCGAAGAATTCGAAGTACTTAGCACTGCTCTGTTTATGTATGTTTTTTATTTTTATTTTTATTTATTATTTTTTTTTTCGTCTCGCGCGTCAACGTGAAAGTCGAAAAATATGTAAACGCGAGCGCGAGAACCGCAGTCGTTTTGTTTCGTTCGAGAGTCGGTAACACCGCATCGAGCGAGTCGTGCGATGTGTGTGTGTTTTTTTTTTCGAGATTTTTCACAAGATCTTCCTCTCGGCTCTTCGCGGGCCGCGGCAAAATCGCAGGTGACGCTGATTCGCCCGATACGCGGCTGACGAGGGGATATCGATGTCGTCGGCAGTCACGAGGGGTCGCGACGGATTAATTATAGCCGCGCGCGCGTTGTTGTTGTTGTTGTTTAACCGTGGGACGCGGGGCGCGTTAATTCAGCGGGCGCGATAGAGCGAGCGGAACTCTCTGCGGTGGACGCGTGTCGTTGCCTGGCACGTTGCGGGGCACGTATAACGCGCGCGGCCCTGTTCGATTCTCCCGATGGGCCGGCCGTCGTCGTCGCCGCCGCCGCCGTCGCAGCGCCCGTGTTGTGGCACGCGGACCTCGTGGTGGGAGCGATTCCGAGCGGCGCAGGTGCGGCACCCACGGTTATCGGGCCACGAGTGGCCGAGCGAATATATACGGATTCCGAGATACGCGCGCGCGGCGCTCGGTGTAGCCCGAGAGCCCTATCGCTATCTATGCCGGTGCCTGTGGAGCCAACTCAGCGATGAATGAAACACCAACTTCGCGACACGGTCAATGAAAACCTTGACCGATAGTTTTGCAAAACTTTCGGGGGAGGGGGGGGGGGGATGTGTCAAAATTGTGTTTGACTAGTTGCTGATTATTTACTTTTTTCCGTACCGTGGAAAAACAAAAGGAAAATTGGATTTATCATTTGTAACTCGTAATTTACAATTTATAACTTATAATTTACAATTTCTAACTTATAATTTACAATTTATAACCTATAATTTACAATTTATAACCTATAATTTACAATTTATAACTTGTAATCTATAATTTATGACTTATAGTTTATAAGTTATAATTTACAATTTATAATTTATAGTTTATAATTTATGACTTATAGTTCATAAGTTATAATTTACAATTCATAATTTTTAGTTTATAACTTATAATGTATAACTTATAATTTATGATTTATAATTTATAACTTGTAATTTATAATTAATAACTTATAACTTATAACTTATTATTTATAACTTATTATTTATAATGTATAACTTATCATTTATGACTTATAATTTATAATTTATAACTTGTAATTTATAATTTATAATTTATCATTTATAACCTGTAATTTATAATTTATAATTTATAACTTGTAATTTATAATTTATAATTTATAACTTGTAATTTATAATTTATAATTTATAACTTGTAATTTATAATTTATAATTTATAACTTGTAATTTATAATTTATAATTTATAACTTATAATTTATAATTTATCATTTATAACTTGTAATTTATAATTTATAACTTGTAATTTATAATTTGTAATTTATAATTTATAATTTATAACTTATAATATATAACTTATAATTTATAATTTATTTATAAACAATTTCCTTAAACACAGCTCCTAGCAAGGACCGCGATTGCAAGGATCAAGAGGAGAAAGACGGTGTCTCATCGCAAAGGTGGGGCCGGTGCGTCCGTGTTAGATTCGCCGCAACGAGGACAGTAATCCGCCTATTCGAAGCATATTTGCGAGGGAAGAAAATGGCTAGACAGTCTCAGCCAAAGCGTAAGCAGCGTCGCGTCACCCATCGAGACGATCGGTGAGCCATACAAACTCGTGGTTGTCGCGTCGTCGTGAACGCTTACGACTTTTGATAACGAAGAATCGCGCGAACAGTCGCTCAACGATCCAACGGAGATCTCGTCTCTCGCTCATCACCGGAATTCGCGTTATTTACTTGCTTATCAATCGCTTCGATGCTTCGAGTGCGCGCGCATAACATACAAATTTGCAATCTCACCAAGCTATAATTGTCCCAAAAATCAATTATCTATGTGTTCGACGGTTGTATTTCGGGTAAAATGTTAATTTTTTCGCCCTTTCTCTCAATTCTGTCAATCCGTGCACAATTTCGTATTGCTTAGTGAGACTATTTAGTCGGCCGTTATTTTGTTATTTCGTTTTTCTGCTAATGTTTGACTTTTCTTTTAATTCTTGTTTATTTTTTTATATTGAATAATCTGTTGTGTTTCGCTCTTCTGCCTATTTTTTGTATTGTTTTCAAGCGCTTGTCCCGTTTATTACAAATAAATAGATAAATAAATAAATAAATAAGTAAACAAATAAATAAATAAATAAATAAGTAAATAAATAAATAAATAAATAAATACGTAAATAAATAAATAAATAAATAAATAAATAAATAAATAAGTAAATAAATAAATAAATAAATAAATAAGTAAATAAATAAATAAATAAATAAATAAGTAAATAAATAAATAAATAAATAAAATATTTGTCAATCCTCGGAGTCAATGTTACAGACGGACTTGGTGAGTCGCGCAATGCAACGAGCTGCATTATGTACGACTCGCGCGATCGCTATTGCGCCGGGTGATTCGGAATTACGTCGCGGTTCGCTTATAGAATCGTCGTGTCGCTTTCCCAGTGAAAGTTAGCCGCGCACCGGTGCCTGTAGTACCGGGTTTAGACGCTACTGAGAGAAGACGCACGGCACCGGGGTGGGCGGCGAGCGAGAACGAGCGAGCCGCCGTCGCCGCCGCACCGCACCGACCACGCTATGTGACACGTGCGCGTGACGTCACGAGGTCGGTCACGCGAGCACCGTGTGCTCTCAGTCACGTGTCCTGTCACGCGCTTCGCCACCTCACTTGCCTTTCGCAGCTCCCTCTTCTGTCTCTCTCTCTCTCCCTCCCTCTCCCTCACTCCTCCTTCCCCCTCCAACCGCGCCGCTCGTCGAGCCCCACCGGCCGTTCGACAATTCTCGCGCTCTGTTCCCTTCGTTAATCGACTTTCTTGCCCCTCAGTTCTCTCGTTCGCCCAACGAACGATGCACTTTGAGTCTCAGCCAATAGCGCGCGGTTACCCTATCGTAAACCTTAACCGCATTCACTTGAATCACTTTTTTTCCGTCCACCATCGCAATTCTTCGTACCTCGAAGAATTGCGACGGTGGACGTTCCTTTCGATATTGCACTCCAAAGTGTCTAATTATTGCGCCATTGAAATACCTTTTTTTAAATTTCGCGCCACGTTTTATTTGCCTCTGTGTGCTCTAATTTCGTCAGATCTGCGTCAATACAGGACGATAAGAGGCTCGTGTGGTGCGCACCACGTGACACGCGGTGCGACAACTATTCGGTGTGTTCGAATAGTTGTGCGATGAATATTACGGGCTCGTGTGATTCATACAGGATATAGGAATAGCCGTCGAGGTGTAATTTTCGACCGGCGGTCGATGCCAGACAACCGCGATCATTTCGCGGCGATGATACGCTCGAAAAATCAATCCCACGTATTTTGCGTAAAATATTCGCGTGACCCAGGTGGACTCGGGTCTCGCAGTGCGCATGCGTTATGTATGCGCCGCGTCCGTATGTGATGCCTACATATGCAAGTACACGTGCACGCATGCCGTTGGCTCTCGAAATAGCCGAGCGTATTTTCTGCTCTGCGCAGGAGAAAATAAACTCGGTCTGTAGCAACCGCGAGCTATTCTCGTACCGCGCTGCGCGCTATATCTCACGCGTATCGTCGTGTCATCATTGATTTTACGATTATGTACTCTGTTTTCCGTCGCTCGCGCGATTTGCATTGACACCGCGTCGCGTTGCTCGAAGTATCGCTGTTGAAGGAAAAATAATTATTGCCGTACGCGCAATAGCAAGGGAAAAGGTATAAGTAACCTATAACCGACAGCGGTAGACGCGTGGTCGGTGTACGGCTACGGCGATCTCTCGTGTTAAGCGACTCGACTCGCGGTCGGTACTTGGATGGGTGACCGCTCAGCCGTTCACTGATTTGCGCGTCAACTGTTGAGCGTGAGGCACTTTTTCTGGGTTTCTGATGTATTTCTCGTACATCGGAAACTCAGTAAAAATATAGCCGCCTATATCGCCACAGGTTTTTCGCAGTTTCCCTGTGTGCAAAAATTGCAAATGCGATACAGTAATGCATTGGGAAAGAGTGGCTGTGGATAACACTCTGGAGGGGAAAACTCAATGAAGGAAGAGGGAAGAAGAGGAAAGGGGAAAAACGTAAAAGCCTGAAGAAGGCGTACGTAGGAATAAAATTAAAAAAAAGGTAACCTGCATTCGATGAGGACGCGTTTAAGGTAGTTCTAGCGCCAAATATTCATTTCGCATAAATTCGAGGAAAATGGGAGAGAATTGCAAAGACTTCTCGATGGTCTAAAAATTTGAAAAAATTCATGCACATTAAAGGTAATGAAAAGATGAATTTTGCATAATAATATTTCTAAAATGTTATTAACAAATAGATGAACAAAAAAATAGTTTAACAAATATTTCGATGACCCAAGTTTTTTTGTTGATGAAAATGATTCCTTCATTTTTCTGAATACGTATGCATTTTTTCAGATTTTTAAGTACTCTTTGAAATTTGTACATATTTTCCATATAAAAAAACACAAATTTCAAAGAGTACTTAAAAATCTGAAAAAAATTCATACGTATTCAGAAAAACGAAGAAATCATTTTCATGAGAAAAAAAAAATTGGGTCATCGAAATATTTGTTGAACCATTTTCTTTTCCTCAATTTGTTAATAACATTTTAGAATTATTATTACGCAAAATTAATCTTTTCAGTACCTCTAATGCGTATGAATTTTTTCAGATTTTTAGACCATCGAGAAGTCTTTGCAATTCTCTCTCACTTTTCTCGAATTTATGCGAAATGGACTCTAGGCGCTAGAACTACCTTAAGGTAGTCCTTGCGCCTGGTGTCGAGTTCGCATAAGTTTTCGAAAATTGAGAGACAATTGCAACCATTTCTCGATAATATAAAAATCTGAAAAAAATCAAGCAAATTAAAGGCACTGAAAAGATTAATTTTGCATAATAATAATTCGAAAATGTTATTAACAAATTGACGAAAAAAACATTGTTTAACAAATATTTCGACGACCCAAGTTTTTTTGTGGATGAAAATGATTCCTTCGTTTTTCTGAATACGTATGAATTTTTTCAGATTTTAGAGTTCACTTTGAATTTTCACATATTTTCCCTATAAAAACACACGAATTTCAAAGTGAACTCTGAAATCTGAAAAAATTCATACGTATTCGGAAAAACGAAGGAATCATTATCACCAAAAAAAAACTTGGGTCATCGAAATATTTGTTAAACAATGTTTTTTATCATCAATTTGTTAATAACATTTTCGAATTATTATTATGCAAAATGAATCTTTTCAGTGCCTTTAATTTGCATGATTTTTTTCAGATTTTTATATTATCGAGAAATGGTTGCAATTGTCTCTCAATTTTCGAAAACTTATGCGAACTCGACACCAGGCGCAAGGACTACCTTAACGATCATCGAGGGTAGATAAAGGGATATTCGCAACGAGCGCAAAGTTTCGCAACGGGAGCGCGAAAAAAACTGTCGCTCGATGCGCGTCGAGCCGTGAATTGCGCGCGTAGTGAATGAGAAAAGGGCGCGCGCGCAAATTGCGACAGCGAATATCGCGCGAGCGGCTGTATCGCGTGAATTGTGTTGTCCTCGGTCGGCCGTCGCGACACGTGCGCCGCGCTCGACGCCGGCCGCGCCGGGACCTCCCAGCTACGCGCGGCGTCCCTCGTAATGAAATCCTACTTGGAGAGAGATCACTTTTAACTAGGATGAGGTGGCCTTGGCGCAATTGGAACATTCACTTATAATTATCGTGCGCGCGCGACATTCTCGCGCACGCCCTGTTATTTCGAGACAGGTAAAGCGATCCGTCGGTGCGCGGGATCCGCTTCTGTACACTAATAAGTCCATCCACGGACGCGGTCGATGGGCAAATGATCCTCTAACCCCAACGCGTTGCGTAAACAAACGACGAAGCGGCGGCGTCTTGAGATATATAGAGAGAGAGAGACGTTTATTATTTACCCTGGGGCCAAACCCCCTAAGAGTGCCGTGCAAAGGCAATACAGAAAAAACACAAAATGAAAAGAAATATCGCCTACAATCTTTACCAACAAACAAAATATTCCTCACACATCCATACAATACACACTTCAGTGCATGCAATATCCATATCACTCCACACACAATCCGTCGCGCAATACTATGAAATAGAAATAAAAAATAAAATGCAAACTACGAAAACAGACAACAGGAAATAGAAAATATAACAATCGCACGTCAAATAAAGAAATAGATCGCGGTCAATAAAGAAATAAATGAAATACAAACTAAGAAAATAGAGAATAGAAAAATCGCACGTCTAATAAATAAAACACGGTCAACAAAAAATAAAAATAAGATATAAATTACAAAAAGAGAAAAACACGCGAGAGTCGCGGCGGCTAATTATCGCGGCGCGGATGAGGCGCCCCCGATGATTAATTGATTTTCATGAAGCATCGCATTTCTCCGAGCTCGGGCGACGCGCAATTCGGCGCACGCGCAGAGTGCGGACGAGTCGCTCGGCCCGGCGCTGCTCGCGACTGTCGTGATTTTCGCGATCGACCGCAAAACTCCCGTCGAGGCGCGTTTTTTTTTTTTTTTTTCTTCCGATTTTGCAGCATGCGCCGCGGCTCGCGTTTCGCGCACGTGTCGAGAAGGGTAAAGCGTGGTCGGGCGCGTGACTTGGCGGCCGAGGCGTGCCCTTCTCCGGATCACGTGGAATGTAACGCGGTACTCTCACTCGTGTCGACACAGCCGGCTCGCCGCTCGCGCCAGCGGTGGAATACGCACCTCACCCTCCTGCGCTGCCGCCCTGTCCGCCGTCCGAAGCTCGGCCGCCGATGATTCCGAATACAATGCGATCGAACCTCGAGAACTTTTCCTCTTATCACTGCCTCTCCAATTTCCGCTCTCCCCCGTCCCATTGAGCATTTTTAATATTATTATAAAAAATATTCATATTTTTTATTATTATTATTATTATTATTATATACATAATAATAGTATTATTACATAGTATTATTATGATTATATACATAATAATAATATGAATATAATAATAAAATTGTTATTATTATCATTATTGTTATCATTATTAATTGTTATTATCATCATTATTGTTATCATTATTAATTGTTATTATCATCATTATCATATTATTTATTATTATTATTGTTATATACATCATTATTATATATATTACTATTATATATATAATAATAATAAATTATTATTATTATTATTATTATTTTTTTTTTTTTTTTTTTTTCAAATTGAAGGAGCTTCGGGAGAGAGAAAAAAGTAATTTTGCAATATTGTGGCTAGAATACGATGCATACCCGAATCACTGGCTGATTGAGACCCCACAGGCCAAACGCCTAAGATAGTGAAATTCGATTGTGGTCGTTGTGGTGATCACGTTGTACTTACACCGAGCTGAAAATGTATCGCGTTTTGTAGACCAAACAGAGTTGCCGCGAATACATCGCAGGGCGAAACTGTGGTTTTTTTTTTTTACAGAAGCTCGGGGCACGTTAATCGCGTTATCAATAACGCTCGCGGTCACGTGTTGCAGCGCAGAGTGGAAAAAAAATCTACGTCGCAGGCGAGCGTCCGGGCGGCCCGCACGAATTTTAATCGCCGGTGCCTTCTTGAACCCCCCCAAGCAAGTGGCGATAATGAAACCGACTAAATCCGGAAACGAACCGGTTTCCCGGCGATAAAGGCCCCGAAGCCAAACAAGTCGTAAACAAAGCCGCGCGCACAGTGATACAGCGAGAAGTGCGGAGTCTAAGGAAACGAAAAACAAAAATAAGAAAACGAACTCGTGGTACTGTTGCCGTCGCTGCTGCTGCTCCGCTTTCCGGCGCCTCAGCTGTTCGCGTCCAGTGAACCCGATCGCAACGCCTGCGCTATGGCAGCCTCGGTACGACGGATGCGCTGCTGTTCTACGAAGCGTCGTCGTTTATGATAGAGTTGGGAATTAATACGTAACAAATAAGCGAGAAATCGCAGGAATCGTGCGTCGTAAAACGTATCTGTTGACTGGAACAATTGGCTTTCGTCGTGACTACTACGACGTATTTTTTTTTATTCATAATTCGGTCGCGCGCGGCGTTTATTCTTCCAGGTCGATAATTCACGTGTCTGCACTGTTAAAAATATTTTGCATGAGCTTCCATTAGAGGCAAAGTAAGCTTTTGCGTAAATTGCTATTGGAAATTTAATGTATAAATGTAAAAAAAATGGAAGTCATTTTGACGAAATTCCAGGAATATTAGCAAGTTTGATATTAAAATTCGTAATTTTGCTGCACTTCTGTATTAAATCTAACACATAAACTGACGAATTAAATTTTGTATTATTTTGTATTTTGTATTTCGTATTATTTTGTATTTTGTATTTCGTATTATTTTGTATTTTGTATTTCGTATTAATTTTGTATGTTGTATTATGTGTATTATGTTTTGTATTTGCAAATGTTTTTAACAGTTCGATGCTCTTATTTAAAAGGGGCGGCTGCCCCGCGAGCACGATAAATAAATAAACAAATAATCATGTTGGTCGTAATCATATAAATGTATTAATTCATTACAGAACGCGATGCCTCGATTTTTCGGACGTTCTCGTGCCGAAGTATCGACAGAACACGAGTCCCCCAATACAACCACCTCGAGATCTTCGACTGGCCTATTATTATTCGCGCCGAATAATTCTCAAGCGCGCGTGACTTGCGCACGACGACAACGACTCTCAATTACACCTTCTCTCTTTATTAGAATCTCATACAAATCACATGTCATGTGATACGATTGAACCAGTAAACGACGCCGTTTAGATGGCGATCGACGACCCTAATATAGGATTCGCTCGATTCGGATTTAAATTTGACATTTTTTACAGATTGTTTTCTTCTTTTCTTTCTTTCTTTCATGCCTTACAACAGAAGTCTTACGTGTACGCTAGAACAGGCGGAACGTAATTGATACTCGAGTTCCTGCTTAAAAAAAAAAGAACAAAAGATCGTCCCGAAGTAGAGAAACCGTAGTCAACGCGTGGGGCGTTTCGTAAAAGTTGCACGATCATTTTGGTCGAATATCTTGAATCATTCCTCGAGATGGTGAATTAATTTCGCTTCCTCCTCCTCCCTCTGTCGATTGCCAAAAGAGGAATGCAAAAGCCGCGACGATCACGGATCGAGGAAGCCCCCGTTTAACGCAAGATTAGAGCGTCGAGAGGGCGGATCAGTCGCGATCGCCTCGCTCCTCGGCGCGCTCTTCCGCTCTCGCCTTCATTCTCGTTATGAACGCCTGTCCCTTGCTCTTTCGGAAATTCTCGTAAGGGTCGTTCAGATTAATCCCGACGCCTTTGTACTGATCGTTCTTGTCTCTTATCTCGCCGCCCGATATCGGCGCCTCGATTCCCTGCTCGTTGGCGCCGAGACCCGCGCCGCCCCAGCCCATTTTTCGCAACAACTGGTGACCCTTGTTGCTCTCGTCCAGGCTCGTCTCCTGGGCTTGTCCTTTGCTCGGGTAGGAGGTCGAACTTCTGAAAGACGAGTAAAATAAAAACATTAACAAATAAAAATGTGTATTCCTCGTTGTAATCAAATTTCAGTGAGATTCGTCTTCGGCGATGGAAAATAATGGGTCTACGAAAACTTTCGCAGATCCGTCACGAATATCACGAATTTTAAATACATTTCATGTATTTAAAATTAAATGAATTTAAATTAATTTTATGTATTAAATACATGTTGTGTTTAAAATTACATAAAATTCTGAAAAAGTTCATACGAATTCAGAGAAATCAATAAATTCTTTCCATGAAGAAAAAAAGTTACGTTATCGGGTAATTCGTTGAACAATATATTTTTTCATTAATTTGTTTATAACAATTTGTAATTATTATTATGCAGGATTAATCTTTGAAGCGCCTTTTATATACTCGATTTTCTGTCAGATTTTTCTTCCACCAAGATACTCAAAATTTTGACTGCATTTCACGCAGATTTCTACTGTATGACGAAAGGACCACCTTAAGTTAGTTAAGAATTTATTTTTTATCACTTGTTACTCAATAAATATATAATAGGTAAATATAATTATATAATCTTATATACATATTTTGGAAAGTTGATTGTCTGCTTGTCTGTTTATCTGTCCCAGGCACCTTAATTAAAGTCTGTCCCAAAATTAGAATTTATTTATTTATTTGAACTCCGCGTTAATTTCATTAACAATCTACAACCTGACCGTATAATCATAAATAAATATACATCTTATATATATTTTGGAAAATTGTTTGTCAGTTTATCTGTCCCAGCCCTCTTAATTAAAGTTTGCCTTAAATAATAAAGCCTTACCTCCCTTCATTCAAGTCTGTCCCGAAATTAGAATTTTTTATTCATTTTAATTCCGCATTAATTTAATTAACAAACTAATTTTGATTCAAGCATTTTGCGAGCGCGCGAGGCACTACAGCTTGTTAGTACTATATAATCATAAATAAATAAATATAATATATAATTATAATTAACATAAATAAATTAATATATAATTATAGACAACCAAACAAAGTCGAAGAAACTCACAAAAAGCTAGGTGGCGTGGGGCTTCGATCCTGACGATCGCCCCGTCTCTCCGGGCTCTTCTCCTTATTGCTGTTCCTCCGTCGCCGACTGCGACTCGTGTGGGGAGTGTTGCGACTGTTGCGCCGATGATTAGCCGTCGGCGACCTGGAGCGGCTTCGGCCCCGCGACCTCGATCGCGACCTGCTTCGCGACTTGCTTCTGTAACGTTTCTTTGGTGGACTCGGGCTCTTCGAGCGCGGCCTGGAGATCGGCGAGGCTGATCTCGACCTGTCTCTCATACCGTTCATTATCTCCTCCTCTTTGCGCTTTCGCGCGGCGTTCTTCGCCTTGTAGTACTCGTACAGGCCCAACTTCTCCCAGCCGTCGCTGCAGGAGAAATCGAGGAAATTCGTAATGCCAAACACAATTTCGAGCCCGCGGCTGACGACCCGCGAATCGTGTCTTACCTGATGATGTTGAAGTTTGCATCGTTGGAATGCAACGAAATTCAGAAAAAAAAAACGTTAATTTTAATTAACCCAAATAATGAAAATAGGTATAAAAAATCATCATACCAATTAGTTCCTATCATGATTTTTTATACGTAATTTTACCATTTGGGTTAATTAGAACTAATTTTGCTTCCTCATAGAGGAAGCTTTGTGAAAAAGGGAAATTAATGAGAAAGCAATGTGCAAAGTTCTACTTTAAAAAATTTGAACCAAAAAAACTCCTCTACAAACACCGTTACATCTAATTTTGATTAGATACAAAGTTTTGTCTTACTTTAATAACTTTTCCGTAAGTTATAGCGAAAATCTATATTTTTTCAAAAATTCATAACAGCGTAAAATCCGAACCACTGTACCGATCGTCACCAGATTTTATACGCGGCAGCGCTGTATGTTATTTTTCACTGTAGAACATTTCGGTTCATTTGTTGAGATTCGACGTGATTTAGAGCAAAATGTATTTTTTTTTTCTTTCGAAAAATTCAAAATTCTATAAAACCCGAACCGCTTTATGGATTTCGCTGAAATTTGTTTTTTCTTCGGAATTTAGTTGCATTCCGACGATGCAAACTTCAACATGATCGACATCATCTTACCTGTCCCTCGGCGAGTCGTGATTCGGCGGCGCGTAAAACGCCTCGACCGCGGCGACCAGTCGCTCGCTCGGCGGCGCCGGCGGTGGCAACCTTATCGCGTCGGGATCCAGCGGTTTGTACTCGGCGTCCTCCAGCTTGATTAGGGGGACCATCAGCCCCGCGGGCAGCTCGAAGTAAGGCATACTCGGCATGAGATCCTCGACCGACGGCTCGTGAATTATCGGCGGCGGCCCGAAACCCGGTGGGGGCTTCGAGAAGTCCGGAAGCGGCACCGTCGTGAACGGGGGCGGCTGGGCCGCGGGCGGCACGCCCCACCCGGGCGGCGGTTGACTGAAGTTCAGGTCGCCGCTCATCGACGGCGGAGGCGGACCCGCGTGACCCGGCGGCAGATTTAGGCCCAGCTGATTCTAGGATGCAACAAAGGGTTTCTCTGATTACTGGATTCCCTCGAATTTTCCGACGAGACCAGGGATCGGCGATGTTTGCCGATTAAGGTGGTCCTTGCGTCTGGTATTCATTCCGCATAAATTCGAGAAAAATGAGAGAGAATTGCGAACACTTCTCCATGGTATAAAAATTTGAAAAAAATCATGCGCATTAAAGGTACTACAAGGATTCATTTTGTGTAATAATAATTCGAAAATGTTATTAACAAATTGATGAAAAAAAAATAGTTTGACAAATATTTGGATTATCCAAGTTATTTATTTGTATGAAAATGATACCTTCGTTTTTCCGAATACGTATGAATTTTTTCAGATTTTTAAATCCTCTTTGAAATATGTACATATTTACCATATAAAAAACACAAATTTCAGAGAGATCTTAAAAATTTGGAAAAATTCATACGTATTCAAAACGAAGGAATCATTTCTATAACAAAAGTTGGGTCATCGAAATATTTATTAAACCATTTCTTTCCATCAGGTCGTCAATAACATTTTAGAATTATTATTATGCAAAATGAATCTTTTCAATACCTTCAATGTGCATGATTTTTTTCAGATTTTTGAACCATCGAGGGGTGTTTGGAATTCTCTCTCATTTTTCTCGAATTTATACCAGACGTAAGGACTGCCTCGATCGAGCACCGATGTTTTTTTCTCGAATAATCGTTTTTTGTCGAAAAAAAATCGATGTTCGACGTTTATTTATGAAACATCAATAAAAAAATCGAGTTCGTTCTGTGCGGTATGACAAAGTATATAAAACCCAATCATTTCTGTGCACTTCGCATCTACGTAAATGCATCGTCACTTTTGTAGAAATAAAAATCAACTGTAATTTAATTTTTTAGGTGTACGAGCAAATTTCACCAACAATGGGTACTTATGATTTTATGAATCATGATCACTCGATGCTGTTTCGAGCATCATTATGTATTGGATGTACTTTGAGATCTTAGGCGACTGTATTTATTCGTGTAAAATAATTTTGCCGATTTTGTTGCAATTTTTTATACTTTTCTATTTTACTGATGTAAAATATTCGATATTCCGATGTTTATTGAGAAACATCGATTCTTGATCGAAACTTTTTTTTTATAATCGATTTTTCATAAACGATTTTTTTTTATAATCGATTTTTCATAAACGATTTTTTTTAATAATCGATTTCCCATAAACGATTTTTTTTAATAATCGATTTTCATAAACGTTTTTTTTTATAACCGATTTTCTTAAACGTTTTTTTTATAACCGATTTTCATAAACGTTTTTTTTATAACCGATTTTCATAAACGTTTTTTTTATAACCGATTTTCATAAACGTTTTTTTTATAACCGATTTTCATAAACGTTTTTGTTTTATAATTGATTCTTTCGACATTGACTTTTTTCCTCAACATCGCCCATCCCTAGATGAGACTCGTCGTTATCGTTATCGTCGTCGTCGTCGTCGTCGGGGTCTCTAGAGCGTCGCCTTACCAATTGCGCCGGCGGAGGAGGCGGCGGCGGAGCCTTCAGTTGCTGATCGATAGCGATCTTCTGCTGCTCGATGGTGGATATCTGCCGGAGCGCGTGATTCACGAACGCCTGATGCTGGGCCTGGTAATTGTCGAAGGTCTGCTTCGTCGAGGTCGTGATTGGCGTTATCGCATTGGCGTATTGCGCGACGAGGCCCGCCTGATACTCCGACCAGGAGACGCTCGGTTGCTTCAGCTTCTCCACGATTCCTTCGTCGAAGTAATTGTTCTTCGACTCCCAGAGGCTCAATAGTTTGTTCAGTTTGTTCAGCTGATCGTCGGAAGCCGCCAGCGAGGTGTTACAGAACATCGGCACCACCACGCTCTCCATCGCTTTTCTCAAATCCACCGACTTTTTCCGCGCGCTAAAAAAATCAACAAGGTCGTTAGTTCACACTTGGAGCGTTCGCGGTAGCATATTTTCCGTCAATAACATTCAAAACGACTCACCAGTGATGCAGCACGTCGTTTACTAAGTAGATGATATGAAGTTTTTGACTAAATGTCGCCCCTTGTATGACTCTAAAACATACGATATCTCATTGGACGCCCGAGCAACGTGGGCGCGTTTAATTAATTACAACAATTCACGAGACTCTTTGACGACACCTTTGCTTCTCATTATTTCACCGCGAAAACGCGCGAACGCAAAACGATCGTTCGCCAACGATGTGATTTCAAATTTCTTACTTAAAAGCAGTGTTGTAAGTCCCCAATAAATTAAGAATCAAAGTTGACACAACAGTTTATTTTCCTGTTACGATTTCATAGCAATGACCTGTAGTAATTATAAAATTATATGTGAACGTCCGAATAGCCGTAAGAAAAACCTAATTCGGTAATTAAATTTTGCGAGGAATTATGAGAAAAATGGACAAGCACAGACCTCCAATACTTTCGCAATGCATTAACGGTATTTCTCCATTTTTTCAATAAGATTACCATGAAATTTTATGGAAAATTTGTTAAGAATATTGACTTAAGTTTTTAAAAATACCGCGCCACGTATGTTCGCGATTCCCTTTTGTCACTGCACGAACAAATGATTTTGTTCATCTCCCACGATCTTCATCTGTCTTCTTTTTCGTCTCCGTGATTTCTCTGTACACGATGTATTCCTTAATAAATGTAATCCACGATATTCACTGGAATCCGTTGTGAAATACCAGTAAAATCCATAGATCTCAACAAAATTAATATTTCATGCCTCTATTTAAAAGTTTACACATCATATTATAATCGTTACGAATTTTTTAAATTATTTTTTTATAAAAACATGATTACAAAGCCAATTGTACCATGAATTTCATTTCCATAAAAATTAGGGACTTACAACTCTGCTCAAAACAAGTAACGAATAACGCGCCAAAAGTCTCAAGAGCCAACGAATTACACGCGAAGACCGCGTGCTCGCTCGCAACGGTTTCGCTCCGACCCGTCGCGCCCCGAGCCTCGTATTTTCGGTTATTTATCAATCAACGTAACGTCACGAAGCCCGGCGGCCTCGTGACGCAAAGGCCACATACTTTTTGAGCAAATGCTCGGCGATGACCTGGTTGCTCGGCGCGGTCACCGAGTTCTGGAGTATCCATGCTTTCCCCGCGCTTATACTGTCCTTGGTGCAGCTCTCGATAATCGGCTGGAGCACCGCGTCGAACGCCGCGAGATCGGTATTCGTATCGTGGGCATTGCTCTGCAGCGAATTTTCCTGCGCCTGTCTCACGGCGTCCTCGACTCTGCCCTGCTGTTGCGCCATGAGCGCGGCATGCTGGGCGGCCAAATTCTGCTCGGACTGTCGGACTTGCTCCTGCAGCGTCGTCTGCTGCGACTGAAGATTCGCGAGCTCGCTCTGCAGCCATCCCGGTGGGCCATTGATGCCGAGCGCGCCCGAAGCTCCGCCGCCGCCGCCGCCTCCGCCACCGCCGCCGCCGCCGCCGCTGCCACCGCCGCCGATAGACGGATTCACGCTGCCGATCGCGTTGGGCACCGCCGGTCCGCCGATCTGTGGTCCAGCATTTCCCGGTCGTCCCGTTACCAACGGTCCGGCCACCACAGGCAATACCGTGCCCGGATTGCCGGCCGATCCGATTCCAACCACTTGGCTCAAGCCGTTGTTCTGACTATTTAGGACCGGCGTTAGACCGACGTTATTCAGTGGCTGTGCTGCGGTAGCCGCTGTTTGCTGCTGCTGCGAAACGTTTAAACGTGGGTCTGCATTTTGCATTGGATTTATTCCTTTTTGCTTTAAAACTGTAAACGAATGACGGTGGATTATTGTGAGGTATTTCGAGCGGTCGCAGGTGGTATTTTCAAACAAATCAAGTGTACGCTAATTCGGTTCGACATCGGCTATTGATCGCTATTATTTGATGGCTTTTGGGGGGTGACTTTTTTTTTCTCTCTCTCTCTCTCTCTCTTTTTATCTTTAGTTTTGGTTTTTTTTTTTCTCAAGCCTCGCCACGAGCCGGGTCAAGGGATTAAAATCGTTTCTGAATGTCAAGTATGCGTGTCTATTGTTCCTCAATTTGCCACAGCTGGGAAGCAGCTACTCTCACTTACTGGCTTGCTCCGTGGTGACTTTGTACTGGTAGTAGTTGAAGTGCTCGCCGCCAAACAGGAAACTGAACTTTGGGTTGTCCTTCTGCTTATTTTTTGTCATTTGCTCAAACTCGGGGCCGTTTCGGGCCACAAACTGAGCTAGCTTGTCGATGATATTTCGTAGCTCTATATCTGCGACAAACAGAAAAACGAAAACTGTGAATACATCCTGATTTTTTTTCTTTTCTACGAGACTGAGAAGAAAACCCATCATTTCCATATTTTCTATTCTTCTAAGTCCACAATAAAATAATAAAAATTTATATTTATTCTCGAAATGTGCAAAAATATAAATTCAAAATCATAGTTGCTCAGACTAATCAATAGCGACATTTTTTAGAGCGACCCAATTAAGAAACCATCAGCCAGGTTGAAACATTTTTCTTTCCTCGCCAATTTGAAAAGAAAAAATTTTAAATACAATAAAATTGTTACGGCTACTCTGGGTAATCAATATGAAATTTTTTTTTGAAGCTACTCAATTAATAGTCCACAGTGATCAGCCAAGTTGAAACATGTTTCTTTCCTTGCCAATTTGAAAACAAAAAAATTAAAATAAAATAAAATTGTTTCAACTACTCAGACTAATTGATCTAAAAAATGTTTAAAGCTACCCAATTAATAATCAGTAACAATCAACAAGGTTGAAACATTTTTCTTTTGTCGCCAATTTGAAAATAAAAAAATTATAATAAAATAAAAATGTTCCAGCTACTCAGACTAATTGATATAACAATTTTTTAAACGCTACCCAATTAATAATCTGCAGCAATCGACCAGGTTGAGCATTTTTTCTTTTCTCGCCAATTTGAAAATAAAAAGATGAAACTAAAATAAAATTGTCACAACTACTCAGACTAATCAATATAAATTTTTTTTAAAGCTACCCAATTAACAATCCGCAGTGATCAACCAGGTCGAACCATTTTTTTTCTTTCTCATCAATTTGAAAACAAAAAAATTAAAACGTACGGCTACCCAGGCTAATCGATCTCAACATTTTTTAAAGCTACCCGATTATCAATCCACAGCTATCGGCCAGGTTGAAACATTTTTCCCGCCTCGCCAATTTGTCCCAAACTGCTATCGAAGCGGGGAAATATTTCTCGACAGAGATAATGCATGGGATGCGAGGGGGGGGCGAGATAACCTCATAGCGACATAATTAGCGGTCAGTCTGTCGTTTTCACTCCCCCTCGAATTCGCAACGCGCGGCGCGCTCGGCGAGATTCGCGGCTCGCGGGTGTCCGGAAGCTCCGGTAAATCGCGTATACCTGTCGCGAGACTCGCCGGGCGACGGCGACCGAGCGATCGGACGGCGAGCAAAAATCGGGGAAGCCGCGGTGCGCGCGGTGACGTTATTTCTGTTTACCTGCGGGCGCTTGATCCATCTTTGGGTCGGCAGGTTCACTCTTGGTGAACCGCTCCGTGTCGTACGTTCTACACTAGCGACTTTTCACACTTTCGTGATGCAAAATTAACGCCGGGAGACATTATATACCACACTCGACGATCACGACTCAAACAGCAACGCGAGAGCAACGCCAGCCGAATCATCAGCCATAACTCGAGGGGGGGGGAAAGATGGACCGAATATTCCCGCCAGAGGCGCACGAGCATCATCCGTGTTTTCCCCAATTCCGTGCGACGTTCGGCGCATGCGCGGGACGGCCGCTCTCCAGACCACCAGGTCTTCTAGTATACAGGTCCTGCAACTAAGCCAAATTTCAACGGTGGGGGTAGTCCCTCTTACTGCACGATGTTGTAGGTTCTACAACCGCCACCGTGCGGCGCCATTGTCGGTATAGAAAACCTACACAGCGCTTTGCGAAATGTTCAGGTATTCACAAATTCATATCTATGAGAACTCTCACGCACATCCGCTTGTTCGTAATTAGTATCTATAGCAAAACGATGCACAGTTCGGTAAATTTAAGATTGTTCCTCCATTTGCACATCTTTCGATGCATTACGTACTGATTTTATTCGCATCATTGCACTGTTTACGGTAAAATACGAAAATATTGTAGAAAGCGACGGCGCATGTGCCACGGTCGAGAGAAAGATACATGACAAGTTCTTCTATCCCTGTCTCACAAGACCTGCGAGAACGTATCGCGCCTCTTGTGGCGTAAATCAGAAATGAAAGCGAGGTCGCTAAGCGGGACTACCCCCACCATGGAAGTTGCGAGACCTGTATACTAGACCGTGCTCCAGACACGTAGTCGCCGCCACCTGTCGCGCAACATTCAAATCATCGAAAACGGCTTCTCGCGTGTTCGGCCGACTATCAGATGCCCGAATGCATTTTTAGGTATTTCTTACCTGCTTAGTAATTCCCATTGAGTCGCAGAGTCACTGGTGTAAGGCACGAGTGTCCCTTTAAGGGCATGTGAAACATGTACCACGTGACACTTGAGTGCGAGAGAGATAGACGCAGTTTTTGAATAAGCGCCATTTCAAAACTATTCTTATTATGGATGAAAACAAAGTATCATCGGACGGAGAATTAAAATGCGTTTCCGTTGATGTTTTTCTTTGTCTCAGAATATTTTCGGTATCTCCATACGATTGATTACAGTTTTTGTTACCGACTGAGTAGCTTTCACATCCCCTTAAGGGGGGGGGGAGGGTCTTAAATTTTTTTTTCATTTTTTTATTATTTTTTATATTAACGCTCAACATCTCAAGAATGTTGTATCAAATTTTTAGAGCAATCGGAGCAAAACTGACGGAGATATGACATTTTAACCATCCGAGACTCTGTGTCGTTACGTATATAAGTATTCACTTTAAGGCGATGTGAAACATCCACGTCGAGCCCAGTCGGTATCAAAAACTGTAATGAACGTTTTTGACGACTGTTTGCGTTTACAGCTAAAAGAAGAAATTCATTCCCTGCGGAATTCACCAGTGCAGGGAATGAATTTCCTCTTTTAGCTGTAAATGCAAATACGCGTAAAAAACGTTCATTGCAGTTTTTATTGCCGCACTCGGTATTTCACATGCCTTTAAAGCGATTTTCCCACACTTCATGTTTTAAAAGCCGGTGACGGTTGTCCCGTAAAATATATTGCACCGATACTTTTCAAACTTGGTACACTCTTTCTCTGTATAATTCATCATCAGGTAACGCTGTCGAGTTTTTTAAAATTTGTTCTTATTTTTTTTACAATAACAATTTGGCCGATTTTTGCGGCGAAAATCGCGTTGTTTACTTTCGAGCGTTAGCAAAAATCGAAAAAAAAACTCGTCAGCGTTACCTGGGGAAACTCTTAAAAAGTAATGAAATCAATTTAATGTTTTGAATTCGGATAATCGAGTGACCAGTTATGATCGTCAGCGCAAAACCACTTTTTTCGAAGGCGTCTCCGGAGATTTGTTGTCAACGGCG
This sequence comes from Pimpla rufipes, assembly GCA_963932165.1. NCBI lineage: Eukaryota > Metazoa > Arthropoda > Insecta > Hymenoptera > Ichneumonidae > Pimpla > Pimpla rufipes. Next base: position 17,080,696 of record OZ010637.1, read on the forward strand.
TAGTTATTAATCATTTTCACTCAATTTTTCAGAAGATGTTCTTGAAATGTTGCTCTACAATCCTGTAATCATTCATTTTAGAATGCACTGCCCGTATCTTGTAAAAAGATTGGTAAAAATGGTCCTTTTTTCACCGTGCAAGATTCGGGCACCTGATAGTCTGCCGCGTGTTCTTTTCATTTTTCGCGGGACTTGTGGCTTATGAAGAAGGATCATCAGCACCGTGAGTAGTCAATACAAACGTTAAAAAAACAACAACAACAATCGCACCCGTTTCGAAGGATTTCACTTTATTTCACATTATCTCGTGCGTACGAATAACACAAAGCGAGTTTTTTTACGCAAGGTCACAAGGGGTGAAGAGAAATATAATTTTTTCCGATGACCTTGAAAAGCGTTGATGGCGTCCGAGGTAGCAAGCACTTCGATGTCCCTCACGTTTTGTTCGAAAAGCGACGTTTACACCAGTTTAATGTTGGCAAAAAGATTAAGGCGTGTATAAATTCCGCTACCGACAGGACGCTGGCATTGAGAAAAAGGCCAGCGATTCCACCGACTGCAACTACCCGTGATAACAATAATTGAGAATCAATGAAATGATAAAAAAGTAGATTTATTATTGTTATTATAACAACTACTGCAACTACTACTATTATTATTACCGAGATATTCAAGTGTACCAAACGTGACTTCTCGTTTAAGCCCGAATAGAATGCGTTTCGTCTCCATATAAACTCCGGTTTGGCGTCTGAAACAAAAAACATCGGTGACAATATTACGCCGGTACCGTGATGACAATTAAGGGCACGTGAAATACCGACTGCGGTAATAAAAACTGTAATGAACGTTAGTTTTTACGCACACTTGCATTTACAGCTAAAAGAAGAAATTCATTCCCTGCACTGGTGAAATCCGCAGGGAATGAATTTCTTCTTTTAGCTGTAAACGCCCGTGAAAACGTGAAACGTGTATCCGTGAAAAACGTTCATTGCAATTTTTGATACCGACTGGGCACGACGTGGATGTGTTTCACATCGCCTTAAGGGCATGTGAAATACCGACTGCGGTAATAAAAACTATAATGAACGTTTTTTACGCATATTTGCGTTTACAGCTAAAAGAAGAAATTCATTCCCTGCACTGGTGAAATCCGCAAGGAATGAATTTCTTCTTTTAGCTGTAAACGCAAATATCCGTGAAAAACGTTCATTACAGTTTTTGATACCGACTGGGCACGACATGGATGTTTCACATCGCCTTAAGTCAGTCTAGTCAGATGCTGATTTGCTGTTCTCACTCGGAAATATTGCTCCCTGTCTCGTTGTTCCGATGGTCCCAATCATTCTCGATATATATCGATGCCCGGTATTCCAATTTGTCGCAATCCGGTAAGCAACCACATTCTATCAGCTTACGCGAGAGTATGAAGTCTTTATAACCGGCAAGGCAAATCATTCCAACGACCGAACAGACATTGTCACCCAGGTCTGTAACACAGTTGACGATGTCAATGTACGTAGGTTTCAGCGATAAAAATATGTTTATATCGACAGCCACAGGCATCACGCATTTTTTAGGGGGAGGCGAATCCTGCTCCGTCGGTAACGAAAACTGTAGACAGAGAGATTTTTCTGTCGCCGCGAGCTATTTCGGAAGAAGGAAAAGTTTTGCGTCACTCGTGTCCTGCACGATCCGAGACTTTTTTTTTCTCGGGAAAAGATCGACTTTCCAAATATTCTCGTTCCGAAAATTAATTGCTATATCTCCTTCGAAAACGCCAAACAGAAAGTTTGAGTATTCAAACCAAATTATCATTTTACGGTTTACCCCGTAACACACGTGGAGCTACACCGAGCGTTACTGGTGGCTAAAGTAAACCTACATTTTATAATAATTAATTTTAGACTAACATTTAATACGACCAAGTTCCTACTCCAGCCAAGACTGAATACATCTATTAGACTAACTAGGATTACAAAAATGTACATATTGTATATATCCTTATCTTTTTGCTTCCTCATAGAGGAAGCTTTGTTTTCGTGAAATTTTTTTTTTTCGAGATTTTCATGTTAACATACTTAGAATCACCTAAAACGTCGAGAAAAGTGGTCTAGAAAATATGTCTGTATGTGTGTATGTGTGTGTGTGTGTGTGTGTGTGTGTGTGTATGTATGTATGGTCCAGGCACCGAACATTCAATTGTTCATAACTCAGGAATGGCATGGTGGATCGAGCTAAAAATTGGCACGGAAGTAGAGTATTAAATCCTCTGTAATTCACATTTTTTTTAAATTAAATATATCCATGTATACAAATTTTATCGAATTTTTAATTTTTCAAAAAAATGGCGTGAACGCTCTAACTTTCGTAAAAGTTCGATGACTCAGCTATATACTTCATCATAAATAAAGACACGTTCAATGTTGTTTGGTATTGAATTTCAGCGAAATCGGTAAAGCGGTTCCGGTTTTATAGAATTTTGAATTTTTCGAAAAAAATAAATTTTGCTCTATATCACGTCGAATCTCATCAACTGAACCAAAATATTAAACAGTCAAAAAATAACATACAGCGTTGCCACGTATAAAATTCGGTGACGATTGGTAAAGTCGTTCGGATTTTACGCTGTTATGCATTTTTGAAAAAATTAAGATTTTCGCTGTAACTTATAGAAAAGTTATTAAAGTAAGTCAAAACTTTGTATCTAATCAAAATTAGATGTAACGGTGTTTGTAACGGAGTTTTTTTGTTCAAATTTAAAAAAAAGTGCAAAGATTTGTTCAAATTAAAAAAAAGTTGCAAAGTAGAACTTTGCACACTGCTTCCTCATTAATTCCCCTTTTTCACAAAGCTTCCTCTATGAGGAAGCCAAAGTTAATAAATAAGCTTCTTCATAGAGGTGGCTTTGTGAAAAAGGGGAATTAATGAGGAAGCAGTGTGCAAAGTTTTTATTTAGATTTTAAGTGTTTTTGTTAATTAGAAACAAAAATAGCCCGCATCGCGAGGTCCAATACTTGACCGCCAGTTTTTACTGCATTTTTCTGGAGCTCAACAAAAATATTATATAATTTCGCGCCAAAAACTCCAACGGTACAGAAGCTCTACATATATTGGCTATGTTTTTCAACCGACGAGAGCCCGAATAGGGCCATTTGGTTTATTCACCTTTCTTTCTTTTGGTTTTGTATTCGTTTGTGTTTCCAACTACACTCTGTAATTTTGTTTACCTGCTCGAAATAAACGACTAATAAAAAAATAAAAAATAAAACACGTGGAGCTGTTCAGCCTTCCCGCAAGTTTCGATCGACCGTCGGTATATTATCGACTGACCTGGCCGCGCCACGAAGTGCGGGATGCAACCGCACAAGCTCATCGACGTGTTGGCACGACACTCGATCATGCACAGCGCTTGATGGTAATACGGCCAGTTCCTGAGCTTACGTTCGTGGCTGAACATGCACGACCTCTGTGCGACCGTCAATCCGTAGACAGCCCGGGACGATTTTGTTTCAGTGGTTTTGACTTTCGGGTAAATCCCACGCATTGCTGTACTCGGGGGTTCAATGTGATTGAACCACTCGGGAAGTGTCGACTTTTCAACTACGCCGAGCTTGAGCGAAATTATGTATAACAAAAACCACTCACACGCAATTAAGAGGCAATGATACTTCCCTCTCCATTGTTCAAAATGGTCAAACCTATTTTCTTCTAAAAATACTCGACAGATAGAACTCAGATTTTGAGAGAATGTGCTTAAGGCGAGGCGTAACCACCGTGAGTGCGAGAGAGATAGAAAATAATTTTCGGACCAACAATTCACGGAAACTAGACACATGTCAGGAAAAATAAAAGTTTTACACCAACCAGAATCGAAAGAGGAATGGTGTAAAACTTTTCTTTTTTTCCGGAAACGTTGGGCATCGTCGGAATAATTGGTTACAGTTTTTATTACCGACTGAGCAGGTTTCACCTCGCCTTAACGCGATGTGAAAAACATCCACGCCGAGCCCAGTCGGTATCAAAAACTGTAATGAACGTTTTTGATGGATATTGGCGTTTACAGATAAAAGAAGACATTCATTCCCTGCGGATTTCCCCAGCGTAGGGAATGAATTTCTTCTTTTAGCATGCCCTTAAGTATTGCCTTAAGGCGATGTGAATCCACGTCGAGCCCAGTCGGTATCAAAAACTGTAGTGAACGTTATTGACGGATATTTGCGTGTACAGCTAAAAGAATAAATTCATTCCCTGCGGATGTCACCAGTGCAGGGAATGAATTTCTTACTTTATCTGTAAATGCAAATATGCGTAAAAAACGTACATTACAGTTTTTATTACCGCAGTCGGTATTTCACATGCCCTTAAGGCGAGGTGACAACTAGTAAGTCGGTAATAAAAACTGTAAACAATTATTCCGACAACGCTTAAGGAGGCATCGTCGGTACAGTCCGTCAATTGCGCATTAAGATTTGAAACATTATTTAAATATACTTTCGAAAGGAAACAAGTGTCCAAAAAGGTGGATATGAATTAAAGAGATCCTGTATAGTGTAGAAAAAAATATGTGCAATAAAAATTCACAGAAAAATAGCTCAGTTTATGCTAATAACTAATGGGACATATTATACACAGTTTTTTGGAAGTCAAATTCGTAATTTTAGTTCGATCTTGTCGAGCGACGGTTCATTTTGTTTATCGACGGACAATGCACAAATTTACCGTTGAACATTTGCGATTATATTCATAGGTCACAAATTACAGCCATTTGTTTATAAGAGAAGAAAATTAAACGACGAGTTTATCTCATTTTATTCCTAATCGACAAATAATCTGAAGAAAATAACTCGGTGAATTCGTAAAACGTTCTTCAACGAACAAAACGAGCTGTCGCCCTACAAGATCGACCTGAAATTACCAATTTGACTTCCAAAAAACTGCTTATAATATGTCCCATTGGTTATTAGCATAAACTGAGCTATTTTTCTGTAAATTTTTATTGCATATATTTTTTCTATACTAAACAGGATCTCTTTAATTCATATCCACCTTTTTGGACACTTGTTTCCTTCCGAAAGTATATTTAAATAATGTTTCAAATCTTAGTGCGCAATTGACGTGACTGTACCGACGATGCCTCCTTAACGTTTCCGAAAAAAAAGTTTTACATCATTCCTCTTTCAATTCTGCATGATGTAAAACTTTTATTTCTTCAGGCATGCGCCTAGTTTCCGTGTGTTGTTGTTCCGAAAATTATTTTCAATCTCTCTCGCACTCACGGCGGTTTCGCCTCGCATTAATGCGTCGGGATTGCCCTGAAGAATAAATAAGGCTATACAAGGTAAAATACGTACGTGGCGGATTACCGAGTCTGCTTGTAATCTCGTGTACTGATGAGGTTCTCTGACCCTGTCGGCAATGTTTTTGTATAGTCGTACAACATTTATTCAACAAAAGAGAAGACAACACGCGACAAATTATCGACTTACTTTTCTTGACGTGCACTGCAGTTGGTGCATTGAAAACACATTCCAATCTCAGTGAATACGACTTTCGATGTACCGATTATTCTCATCCTTGCCGACTGCGCGGAAGTAAATATTACACTTTTACTTTTAGGCAGAGAAACGGGGGTAATTCTCGTCCACTCACCTCGACGAGTATTTTATTCCACGAATTGCGGTGTGGTATGAAAATCTTTGGAGTCTTCCACAGGCTGTGGTAGTTCACGACGGACAGGAATTTGAAGAATTCAATCGCGCCCGTCGTGTTCACTATGCCGTTACTGAAATACGTGATTTACGTCTGAAAATTTGAATCTCACCCACAGGCGAAAAATGCCCTCGAACTTCATTAATCGTTAAATCTCGCGATAATTTTTTTTTTTTTTTTTTTTTCAAAGAACGAATATTACTCATCTCAATATTTAGCTGTTTATCAATTAAATTAATTACGCTTGAAGCGCTAGCTGGAGTCTCGTCTCGTCGAGCGCATCCTCGAAGCAAATAAACAAGTCGGGCACTTTCTCCCCCTTGGCCATTAGCTTCTGCCATATGTCATTCCGATAGACTTCAATTGTAGTTGGACGGAGGAGGAACCGCATGTGTGCGAAAAACGTGTACCCGACTTGAAGGAACACCAAAAAGTAAAAAGACGCGAGGAGGTAGAACCTGTTTTCGTGGAAGAGATCAGAAGGTAGATAGAGGGATATACCTCCATGGAAATAATACAAGAGATATAGAACTATTTGGAAATAATATCTAATAATATTACTAATATTACTAGATCCAATCCCTCTTTTAAAAAGTTCATGAGTAACGGAAACCATTGTTAGCAAACTATTAGAGGTGTGATTGGGGTTGCCAGGAAAGTCCGTGATAAACAAAATCAGTTTGGTGTCAAATTTGAAAAATTTCATAAGAGGACAGGCGGGGCAGCACCCGTAACCTTTTAAAGCTTTATAAGAGCGCAGCAACGCAAAATTGATTAACCTATTATAGATGATATTTTGAAATAAAAATTTCCGAGGTCGATTTTGGCGATTTTCGGTCGGGAGCCGGATCTACGATTTCTGACAGAAAAAATATTTTTTTCGTCGCCACAAAAATATTTTTTCAAAATCGGTTAAAAAAGGTTAATAACCACTGTTTTCGGGGGTAGAATATGCGACTTGAGAACGGTGGTATAGGTTAAAAGTCGATATTTTGAAAAGAACAAAAATTGGGGTCGATTTTCGGTCGGCAGCCGGATCAACGATTTTTGACAGAAAAAATATTTTTTTCGTCGCCAAAAATATTTTTTTTTCAAAATCGATTAAAAAAGGTTAATAACCACTGTTTTCGGGGGTAGAATATGCGACTTGAGAACGATGGTATAGGTTAAAAGTCGATATTTTGAAAAGAACAAAAATTGCGGTCGATTTTCGGTCGGGAGCCGGATCGACGATTTCTGACAGAAAAAATGTTTTTTCCGTTGCCAAAAAAATATTTTTTTCAAAATCGATTAAAAAAGGTTAATAACCACTGTTTTCGGGGGTAGAATATGCGACTTGAGAACGATGGTATAGGTTAAAAGTCGATATTTTGAAAAGAACAAAAATTGGGGTCGATTTTCGGTCGGGAGCCGGAACGACGATTTCTGACAGAAAAAATATTTTTTTCGTCGCCAAAAAAATATTTTTTTCAAAATCGGTTAAAAAAGGTTAATAACCAGTGTTTTCGGGGGTAGAATATGCGACTTGAGAACGATGGTATAGGTTAAAAGTCGATATTTTGAAAAGAACAAAAATTGGGGTCGATTTTGACAAGTTTTTCAGGCATGCGCGTCAACGCGTGTGATTAGCCTAGTAATATTATAACCTCAATTATGGCGAAAGTAAATATAAAGGTAAACATAAACGTATAGCTGAAGGAAAAAATGGGGTGAATAGTAAAATTAATAGTAAGACTAAATGTAATAAATAGGTGGATAGTATGTAATTAACAGTATATCATGAGAACTTAAATCCACAAAACAGTAATCGATTATCAATTAGTGGTACGAGGAAAATACGAGAATCGGTGGAAGAAAAGAAAGGAGGCGTCAAAAGATTCAGAATTACGACTCGAGATTGGAAATGTCAAGCGGGGTTGGGGGATAAACTGGATTTCAGAGTTATTTTAACAGCGTTAATAATAGAAACTCTTAAGGTTTAAGAGCGTCGAAAAGCCTTACCGCTCCTGCCAGCAAAACGTATCGCGAAGAAAAAATCGGAAAGCCGTTATCGTGGAATTTCGGCAGAATTTCTCGAATCCCGGGGACATTTTCTTTTTTTTCTTACGTGGCCGCGGTACTTTGGGAATTCGACCGTTTTGCCGTCTTGGAATTGCCGCCATGGCCAGCTCGTTGCGATAAATCATGCTCTTCTCGCGTTTGAATTTTTCGCGCGTGAAAATTGTCTCGACCGCTCGACCGCACCGCGTTTTATAGACCTGACGGCGCATTTGCTTCGGGCAATTTGTCACGCTCAAGTTCGTCCAATTCATAATTCACGCGGTCACGCTTGTTGCAATTACGCAATTTTGTATAATTATCCCGACAAGAAAATTGCGCCGACTGCGCCGCAATTTTCGCAGTACAAGCGCTTCGACGTGCGAATTTCATGACTTGGTGGGTCGTGAATAAAACAGACAGACAAATGAAGCTGAACGCGGCGGATTTTTTTTTTATTCTTTACAATCACTACAATCACGTAATTTTTATAACCGTCATATCCAGCGATAGATTTGTCTTTGAGAATTAAAAAGTCGTCGTCCAAGCGACACATTATTTCGTGCTGTTATTTTTAAACAATTTGAATCTCGTACATTCTGCCGCCTTGGAAACGCGGATTTCTATTGGCCAGTCAGCCACCGCCACGAGTGACGGGCAGCCAATATCGGCGACGGCAACGGCGGCAAAAACGGATGACGGACAGGTGTCCGAAAAGCGATTCCTTCTTTACCACGAGCTCTCCATACCGGCAATAGTTTTCGAGCGTTTCTCTCTCCAGGGAACTTGACCGACCAATCATGACACAGCATTCCATTAGATCATGAACATTTTGAGGAATGCTCGATCTGTGATTGGTCGGTCAAGTTCCCTGGAGAGAGAAACGCTCGAAAACTATTGCCGGTATGGAGAGCTCGTGGTAAAGAAGGAATCGTTTTTCGGACACCTGTCCATCACCCGCAAAAACGCCGACCGACGTGGAGATCGACATGACGGTCATTTCGGCAAGAGTTTTGTACCGAGCATTTATACCAATTTTTGATGATTTATTGAAATTGTCAAAAATTCTTGAATTCGATTGAATTCTTGAATTGTGTTGCTTGCAGGTATCAATCATTTGGGCTCAAAATAAAAACACGCGCGATTGACGGCAGTTTTACATAATCGGTCACAAATAAATTGTTCATTTTTTCAAATGAGATTTTGTGACGGTCAAATGACCGTCACAAAATGGACCTCGCGTCGGGTGACGGACAGGTGTCCGAAAAGCGATTCCTTCTTTATCACGAGCTCTCCATACCGGCAATAGTTTTCGAGCGTTTCTCTCTCCAGGAAACTTGACCGGCCAATCACAGATCGAGCATTCCTCAAAATTTTCCTGATCTAATGGAATGCTGTGGCATGATTGGTCGGTCAAGTTCCCTGGAGAGAGAAACGCTCGAAAACTATTGCCGGTATGGAGAGCTCGTGGTAAAGAAGGAATCGCTTTTCGGACACCTGTCCGTCACCCCTTTTTTTTATTAGTCGTTTATTTCGAGCATGTAAACAAAATTACAGAGTGTAGTTGGAAACACAAACGAATACAAAACCAAAAGAAAGAAAGGTGAATAAACCAAATGGCCCTATTCGGGCTCTCGTCGGTTGAAAAACTTAGCCAATATGTAGAGCTTCTGTACCGTTGGAGTTTTTGGCGCGAAATTATATAATATTTTTGTTGAGCTCCAGAAAAATGCAGTAAAAACTGGCGGTATTGGACCTCGCGATGCGGACTATTTTTTGTTTCTAATTAACAAAAACACTTAAAATCTAAATAAAAAAGATAAGCATATATATACAATATGTACATTTTTGTAATCCTAGTTAGTCTAATAGATGTATGTCCGTCACCCCTCGCATCTCTAGTTCGACGAATCGACTGACCCGCAACACCCGTGCTGCGGCTAAATCAGAAACCACCGCAAGAAGCGCTCCACCATTTCGCACTGCTTCTGTCCGGGTTGCGAGCTGTTGCAGCAGCCGCGTACGCGTTTATACCTGACATATTAACCCGTTTATCGACGATTCGCGAGCCACTTGGCGCGACAGCGGTCAAACAAATTCTCCAGGTGAGTTGCAACAATGCCGATTCTTCCATTTCGATCTCGTCTCCGGCTCGACGCTCGCGCGAACTGAACTCTCGCTCGGTCCCCGGAATGCGGCACGTGAAATTCTCAATTTTCCACCAAAAAATTTCCGCACTTTCCGCCGTACATCGACCGCAATCGGCATCCAATTTCCCCCAAATCAACGTATTCATCGCTGTTTCAGCATTCGGTCTTCGGGGCTGTTGTCGAAAAAATAATTCGTGCGGCTTCTCATAACCTCAAAAATTCACTCTGTCATTTCCAGCAGTCACACTTTTTTTCTTTTCTCATTGTTTTTCTTTTTCGCACATCACAACCGTTTGGGGTTTGATTATCGTTGACACTTGAAAGTTCAAACGAATCCACCTATCGTATCTTCGTTAGGTACAGTAGAACCTCGTTTATCAGAACCAATTGGGACCGAGACTAGCTCCGATAACCAAAAGTTTGGGTAATTGAAACGTAGCTTTATTGGGGACAGAAACAACACTCTTTTTTACATACATAGAATTAATATACATATTGAATGTCTGCATTTATATTAATGTTCAAATAAATATCTGAAAAATGTTAAATTCTTTTTTTCGTATTTAGGCGACAATATATCTTTTGCACCAACGTTTGGATAATTGAGCGTTGCAATAAACTAAATGATCGTTCAGATAATTGAGGGTTTGTATGTAATCGAGAATCTACTGTACTATGAAATTGGAGTTCGATTAACCATCCCAGCGTATAAACATTCTCAAATCAATGTTAACATTCTAGTCTGAAAATATCAATGAGTATTTTCTCCAATATGATGTTGAAGTTTGCATCATTGTAACGCAACAATATTAAAAACAACAAAATAATAATTCCATAAAAATTCAAATAATTCACCGCCCATTGGGGGGTGAAATAATATGTTTTTGTCATGCTCTTAGTCGTTATAATAACTTTTTATAGGCAGCACAATAATTCTTGTTCATTAATAGTAGTAGTAGTCTTTATTTCCAAGTACACCCTTAAGGGTTTTACACAGTCCCCCCTCTGACATATATTTCCCTTACAACTAAAAAAAAAAAAAAAAACAATTTTACATTCTTGTTCATTAATATTTTGTTGTTATTAATTTTGTTGCATTGCCACAATGCAAACTTCAAAGTCATCCTCTAATTTATCTCCAATCTCCACTTTGCCCTTCTGAAGATGAACATTTCCACTCTCCTTGGTTTTTTTCCCCCGTTTATGTTTCCAACTACACTTTGTAATTATTTACCTGCTTAAAAATAAACGAACTTATAAAAAAAAGAAGATTAACATCGCCATTCCCCGCAATTTTTTTTCTCCACCAACATAAACCAAAAACGCTCGAAACACGTTGAAAAATCTTTCAGAAATGCCGGTGGCGTTCGACGTGGGTGCCAGCTGGGCGGACGAGGTGGAGGAGGAGGGAGGAAGCAGCCTCCCGCCGCCGTCCGAGGTCTACGAGAACGGCTTCAAGATCCTCACCGAGTACAAATTCAACGACGACAACAAGAAGGTGAAGGTCGTGCGGACGTACAAGGTGGAGCGTCGAATCGTCTCGAAGACGATAGCGGTGCGCAAAAACTGGGCGAAGTTCGGGGACTCGGCGGACGACCGGCCAGGCCCGAATCCGGCGACAACGGTGGGCGCCGAGGACGTCTTCATGCAGTTCATCTCGAGCAAGGAGGAGGAGAACAAGGTGGAGGACGACTCGCTGGACAAGCTGAAGAGCATGGGAGACAAGGGAATCGTCAAGTGTCGTAACTGCAACGGCGAGCATTGGACCTCGAAGTGTCCGTACAAGGACACCGTTTTGGCGGGCGGCAAAGTGCCGGACGACAAGAAACCGGCGATGGGACCGGGCGGCGCGCCGAGCGCGATGTCCGACGCCGGAAAGCCCCAGGGCAGCAAATACGTGCCGCCCAGCATGCGCGACGGTGGCAACAGACGCGGCGACTCGATGCAGATGCAGCGCCGCGACGACACGACCGCGATTCGCATCTCCAATCTCTCGGAGAGCACCAACGAGGCCGATCTCGAGGAGCTCGTCAAGCCCTTCGGATTCGTGCAGAAACAGTACCTCGCGAAGGATCGAACGACCAATCTCTGCAAGGGCTTCGCCTACGTGCACTTCAAGTCGAGGGCCGAAGCCGCGCGCGCCATTTCTCACCTCAACGGCTACGGTTACGATCATCTTATCCTCAACGTCGATTGGTCGAAACCTCCGGCGACGCAGAATTAATTATCCTCGCCCTCCCCCCGTCCCTCTCGCGTCGGATGATGTTGAAGTTTGCATTCGTTGGAATGCAACGATATTCTGAGAAAACAATTCATTCTAATTAACACAAATGATAAAATTGGGTATAAAAAGACATCATAGCAAGTAATAGTTGAGATGATTTTTTATACCTAATTTCATCATTTGGGTTAATTGTAATTAATTTTTTTTTCTGGATTTCGTTGCACTCCAACGATGCAAATTTCAACGTCATCGCGTCGGCCACCCTCGACGCACTGATGCATCGTGGATATCAAGCATCGCGCGTGACTCCGAGAATCCTTGGAGTATCGCCGATTTGATTTGTATGATTTATATGATGCGATTAACGATTCCGAATGTTGTATTCGTCAATAAAAACGAGACATCGCGACCTTATTGATTATTATCGTTATAGTTGTTGTTGAAGTTATTGATAAGTAAAGGGTTGTTATGTGGCTCGCGCTCGCATTCAGATTGGGTTCCTTGGGGGATTTGGAATAATTCCGGCTTGGATGTGTCATTTGGCCCCGGGAAGCTTGGAACTGGAGGTCTTACAGCGGGACTTAGAAAAAATCTATACTAAGAATGTTAGGGGATTTAAAAAAAATCAGTTCCAAATCCCTTGGGGGACTTCGAAAAATTCTGACTTCAGTGTATCATTTGACCCCTGCCTGCTGGAGCCTGGTGGTCCTTTAGCGGGACGTGCAAATCAATCCCAAGACGCTTGGGGACTTAGAAAAAATCAGCCCCAGGTCCCTTGGGAACTTCAGAAAATTCTGGTTTCAGTGTGTCATTTGACCCCGGCCTGCTTGATTATCCTACATGGCGGCAGCAAGAACTTTTTATAATTTGGAGAGATATACATTTCGGCAAAGTTTTTTTTTACGGTGTCCATCGTGATAATACTATAATCTCAATGTTTTTCTCTGGTCGTCGATTTATTCAAAAGGCTTATTTTGCAACGTCTCAATTTCCTCGCGACGTGACATCGTCAGCGCAATGGGAGTTACATTTGTGACTTACTTAGGTTTCTAAAACAATTCTTTCAGAGAACAAATGCGTCTCGACGTTTAGTCCCCAGTAAAAATTCGTAACGCGAGTGCATTTTTTAAACTCCGAAATCGAGAATCCAGCGACGGTGAACATCGCTGGAGATTGACGGTGTTCAAGTTTCCCGGGGAAAACTTATGGTAGATCGCGCGCCCAGCGAACAGGATGAAATCTGTTTCTCGGCATTTATCAATCTCTGTAATGACCACAAGTGAGCGCGAGAGAAACTCAGGGCCAAATGGAAACCAGAAATGCAACGTGCTGCGGTTCTTTCGAACTTCTGTGATAACAGTAAACATATGTATCCAGAATATGCCACGCCTATTGGCTACCTCCCCTTCCGCTTCCTCTGTAGTACAGTGGACTCTCCGATGAGTTAAGGTCGCGGGACCGAAAGCCGATTACGCCATTCCGATAAGTTAAGAGGCAGTGATACTTTGCTCGGAACTTCTTCGCCCAATGCTAAACACGTAGGGTAGAAGTACCATTTGTGGCCACTGTACCGTTTGTGTCCATTTTCACTATAATTAATTTGAAATATTTATTTTTCCATATTCGAATGCTGATACCTCGAAAGTATTCATACAAATTCATAAGATTGCCAATCCCATTTTTGTTTTATTTAACAACATAAATAATTAAATCCTTTTAAGGCGAGGTGACACCCACTCCGTTGGTGATAAAAACTGTAACCCATTATTCTGGCGATGCCGAACGTTTCCGGAGAAACGAAAAGTTTTAAACCATTCCTCTTTCGATTCTGGTTGGTGTAAAACTTCGATTTTTCCTGGCATGTGTCTAGTTTGCGTGAATTGTTGGTCCGAAAATTACTTTTCTATCTCTCTCGCACTCATGGCGGTTTCGCCTCGCCTTAAGGCGATGTGAAACATCCACGTTGAGCCCAGTCGGTATCAAAAACTGTAATGAACTTTTTTGACATATATTTGCGTTTACAGCTAAAAAAAGAAATTCATTCCCTGCGGATTTCACCAGTGCACGGACTGAACTTCTTCTTTTAGCTGTAAATGCAAATATGCGTAAAAAACGTTCATTACAGTTTTTATTACCGCAGTCGGTATTTCACATGCCCTTAAGGGAATGTGAAACATGTACCACGTGACACGTGAGTGCGAGAGAGATAGCTGCAATTTTAGAAACAACACCATTCGATTGTTTTTTCGAAAATCAAAATTCTGACTAATTCATTCCCTTGGCGCACATTACTGCCGTCTGTATTTCAATGTTCACGTCGATCCGTTCATAATTCGCGTCAGAATCTACTCCCGAAATTTTGAGGTGCGCGACCGAGTGTTTCACATGCCCTTAAACTTGGTGGCGACAATTGGACCAAAGGTGGCCAAAAACAGTACTTCTACCCCATAGGGCTGTCTCTTTCGCACCTAGCGCTGTCTCTCTCGTACCTTCTTGTTTTTCGAATCTCCTGACCAAACGGCTTGATTTATGGAAGAGCCCGAAATTCAGCCCAATTCTGCAATACTTCCGCACATTCTATCAACATCTGAGATCTATCTGTCGAATAGTTTAGGAGAAAAGAGCTTTCGAAAATTCGAGGTGGAGTGGGGGAAGTGCCACTGCTTCTTAACTTTTCGGACCTTAACTTATCGGAGGGTCCACTGTAGTGTTTCCCCCGCCGCGCGGAGGCGAATCAGCAAATGAGTAACAGCACAAGGCACAGTCATCGGTGTCCAGGCAGTCAGCTCGGCCGGGACTCTGCGCTCCGCGTGTGACACGAATTTCCGGTAAATCCGCGCGCCCATTGGCCGAAGAACGCGAATCGGAGTCCACGGAACGCCAGCGCAATTCCCGATCGGACGGCAGTATCGCGAAAGCTGTGCGTGCAGCGAAAATAAACTTTCTCGCGAATTCACGGGGCGCGCGCATCGCCGTCGCTGTCGTCGCTGTCACTGCTTACGCACCACGGCGTCCGGTGGTCACTGGCCCTTCTTCCCCCGAAATTGGCGACAATTGACCGAGGAAGGCGCACGCAAAATAAGTCGGAAATTCCTCGCGCGACGGTCACGGATTTTTATATCGCACCGCACGATGTCCAGCGAAAGCGTGAAAACGGTAAGAATTGATACTGAAATTCGCTCGGGTGCCGAAAAGTCGACGATACGCGCGACACACGGAACTTCGGGTGGCTCGTTGTCGGCAAGCCCTTTGTCACGGGTGTCGGGCGCGCGAAGCCCGAAGCTTCGCGACTCGTCGTTTCTTACGACGAGACGATGATCGTTTCGCTCCCTGATTCGGAGTCACTCGGCCGAGGCGCGAGGCTGAGTCAGAAAAAAAAAACGTTTATTTTTATTGGAAGGGCTACTTTTTTCCTTACCGATGAAAAAATTTGAAATAATTCTGTTTTTTTAGGATCGCAGCGAAGGATTTTTTGTCAGTGGACCAGAGGGTTGGGCCAACTGGTTGCTTCAAAAGTGGAAATATGGGTTTTTCACTGTGTGTGTAGTCCGGGGAAGACCAAACATGGGATTGGCCTCTGTTAGGGCTCAATCTGTTCGCAATCATATTTTCCATAGATTAATTGGAAGGATTTTTTTTATAGTTAATACTTTAAAAGATTCATGTTGCTGATGTTAACTTTATCATCACTTTTTATAAATTATTCTGTAACTTGGGTTTAAGAACAAAAAAAGATTAATTATAGGAATTTTTTTATAGTTAATATACTTTAAAAGATTCATGTTGCTGGTGTTAACGTTATCATCACTTTTTATAAATTATTTTGTAACTTGGGTTTAAGAACGAAAAAAGAATAATTGTAGGGCTTTTTTTAGAGTTAATACTTTAAAAGATTCATGTTGCTGATGTTAACTTTATCATCACTTTTTACTTTTTATAAATTATTCTGTAACTTGGGTTTAAGAACCACAAAAAAAAAATCCCTACGATTGATCTACAGGAAATGTGATTGCGAAAACATTGAGCCCTGGCAGGGGCCAATCCTATGATTGGTTTTCTCTGGACTATATGCAGAGTGAAAAACAAAAAAATTCTTAACTGTAATCCTAAAAGAATAGAATTATTTGAAATTTTTTCATTGATAAGAAAACAGTAGCTCTTTTAATAAAAATTACCTTTTTTTTACTCACTCGGACCCCTTAAATAAGAAAAAATAATACCATAATTCATAATCTTATTTTGATGGCAATTTCGCTCAAAAACGAAAAAAGCAGTTTAAATGCTTTAAACCACCCCAAAAAACTAAAGTTCACATGAGTCATTATATGCATTAGTTCTCTTATTTTCCATCATTGATTTGAATAGTTTTTATTCTATTTTAGTTTTTTTATACTTAATGTGTATCACAGTCTCCATTAAAAAATTGTTTCACTCCTTCTCCAACAGTTTGCCAGTCTGGAGACTCCCGGCTATGTGGGTTTCGCCAATCTGCCGAATCAGGTGCACAGAAAGTCCGTGAAAAAGGGCTTCGAGTTCACCCTGATGGTGGTTGGCGAGTCGGGACTCGGAAAATCCACCCTGGTCAACAGTCTCTTTCTCACGGATTTGTATCCCGAGAGAATAATTCCTGACGCCGTTGGTGAGAAACTCCGCCGCTTTGAGAATCGGAACGAATCTTGGTTGTTCATTTTTTTATTTTTTTTTTACGAAAAATTGAATTTTTCAGAGAAAACCAATCAAACCGTCAAGTTGGACGCCTCGACCGTGGAGATCGAAGAGAGGGGAGTGAAGCTGCGTCTGACCGTCGTCGATACGCCGGGCTACGGAGACGCGATCGACAACACCGATAGCTTCAGAGCGATAATCCAGTACATCGACGATCAGTTCGAGAGGTTCCTGCGAGACGAGAGCGGCCTCAACAGAAGAAACATTGTGGACAATAGGATACACTGCTGTTTCTACTTCATCTCTCCCTTCGGTCACGGGTATTTCAATAATTTCTAATGAATAATATTACCAATATCTATCGCGTTCAGCAATAAATTAAAAAAAAAATTTAATATAAAATAAAACAAATTACATTTTTATTTAAAATTTAATTTACTTGAAAATAAAAATTTCATTAAAAATTGAATTTATTTAAAAATAACAATTTTATTTAAAATTTAATTTATTTAAAAATAAATTTTAAATAAATTAATTGAGCAATACAGTAGAATCTCGATTATCCAAACCAAATTGGGGCTGAGACTAGTTCGGATAATGAAAAGTTCGGATAACCGAAAAGTAGTTTTTTTGGGGACGAGATTGAAAACAACATTTTTTTTCACATAAAAACAGTAGATATATATCAAATGTCTACATTTATATTACGTTCAAAAACGTTCAAATAGAGATTTGAAAATTAAACATCTGAAAAACGTTGAGTGCTTTTATGCGTATTCAAGCAACAATGTATTTTTCGTGCCAACTAAATCATCATTCCGATAATTGAGAGTTCGGATAATCGAGGTCCTACTGTAATAAAAAAGCAAGATAAGACGAGACAAGATCAAAGATGTAAGACAAGAACGCCCGATGGATTGAGCCAATTTTCATGATCGCAGACTGAAACCCCTGGACATCGAGTTCATGAAGCAACTGCACAACAAAGTCAACATCGTGCCGGTTATCGCGAAGGCCGACGTTCTCACCAAGAAGGAAGTGCTGCGCCTGAAGAAGCGCGTGATGGAGGAGATCGAGGGCAGCGGCATTAAGGTCTACCAGCTGCCGGACTGCGACAGCGACGAGGACGAGGACTACAAGGAGCAAGTGAGGCAACTGAAGGAGGCCGTTCCCTTCGCCGTGTGCGGGGCGAACACCCTGCTCGAGGTGAAGGGCCGAAAGGTTCGCGGTCGTCTCTATCCTTGGGGCGTCGTCGAGGTCGAGAATCCGGATCACTGCGACTTCATCAAGCTCAGGACTATGTTGATGTGAGTCACGCCCGCGATCGGTCGGTCATTTCGGAGGGTGGCCTTCAAAATAGCTAATGACCAAAGTAACGAATGGGTAAAATAGCAAATTTCAAAACAATTACGGTCTGAATGTAGAGTGGTCATTGTTATGAAATTCGCTGTTTCAGCCATTCGCTATTTTGATCATTCACTATTTTGACCCGCATCTTTATTAAAATGGAATCACAATAGCGAATTATCAAAATGGCGAATGACTGAAACAGCGAATTTTATAACGATGGCCATTCTAGATTCAGACCGTTCGTTATTTTGAAATTTACTATCTCAGCTATTCGCTACTTTGGTCATTAGTTATTTTGACCCCCGCCCATTTCGGAGTCTCGTGGCTCCGGACTCGTTCCTCGCGTCCCAATTACTCATATTTGCGATATTTTCAGTACGCACATGCAGGACCTGCAGGAGGTGACGCAAGAGGTTCATTACGAGAATTACCGCAGCGAAAGATTGGCGAAAGGCGCCCCCGTTCCTCCGCGTCGCCAGATGTACGTATCGCTCTTTCTTCGCGCCCATTAAATTAATATTAATTAATAAGTATTAAGTTAAATTAGTATTAAATACGCCAGCCAATTAAACCCGTTTCGAAAAATTAAGGGGGTAAAATATCTCGCGTTTTAGATATAATTATTATTGTCGGGTTATTCGTTCTGTGATTGACTGCCGGGTTGCCTGCAACTCGTTGCTGACCAACGAGCCGTTTCAGTTGTGTTATTGTATTTTGATAGTTCGGAGGGTATGCGAGGTTTCAAGGTTTGTTGAGGTTATTCCGGGAAGGGGGTTTGGACAAAGCGTATGGGCTAATATTATTAAATTTGAAGAGAAAAAATATTTTTTCGCGTTTTTCTCGTCAAATTTTCTATTTTTCGGGCAAACAACGATGCTTTTCGGCAATCAGCGGGAAATTTGCTATCGGATAGGGTTTTCAAACTTTACGAAGTCGAACATTTTTTTCGCAAAAAACGCAAGGTATGGAAACATTTGCGATTTTTAAGGGTCCGGCTTTAAAATTCGGTGATAAATTAAAAAATCAAAATCCGAGTTCGATCTATGCAAAAAAAAGTAGCCTCGATTTTACTGAAGTAACGAAATTCCGAAAAAAAGTGCGAAAGCATTTGATTTTTTTAACACTTTATTTTGATGTTTTTTTTCCCCGTACACAACAAATTCGCCATTCGTTTTTTTCTAAACGCAATAATTTTCAAAAATATGAAAATCATGATTATTTTCGATTTTATTCTTTTTTTTCATGAACTGGGTAAGCGCGAGAAGCGCGCGTTTGTGCTAATTATTATTAATAATTAATTTTTTTTATATTTTTTTAAATTACGATCACTTTCATTTCACGCAGGGTCGTCGAGGCCAAAGACACGAGCGCCGGCTCGGAGAAGGATCGGATCCTTCAGGAGAAAGACGCGGAGCTGCGACGAATGCAGGAGATGTTGGCGGCAATGCAGGCTCAGATGCAGCAGCAGCATCCCTAACCGCGCGCGAGCTCGCGCGGGGTTACGGATCACGGGGAACAGACAATCGACGAAAGATCGAAGATAAATGTTCTTCTTGCCAGGTGCCAAAAATCATAAACTCTATGTATGTACTACACTGATTGGTATTCGAGGAACGGGCGCTCTCTCCCCCCCTCTAACGGTTTTCACCCGAGGCCGCTTGCCACGAATGTCAATCGACTCGTGCGTACGATTCCGACAACGATAACTCTCGACCGACTAGAATCCACAGCCGACATGTACTTACGGATTACTACGTAGATTCGTGATATATTTTATACGATACAGTATTTTTTAAAAGGAGGATCGAAAAGAGCGACAGAAACGAAACATGTTCGTCGAGCGATGTAGAACGAACGCGAAGCCAAATTTTTAGCTGTCTCGACAGAACGAGACGGGTAGAATTGCAGCTGTGAAACCAAACCTCGCAGTCATTGACCCTCCAGACGCCGCGATTGAAAATTCCAACGCATAAACGAGACTAGACAATTTTTTCGCCTTCCCCTCCCCAATCGATCGTCTCCCGGTTAGATTCGTCATTGGAGTCTGACTTCACGCGCAAAATATATTATCCCGCGGGAGTTCACTGAAATTTAACGATGTTGAAGTTTGCAGCGTTGGAATACAAAGAAATTCAGAAAAAAAAATACAAAATTAATTCTAATTAACCCTAATGATGAAATTAGGTATAAAAAGTCACCATAGTAACAAATTGCCATGATGACTTTTCACACCTAATTTCATCATTTGGGTTAATTAGAATTAATTTTTTTTCCTGAATTTCGTTGCTTTCCAACGATGCAAACTTCAACATCATGAAATTTACGCGAACGCGGTGTTGTAAAAACGCGTTGGAGGGTCGATAATAACCGTCGAAGTGCCTTGCATCTTGCTTTTTCACTCGCAGCGCCTGAAACGTTTACAACGAATTTCCCCGAACTGCAGGGCTTTTAAACGAGCACGAAATGTGTACATAGAATTTAATGCATATCTCCTCCATCGGTCGTGTAATCAAAGCGTAGAAAGCATTCCCACACTTTCAGCGGTATTTTTTTTTATTCTTTCGATAAACCAAGATTGTTGGTTGGCAATAACCGAGCGCCTCTTGAGAGACTAATTTACGTGCAGGATTTTCAGAGAGACCCCGGAATCTCGTGCACGCGACAAAGGACAAAGACTAATATAATGTGCAATTTGTTCGTTCTTCTTCTTTTTTTTGTCTTTTTTTTCCCCGAAAATCATACCCGAACCTCGAAACTCACAGCAACGAAGTCAAATTGTACAGATCTTCCTACGTCCGAAAACCAACCGGTCTCGCATCTTCCTACATCTCGAATCTCCCGACGCTTCCAATGTCGAAGGCATAATATTAGCTTAAGGTTCGCCCGCAGTTGGCGAGTTAATTGACGAAGGTAAAAAAAGAGAGTTTCTTTTTTTTTCACTGTGATAGGCAACGGTACAGAAGACACAATAGCTGTTGTTTTTAAATCTGTCGAGAGCGAATGTGTCCGACATCCGCGGTGTGATTGCAATCATTTCAGTGTTCGCGTGTTTTGTCCACTAAGAAACTATATATACTTTAAGAAGAAACCGTTTTTTATCTACGCAACTTTTTCTATTGGTTTCTCTAAGGTCTCGCAAATAATATTTTGATAAATAATGTATATTATAGAAGAAAAAAAATGATGGAGAATCCGTTGAGCAGAACGATAGGAGGACGGTCTAGCTAGGATCTAAGTTAAAATGAGTATCTCACGAGCTGCAGTTCGCATTTATGTACTGACTTTTTTTAAAACATTTTTTACAACTATAATTATATTATACCGGCTATCTCAACTGTGTCTTTATTTGTGCATGTAGTAGTCAATCGCCGTGGAGAAGGCGGCGAAACCCGCCGCACCGATTATACCTGCCTTTATTCCCCCTGAGGAGAACGTGAGAAAAATTACGTACAGCCACGCGGACATTTTCGAGCGATTAGCGTATTAAAATGCACTCAAAATGCACAAACCTCGGAGCCCAATTAAGCCTCCCGTTAGGCCACCGGCGTAGGTGCCGTTTTTCCAATCTGTCTTCCCTCGGCACTGAAAACAAAGTTTTCACTTGAGCATCCGCGTTTTCACGAAGCAACAAATTAATTCGTGTCAGAGTTGTAAATTCCTAAATGTTTTAGAAGTAAAGTTGGTGATACAATTGGTTTTGCAATTAGCAATTAATAATAATAGCATGGCGAAATTGTAATACAATGCCTACATCTTTAAGTGGCTGCAAAGAATATTTATTCTCAATAAAATTTCATGGGATTTTACGGAAAAAATTAGGGACGTGCGATTACTCAACAATTTGAATAATCATTGCGAATTGAATATCAATAATTAAATTCACATTCTAGATCGAATATTCAAATCAATGGAACTATTCAGAATTTTACGAATATCTATGAATAATCAAAATTTACGAATATTCATGAATAAACAGGAATGTATTCATGAATATTCATGATTCTTCGTATTATTCATAAATATTCGTATTATTCATAAATATTCGTATTATTCATGAATATTCATGATTATTCGTATTATTCATGAATATTCATGATTATTCGTATTATTCATGAATATTCATATTATTCACGAATACTCGTATTCAAATTTCTGTATATTCAATTCAATTCAAATGCTATTCGCACATCCCTAGAAAAAATTTAGAAATACGGTTAATGCATTACGAAACTAATGGGGCACCGTGCTGTTGCATTCTTTTCGCAGTTGCTGGCAATTTATTATAAAAAATGATGTATCTGTGCAGCTATTCAAAAGTTCACACATCATTTTATAATCACTGCAGGCTACTATTATTATTATTATTAAACCACACCTACAAAACGAACCATACTGTACAATTCATTTCTTGAACTAATGAGGAATTACAACTCTGCTTCGTCCATACCGATTCAATGGTGCATTCGATTCCCGAAAAAACGCATCCTATGACTGCAAAATTCTTGGCGTAAGACACCGTGGTGGTCTTCATTTCTCTGAAGACTTCCCTGGCGGTTTGCTGCTTCTCAACAGCAGCCACATTGGGATTTACACTGGAGGAGAAGAGACCTATGGCCGCTCCAAGGCCAAATCCTGGAAAAATTCACAAATACACTGAGAATAATATTTTAAATTGCATTTTTGTTTTGTAATCCAATTTTTTAACAAGACGACGCCCACCCAGTACACAAGCCATGACGCTCTTGAAAACGCAGCTCTCCATGGCCGATTCTATCGCCTTCTCCTCGTTAGTCTTGATCTTGGCTGGAGTCAGCATCGTCGGTATAATAACGTTTTCTCTGAATCTTTGCTGCGATCCCACCAAATACACAGCCATCTTGTCCCACTCGGAGTCCGTCATAAATATTCTTTTTGGCTTCTCCGAGCCAGGAGCCTTATGCGGTTTTGGTGGCTCAAAGGACATCATTTTGCGGGCCACTCGATATTTCAATATTTTTGCTCCGAAGTGACAAAATGTGTACGAAATATTAGCTCAAAACCGAAGCATCCCAATTTTTTTTTTTTTTTTTTTTTTTTTTTTTTTTTCGGCCAATGAAAATTCTACCGTCTTCGGAAAAAATCACTGTACTGTTTTTCTCGGTCAAATCGGAGCGCACAAACGCACATCAACCTTTTTCTTATTAGCGGGTTAGCAGATTTTTAGGTTATGTGCAGAGATAACCTCGAATTTCATCGATGTTTCCCGATGCGCGTAATGTTTATGTGATAAACTATCGCGGCGGAGATGCAAAGCGGCGCGCGGTCGTCGCTTCTGTCGGGCTTGTCATTGATAACTGTGATAATCGACAATACAGTGTTTCCGATTATCCATCGCGTTCGCCGTCGGTGTTGACTAGGAACCGCAGGACTAGCGTTACTTAGTGCGTGGAAAGGTTTTGTATTTTTTGGTTATCGAAAAAATACGCGCGCGCAGAGTTCGTACCGACCGCCGGTAATCATCGATTTTCCACTTTTGTGTGAAATACCGACTTTGCACCTCAAAAGTTCGGAAATGCCGTTTTTCGCGAATTATGAACGGATCGAAGCAAAAATTGAAACACAGACGCCAGTAATGTGAACTTCGTGCGTGAATTAGTCAGAATTTTGATTTTCGAAAAAAAAAATTACAGGTCGATTACCGGCAGAGAACTCTGTAATGAAAAATTCGACTTTTTTCAATTTTTCGACAAAAACTGAGAAAAGCGACTAATGCACGCACTAGATAATTAAAAATCACACATGATACGTGCATTCCGATTACGATTTGTGAGTAATAAATAAACAAAACGCACTTCCGAAAGAATTGTCGGTAACTACGAGAAATTTTCACGCCTCGCAGCAGCTATCTCTCTCGCACTCACGTGTCACGTGGTACATTCTCTTTTTCATTTTCTTTTTTTCTCCAATCGTTACTTTATACGGACTTTACGTCCGTACGTAAAGCATGTGAAATCCCTTCCTCCCGTCCAGCTCGGCCTCAGTCGGTATCAAAAACTGTAATCAACTTTTTTGCACTTACAGCTTGAAGAAGAAATACATCGAATGCGGATATCACCAGAGTATTCGATGAATTTCATTTTCAAGCTGTAAGTGCAAATATGCGTAAAATAGCTGACTACAGTTTTTGATACCGACTGCGTTATTTCGCATATATGTTTTGACGACGTGAAATTTACTCAGTCGGTACTAAAAACTATAAACAATTATTCCATCGACGCCTAACGTTTCCGGAAAAAATAAAAGTTTTGCACCGTTCCCCCTTCGATTCTGAATGGTGTGAGACTTTTATTTTTCTGGCATGTGTCTAGTTTCCGTGTATTGTTGTTCCGAAAATGATTTTCTATCTCTCTCGCACTTACGGAGAGTTCGGCTCCATGTAAAGGGAGGCGAAACTTTTGGCATGTGTCTAGTTTCCCTGTATTGTTGTTCCCAAAATGATCTTCTGTCTCTCACAATCACGGAAGGATCGCCTCCCCCTCAGGCGGGAACTTACACAGTCGGTAACAAAAACTGTAATCAACCCTACGGAGACACCGTAAATATTCTGAGACAAAGAAAAACGTCGTCCGAAGCGCAATTTAATACTCCTTAAGACGATACTTTGCTTTCATCCAGAATAACAATAGCCTTGGAATAGCGTGGTTTGAAAAATTGCTGCTATCTCTCGCACTCGCGGGTCACGTGGTACATGTTTCACGTACACTTAATTCGATTTTACAAGCTTTTATTTCAATTGTATATTACGAAACGAGGGCACAAAAACGTTTTTCCGCCGAGAAACTATTTTACTTCACAAGGTGTGGAAAAACTTGCTTTCCACGGCGCAGTGATGTAAAATAGTACATTACCCCACGAGGCCGAAAAAAACTTTTTCTAACGAGTATGAGTTTCGAGCCGAGTGTGAGTTTGCTCGAGTCGAAGACGAGTGCTGCAATTATACGAAAAAAAGGGTTTCGTACGAGGGATCTACGAAATTTTATACCACAAGGTGCGAAAATGGCGGTTTTACGCACGCGAAGCAGGCGGAAAACCGCCACTTTCTTCAAATAATATAAATATTTTTTTCATGAAACGTTATTAAAAACATTAAATTATGTTTATTGATGCACTAATAGTAATGTAAAAGGTATCTACAAAGAAAACATCCTTCACTTACACATTCGTTTTAACACAGATTTATTGAACAGCGTGCTCGACACGCAAAGGTACAGTATAAATGCATCTGATGCACGCTCAGTTGTTATACCCGATTTCCTTCGTTTGATGCACGCTGCGCGGTCGCCTTCGCTGTGTACTCCTCCACTCGCGCTTTTCCTCATGGCTCAGTCTATCTCGGCACCAGGTGCGATGCTTTCGTCGCCAGTGGCAAACCTCGAAACCCGATTGGCAAGATTTTACGGATTTTTTCGTCATATAAAAAACAAAGAAAAAACGACTTAAGAAAACCTATTATTTAGTTAGATTAGCCTATGCAAATTGAGTAGACCACGGTTTTGTATACTCATCACATAACAATTTGTTCCTAAGTATTTAATATCTCTAATGGTTCGTTGTTCACGGCTGTTGGTCGAATATTGGCGCTCGTCGCTCGCGCGCCAGACCCACGACGGTGATTGGTTCTCGGTACAAATCAGCCCGTCCCGCGGGCAGACTGCTAGGTGCCCGAATGCACTTTAGTTCCCGGAGATTCCGCTATGGATTTGCGAAAGGAACTGCATTCTTGGTGCTAAACTTTGTATCGAGTATTTTTGCAGAAATACCTGGAAGAATAACTTATCGCGGTAATCACGTATTCAAAAAATACGTTATTCAACATAATGTCCCGGCCGCGAACGCGACAAGTGTCGCGTTCATAATCACTACGCCAATGAGAGTGCCGAAGTAGTTCAACACATAAGAAGTCTAAGTCTTTCGCCATTGGTTGAAGTGGTTAACGCGATGCTTGTATGATGCTGAAGTTTGCATCGTTGTGATGCAACGACATTCAGAAGAAAAAAAAATTAATTCTAATTAACCGAAATTATGAAATTAGGTATAAAAAGTCGTCATAGCGATTAGTTGCTATGCTGATTTTTTTATACCTAATTTCATCATTTCGGTTAATTAGAACTTTTTTTCTTCTGAATTTCGATGCATTCCAACGATGCAAACTTGAGCATCATATGCTTATCGCATTCGAGGGCCTCAGTGATGGGACGTTACTTAAATTAAAAAACATTAATTTTTAATTGGTGATCATCGCAATGCGGTAATCACGAATTCCGGGCATGTCTGCAAAAATACTCGATACAAAGTTTAGCACCAAGAATGCATCATTCGCAAATTTATCGCAACATCTTTGGGAATTAAAATGCACTTATGCGCCTGAAAATCTGCCGTCCCGCGCGAGACCATCGAACGCCGTGGGCCCCGAAACTCTCGCGACAACCGAGCGCCCCCTGTAGGCACGGTCTAGTATACAGGTCTTGCAACTCCCATGGTGGGGGTAGTCCCGCTTAGCGACTTCGCTTTCATTTCCGATTTACGCCACAAGAGGCGCGATACGTTCTCACAGGTCTTGTGAGACAGGGATAGAAGAACTTTTCATGTGTCTTTCTCTCGACCGTGGCGCATGCGCCGTCGCTTTCTACAATATTTTTCGTATTTTACCGTAAACAGTGCAATGATACGAATAAAATCAGTACGTAATGAATCGAAAGATGTGCAAACGGAGGAACAATCTTAAATTTATCGAACTGTGCATCGTTTTGCTATAGATACTAATTATGAACAAGCGGATGTGCATGAGAGTTCTCATAGATAAGAATTTGTGAATACCTGAACATTTCGCAAAGCGCTGTGTAGGTTTTCTATACCGACAATGGCGCCGCACGGTGGCGGTTGTAGAACCTACAACATCGTGCAGTAAGAGGGACTACCCCCACCATTGAAATTTGGCTTAGTTGCAGGACCTGTACACTAGACCGTGCCCGAAACTCTCGCGACAACCGAGCGCCCCCTGTAGGTGTGACTCGCAGATACCTCGCGAGTCGCGAGCTCTCGAGTCCCGCGTAACGCGTCCAACGTCCGACGTCTCCCGCGTGGCTCTCAGGGCCGAAGGTTGCTCTCCTTCTCCCTCATCGCTCTCCCCGCCTCCTTCCTCTGTCGCCTCTCGTTCCTCTCGTTGATCAGATACTCCGGGTCGTTCCACGGCTGCGGCTCGCCGCTCGCGTACAGCACAAATATCAGATTCGTCACGCAGAAGACACCGAGAACGATCCAAAACACGAGTCTCCACTGGTCGCGCGTCTCGTCGACCGCGAGCTTGCCCACGATGATCGGCGTGATGATCCCCGTGAACGCGCCGATCCCGTTGCTAAGCGCCATCAGCGTACCCGAGTAATTCGGACTGAGATCCAACGCGTTCACCTTCATCCCCGGATAAAACGTGCCCATGAGCGTCATAGCGACTGTGAACATCGCCACAACGACCACGCGGTCGCAGCCCGCGTACGACGCGGCAATTATGAATATCCCGGGGCCGACCGAGGCGATCGTGGTGCCGAGTTTTCGCACATTCGTGCGCGTCATGTGTCCCGCGGTGATCACCCAATCGGCGGCCCACGAGCTGAGGATACTGCAGAACCACATGCAGAGATACGGGAGGGAGGAGAGAAAACCGTTGCTCTTTATCGAGAATTTCAGCACGCTGCTCATGTATTTCGGTAGATCGGTGACCATGGTGAAGAAGCCCCAGTCGTGGCCGATCTGGGCGGCGATAAGCGCCCAGAACGGCGCGGACGTGAGAATGTGGCGCCACGGTATCGCCGCGGGCTCCTTGTGCGTGTGATCGCTCATGCGCTCTTGGAGAAATTTCTTCTCGCGCTCGGAGATGAACGGATGCTCGTACGGGTTGTTGTAGCACACGAGGGTCCAGATGACGAACCAGAGAACGCCGGTCGCGCCGAAGAGGTAAAACACGGCCGGCCAGCCGATCGGCGAGTAGTGGAGAATGAGACCGGAGAGCGAGGATGTGACGACGGTGCCGAGTTGGGCGCCGGCGAACACGAGGGAGCCTATCTTCGATCGCTCCTCCGGCGGCGTCCACTGCGCGAGCATCGCGTTCAGCGCCGGGAAGGTGGTGCCCTCTCCGAGGCCCATGAGAATTCGCAGCGTTATCAGGGCCGTCGAGCCGCCCCAGAAGACCGCCAGGGGCGTGAGTAGCGTGAACACCGCGGTTGAGAGGATCCCGAGGCCCAGGGAGTATTTTCCGCCGAACTTCTCGGCGAGTATGCCGCCCGGCAGGTGCGTCACCACGTAGCCCCAGTAGAAGGACGAGAGGATGATGCCCTGGGAACAGAGAGACGGTTCGAGTGACACAACTTTGGGGATGGGCGATGTTGAGAAAAAAAAATCGATGTTAAAAGAATCGATTATTAATTAAATCGATTATGGAAATCGATGTTTCTAAAAAAACATCGGAACGTCGATTATTTTACATCGGTAAAGTAGAAAATGTTGAAAAATCAAAACAAAATCAGCGAAATTATTTTATTCAAATAAATAAAGTCGACCAAGGTCTCAAGGCACATTCAAGATACAGTGATTCTTGAATCAGCAATAAATAACCATAATTCGTGAAATCATGAGTTGTAGCCGTTGTCGGTGAAATTTGTTTCTACTCCTAAAAATTCAATATACGTATAATATAAGTGGCAGATACAATTTGCATAAGGATTGTGATTCACGCAGAATTGTAAATAGAAAAAAATAGACCGGATAATCTGTCTTCTATTGAACGTCATATTTTACACCATATGACACACGTTACACAAGAATTAAATATATCACGAACTTTAGTGATGCAAAATTATGGAGAGTTGATATTTCTTTAAAACTGTTAAAATATACTTGTAACACCGCACAGACCGTCTTCGATTTTTTTTTGTCGATGTTTCATAAATAAACATCGAACATCGATTAATCGGTTTTGAAAAAAACCGGAAAAAAACATCAATTTCTCGAAAAAAAAAATCGGCGATCGATTAATCGACAAACATCGCCCACCCCTAGTCGTGATAGCGGACTTGGCTTGGGTGATGTATTTCGTCAAACGAATGTATTTCGGGGATGGATGAAGGAACAACGCGACTGGCTGAGTCGTAAATCTTCAGTTCCAGAAATAAGGGTTTTGTACGGTTTGGTTTGTGAGTGTGATTTTTAATCATTTTTTTTGCAACAGGTATCATTCGAAAGGGAAAGAAAAATGTATATGTTGGACATGGTACTTTTTCAGGTCCCGACTGACTCTGGGGCAGTAAAGATGGGAGTTATGCGTTTCATGGCAGTCGGCTGATGTGAGAGATTTATTGGTCTCCTGTGTTCTCGAAAACGGCAGAAAATTATTTAACTAAAACTTGTACGTTGATTCTATGATTAGCTCCCAATGTCTCTTTCGATAAACTGAGCTGATATGTTGTCGATTCGCATGGACAAGTGGATTTTGCAAATAGCCTATTTGAATATATCGAAGTATCGCAAGATGGCCGCCATTAATGTGTATTCTGAAATTAACTTCGCAGCGCATAAAAATAAATTTACGGAAATTAAAAAACTCCCGGCTGAAAAAGAAGCTTGATTAATAAACTAATTGGGATAAATAAAAAAATTGTGAAACAATTAAAGAATTATTCGCATGTCATATTCGGGAGATTTTCACACCTACCCAGTAAACACAAGAATCGGTTTCGTTGCTGCTCAATTACAATTTCCTACTCAGTAATGTAACTGGTACATAACACTGATGTTATATAACAGTTACGTTGCTGAGTAGGAAATTGTATTTGAGCAGCAACGAAACTGATATTTGTGTTTAATCGGTAGTGACGAAAAAAACTCCGCGATAAGATGTGCGAATGGTTATTTCATTATTTCACAATTTTGTGTTTACCCAATTTTTTAAATTAATTAATCTTCATTTACAGCCGGAAGTTTTTTCATTTTTGTAAATCGTCCGCGTCGTGCCGACTGAGATAATTCGAGATAATTCGAGTTTGAAAGAAACCGAAAAAGATCCGACTTCGAGTGAATAGGAATAGCGGTAGCGACTTGTCTCGATAGGCCATATTCATTTCTTTTGACACTCGGCGTCGAGACGCTACCGCGTCTCTTGATAATGACCTACGGTGATTATAAAAAAAAAAAAAAAAAATATTCGGCCTGATACATTTTTCGTCCGCGACATGAACAGAGATAATTCTTCGAATCATCAAAGACTCACCTGCAATCCCGCGTCCCAATCGTACCGTTCCAGGGTGTTTGAGGACTGAGTTGTCTCGTCCTCGACGTCGCCGATGCAAACGTCCGTGTCGTTGGGGTATGACCCGTGGCTCTTGTCGTTATCGGGAATGACCATCTCGATAATCGTTATCGAGAGACACACTCTCATTGTGTAGGCGTTGAAGAGAGCCATAAATCCCATAATTGCGAAGACCCATCGCTGTGGGACTCGGACACCTGTTTGATAGATGAAAAAAACAAAATTAATACACAAATAAAACCATCGATGAATCTAACAAAACTTTCAAGTCCTGATAAACAACAACAAAAAACTTTTCTCATAGCACATGCAGAAAATTTCCCTTTTTCACGTGTCGCCGCTCTGCACGGGTGACTTTCAACTACTTGGATGCATGTTTATTTATCTCCCATTGTTGCTACTTTCACAAAACGTCACGGATGCAGCATTCCGTTCTACCGATGCACCATTCTCTATCGCAAGTTATGCTGGTAAGCAATAGCGAGTGGTGTTTTGTGAAAGAGGCAGTAATAAGAAACACCTAAAAGTATGACGTTGAAGTTTGCATCGTTGCAATGCAACGAAATTCCATAAAATTTGTGATAATTCACCCCCATTAGGAGATAAAATAATGTTGTTTTTTCATGCTCTTGGTCGTTATAATAATTTTTTATAGCCGGTATAATTATTTGGGTTAATTAATATTTTGTTGTTTTTAATTTCGTTGCATTGCGCAACGATGCAAACTTCAACGTCATCTAAAAATGCATGCGGGCACCTGATAGTCAGCCCTCTGCACTCTTTGATCCAGCTCGCGTCATCTGCGCATGGCTCGAAGCGAGTACTGCGCAACACGCGCGCGCGCATGCGCAGGAGGAGGAGATGCGTCGCTTGATGCGCGCGAGTGGGTGGGGGTCAAAATAGTTAATTACCAAAATAGCGAAAGGCTAAAATAGCAAACTTCAAAATAAGGAACGGTCTGAATCCAGAATAGCCATCATTATGAAATTCGCAATTTCGGCCATTCGTTATTTTGATCATTCGCTATTTTGATTTCATTTTAATAAAGATGTGGGTCAAAATAGTAAATGATGGAAATAGCGAATGGCTGAAATAGCGAATTTCGTAATGATGGCGATTGTAGATTCGGACCATTCGTTGTTTTGATATTTGATATTTTAGCCATTTGCTATTTTGGTCATTATATATTTTGACTCCTACCCGCCGTAAACAGAAGAAGAAAAAGAAGCCGAACGCGAGGCCGTGCGACTCGCTTGCGCGCAGTCGCGAGTCACCGCGCCGAACGCGCATGCGCGACCGCGAGTAACGCGCAGTGGCGCGATAAAAGGCGAGGAGAGCGACAACGCGGTGCGTAGCAGTACGTATTATGACACTTGAGGAAAGCCTAAAGCCAGGAGGATTAAAGATGAAGAAAAAAAAGTACTAATCGCACGGTAGCGAGAGAGGGAGGCCGTTTTATCATCCGCTGATCAACATGAATGGCAGAGTTCTCGCTTAATCCGTATGTGATAAGGCGTGTTGTTGAAATCATTAATTGTACCGAGGCGCGCGGCCCTGCGAGAGATACGAACACAATTCTCGGCCCGATCGCTATTGTTGAAGGTCACTAATGCGCTTCAAACTAGTCAAATGAATGTATGTTTTTAAACGCGTTTTTACAACTCGTGGTTGTTTAATAAATTGAATTATGAAGATCCTTTGTCGATGAAGATCGTTCATCGATTGACCGACCAGATTTTTCGATAGTATCCCTGCTTAGTAATTCCCATTGACACTGATAGAAACCTATCAAATGGACAAAATTTCGATTGAAATATAATTGGTTCAAACAGGTTTTAATCGGATTTTTGTGCGTTTTATTGGTTCTAATCGGATCTTTTAATCAGGGATTAATAGTTCCAAAGACATGACAGTTTCATTATCCTATCGTAAGCAGGTGACATTCAAGTAGCTGTAAATTTTGAAAAACTAATACTATAAAACATCTGGTCGGTCTATCGATGAAGAATCTTCCAAGAATAAAAATGAGCGATTGCTCGTCATAATTGAACTAATTATTAAGGTTTATCCTTAAAAAAAAACTGCGCCAGAAAATATGAAATCAGAAATGTGCATATATCAGTCGATTTTCTATTCGAATCACGGATGCGAATGTATTCGTCTATTAAAAACCAAAGCTGCTACGTCAGTAACACCTTGAAACAATGTATCGAAGAAACAGGAATTGTAAAAACTCTTTTAAAAATTCAGCACTGATTTGACTAGTGTGAAGCGCAGTGGCTGTCTTGACGCCAGATGTAGAGTCCATTGTTGAGCACACCGGAAATGACTGCTTGTTGGTCACGCGCGCGAGAAAAAAATTCTGCGCATGCGTGAATTAAACTGCAGTTACTTGAAAACGCACAGCTCGGAGAAACCGGATACATCGAGAAATGTTCTATTCAGCGCCCAATCGGCTTAATAAAATTGATGACGATGCAGAACGAAACGAGATATCCCGAGATTGAAACGAAAAAACGTCAATCGAGAGGGCAATCTTTATCGAAACGGAGCAAAAAAGACACCATGGAAAAAAATGGAACGCGGAGATGTTTCGTTGAATAAACGATGGAAATAAGTACACCACAATTCGATCACATATATTACACCACAATTCCATTAGATCAGTAACAAAACACCACAATTCCATCGGAGCAGTAATAAAACACGACAATTCCATCAGAACAGAGCGGAAAGTTACCAATTTGTGGCACGCCGGGGCAGAGCGGAGTACCCGGAAAAATTATCGATCTGGAGCAAAATCAAGCTATCGAGTCACAATCTTTTGCTAAAAAAAAACGCAATATGTACAAAACTCGAGATAAGGAGACGAATATGTACTTGAGTTTACATGTACGATATGGCGTACACGTACAAGATGTAGTGAAGACACTCGGAAAATATTAAGTGTCAAGTATATGTTTAATAATAAGGTAAGGTAAGGTATAATAATAAGGTAAGAGTCAAAGGTGGGGACCGGACATTGCGACATGTGTTGCAATTGCGAATTACGAACGTACGTTTACACTTTTTTCTCGACATTTTTGCCGCTGCACAAATTGTTTTTTGCGTTTTGATTTTCGAGATTCGTTAAATTGTTATAAATAAATATATAAATAAATGAATGAAGCTCATAAGAGGCTAAATTTCAATAAATTAATTGTAGAAACGAACGCGGCATTTCGAATATTAATGAATTTTCGAGATACGTTACATTGGAATAAATAAACATATAAATAAATTAAGCTAAGAGGATAATTTAATGGATAATTTAAGAGGCTAAATTTGAATACATTAATTATAGAAACGAACGCAGCATTGCGAACATTAACGGGTTTTCGAGATACGTTAAATTGAAATAAATAAATATATAAATAAACAAAACTCCGTGGTTTCGACTATGAGGAATGCCTCGTAAACGATTCTGCGCCGAGTGCTGAACAACTGAAATCGGTTAGCCACGCTGTTAAAGTATCGCGTGTTTGAAGAAACTTACTAAGAGAACGAGATATCATTTCGCGAGAGTCTGAGAGGCCTTAGACGTCATCGACGTTGTCGTAATTGCACCCAACAAAAATTGGGAATCAGATGAAAATAAATGTAAAGCTCCACTGGATATAATAAAGAAGAGATAAATTAATAATCCTGCTTGGTGCATGAGGGCTTCAACGATATTATTGTATTGATATCGTTATACGCTATAACGTTATTTGCACACAAAATTAAGGTCGTATTTTGTCCGAGCTGGAATTCCCACCAGTCGTCAATAAAATGTATCGCCTGCAAATACCAGTGAAACAGCAATACGCCTATCTTAACTCATCAATTAAGACGAAACGAGCCGCATTCTTCGATTTGCAGTCTCATCCGATGCGGCCAAATGACGCGCTGCCTTCTTTTATCAATAACGATATTTTTTTCCGAAATCAGTCGAAGGGGATTAAGAGATACAGCGAGCGGAATTTTGAGCCGATGCCGAAATCCGCGAAATCCGCAATACGAAGTCCACCCCAAAATTGGAAGAGGAACAATATGTAACCTTGCAGCCAACACCCAAAATGTCAGCATATTACGAGGAAAAATGTAATATTTTCCGATGCTTCAACCGGACATGATCACTGCACAGTCAACGTCGCCGAGACGGTCAAAACGTCGGTTCAGTCTCAAATCAAGAAGAAAATTCCTGCACGAAACTTTGCGCCAGATCGAGGAAACAGCACAGGTAATAACTACAATTAATATGATATTGAAGTTTGCATCGTTGGAATGCAACGAAATCCAGAAAAAAAAATTGTATTCTAATTAACCCAAATGATGAATTTAGGTATAAAAAATCGTTATAGGAACTAACTGTTATGATGTCTTTTTATACCTAGTTTCATCGTTTGGGTTAATAAGAATTTTTTGTTCTGCATCTCGTTGCATTCCAACGATGCAAACTTCAACATCATCATAAATGTCACAATATTCCGAGGATTGAATCAAATTTTACACAAATCACTCTTTCCTTTACAGCCAAAATCAACCCGCCAAATGTTTCGCTGTCTTCCTCGTCATCAACAACTAAATTTCCGCAAATCACGCAATGTGGATTAAAAAATTTCTCTGCACCTCGAATCTACAATCAACGTCATCATATCCGTAGGATTGAATCCAATTTTTCACAAGTCACTCTTTCCTTTACAGCCAAAAAAATCACGTCTGCCGAATTAATCAGCCGCGACTTCCTCGTCAACACCGACATCGGTATTGCCGTAAATCACGCAATGTGGATTAAAAAATTTCTCTGCACCTCGAATCTACAATCAACGTCATCATATCCGAAGGATTGAATCCAATTTTTCACAAGTCACTCTCTCCTTTACAGCCAAAAAATCACGTCTGCCGAATTAATCAGCCGCGACTTCCTCGTCAACACCGACATCGGTATTTCCGCAAATCACGCCAAGGAGGAGAATCTCGAGCGGATGCCGAATCCACGACGCAACAGGAAGTTTCACCTTCAAATCGTGAGACGAAAAAACGACCAACCCGGAACTCTGGACGCCAAACTCGAGGGGCCAAAAAAAACGAAGGCGACACTCGTCAGCATATTGAAAAGTCCAAGTGGAGAACTTACGCACTAAGTATCGGTACTTACAACACGCTCTCCAGGCGGACAACATAATTGCACTGGAAACGTCGCCGCTGTTCAACAATCACAGTCAAAGTGCGATGTGAGCCGTTGTCGATTGCACGGCGGCGATGATGACGATAAAAAAGGTGGCAAAACGCGGCTCGAGGCAAACGGTAACCGAGGAGAGAAGAAACGAAATTCACGTGGTCACTCGGTGGCCGATCGGCAGGGCGACGACGCAACGATTTGCAAAAAGCTCTCGTCGATTCCACTCGATCAGCCGTCGTGCTCGACTCGCGTTTCGCACTCTGGCGGGCGGCTGGCTCTCACTTTCAACGCGTCTGGTGCGGCGACGACGGCTAACTAAGATGCCAGCCTCTTCTATGTCGCCTTATATCGGACTAGCGCACTTATCGGCACCGCGGCTGAACAATTAAGCGCCCGAAGACTCCGCTTCCGACATGAACGCAGAAGGTGTCGGAATCCTCTCGGCGCGCTTACTGAGATCCACCGGCTCGACGCCTTCGACCAGATATTCCACTATATTCGGGGAGCGCGTCAATAATACCACGACGAGAGATAGTCGACGAGATTCCCCGGTGGCGATAACGCGATCGATAGATGCGATCCATCCTGTCTTGCGCTTCAACACCGCCTCTCGTTAGCAGCGCGGCCGCGCGCTTTATCGCGCTTTATCTGGACGATATCGTAATCCGCGCGGCAATCGCCGAACGCGATCGGAAAGAAGTCGAAAACCGGGAGTCGTATATCCGAGATCTCGGGACGATTTCGTTGACGTTATCGGGACGCGTACTGACGAGGAATGTTGATAGACCGGAGCGATGGAACCAGTGTCAACGCGATCGCGCGGATATATTCGGATTGCCTTGATACATCGCGTGTCACGCGCGCGCTTGATTCATGTATACACTGTTAAAAATATTTACAAATTGAGTTTGAATGGAATTTAATTTGCTAGCTAATACATTAAATTTAATAGAAGAGTGTGGAAAAATTGTAATTTTTATATTAAACTTCCCAATTTTCGTGGGTTTAGCCTAAATTATTTTTATTTTATAGGTATTGTATTACTTGCACTTGTGTATTAAATTTGAAACACCTGTTTACGTAAAAGAGATTTTTTGCCTGTAATGGGAGGTCACACAAAATATTTTTAACAGGGTACCGACCTCGGACGACGCTGGAGAAGTCGGTTGACTGGTTTGAATAATATTTCTTAATATCTTTAAAAAATATTTCAATATTTCTTTTAAATATTTACAAATTTACATCGAACGAAATTTAATTTGCCGGCTAATGTATTAAATTTAATACAGGAGTGTAGGAAAATTGTAATTTTTATATCAAACTTCCCGATTTTCATGGATTTAGCCAAAATTATTTAAATTTTATAAGTATGTCATTTGTGTATTAAATTTCAAACCTGTTTATGTTAAAGACATTTTTTGTCTGTAATGGGAGGTCAGACAAAATATTGTTAACAGTGTACCGACTTCGGACGACGCTGGAGAGGTCGGTCGACTGGTTCATTGGCACTAAACTTATTAGTTATTGCTAACCGTATTTATTTTTCCCTTTTTTTTGTCGGTCTGCCGAACGGCTTTGCGCCAACGAACCGGGGACGCAACGCGGGAATGATGTGTTGTGTTGATCAATACGATTGATTAATCTAGGCTTTTGAAGAGTGGAATATTTTAACGCCGCCGCCGCGGGAGCGCACTCGGAAAAATATTTGATTGACTTTACCGTGCGACATAGTTGGCTGAGAGGCAGCGTTGAAAATCCTCATTGCTTTCAGAAATAAATGTTGCGGTACGGTTTATTTTATAGTCATGATTTAATAATATGACCTGCGGCGTTTGTAAAATGAGGTGTGAACTTTTGAATAGCTGCACAAATACCTCGTTTTCAATTAAAAGTTGTGAGCAATCGCGAAAAGAATGGTAAAGCACGATTCTCCATTATTTCTTAATGCATTAGCCGCATTTCTTAATTTTTTCGAGAATAAATATTCTTGAAATGAAATTTTATCGAGAATAAATATTCTTTGCAGTTAAAAAAAAACCTACAATGTAGAACCTTGCAAATTGCTTCCTCAGTATTATCCACATTTAACGAAGTTACCTCTATGTGGAGGTATGTTGATCAATGTTGGCTTCCTCATCGACGAAGCTTCGTTAAACGTGTAAAATACTGAGGAAGCAATTTGCAAGGTTCTACTTTGCAGGTTTTTTCTGGTTTTTAAAAATAAATCAAATTATTGTAAAATATGAACCGCTCCACCGATTTGTCTCAAATTTGTACCCAACCCTTGTTTCATGATAGTCAATTTGGAGACCAAATTAGAACCTGGTATCTCGTAATTTGCACGAGCCAGCGCGAGAACGAGATTTAAAGAAAATGTAAAAATTACATAAAATTTGAACAGCTGAACAGATCTGCGTTCAATTTTTACTCAAACCTTGGTCTACGGTTGTCCATATGAGAACCAAATTTGAGATAAATCTGCAGAAAAATTCAATGTTTGAATTTTGTTTTTTAAAAGCTTTTTTTAAACCAGTTTTTTCTGGTTTTTTAAAACAAATCAAATTATTGTAAAATATGAACCGCTCCACCGATTTGTCTCAAATTTGTACCCAACCCTTGTTTCATGATAGTCGATTTGGAGACCAAATTAGAACCTGGTATCTCGGAATTTGCATGAGCCAGCGCGAGAACGAGATTTAAAAAAATGTAAAAATGACATAAAATTTGAACAGCTGAACAGATCTGCGTTAAATTTTGACTCAAACCTTGGTCTACAGTTGTCCATATGAGAACCAAATTTGAGATAAATCTGCAGAAAAATTCAACGTTTGAATTTAAAAATTCAATTTTGGAAAAATACATTGGTATCCAATGCATTTTTCCGAGTATCCCTGGTAGAGAATCTGCCCTGTTCAGGCCCACTTTGGACTTACGAGGGCCCGACTTGGGCCCGAACTGGGCCGTATTTAATGCTACAGATCTAATAAACGTGATGAATCGCATGTCTCCGTTGATTACTTTAAGCTATATTTTTTAATCGATCGTTGGTTGATTGTTGGACTATTTTTTTTTCTATTTATGGTCGATTGTTGGACTATTTTTTTTCTATTTATTGTCGATTGTTGGACTATTTATTTTTTTAATCGAAGGCTGAAGTTCGTTTCATCGGCTCTAATTTATTATTGACCGCTTTTTTTATTTTACATTCGACCGAACCGCTTCGCGCTAACGAACTCGAGACTCAACGGAAGCGACGTGTTTTGTTGATAAATACGATTAATTATCTAGGCTTTTGAGGAATGGAATGTTTCGACACCGCTGCCGCCGCCGCCGCGTGCCGCAAGAGCTCCGGCCTACCTTCGGCCGTTTTCGGAGCATTCAATCAATTTTGCGCGCGATTCATCAAAAAAACGACGCGCGCGTCAAACAAAACGCAGCGCACGCGCCTCGCACGCGCGCGCGAGGCGCAGCTTTTTATAAACTCGGGGATATATCACGTATTTCTTTCGCGGCAATTTACATTCCCGAACGCGGCTACGGCGGATCATTATCTGTCGGAGGCTTCTGCTGTTTGTGGCCTTTATCTAAAGAGGGGTAATTAAGGTTGCGTAAACCGCGGTACACAACCGGTTAAGACACCAGCGTCAACCGGCGCGCCAACTGCCCGCGGACACCCCCGCCTTCCCCCCCTCTTAATCCATGACGATACGTCAAAATATATCTATTTTTATGGATATATAAAAAAGGGGGAATATATGTGTGACTAAATATGTCACGTTAAATAACAGGTTTTCCTGTCAATATGCAACTCGTGAATGCACGACGGATGCAACACTGATATGCATTACGATATATTTTGAGAAACAAAAAAAATGAGGATATATGTGACGTATCTTAAATATATCACGTTGGATAACAGGTTTTCGTAAATAAACATGCAACTCGTGAGTGTACGTTGAATGGGACACATTATGAATCTTACATCGTGGAATGATATCGAAAAACAAAATCGTTTGCGTATCGCGGATGTTAAAAAAAAGAATTACATGTATGTAGGGGAGGTGCGGGCAAAATGGGAGGCATACGCGAAAAATGGTTTTATGATGATAACAAAAGTGTATTTTGATTGCTTTTGATCAAAAAATTCCAATCATCAATTTTGAGCGTCGGCAAAAAAAAGTACAGGCAAAATGGGACAGATCCCCAAATTCGGAAATTCGTGATTTTTTTTCGGTGATACTTAAGGAGGGTGGATACCGTCTTTCCGGGGCAGGGGGCGAGAGGGGGTTTTATGATGATAACAAAAGTGTATTTTGATTGCTTTTGATAAAAAAATTCCAATCATCAATTTTGAGCGTCGGCAAAACAAAAGTGCGGGCAAAATGGGACAGACCTCCAAATTCGGAAATTCGTGTTTTTTTTCGGCGATACTTAAGGAGGGTGGATACCGTCTTTCCGGGGCAGGGGGCGAGAGGGGGTACGTCTATGCATATTGCCGGGAGTTAGAACGCGGCCGCCAACCTCAAATAGTGAAATAATCAAGTAAACAAATACTCGTAAATAAGACGAGTTTTAACGAATAAATAGCGGACTATGTAAGATTAGCTATTTTTATGTGTTTTCAATTATTAAACATACTTCTATAATCAGATATCAGATCAAGGTGTTTTCTTTTTACAATTGCTCAATAACTATGTAGAAGGTCGATTTGAACCTTCGTTCAGTTCTTCTTAAAGATGTCAAGAATTTGCGTCTGTTATTAATCGTTTCTTAATAATTTTTCTATGCTTTCAAGGGTTATAAGCAAACTTTTATCTGAATTTCCTATGTTACCCGTGTATAAGAGTGTAACTTCGGTTTTTAATTACTCGATAACCATCCAGACAATTGAAATTAAATTTGTCATGGAGATATTATTATTATTATTTTTAGTTGAGTATCCAACCTCCTTAACATCATCTTTAATGATTATTTTGCACAAAAAAAATGTTAAAACAACTTTTTTTTTTTCAAAGGGACTTTTCAAAAGCCAGATTGCTTAAAACACTCCAAATTGTTAAAAATCTTTATATTCCGCTTTACATGCGTTGAATTGTGTTGTATAGACGCG
Source organism: Pimpla rufipes (assembly GCA_963932165.1). Classification (NCBI taxonomy): domain Eukaryota; kingdom Metazoa; phylum Arthropoda; class Insecta; order Hymenoptera; family Ichneumonidae; genus Pimpla; species Pimpla rufipes. The sequence goes on from OZ010637.1 coordinate 17,121,481, forward strand.
ATTTTCACGAAATGGGGGTCTGTCCCATTTTACCCGCAAAAATAGTTGGAACTGAAAAAAACGCTGTCCCGTTTTTCCCGCATGTCCTGTTGTGCCCGCACCTCTCCTATACATATAGAGCCGACCGGGGTGAAAAGTGGCAAAAGTCAGATGCAATTTTTTTCTCCATGCCAAAGCAGAGAGGTTTGGGCAATGAGCGTCCAAAGGAGCAAAAAGATGTGGCGCTTCTGCAGCGAGGCTTGCGGCTTTTTTACAGCGAAGCTTGCCGCTTTTTTACAGCGAAGTTTGCGGCATTTTTGCACTCCTGGGCGGAATTTTCGTTTGTGGTTTTTTTTACATTCCTCGGGTTTAGCTGTAGCATCCTGCCGGGCTGAAGGTTTTAGTGAAGCTGAAGCTTCTACGTATTATTCCGTTAGGAAAAACTTTCCACGCGCGAGTTTACGAAAGCCACTGTGGGCTGCGATTTTTCGAACGAGGACCAAACCGCAAGGGAGTCAAATTCCTCACGACCGCAACAATGTGCGGGGGAAGAAAAACCCTTCGCGACCGGCTGCGAGCGCCGTGAAGTTAGGGACTGATAAACGATTGAACGGCCGTTTCAAAAATAAAAATAATACAAAAAGTTGCCCAGTCGATAAAGAAATCCTCATCATACACAGGTAGGAATTACATTCTTAATTTTTATGCCACATAAAAAATTTATTGTGTGCTATTTTTACCTCGGCAGTAATTACGCCAAAAATATCCGGGAATCTGTTTACTAAAATCGTAATTATATTGTGACAACTTATTGTGAGTAGAATAATTTTCTATACGGATTTGACTTCACATTTGTTTTATCAAACGTCCGGCGACCCTACTTTTTAGTTGTGGATGGATTCCCGATACACTAGCGAATGCATAGTACTTGATTTGTTTACTCTATCTTTGATCTTTATCAGTTTTTGTTTTTTATCTGAAGATCAAGTTCTCTGATTTTTCCGTAAGCCCTATGTAAAAAAAAATCGTTTTTCATGCGCGCTCCGATTACTCGTTAATATGACTGCTAATGCGTCGTTTGAAATTTTGAGGACGTGAAATTAAAAAATGCAATTATACAATTTCAAAAGCCCGAGCAGCTGAGTTTGAATTGCTTTCGCGACAGAACTACCTTAATGTAAAAATAGCATCGCAACGGAGTCGGAAGATTCGCGACGACGGTTCATCGAGCTTCAGCGACATTTTCTCATTTTAAGATCACCGAAACACGATTATACAGCTCGACATATCACGAACTCTTCTCGACCCCATGAAGTTAGCTACTGATAAACAATATTACACGGCTATCTTGGAAATTTGAAAAAAAAAGTGCCGCCGCAGTTGGTAAAGAAAATACCTCATATACAAGCGACATTTTTAACAATGCAAAAAAGGAATTCGGTCGTATTGAGAAGATTCGTAACGGCGGTTCATCGAGCCTCCCATACTGTTAGAAATATACGGTGTCAAACGCAGCTGGTGTGGACTTTTTTCTAGTGTTACTTATTAATAGTAACACGTTTTACGATGCAAAATTACCACCAGCCGTTTCGTTAGACTCCTTCCTGTGTAAAGTGACGATACATTGTAAGACTTTTCGCTTAACGTCGCTCGTTATCACCGTGATTGGTGTGGACTTATATAGACACCGTCTTGGTGCAGTTTTTGACACCACATTTTTAACAGTGCAAGTAGTACAAAATTTTAAGTTATCGAAATGATGACAATTTCGTGTCGTCTGTTTAAAAAATGCCTAAAAGTTACCAGGTGTCCGAATGATAATTTTTGAACATAGGACACGTTACAGTTAAACCCGGTTGATCCGGAGGGACGTTAGTATCCCAGTTTAATAACTTTTTCGTGCCAGATGTTTTTTAACCCTTTGAAGCATACATTTTTCCTCACATATGTTTCACTTGAAATTTGGCACTTGGTTAAAAAATGTTTACTTCAAAGACATACCGAATGGAAGTGGGTGACATACCAATATGTCACTGCTTCAAAGGGTTAGCTCCCGACTGCCCCTCTGGGGCAAAAAAAGACGGGAGTTATGCGTTTCACGGCGATCAGCTGATTTCAGAGATTTCTTCGTCCCCTACCCTAACAGATCCAGCGATTGGCCGAGCGATCGAAAAAACGACCGGTCGTTAAATGCAAAAAAAAAATAACCATTGAAATGAGCCAAACGACCAAGAAAACGACCATTGAAATTATTCTTGACCAGGGTAATCACACGCTGGCGCGCGTGCCTGAAAAACTTTTCGCTAAAATCGACCTCGAAAATTTTTCTTTTCAAAATATCGACTTGTAACCTATGCCATTGTTCTCAAGTAGTAGTAGTAGTATTTTTATTAAGCCCTGGGACAAAATCCCCTAAGGACTAAAGTAACAAAGAAATACAAATAAACGACGAAAAAACAGCAAGCGTCAAAAGAGTACCGAGCCGAGCTTACAAGTAAATAAGGCGAAGATGCATACATAGAAGCACAGAAACAAACAAACAAAAAAACAAGGGGAAAATGAAGTCGCATATTCTACCCCCGAAAACAGTGGTTACAAAACATTTTTACTTGATTTCGAAAAAAAATTAATTTTGCGACGTTTTTTTAGCAAATCATAGATCCGCCTCCGGGCCGTAAATCGTCAAAATCGACCTCAATTTTTTTTTACCACCACCGCTATTTAAGAACGATGTTATAGGTGAGAATGGGGCACAGTGTGACACTTTTTTTTTTACAATTTTTTAAATTAATTAGAATAGTATTACGAATGGATTCCAACCATAATTGACTTCTCTAAACCTTTGGGTGTGCAAAGAAACTGCAATCAATAGTTGAAAAGGGTCGAAGATATTAATATTATTCAATTGAAAATACTTTGCGAAATGTCACATTGTGCCCCACCGGTGGGGTAGAGTGTGACAGATAGAGGGGCTCAATGTTACAACTGATGTAAAACATGGTGCACAATGTTCCAACAAGATACTTTTTTGTGTTTTCGATAGGTTGTACAACACTTTTTCTTTGGTATACAATGCAGGTTCATAAGATTGTCTCTAGCAGCTCTTATTATACTATAAACTTCATAACCTTCATTGACCACTCGCAGTACCGTCTTTTTCATCTTGTTCTCCTCAACAATGCCTTTTGAAGTTATTTTCTTTATATGTTGAACCCGTTTCTGCTGCTGATACGAATAATCTATTTCAACCAATAATCTATGCAGCCAAGAATAACGAGAGATGTAAAATTGTGCCAGTGTCACATTGTACCCCACTACCAACAAACCTAATTTATTGTCATTATTAATACGTTTTCGAATCAAAGGTGACAAAATATGGGCAGTGAGCAAAGCACAAATGATTAGTCTAGCTATTAAAATCTAAAATCTGGGCTGTCAAGGAATGTGAGATAAGATATTACATTTTTCCGGCGAACGAAAAATTTCTTTCAGAGGGGTCCAAATCTATTATAATTTTTTATGTTTTTTTACTATCTACAACTGCAATTTATTTTGCGCTAACTAATTGCAATTTAACTTATTGTCAACCAACAAAAATTTCACAATTTACGGACTACAAATCCATTTAATATTGGCCGCGTCACACTGTGCCCCGTGTCACATTGTGCCCCACTCTCCCCTAGGCCAAAAGCCAATATCTTGTAAAGAAAAAATGTTGTAGGGTCGACTTAGGCACTCTGATGTTATACGAAGGAAAATGTTATTTCACCCGGCTGCCGGCCAAAATCTCCCCGGACAAAATCCCTACGGACAAAATCTCCCCGGACAAAATCCCCCCGGACAAAATCTCCCCGGACAAAATCTCCCCGGACAAAATCTCCCCGGACAAAATCTCCCCGTACAAAATCTCCTCGGACAAAATCTGTCCGGACAAAATCTCCCCGGACAAAATCTCCCCGGATAAAATCCCCCGGGACAAAATCTCCCCGGACAAAATCTCCACGCATAAAAAAAAAAATCAAATAATAAATAAAGTAAAGTAAAGTAAAGTAAAATAAATAAAGTAATAAAAAATATAGAAATAAAAACAAGTAAGATGGCCTCCATTGATGCATATTCTGAACCTCACTTCATAGCGCATATGGCAGACTGTCTGAATTACTTTGAAAAGGGTCAGACAAAAATAATTCTACAAAAATGAAAAAACTCCCGCCTTCAAAAGAAGCTTAATCAATAAACAAATTGGGCAAATAAAAAATTATAACAAAATAAAATAATTAATTGAAGTCTGCATCGTTGCAATGCAACGAAAATAAAATCGACAACATATAAATGAACCCAAAATTATCAGACCGGCGATAAAAAATTATTACAATGACTAAGAACATGACGAAAACAAAATCGTTTCACCCCCCAATGGGGTTGAAATATTTAAATCATGCAATAAAACTTTTTCTTTTAATTTCGTTGCATTGCAACGATACAAACTTCAACGTCATGTCAATTAACGTTCTTCACTCTGAACATTTTTTTAATACTACCCAAGCTTCAACATCATCGTCTCCGAATCCCCATGCCCGGCGCGCGCTTTCAATTATCCCGGCGGTGTTCAAGCCGGGGGCGAAGACGCCGTTAGACACGTCACTGCGCCACAGCCTCCCCGTTTACCCCGAAGATTCACTGCGCCGGGAGCCACGGATAGGCGTTTCGGCGTGCGGCCGCCGTCGGAGGAGGAGGAGGAGGAGGATGCGGAGGGAGAGGGCGCGCGGGTGTCGGCGGGTGGGAAGAGGAGAGAGGGGAAGGGGGGCAGGGGGGGGGGGGCAGCGGAGGAGAGCGAAGGGTCGCGGTGGAGTAGATGGCCCGTTCGAACGCGAGTTCTCGCGGCGCACCGAACGGGCACAGAGCTTTCGTCGCGCGGATCCGCTCGGCCAGCTTTCGCTGGGCTCGTGTTCGCCGTCGCGGCCCACCCGCTGGGGCTGAATATCTCTATCTCTCTCTCTCTCTGTCGTTCCCGTTCTCGCGGGGCGAGCTTGTTGCGGTGTCGAGTGTCATGCCGCCTCTGCGCTCGGCCTCCAGACGCGTCCAGACCCGCTCTTATTGTCCCCTTGACTAGTAGTACAAACACCCGAAAAACCATAAAGAGGCGAGCGGCGCGCGCGGCGCTGCTGCGATGTTTCGGCCGTGCGACGACGACGAGTGTGACGCGGAAACGAGTGAGAATAATCGAGCCACCGACGAAACAGCTGGGAAGGACGCGGGGATAGCGCAGCATCCCGGCGCGAGCGACGTGCCGAGGGATTATCGAGTGTTTAATCAGACGCAGGTAAGACGCGATCACCCGTGATCGTTTCTTTAGTTTCGATTGACACACGCGAGAAAAAAGGCGACGAAACGAATCAACAGCAGTTGCGGCGAGAGACACAGAAAGAGGGAGAGAGTCATTTGTTTCGTGCACTGGGACCGAAGTCTCCTTGGCGCACCGTGGAAAAAAAAACTGATACACGCAGATTGCATTGAAACGTCGGTCGGAAAAACGAAGAGAAATAAAGGAAAGAAAAATCTTAAAACTAACTGAGAGAGAGAGAGATATGGAAAGAATGAGAGAAAAATCAATGAAAATCAATGAAAAATGAAGGAAAGAAAAATCTTAAAACTGACTGAGAGAGAGAGAGATAGAGGAAAAAAGAGAGAAACGGAAAACCAACAGATGTGGGCCGAGAAAATGTCTGGAGGACGTTGAACTTGTTGACGGGTGCGAGGAATCGTTTTGACATTATTATTATCATCATCTCGGCGCGTCTGTTCGCGCAGTTTGTCACAGCGACGGCCGCCGCGGTTCGTCATTGGCGAATGACACTCGCGTTTGTTTATTTACGCGGCGGCTCGCGGCGGCAGCGACGGCCCGGGAAGTGAGAGAGAGAGAGCGAGAATATAACGGTGCGGTGTGTCTTTGTTATTGCGTTTCTCGGGCGAATCTGTTGACTTCGCCCGGCCACCATGTTACATCGACGCGCAAACCGAGGCCCTCGTTTCTCGTTGAGTGTGTTCTTTGTGCCTCCAACGGGGCGGCTCGAGGTGGCTGCGGCATATGAAGTATTTATAATTTCCGAGCGCACACAGCTGCACGACTAGCGTATATATATATATGTATATATATATATAGTGTTGGTGATGCAGCTTCGGCGACGGTCGGCCTCACGGAATAAACCCTCTTCTTACGTTTCGCCCTATGGTCGGGGCCTCTTCAGAATCATTTTATTATCGAATTATTATATATATATAGTGTTGGTGATGCAGCTTCGGCGACGGTCGGCCTCACGGAATAAACCCTCTTCTTACGTTTCGCCCTATGGTCGTGGGCCTCTTCAGAATCATTTTATTATCGAATTATTATATATAAATAGTGTTGGTGATGCAGCTTCGGCGACGGTCGGCCTCACGGAATAAACCCTCTTCTTACGTTTCGCCCTATGGTCGGGGCCTCTTCAGAATCATTTTATTATCGAATTATTATATATATATATATAGTGTCGGTGATGCAGCTTCGGCGACGGTCGGCCTCACGGAATAAACCCTCTTCTTACGTTTCGCCCTATGGTCGAGGCCTCTTCAGAATCATTTTATTATCGAATTATTATATATAAATAGTGTTGGTGATGCAGCTTCGGCGACGGTCGGCCTCACGGAATAAACCCTCTTCTTACGTTTCGCCCTATGGTCGGGGCCTCTTCAGAATCATTTTATTATCGAATTATTATATATAAATAGTGTTGGTGATGCAGCTTCGGCGACGTTCGGCCTCACGGAATAAACCCTCTTCTTACGTTTCGCCCTATGGTCGGGGCCTCTTTAGAATCATTTTATTATCGAATTATTATATATAAATAGTGTTGGTGATGCTGCTTCGGCGACGTTCGGCCTCACGGAATAAACCCTCTTCTTACGTTTCGCCCTATGGTCGGGGCCTCTTCAGAATCATTTTATTATCGAATTATTATATATAAATAGTGTTGGTGATGCAGCTTCGGCGACGGTCGGCCTCACGGAATAAACCCTCTTCTTACGTTTCGCCCTATGGTCGGGGCCTCTTCAGAATCATTTTATTATCGAATTATCTCTTCATATCTCATTTCATTTTCAACAATCTATCCCTCGTTTTTTGGCGCTATTGAATGTGATGCTGATCGTAATTTATATACAGTGCGCAGTGTATATATATAGTGCGCAGTGCGCGCAGCGCAACGCGCGCTGTTTCCCGTGTGGCTGTGGCTGTAGCTGCGTTCCCGTGGGGCCCGTGAGGGATTCACGGGTGTCGCGCTTGAGTTCGGTTGGGGAAAAAAAAAAAAATAGAGGACGAGCGGACGGAAAATGCCGGTATACGAGCGGTCCGCGGGCGCTCAATAAGCCCCGTGGTCCATAGAGCGCACGGCATTGATCCACCCGCGCTCGCTGCAACCGCGCGTTCGCCGCCGGCTCGCCGCGTTTCTCTGCCATAAGGAGAGCCGGAGAGATTCGTTGATCAATTAGCAATCGGCCGAGTAGGTGCGAAAATACGAGGGCTATACGCGGGTTTATGTGGGATATACGAGGGCTATACGCGGGACGTTAGGACCATCGCGAGGGAGGTCAGGCGAGGCAACAGTTACCTGTTTTACCGCACGCGTGTAAATACTAAATATGCGGGCGCGATGCGCCCGTCGACTCGGCGGGGCGAATCAACGTCGGCGGGGTCGCTTGAATGATTTGGGGTAAACGCAATCGGGGCGAAGTTGCTAAGCTGGCCGAATGTCGGTGGTTACGGTTTTTTCGGTGGTCACGATTCGCCGCTGATTCGGGGTCGATGCTAGGCATGAATGTCCTTTTAAAAATATATATACATCATTTTTTTCGTTTTGTTTTCATGGAAATTTAGTGAGGAAAACGAGAAATATCGTGACGTTGAAATTTGCATCGTTGCGATGCAACGAAATTAAAAAGAACGAAATACTAATTCCATATAAATTCAAATAATTCACTCCCACTAGGGGGTGAAATAATTTTTTGTTGTCATGCTTTTAGTCGTTATAATAACTTTTTATAGACGGTATAATCATTTGGATTCGTTAATATTTTGTTTTTAATTTCGTTACGTTGCAACGATGCAAGCTTCAACATAAAATAGCAGTGTAGACACTTCAAACCTTTACTGAAGAACATATGTTCGCATGTTCCTTCGTAGGCCTTAGATCTGTATTTTCTACATCTCTGATTTTAATAGCGTTTATTTTATTTTAATTATATTTTTTATGTACCGACGTCTTAATAGACAGTATTTAAAAAGAAAACGTTTGACCGCTGAAAAAATGTGGCTGAAGTCGCAGTTTGGACGAGTTTGTGTCATTTATTTATTTATTTCTTTATTTATTTAAATTATGTGAGACAAGCCCTTAAAAAACAATAATATTTAAAGCTAGAAAACCGAAAAATATAGCAAAAAATAATAGATTTACTGAAAGATGCATTAAGAGAACAAACCATAACATACGGCAGCCACAACGGGTTCACTAAGTGAAACAAAATCATCCACAGAATGCAAGAATAGCAGGGAAGAGAGACTGAAAAAAAAAACAATTTAACGATTGCAATGGAGTTACTGCGCTTGATACTGAAACGTCGGTGGTACATTTTTCGAAGCTCCGCATTTTTCGGTGGTTCGATTGGCCGCTCCAAAGTGGGGCTTAAACCGCAGCGTGTGCGCGCTCTTAATATAGAAATGTAGTCACAGCCACATTGCAAAGGGACAAAAACCGGTGCGCGCTATAATTAATGCTGCAATGTTTTTTTCCGTGATTTTTTTTTCTCTCTTCAAAAATTCAGTGAGTAAAATATCGCGTTTTCGATATGTTGTTGTCGGGTTATTCGTTCTCTGATTGGCTGTCGGTTTGTCTGCAACTCGTTGCTAACCAACGACCAGTTTGTCGTGTTATTGTATTTTGACAGTTCTCGGGCGGGTGAGATCTGAAGATTTGTTAAGGTTATTTCGAGAAGGGTGTTCGGGGCGCATATTAACTATTATTATTTATTAGCTAACATTATTTATTGTTAGTATTTGCAGAGAATAAAAATCATTTTTCGCGTTTTTCTCGTCGAATTTTCAATTTTTCGGGCACACGACGGTGCTTTTCTGAGTCAGCGGGAAATCTGCTATCGGATATAGGATTTTCGAACTTCACGAAATCGACGTTTTTTTAAATAAAAAAAACAACATTATGTATGAAAAGAAGAAAATTCCGGTTGGATCGATAAAACAAGTAACCTCGATTTTAGTGAAGTTGACAATATTTCGAAAAGAGTGCAAAACACTTTTTGTTTATTTATTTTTTTAACACTTTATTTGGATGTATTTTTTCCCGTACACAACGAGCTCGCCATTATTTTTTTTTAACCGCGACAGTTTTTATGAAAAACGATGAAAAACTTGATTACTTTCGATTTTCGATTTTTTGTTGTTGCATCAACTGGGTAAGTGCCCGAAGCACCTGTGTGGCGGTTAATGGCATTAAAAAATCGTTATATCGACCTGATTATAACGAGCGACAACACATTTTGTTCTTTGGAAATAGGAATGGGCGATGTTTGCCGATTAATTAAACATCGATGTTTTTTCTCGAATAATCGAATCATTTTGCCGATGTTTTTTCCCCCGAACATCGATGGTTTTTTTAGTCCCGTCTAGTTACGAAATTGCCCTGTCGAGTACGACTCACTACCGCAGATGAAACTCAAAACAATGTTGAAGGAAATATTGCGCTGCTCTGGATGGAACTGTCGACTTCAAGTACATGATTTTGTAATGAAAATAGTCATAAATGATGAATTTATCCCGAAATCATCTATATAATAATGTTACAAATTGTGTTTGTTTTACCCGCTAATTGGATATTCTTTGGTCAATGAAAATAATCGATGTTTCAATTTTCTTTTTAAACATCAATGTTCATAATCGAGGATTATTTCAACATCGATGTTCATAATCGATGTTTTAAATAATCGACGATTATTTCTTAATCGATGTTTTAAATAATCGACGATTATTTCAACATCGATGTTCATAATCGATGTTTTAAATAACCGACGATTATTTCAACGTCGACTTTTTTCCAAACATCGCTCATCCCTAATTGGAAGACGCTCAACAAGTCATTAAAGTCATTGACTACATTTATGGTAGCACCTGTGAGAATAAGATGCGAGCAAAAGTCGCTGATTGCGTTAGTCTCGAGTTATCTCTCCAACTTCTTTTTCTCACGCTTTCCCCGTTCTTTTCGAATTCCAGTCGCGCACTTTTATCAGCAAATGCGAGCACCTTCTCATATTTTCTTCTCTGTTGCCAGACAAACAACATGATCGCGAGGCCGTGAGGAGCATCCGAACGAGTGCGAATCAGCGAACGCCGGACCGAGAGTTTGCAAAATCAAACGACCAGCCAATCGACGAGGGACGAGAACGAAGGGTCTATCGAGGATCCACCCGGTGTCTTCGTCGCAACGGGTCAACGGTGATGCAGTGTCGACCGTCGTGAGTTTCATCTCAACGTGCCCGAATCCCTCGGTGTGCCGAGAAATCGAGTGACCCACCAGCTGCAAGAGAAAAAGGAAGAAAAATATTAAGAACGACGAATAAAAAATAAATTAAAAAAAAAAACAGAGTCGAAGATGTGGCTCGCTCGACTCTCCACTTTTGACACAAAAACGAGAAGATAAAAATCAACTAATCGCTGACGACACTCAAACTGCAAACATCGCATCTTTCCCAGAAGAATATCGAGAGATAATTCGTACTATCGAACGGTGCGCGAGGAGCGACCGGTATTCCCGTATACAAAGTTCGCGTCCCGAGGAAGCTATCGTCGCGGTACAATCGCGACGAGAGAGAAAAAAACCAGCAGCGCGCGATAGCGAGAAGAGAGATGTCTCAAAAATACATAGTTTACGGCACGTGCTAGTCGCGGAGTCGAAAAAGAGGGAGGGGGCGAAGCGCGAGCGAGCGAGCGACGGTATCGCGGCGGATCTGGAAAGCAGGATCGATACCGCTCCTCAAGCTCGTGCATTCTGATAAGCCTACATCCATCCCCAAACTTTGTCCCGCGCGAAGAAGCGCGAAGAATAGCGAGATAGCAATTTCGAGTCGTCGACTCGCGCGGCCAAAGCGGCCACAGCGAGGAGGAGGAGGAGGAGGAGGAGGCGGAGGCAGAGTCAGAGGAATGAGGAGACTCTGCGGGAAATTATGCACAGAGACAAATATTCCACAAACGGCCTGAAGTGAAACATGAGAAAAAAAGGAAATTTAGCGCCGGACGAACTCGAAGAATTTCGCGAAATATGGACGAGTAGAGCGAGCCAGCGGGGATAAAGCGGGGAGAGAATCATCGGTGGAGGAGGGTGGAGGAGGAGACGAAGGAAGAAGGCGAGGAAGGTACAGCGGAGACGATACAGAGCGGACATTGGGAGCGTCTGGACGAGAGAGAAACAGAGAGAGAGCAGCGAAAAGAGGAGCCTCCCGACGCTAAGGCCTCCGAGCGATATGGGGCTGCTGATGTTACTGGTGGGAACGGTCACCCTTTTGGGCCGCTGCCAGACGGATGAAAAAGGTAATGTATGGATATTTCAGGATGTCGCGAGAGCGATCCCCCGCCTCACCCCTCGGTGCACTCCGATCGCGACTCCCTCCCCGCATTATATTCCGCGTCTGCGACACACCGGGTCATAGGGCAAACCACCCACCTACGTCTCGCGCATCACCGGTGCGTTATGTCCCGCTGGTTAGAGAATTCATGACTACGGAATTCCCTGTTTCTCACTTGCTCCTCTCTCCTCTCCGGACGTCCGACGTTTTTTTTCCCTCCTCGTCGTCGCCCCCGCCACGTTCAACCAGTTTCAGTCGCGTTATTGTATTTTGACAGTTCTCGGGCGGGTGAGGTTTGAAAATTTGTTAAGGGCATTTCGGGAAGAGTGTTTGGGGCGCCCCCATGGAAAAAAAGTATATTCGAAAATATATTGAAAAGTATATTTTTTTTACACCATGTATACTTGCGCGAAAAATTGTATATTTGGGATATAACTTTCAGTATACTTTATAAGTATATATGGCAATATAGTTGTACATATATATATTTGATATACTCCTTATACATGCATTTATGTAAGAAAAGTATATATTAAGATATACAAATATACAAAATATACAAAAAAGTACACAGCACGTATATTCGCTGGATGCACGTACAATATACAAAAAATCTAACGTACGTATGTTCGTCAGATATACATGGAATATACAAAAAGGTATACTACACGTATATTCGCCCGGACATACGTTCGCGCGAAATATGTGATATTGCCGAATATATAAAAAGTATACAAAAAAATATGTGATTATTATACCACGTACATTATTTATATATTTTTCGATATATCGAAAAATACACTTTTCTTGCATACTTTTTTTTCCATGGGGGCGCATATTAGCTATTATTATTTATTAGCTAACTTTATTTATTGTTAGTATTTGCAGAGAATAAAAATCATTTTTCGCGTTTTTCTCGTCGAGTTTTCAATTTTTCGGGCACACGACGCTGCTTTTCTGAGTCAGTGGGAAATCTGCTATCGGATGTAGGGTTTAAGAACTTCACGAAATCGACGTTTTTTTTGTTGTAAAAAAACAAACGTTATGTATGAAAAGAAGAAAATTCCGGTTGGATCGATAAAACAAGTAACCTCGATTTCAGTGAAGTTGCCAATATTTCGAAAAAAGTGCAAAACACTTTTTGTTTATTTATTTTTTTAACACTTTATTTGAATGTATTTTTGCCCGTACACAACGAACTCGCCATTTTTTTCTAACCGCGATGGTTTTCACGAAAAACTACGAAAAACTTAATTACTTTCGATTTTCGATTGTTCGACTTTCGATCGCGACTCCCTCCCCGCATTATATTCCGCGTCTGCTCCGCGCGACACACCGGGTCACAGGGCAAACCACCCAGGTGGGCTTCAAAATAGCTAATGACCAAAATAACGAATGGGTAAAATAGCAAATTTCAAAACAATGACCATCTGAATGTAGAGTGTCCATCGTTATGAAATTCGCTATTTCAGCCATTCGCTATTTTGATCATTCACTATTTTGACCCGCATCTTTATTAAAATGGAATCACTATAGCGAATGATCAAAATGGCGAATGGCTGAAGTAGCGAATTTTAAAACGATGGCCATTCTAGGTTCAGACCGTTCATTATTTTGAAATTTATTATTTCAGCTATTCGCTACTTTGATCATTAGTTATTTTGACCCCCGCCCAACCACCCACCTACGTCTCGCGCATCACCGGTGCGTTATGTCCCGCTGGTTAGAGAATTCATGACTACGGAATTCCCTGTTTCTCACTTGCTCCTCTCCTCTCCGGACGTCCGACGTTTTTTTCCTCCACGCTCCTCCGCCGCGTTCCTCTTTTTCCATCCCTAACGTTTCGCGCGCGCCGAGAGACGTTGAAACGCCCCGCGATAACTTAAAGCCAATATTAACTTTTATAGGGAGCGAGGATCGGGTGGTATAACTATATACGGGAGTGTGGAAGGTGCGTGCGAGAAAGAAAGGAGGTGAGAGAGAGAGAGAGAGAGAGAAGGAGAGAGGCCGCGTTTCTTTACTTTTCATGTCGCTCTATAAGTTTTCCCCTCGCCGTCTCTCGCCCCACGTACTCGAGCTGTACCCACCGGCACATTCCCTCCCCAACGCCTCAACCCTCCTGCTCCTCTGAGGGTGTACGAACACCCCCTGCTTCTCCCTCGAACCACCCGCCCCGCGTGTTCTCATCTTCTCATATACTTTCCTTTTCCTTTTCCTCTCCCCGCCTCGCCTCTTTCATTCGTGCTTTCAAGCCCTGTCTTGGATCCTTTCCCGTTCTCCCCGCGTTAGGCAGGTATATAAGGTTCCTCCGCCTCCGCCTCCCTCCACCCATGCGAACCGGTATGGTGCCCGCGATAAAGGCCCCCTGGTACACACTGAGCACGATAATAGGACAGCCCTGGCGTGGCTCCTGGGCAACTCTCCGATGCGACTGCAGGAGCGGCGCCCGAGCTCTCCGCAGGAAGCGAATACGCCGGGCAAAGACTCTGTGCACACCCGCCGCAGACACGTACACGCCACAAGCCGTTCTTTACAATTTCCAGGGCGCGCTCGCGTGCATGCACTTTTAATTTTCATTATACGGTGCTTTGCGTTACGTCAAACAAATATATCCAGACGAGGGATAATGATGTCGGGGTGGGAGAGAGAGAGAGAAAAGGGAATTAGCCGCAGTGTGGATGCAAAGACCAGCCACGCATGTTTGCTTCGATTGGTTGAAAGTCGGACTCGGGAAAATATACAGTGGAAACTTGGACAAGTTTTAATTTTCATTATACGGTGCTTTGCGTTACGTCAAACAAATATATCCAGACGAGGGATGATGATGTCGGGGTGGGAGAGAGAGAGAAAAGGGAATTAGCCGCAGTGTGGATGCAAAGACCAGCCACGCATGTTTGCTTCGATTGGTTGAAAGTCGGACTCGGGAAAATATGCGGTGGAAAGTTGCACAGCTTGTTCCGTGCGGCGATATGCAAGCTGAGTGAAGAACTGATTAGACACGCGAAATGTTTGGGCGTCTTATTCTTCTTGTGGTATTGTAGCCCTACGTAAAAAGAATCGATTTTCCTGTGGCCGGGGTCAGGGAAAATCGGGGAAAGTCAGGGAAGAAAAAAATTGGTCAGGAAATCAGGGGAAAGTGAGGGAAGACAAAAAATTGGTCAGGGAATCAGGGAAAAGTCAGGGAAGAAAAAAATTGGTCAGGGAATCAGGGAAAAGTCAGGGAAGAAAAAGAATTGGTCAGGGAATCAGGGAAAAGTCATGGAAGAAAAAAAATTGGTCAGGGAATCAGGGAAAAGTCAGGGAATTTCAAAATTGGTCAAGGAAAAAGTGAATTGGCACTGAACCTCACATAAATAGATAGAAAGCTTTAAAATATTATATATTATTATAATAAATATAATATAACGTGAATTGTTATAATATGTGTCTAATGCGATACAACGTTTATCGGCAAAATAAATAATTTATCGAAGATGTGCACCGGTTTTCAATACATTTTCATTGGCATCATTAATTTTTTAAATATTAATCGTTAGAACTGTGATCAGGGAAAATATACAGTGGAAACTTGCACAGCTTGTTCAGTGCGGCGATATGCAAGCTGAGTGAAGAACCAATTAGGCACGCGAAATGTCCGGGCGCCTTATTCTTTCTTGTGGTCTCGGCCAATCAAAATGCTGAGGCGCGCCCCAAGGATTGCTGATGTTAGATAGGGAGAGGTAAGCTGTGCGAGGTTCCACTGTATGGTCGACTTTGCTATGCGACGTAGCTGGATGAGAGGGCAACAATGGCTCAATGGTTGAAGCAACATTGAACAATGTAGCCGGCAACTAAATTATGGTCCTTGTGATTGTTTATACTGTGGAATTGGAGACCACGTCATTTGATCCCAAATTGAAAAATCCCCCAGAAATATTCCGCGCAATGATATCCCATTCACAAATATCCCGTACACAAAAAACCCCGACGAAAATAATGCCCAAGCAAAATAACCACGTTACGAAAATTCTAAATCTACAAAACATGCAAACAAGTAATCTCTTAAAGTATGTAAACAACGTAAACATAGTCGAAAAAATAACGATGTTGAAGTTTGCATCGTTGAAATGTAACGAAATTGAGAAAAAAAATTAATTCTAATTAACCCAAATGATTACATTGGGTATAAAAAGTCATCATAGCAACTAATTGTTATAATTATTTTTTATACTTAATTACATCGTTTGGGTTAATTAGAATTAATTTTTTTTCGGAATTTCGTTGCATTCCAACGATGCAAACTTCAACACCGTAAAAAATATGTAACGTAAAAATATGTAAACAACTTAAACAACATAAACATAGTCTTTCAAGACTATGGAAATAATCAAATTCGCAACAGACGAAACATGCCGAATAAATTACTATAATTTGATTAATTAGACAAATTACATCTGGGAATATTCGTGCGAGATTCTTTGCCATGAGATATTTTTAATACTTCAAGAAGAAAATAAAAAAGGTGTATCAAAATAAAGACTACTTAAAAATGTCCCACATAAAAAATATCGTACAAAATATTTATATGCAATTTTTTAATATGGTATATGTTAGGTTTGCGAATAGTTAGGCAGGATTTTTTCAATAGCATTTTTTTGGGGAAATTTTTACTCGGTATCTTTCGACGCGTGTTCAATTTACGTGCTCCAGTGGAATCCACTGTATTCGGCATTGTTGTCCCATGATTTTTGTCCGAGTGCTTCGATATGAACCCCCTCAGTCTCGCCAACGAATCCAAACTCTTAACTTTCATTGCACGTCTGACGTTGTTGATGTCAGAGAAACAAGAAAATCGGTATAAACGCAAAGATCAACGACTCATGTCCAATCGAATGTCATCGATATGTACCCACTCTATCGGGCCAATAAATCTGAACGGCATTGTTAAAATAACCGATAAACCAACATTCACAATCGCCGAGGGAGATATGATACTGACAAGTCTCTCTATCTCTATCAATGTCTCTTTCAGTCTCGTTCTACGGCGCAAGCTACATCCACTTCCCGGTGCAGGAGGCCAAGGGGAGCACGGACATAAGTTTCCGTTTCCGCACGCACCTGCCGGATGCAATTTTGCTCCTCGCTGCGGGCAAGACGGATTACTGTTTGATAAAGCTCGAAGCCGGCAGATTAAAGGTTGGTATTGACATTCGCTTCTCCCCGTGGATCAATATTCTTTTACGTCCATCTCGTTGTCCATTTTACTGCACGGGAGAATATTTACGCGTGTGCACGAGGATTTACGGACTCTCGTGCACCGAACGACCGAGTAATCCGAGACTTTAACGCTTTGTTTTCGAAGGTGCACATCAATCTCGGGGCGGGAGAGAACGAGATGGCGAGCGCCCGAGGTTTGACGCTGAACGACCTCACGTGGCACAAGGTGAATCTGACGCGGCGCGAGGCGAATATCACACTTGAGATCGACGTTATTCACACGACGAGATCCGTCCTGCCGGGAAGATTCTTCGAGCTTAACATACACTACGGCGTCTACATTGGGGGGCAGGGCGACTTCAACGAGCTATTTTTAGGTAAGGTCACTTAACTCAACGCCATGAGTCAGCTTGAGTCTGAGGAGCTCAACATTAGTCTCGCATTTTCGGGCACTGTTGAATAATTAACGACTGCACGTTTGGGCGGAGGAGCGTCGGATCCTACACATTATTATTCTACACAACGGTGATTCTACACATAAAATTCTACACCATTTTTCGTACACACGATAATGTCCTGCACGAGACATTCTACACATAATTAAATTCAATTTCCAATATCCTACACATACTGTTGCAATTTCCAATATCCTACACATACAACCATATGTGTAGGATATTGGAAATTGAATTTAACTACGTGTAGGATGTGTCGTGCAGGACATTGTCGTGCGTAGTAAAAATTGTGTAGAATTTTGGAGGAGCATCGATCCTACACATTATTATTCTACACAACGGTGATTCTACACATAAAATTCTACACAATTTTTCCTACACACGATAATGTCCTGCACGAGACATTCTACACATAATTAAATTCGATTTCCAATATCTTGCACGAGACATTCTACACATAATTATATTCAATTTCCAATATTGTACACATACTGTTGCAATTTCCAATATCCTACACATACAACAGTACGTGTAGGATATTGGAAATAGAATTTAATTATGTGTAGGATGACGTGCAGGACATTGTCGTGTATAGAAAAAATTGTGTAGAATTTTACGTGCAGAATCATCGATGTGCAGAATAATAATGTGTAGAAACGACCCTCACTCGTTTGGGCTTGGAAAATGATGGGCAACAAATTACGTGTTAAAACCGTGAGTAAAATTGTGATCGTATCAGATGCAATTGAAGAAATTTGAATTGCGAAATTTTACTCCAGATTCCGTGACTCAATTGTTACAATAGACTCGCAATAATTCAGATTAATTTCACGGTACGCAAATAGTGCAAAACCACCGAATGGTCTTTGCCCAACTAGTCGTGACCACCGAGTGCTCTTCGCCTAACTTCCACGGATCTTACTGCACAAGTTATATTCTCGTTCTGAGGACGCGACGATACGTCGACTGATTTAGGCGACGATTTACTTGGCACTACAGTTTTCGCATCAAATACGTCGTTGGGGTGATGCCAAATGACTTCCAACGGAGCCTCGTGGGCGTGCATTAACGCCGTTATCTCATCCGTTAAACTTAACCAATGACGCTTCCAGCGCGACGTTGTTGCGTCTTTACCCGCGGTAATTGTTATCCTCGATCTTCCGTGCTATTTTCTGCTCAACGTCAACAGGTCACACGGAGTATCTGAGGGGATGCATGGCGGCGATCAATTACAACGGAGCCAATGTCATAGAATACGCCAAGTCGAGAAGGAGCAAGTCCGAGGCCACCGCCGTCTCGTGGAGCTGCTCCGCCGAATTCGACGCTACGAGCGACACCGAAGTCAGCTTCGTGGAAGACGGAGCCTTCATTTCGATACCACGCACGATACCCAGATCCGGATCTAGGTAAATATGCTGCCGTTCTGCTGTATCCGTGTGCAATTGCGATTTTTTTTACTCTATCTTTGATCTGAGAGTCTTTATTTTTATCTGAAAATCAAGTTTTCGGATTCTCCCGCAAGCCCTACGTAAAAAAAATCGATTTTCATGTGGCCGTGGTCAGGGAAAATCGGGAAAAGTCAGGGAAGAAAAAAATTGGTCAGGAAATCAGGGAAAAGTCAGGGAAGAAAAAAATTGATCGGAGAATCAGGGAAAAGTCAGGGAAGAAAAAATTTGGTCAGGGAATCAGGGAAAAGTCAGGGAAGAAAAAAATTGGTCAGGGAATCAGGGGAAAGTCAGGGAATTTCAAAATTGATCAGGGAAAAAGTGAATTGGCACTGAACCTCACATAAATAGATAGAAAGTTTTGAAATATTATATATTATTATAATAAATATTATATAACGTGAATTGTTATAATATGTGTTTAATGCGTTTCAACGTTTATCGGCAAAATAAATAATTTATCGAAGATGTGCACCGGTTTTCAATACATTTTCATTGGCATCATTAATTTTTTAAATAGAAATCGTTAGAACTGTGATCAGGGAAAAATCAGGGAGAAGTCGGAATTTCTTTCTGCGAATAAAACGGTCACCATATCGTTGATATGTCCGGTAATGTCCTTTGCAATTGCGTAGATATTAAATTTCGTGACCACATTACAAAATGCCAAAAGCCCGAATAGCTGATTTCGAATTGTCTTCACGATATAATTATCTTAACATTGCAATACTGGATGGCGGTCGATAACCCGCAGCGACCAGGTGACTCTGGTTTTATCAACTGTCGTTCGATCGAGTGACGCGGGGAAAAACTCTCCGGTGATCAGTTTTTTTTTCGCAAGGTATAACTCTGGAGAACGAACGCTGCCCTACCAACGATCGCACCTACCAACGATCGATCATTCAACGACGTGACCGTTGGATGCTTCTCCGGCGTTTAGGGTCGGTCGGGCCTGACATTCCCAATCCCGAACTTCAGTTCGTCTCCCTCCCTCCTCTCCAGAGCCGTGCGGCACGATAAAAATACTACAGCGCAACGTGCGCGCGCAAAGCCGTGGGAGGGGGTACGTCGCCGCGTCGGCGGAGACGCGCGTGACGCGATGACGTGCGGCGCGATCGTTGGTAAGCGAGCGCGTTAGCCGGACACCCTGTCACGAGACAGAGACGCTCGGACGCTTGCAAGCGGCGTTGAGAAGCGGTGGGAATGACACGCGGCGCCGTCGCCCTCGCTTCCAGCCACGGTCTTACGTACAGGTCTTGAAACTCGAGTGGTGGGGGTTCGTCGTTTACAAAATGGTCTTACATTCGCGTTGCGGCCGCTAGGGGGCGCGGTGGTAGGGTAAGACGATTAAGGGAATGTGAAACATGTACCACGTGACACGTGAGTGCGAGAGAGATAGCTGCAATTTTAGAAACAACGCCATTCGATTGTTTTTTCGAAAATCAAAATTCTGACTAATTCATTCCCTCGGTGCACATTACTGGCGTCTGTATTTCAATTTTCACGTCGATCCGTTTATACTTCGCGTAAGAAACACTCGGTCGCGCACCTCAAAATTTCGGGAGTGGATTCTGACGCGAAGTATGAACGGATCGACGTGAAAATTGAAATACAGACGCCAGTAATGTGCACCGAGGGAATGAATTAGTCAGAATTTTGATTTTCGAAAAAACAATCGAATGGCGTTGTTTCTAAAATTGCAGCTATCTCTCTCGCACTCACGTGTCACGTGGTACATGTTTCACATTCCCTTAAGGATGTTATGCAGCTTCACACTAGTCAAATCAGTGCTAAATTTTTAAAAGCGTTTTTACAATTCCTGATTGTGTAATAAATTGTTCGGGGGTTTTAGTGACGTTACAGCATTAGTTCTTAATAGGCAAATACATTCAAAGCCATGAATCGAATAGAAAGACGACTAATATAAACAAATTCCCAATGTCATGTTTTTTTCGCGCAGTCTTTTAAAAGAATAAACCGTAATAATAGTTCAATCATGACGGGCAATGGATCATTTTTATTACTGGAAGATTCTTTATCGATTGACCGACCAGATTTTTGATAGTGTCAGTAGATAAAAAGATACAGGTATTTGTATGTTGCCTTTTAGGTTAGGATAAGATAATCAAACGGTTGGATCTTTTGATCCTACCGTTTGATTAGAGGGCTGCGCCCTCTAGCGCAACTAGAGGGCGTGAATTGTCGTCAAGAGGCAGTGGCACTTCCCCCACTCCAGGTTGAATTTTTGAAAGCTCTTTTCTCCTAAACTATCCGACAGTTAGAGCTCAGATTTTGATAGAATGTGCAGTATTGCAGAATTGGGCTGATCTTCGGGCTTCTCGATAGATCAAGCCGTTTGGTCAGGAGGCACGATAAACAAAAAGGAGCGAGAGAGACAGCCCCATAGGCTCCCGAAATACTCGGCAGGTAGAGCTCAAATTTTGAGAGAACCTGCAGAAGTATTGCAGAATTGGGCTGAACTTCTGGCTCCCCGATACTCGTAGCCGCTAGGTGCGAGAGAGATAGCCCTATTCGCGTTTAACATTGGGCGACGAAGTACCGAGCGAAGTATCACCGCCTCTTAAACCTATCCGGAGTAGAGTCCACAGCCAGCACCCAATTAAACGAACGACCGAACGTGAATCGTGTACTCAAACCCTTCCCTCTGAAAATCCCTCGCCGTCATTTCGCCGAATGCCGTGATTCATCATTAAAATCTCGTGAAATCGTATTGCAGATGGGAATTCGAGTTGAAAACGGCATCGGACAGCGGCCTGCTGCTGTACAACGCGGGCCACACGTCTTTCGCGGATTACCTGGGAATCGAGATTCACGAGAACCGGATACGCGTCGTGATGAACAAAGGAAACGGTCCCACCGAGCTCGTGCATCCGACACCCGTCGGGGACGGCAAGTGGCATCGGGTCTTGGTGAATTTCAATCCGAGCACCGTCGAGATAAACGTCGACGACCGCGACAAAAGGATGAATCTGCCGTTGGGCGGCAATCGTTATCTCGATCTCGCGGAAATTCTGTACATCGGCGGCACCGAGCTCAACAAACGGGCCCGAGCGATCGGCAAGGGCATCAAGTCCGGCGACAAGAGCTACAAGGGCTGCCTGCGCGGCATGATCCTCGACGGAAAGCCACTCGGCCTGCCGAACGTCAAAGTCAGTCAGGGCATTCTCGCCGGATGTGTCTGGAGGTATCCGTGCTTGATGCAAAAGGGACCGTGCATTCAAGAGGCAACCTGCAATCAACTTGGCGTTAGCAGCTTCGAATGCGTCTGCGGCCAACCGTCGAGCACCTCTTGCGCCAGACACGACGGCGACGCTGAAAAGGACGAGGTACATTTTTCGCCGCGATCATAATTTTCATCGTAATTGTCGGTCAATCTCATATCGGGTCTATGATCTTGAAGATTCCATCGTTGGAACGCAACGAAATTCAGAAGAAAAAAATAATTCTAATTAATCCAAAAGATGAGATTGGGTGTAAAAATTCATCACAGCAACTAATTGTTACGATGACTTTTTCTACCTAATTTCATCACTTGGGTTAATTTGAATTAATTATTTTTCTGAATTTCGTTGCATTCCAACGATGCAAACTTCAACATCATTCGGGTCTTTCCTACTCCGTTTCTGGAGTCGATCTTGCAGCCTGAAATTTTGTATTTTTTATTACGAGGTAAAGTTTTGCGTCACAATCATCGTTTTCATCAATATTCATACATTTTCGCTCAATCTCATATCGATTTTCTCCTACTCCGTTTCTGGAGTCGATCTTGCAGCCTGCATTTTTTTTTATTTTTAATCACGCAAAAATATTGCCTACTGAAAATTCGCTAAATAATTTCATAGGCGTAATTTTTCACCACATATCGTCAGAAACTAATGTCATCAGATATTGTGTAATCACTGAAATCCCAAACCTCCCCCCTCCCCCCACCCCCCTTTGTCGAGCGCAGATAAACAGCAGATCAATATTGCCGGTTAACCTGGACATTCTGACGCTGACGCCGCTCTCAGTTCTCGAGGGTGATCGAGGCCGTATAAATGCCGAAAATATTGCTATGGTGCTGGATACCGCGAGGTACGGAATGGACGATAGCAGCGTCACCTTCGTCGTGATTTCTCCCCCGGGACACGGCGGTCTATATCAGGAAATAACTCCGGTTGAGAGGAACGGCTCGTTCACGATGCGCGACGTGAAGCAGGAAAAGGTAGGAGCAAAGAGGACTAGGAGTTTTCGCAAATGGAGCGTACCCGCAATATCCGGTAAAAATCCTGTTTTCAGATTCAATATATTCACGACGGCAGCGAGAGCACGGAGGACACGGTGATTCTGCAACTGAAAATGAGAGCGGGCGCGAGCTTCAAGCTTCCCATTCATGCCCAGGGCGACTTGAGGTTTCCGCTTCGTGTGAACGTCACTCCGGTTAATGACCCACCGGTCCTCGAGATACCCGAGGCGAAGGTCCTCAGGCTGGCCCAGGTGAGAATATATTGCGCGCTGAAAGAAACACAATACACGATGTATCAACGCATATGGAAATAGTGTATATGAGGCATTCTACCTCGTTTCGACCTGGTTTTGACCTCGACTTCTCCGATTTGGCTCATTGTTTTTTATAGGCTTAGTTGGAACCTCAACTGCACATTTTTTATTGCCATTTTTGTTTGTTTAATAATTTTTTTAAGTGACCTATAAAATACCATAATTTAAAAATATGATAAAGTTTAGAAAAATACTTTGTTCATTAACAAAATTATCTAGCTTATAGCCAAAGTGGGGAAGATCTTTCTTCTTATAGTTTTAAAGATTTTTTGATTAAAAAATTATAAAAGAACGGAAAAAAGATCAATCTTCGTTAAAACTATAAGAAGAAAAATCTTCCACACTTTGGCTATAAGCTAGATAATTTTGTTATTGAACAAAGTATTTTTCAGAATTTTATCAGATATTTAAATTATGGTGTTTTATATGTCACGTTAAAAATATATTTAAAAAAATTTGCATGATTCGGAAAAATCTGAAAAAATTTTGAAAAATCAGATTTTACATAAATAAACATTTGACCAATCACCTGTAGTAGATTCATTATTTTTTATAATTTTTTAAATAAAAAAGCTTAAAAACTGTAAGAAGAAAAAATTTCCCCACTTTGGCTATAAGCTAGATAATTTTGTTATTGGACAAAGTATTTTATTATGGGGTTTTATATGTCACTTTAAAAATGTATTAAACAAACAAAAATTGCAATAAAAAACAAAATTTTTGTGCAGTTGAGGGAGCAAATAAACCTATAAAAAATAAAGAGCCAAATCAAAGAGGTCGAGGTCAAATCCAGGTCGAAACGGGGTGGAATACCCGATATATTTCTTTTCCGTGGGAGAATTCCCAACTGTACACAAACACCGACGCTTATATTTCAAGACTCTCATGCGTAGAAAAACCTCAAACTGTCTTTCATTTCAAGACATCCCAAGATTTTGAGTTTTTTTTTCTGCCAGCACAGCTTTTTCTCTGCCACATCACAGGACGTAGATACAAATAAGTTTGGGATTACAGTTATACGTGACAGTGGAGCTGTGGGATACACAAACAATCGGACGTACTTACAAATGCATTAAAGTTTATTTAGAAGTCGATTGAGAATTCTGTGGTCGACAGGGAACGAAGAAAACGTTGAGCAAAGAACTCGTATGGACACTGGACGTGGATACGCCGTCAGAGATGCTGACGTACACGGTCCTCAGAGCGGACACGGACGCCGGTCACGTCGAACGATCGAACGAACCGGGTCGACGCATAGAGACTTTCACTCAAGCTGAATTGCTGCACGGAACGATAGTCTACGTGCATCGGGTGAACGGTAATGAAAATCAACTCAATGTCTAAATATTTCGCAGCTGTGCACTCGCCGATCCATTCCCAGATCAAGCGTAAATCGTGTTGGCTTGATTGGAGTTGAAAAGGGTGTTGAAGAGTTGAAGATGGGTGTTGAATTGACGTTGCACAAGCGGAGTTGTGAATCCTCATTACTTCAAGAAATAAATTTTAGAGTAGAATAATGTGACCAATAAATGAGCAGTTAAGCAGAATAATTTGATTATCATGGATTTCTATAAAGTCTAATATTTTCAGACTGATCGCGAAAATGTTAACGATTGACTAAAGCGTTCAATTATGTGATTTAGCTTTAAAAAATCTCGTATTTTTATCGGGAAGTGTATCAAAAGGAATACTAAAAGCCAAAAATCCAAAAACACCAGTGAATGAATGGGTCAATCTAGCCTATACTTTTTCAGTCGAAAATAGGCTTTCGCAATAAAATAATCGCAGTAGATAGCTTAATAATTGAATTCTCAAAAAGCTGTTGTACATTCAATGGTGACTGTTCAATTACTGGTGCATTCAAAATGTACACATTATATTACAATTGCTTCATGTTACTACTATCAATGAATAATTACAAAACCAATTGTAACATCAATTTTATTTCTGATGACGTTGAAGTTTGCATCGTTGCAACGCAACGAAATGAAAAACAACAAAATATTAATGAGCCCAATTGACTACACCGGCTATGTAAAATTATTATAACGACTAAGAGACAAAACAAAATTATATCAGCCCCTGAAGGCGATGAATAATTTGCATCTTCATGGAATTAATATTCTGTCGTTTTTAATTTCGTTGCATTGCAACAATGCAACGAAACTTCCGTCATTATTTCTAAAAGATTTAGGGATTTAGAACTCTCTGCCCAAGTAAACTTTCAAATGATACGCGGCCAGTCTCATGAATCGCGCTTTTGTCTTTAACTCCAGGAAAATCCAACGCCCAGCTGGGACTACAAGTGAGCGACGGATCGTCGAGCAGCCAATCGAGATTTCTCCGAATCGCGGCGTATCCACTTCAGATGAAACTTTTACACAACACCGGCCTGGTTGTCGTCCACCGTTCGTTCACCTATCTCCGCTCCTCCAACATCTCCTTCGGCACAAACTCGGACGACGCGAGCATCGAGATACGTTACGACGTGGTGACGCCGCCCGAGTACGGCGTCATCCAGAAGTTCAAGGACGCTGCGGGCACGTGGACGACCGTCCGTCACTTCACGAGCAAAGACGTCGAGTCGGAGAGCATTCGCTATCTCCACACGATCGGCAGTCCCGCCGAGGACATGTTCGAATTTCAAGCGAGCGTGCGCGACGTGAAAACCCAGCAGAACTTTCATTTCCGCATCACATTCATCGATCTCGAATTGAAGGAGATCAAGAGATCGCCTATAGACTTCACAAATTCCATCGACGTCGCTCTGACCTCACAGAGCCTGAAATATCAGACAAATCCGCTCGTCACGCATCCCAGCAAGATAAAATACGCCGTGACGTCGACGACTCAGTACGGCCACACGACACTCGGCAGCGAGATTCTCCGGGTCGGCGACGCGTTTACTCAAGAAGACGTTGATTCCGGAAGACTGAAATATCGTCTTTTCAAAAGAAGCTACTCCCCTGTTGTCGATAAACTCGCCTTCGAAGTCAGCGCACCGCAATGCCAGTCGATCCCATCGAGCCTCTTGATGCGACATCACACCGGGCGCCACGAAAAAATGTCCGATTTCGTGGAACACCTGAAGGTCGTCGAGGGCTCGAAAGTACCTTTGAGAATCATTCTCATGGATTCTAAGAGATTCGGCGCCACCGAACTGATGTACAACATCACTGTGAGACCCGCTCACGGCTGGCTCACAGTGCAGTGCAGAGTTGGCGACGGTTCGCGCGCAAACGCCACGTATTTCGTCACCGACGAACTCGTCAACGAGGACGTTTACTACCATCACGACGATTCGGAAACGCGTCAGGATTCCTTCGTGTTCGTCGCAACGTCCACCGACGACAGCGATTTCATGTACGTCGGCCAGTTTAACGTCGAGATCGCCCTGCAAAACGACAATCCGCCGGAAAAATCCTTCGAGCGAATTTTCCACGTCGTCACAAACGGCGAGCGACCGATAACCGACAAAGATCTGGCTTACCACGACCGTGACACCGGCACGCGGCCCGACGACATTGTCTACACGAGGAAGACCCTGACGAACGGCGACGTCTTCAGCGCGAACGACACGTCGATCGAGATCGAGAGATTCACGCAGGAGGACATCAACAATCGCGCGATACTCTTCAGACATCGGGGCGAGGATCGCGGACGCTTCGAGTTCGCGGTGAGCGACGGTCGTTGGAGCACGCGGGGCGTCCTGGAAATCAAAGCGAGTCCGCCTTACATGCGATTTCGGGAGAACAACGCGACCGTCGTGAGATTCAACGCGTCGGTCACGCTGGGCCTGAGGGAGATCGACGTCGAGACGAATTTCTACGCCAACGACGTCGACATCCAGTTCACCGTGATCGGCAGACCGAAGCACGGAGTGTTGACGAAACACGGAAGAGAGACGAACGTCTTCACGCGCGAGGATCTCGCGCGCGGCAGCGTCGTCTATCGTCACTCGGGGGGCTCGCTGATCAAGGACGAGTTTAAGATACGAGCGGCGATGCGCGGCGTGTCGTCCGAAACCCGCGTCACGGTCAAGGTTTACTCGCAGAGTTACTGGGAGCCGCTGATGGTGCAGAACAACCGAAGCATCGTGGTTGAGGAAACGAC
Source organism: Pimpla rufipes (assembly GCA_963932165.1). Taxonomy (NCBI): domain Eukaryota; kingdom Metazoa; phylum Arthropoda; class Insecta; order Hymenoptera; family Ichneumonidae; genus Pimpla; species Pimpla rufipes. Next base: position 17,148,893 of record OZ010637.1, read on the forward strand.
GAGCGTGAGCGTGACGAGAAAGAGCCTGGAGATCGTTCAGTCGAATATATCAGCGTCGGAGATCACGTATTTGATACGCGAGTGGCCGCAGAACGGGTACATCGAGGTGCAGAGCAACGACGAGGGACACAGCGACGAGACGGCGAAGGAGGACGAAGACGCGAGTCTCGTCAGGCACTTCGATCAGAGTATGGTGAACGAGGGACGCGTTTACTACGTGCAGTCGGCCTCCAATCAGACGAGGGACAGTTTCGTCGTCGACGTGACGAACGGCGTGACTTGGTCGCGAGGCCTGACCGTGAATTTTATCATAGTACCCGAGAAAATATACGTCGAGACGGTAAATTTGACTGTCGTCGAGGGAAAAAGCGCGGTTCTCGTTCCCTCGAATTTTCGCATCGTCACCGCCTACTTCGCCGGCAAGATCACCGACTACAAGGTCGTCGCGAAGCCGAAACACGGCGCGGTGATGGACTCGACGAAGAACAATCAGATCAAGAAGTTCTCGCAGAAGCATCTCGAGGCCGGCGTGATAATCTACAAGCACAACGGGGACGAAACGCCGACGGACGATCTGCGCCTCGTGCTGACGGCCGGCGATAAAACGAGTCATCCGGTGGATCTGTGGATAAACGTGGAGCCGGTGAACGACGAGATACCCGCGCTCGTGAATCGCTCGACCGTTCGCGTCTGGCAAGGCGGTAACGTCGCGCTGAGTTCCGAGAAACTCGCGAGCGTCGACAACGACACCGTCGCCGCCGAGGTGATATACAATCTGACGAGCGTGAAGAACGGATATCTGTGGCACACGGACGCGCCTCACGTGCATATTTATAACTTCACACAGGCTCAGATCGATGCCTCGAAGATCGTATTCACGCATACAAGTGAGTAAACAGGTGGCGAGGATTAAATTTGCAGTTTTTTGTTTTTTCGATGGCGAGCGGTTGGGAATTCGTTCTGGGGAACTGCAATCTCTTCGCGCGCGAATTCAAGGTTGCGTGTTTAGAGGCGTGTGCAAAAAAATTTAAGGACGTTCGCCTGTTACTCGTAAGTCAATAACGTGACTGAAAAAATTTTAACACTGCGATCATGAATTATAACCAATTTTAGTTTTATGAACTATGGACACTACGTGTGTACCGGATTCTTCGAAAACGATTAAAATGTAGAATATAAAAGATGTCTTGGATGCGCAACGACTCGGGAGTCATTGCCAGGCGCTTCCAGACCAAAATCACGAACCAAAAGAAGAATTGCGAGTAATTGCCAAAAACTAATTATAAGAAAGCTCAAATGATACTAGATCCTTAAAATGATTGATAAAACAAAAATATTCAGTCGTAAACTCCTAATTGTTGGTAAAACCTTCAAAATGATACGCAACAAGTGAGGTTTAGGTACCGCAAACAGGTCAGCTGTTGTGCTACAAAATTCAGACTGAACTTATAACGATATAAAACATTCAATATAGACGGTGAAGTCCGAAATTTCTATTTTTTACACAATCCTTGAGTTGTCATTGACCTCATAGTAGTTTCCCACAGCCCAAAGTTGGCTCTAAATATACGAAAGAATCGGTAAATGCTGTCTCTGAATCAATTCGGCCATCCACTTCAATGCTTTATTTCGGTTAAAGTGATCAACTTCTGAGTCGGACATCAATCTAATTAGAAGGTCAACGTCCGTCAGATTTTTTAATAAGGCGCAATAAGTGTTGATTTAAATAATTAAAATAAATTAAAGCCCTAAATTCAACTTCGAATAATAGGCGAACCTTCTTAAAGATCGACAAATTGTTTTCAGACGGAAGTGAAGCGGCTTTTTCCTTCGTCCTGTTCGACGGCGCACACGCCACGAGCAACTACGAGATTCCTGTTGTCACACTGCCGATTCATCTGCACATGCGGCGCAACAGCCCGCTGAACGTCTTCCCGCTCACGAGAAAATCAATCTCGACTGCGCTGCTCCTGGCCACTTGTTCGGACGAGACGCGCAACGTCAGGTATATCGTGCGCAGAGCGCCGAATTTGGGAAAGATCATCATGGAGACGAGCGAGGGAACGTGGCAGGAAGTCAACGAGTTTACTCAGAAGGACGTCAACGCCAGCAGAGTCACCTACGAGCACACGAAACAGTTTATGGATCTTTCGACCAACGATTCTTTCGTGTTCGACGTGGAAACGCCGTTTGCCGACATCATATCAAATCAGGTGCGTTCCGTGTGTATGCAAATCAGAGTTGTGAGTCCCTAATTTTTATAGAACTAAATTAACGGTACAATTGGTTTTGTAATTATTTTTTTATAATAATAACTCTTGATGATCATAATATGATGTGCAAACTTTTAAATAGAGGCAAGAAATATTAATATCCCATAAAACTTCATGTTAATCTTATTGAAAAAATGGAGAAACACTGTTGATGCACTGCGAAAATAACGGAGGTCCGAGCTTGTCCATTTTTCTCACAATTTCTCGAAAAAATTCATCAAAAATTAGGCTTTTCTTACGGCTATTCAAAAGTTCGCATATTATTTTATAATCACCACAGATCATCACTATAAAATCGTAACTAGAAAATAAACTGTTGTGTAAACTTTCATTCTAAAAGTAATGAGGGTTTACAATACTGATACATACGATAATACGAACAATAACCAAGCAACAATTGAAACAACCGCACGTAAGGTAAATTAGAGTAAAAAAAAAATAACAACAAATACCTACATATAAACAATATGCGATCTTTTTCAGGTGTTCCAAATCGATGTTTCCGTGTCGAGCGGCGGTCTGGATCGCTACGTCGTGGCGCGAACGGTGCGAGTGGAGGAAGGTGGCTCGGCTCACGTGGTGATGAATCTCACAGGCATCGTCAAGTATCTCGAGATGAAGGCCGGAATAAAAAACCCCACGGTTCTCTCAACACTAACGAGACAACCGCGTCACGGCCACGTGATGTTGCTGCCCGATCTGAACATCACGACTTTCACGCAGATGCAGATCGAGGGTGAGAAGATCGGTTATTACCACGATCACTCGGACACGCTCGACGATCGTATCGAATTCTCGATCTCCCTGTCGCCGGGCCACGTGATGCTCTGCAACGTCAGCGTGCCGGTCGTGATAAGCCCGATCAACGACGAGCCGTTCAAGCTAATAACGAACGAGCCTTTCATAACCGTCGTGCAGAATCAAACGCAAACGATAACGCGCGAGAATCTCCTGACCACGGATCCCGACACCGGGCCCGAGGAGATCGAGTACAGCGTGATAACCGGACCGACATTCGGCCGATTATTGCTGCCCGCGTTGGACGGAAACACGTCGGAGGTGCGGCAGGTCGATCAGTGGACGCAGCAGGACGTGGACGCGAATCGTTTGGTCTACGAGCACAACGGCACGACCCAGACGGCCTCGTTCTACTTTCGCGTCTCCGATCACAGCTTCAACCCCGTCTACAAAATGTTCAACATCCGCGTGCTGCCGATAAGGCTAAACGTGTCGTCGGTGAAGCCGATAAGCCTGCCGCAAGGCTCGTACAAGGCGGACGTCACCGAGGACAGCGTGAAATTGGACACGAACGCGCGACAGGAGCAGGTGATCTATGAAATAACGAGACCTCCCGCACACGGAAAGCTCTTCGTGCGGGACGTCGAGGCGCGGATCTTCAAGCACGGCGATTTGCTGTCGAAGAGCGTCGTCTACATGCAGACCAACATGAGCGCCTCGAACGACAGTTTCGTCCTGTCGGCGCGAATAAGCAATTTCGTCGTGAACAACGTGCGAGTCGACATCAAAGTCGTGCCGTTGATTATCACCGAGACTATGATCGTTTCCGCGGGCGTGAAAAATCTAATAACAAGAAAGTACATGGACGCCACGCCGCTCTACGAATACACGCACAACAATCCCGTCTATCACGTGACGAGAAAGCCAAAGCACTGCAAGCTCAAGCGAATAATCCGCAGCTCCGGCGAGAAGAGAGCCTCTCGCGAGCGTGAAGTCTCGCGTTTCACGCATCTCGAGATTGTTTCGCGGGTGATGTTCCTCGTGTGCCGGCGACTGCCGACCGCGGACGCCGAGGGCGCCACCGACAGCTTCGACTACAGGCTCTCGGCGTCGATCTGTCAGCCGGCGACGGGCACGTTCGAGATGACGATAAGAAACGTCGCGGGCGAGGCTAACAGCACGCTGAGCGGCCCGATGGATCCGGTGGGTCACGAGGGCGAGATGACGATAGCGCATAACACGAAAAACGACTACATTCTCATCTACGGAATGGTCGCGGGTTTCGTGCTGCTCACGATCGTCGTGATAATAACGATCAAGTGCCGACAGAACAGATACAAGCACAGCGAGGAGGACAAACCGTCGGACGGGACACCGGCGATCGGCGTGATTCCTCTGCCGAGGCCGCCGGATCATCTGATGCCCGCGACGCCGCTTCTCAAGCGCTTCGGTGGCGATCATTCGGGCGTGATGGCGAGCACGCCGCTTCCGGTGCAACCGAGCGGCGCCGCCAACGCCACGTCGACCCTGCCGCAGTGCAAAGTCATACCGCTCAGCGCCCTCGACAGCGTGACCGCCTCGGACGCCGACGTGTCGGCGCGATATCCGTACGGCGTGGCCGACGGCGAGGAGTGGAGCAGCTTCGACACCGGCGATCTGCCCTGCCAAACGGCGACGACGCGGAGGCCGAATCCTCTGCTCCGGCGAAATCAATACTGGGTCTAGCAGGAGGCTGAGATACGCACGGGTTCAAGATACGACGAACTGTGCTAACGGTGCTGTGACGCCCCCTTCCCCCCGCTAGTGAATACCTCTTATCGCATTATCGTTACACTAGACACACACACCTCGCGCTGCATTCTGTAGTTCCCACTTCGGCCGCGAAATCGCTGTGATCAGACGCCGACGTGGCGATGAAGAAACGCGTAGCGATGATTGTGTTGAGTTGCCCGGCAGCACTGTAAATATCATTTAAGTACCAAAGTTTCACGATGCTGAGTAAAGTAACGCCAGAAATTTTAGGCCTTTCTTTGGACCGGTTTAAGAGGCAGTGATACTCAGTTCGATGTTTTGAATGTTATTTTCTTTCGAAATACTCGGCAGATAGGGATCTGATTTTGATAGAATGTGCGGAAGTATGGCAGAATTGGGAATACCTCTTCTTGCATTATCGTAATACTAGACACACACACCTCGCGCTGCATTCTGTAGTTCCCACCTCGGCCGCGAAATCGCTGTGATCAGACGCCGACGTGGCGATGAAGAAACGCGTAGCGATGATTGTGTTGAGTTGCCCGGCAGCACTGTAAATATCATTTAAGTACCAAAGTTTCACGACGCTGAGTAAAGTAACGCTACAAATTTTAGGCCTTTCTTTCGACCGGTTTAAGAGGCAGTGATACTCAGTTCGATGTTTTGAAAGTTATTTTCTTTCGAAATACTCGGCAGATAGGGAATCTGATTTTGATAGAATGTGCGGAAGTATGGCAGAATTGGGAATACCTCTTCTCGCATTATCGTAACACTAGACACACACCTCGCGCTGCATACTGTAGTTCCCACTTCGTCGCGCGACGGCCGCGAAATCGCTGTGATCAGACGCCGACGTGGCGATGAAGAAACGCGTAGCGATGATTGTGTTGAGTTGCCCGGCAGCACTGTAAATATCATTTAAGTACCAAAGTTTCACGATGCTGAGTAAAGTAACGCTACAAATTTTAGGCCTTTCTTTCGACCGGTTTAAGAGGCAGTGATACTCAGTTCGATGTTTTGATAGTTATTTTCTTTCAAAATACTCGGCAGATAGGAATCTGATTTTGATAGAATGGAAGTATGGCAAAATTGGGCTGATCACAGCGCGAAATCGTTGTGATCCGACGCCGACGTGGCGATGAAGAAACGCGTAGCGATGATTGTGTTGAGTTGCCCGGCAGCACTGTAAATATCATTTAAGTACCGAAGTTTCACGATGCTGACTAAAGTAACGCCATAAATTTTAGGCCTTTCTTTTGACCGGTTTAAGAGGCAGTGATACTCAGTTGGTAATTTTGAAAGTTATTTTCTTTCAAAATTTCTCGGCAGATAGAGCTCTGAATTTGATAGAATGTGCGGAAATATGGCAGAATTAGGCTGATCTTCTGGCTTCTCGATTCTCAAAGTCGTTTGTTCAGGAGAATCGAACACAAAAAAGATGCGCGAGAGAGTCCTATAGGCGTTTAGCGTGGGGCGACGAAGTTCCGAGCGAAGAGTCACTGCCTCTTAGGAGGCAGCGGCAGTCCCCTAACCCCGCAAAAAATTTGAAACCTATTTTCTCCTAAAATACTCGACAGATAGAGCTCAGATTTTGATAGAATGTGCGGAAATATTGCAGAATTGGGGTAAACTTCTGGCTCCTCGATACTCGTAGCAGTTTGTTCAGGAGCATGAAATAACAAAAAGGTGCAAGAGAGACAGCCCTGTAAGCTTTTAACATCGGGCAACGAAGTTCCGAGCGAAGTATCACTGCCTCTTAGGAGGCAGTGGCATTCCCCTCCCCCGCAAACAAATTTGAAACCGATTTTCTCTGAAAATACTTGGTAGATAGAGCTCAGATTTTGATAGAATGTGCAGAAGTATTCTAGAATTGGGCTAAGCTTCTGGCTCCTTGATACTCGTAGCCGTTTGTTCGAAAGAATCGAAAAACAAAAAGGTGCGAGAGAAACAGCCCTATACGCGTTGAGCATTGGGCGACGAAGTTCCGATCGAAGCATCACTGCCTCTTGATAATCACTCACAAAGGCGCTGTGAGAGGGCGTGCGCACATCCATCCATTCATCCTTCTGAATTTTGGGTCCCCGGCGGTTTTACGAGTGCTGCGAGCGCGCTGACACCCCCAGGGTTTTTCCTTCGTTTTCACCGCACTGAAGCTTCCTCTGTGAGAAAGCAAAGAATACAAATTGTTTACCGTTTTTACGGATATTCTTCGTGGTGCGAAATATTTCCTATAGATGCACGAGAGCGCCGCCGCTCGCCGCGAATCCAAATTGGGATAGTCCATTTATTAGTAGAAACACCATGTGACCTACGGCGTAACGGCGACGAGTACAGTTGACACTCGAGGGCGAGAGCGATGTATCGTATACTTGCGTCGCTCCCGCGTGCTCAACAATAACGAGCGAACTTTTGAGAGATATACAGATATATAAGAATTAAGGTGTCGAAGTCATATTACACGATGGCCTATGCGTGACCCGCCTCGACCAAGGCTGCACACACGAGGATAAAGAAGAAGAAGAAAAAAAGAAGTTGATAAATTAGAAGACAGTCTTGGATACGATATACGAAAGAAAGTTGCGTATACTTGCTCCGGTTTATTCGGCCTAATTATATTACAAACCTTACTGTCCATGTATCACGAGAACATGAATATAATTTTTTTACTTTTACACACTCATTATTTATCATAGGAAAGATAGATAGATATGTCGTGCACTGATAAGGGCACATATAAGCGTGAAGAAGAAAAAATATAATGCTATTTTAAAGTTAAAGATTTAAAGAAGAGTTCATCGTGTCTGGTTTGACTACTTAATCGCCACGCGCGTCCGTTACTCGTGTGTGTCGCGCGCGACGCGTCTGCACATGAGTAACGGCGACGCGTCGAACATTGAGAACATCCATGTTACGACCGGTCGATGTTATGTGTCTTATATTATAATAACAATCGATGTTACGTGTCTTCATGTTAGTTATATAATGCGGAGCACGATGGATGGACTTTATAGTACGTATCTAGAGTAATCACTATTAGACGTATTTGTAGCTAAGTAACTCCGGCCTATAGTACATATGATGAGATTTACAAATAATAAAGTGCCCCTTTTACGAGCGTTAGATGTTACACGAATATTCTAATAGCCTATTTACTTTTATCTAGAGTCCAGCGTACATGATTTTCTAGATATGTTGTTTTGTAAGGTGACCTACCTCATTTGAAGCCACATAAAAAAACGATACTGACAAAGTTGCTAATGGCGTAATCGAAAACCGAGACTTTCTCATTCCGCCTTTTATTATCACGATGTTATTGGCGTAAAATTGGGAGCTCTGTAAATACGAGATAACAAATACCTTTAAGCATACACTGTTCCACCGATTGTAAAAATATATACTATTAAAAATAATTCGAGTTTCCTTGTCGCCTCTCCTCATTGGGTCGCTGGTGGGACTCGCGCGAGCGCTGCTGCTGCGCCGGCCCCGCGCAGCCGCGTCGTAGCTCGCTCCTCATTGGAGCGCTGCTCGACCCAGCACGTGTATAAAGGTCGGGCGTCGATCGCTCTTCGGACTAGTTGCGCCGCGGCGTTTGGCGCGATCGGAGCTCGGCGTCTCTGCGACCTTCGGCGGGAGTACGTCGACCGTTTCACCAACAGTTGTTTGTCAATCACGTTGATTCCTTGATAACGCACTATCGAAAAGATACAATGACATTCGTGATTGTAAAAGAGAACATTATTGTGCGGTGTTGTCTGAAGGAAAAAATAAATAAACGATATTAAAAAAGAATTCTACGGATTTACCGTGTATTTTGTCGAATTGAACGTAATTTTTGTTTTTTAATGGATATTAATGGATGGAATAGACGATTCCGCAGATAGGAAAAGGGAATGAAGAGAAAGAAAAATGCGCGTCCGATGTTGATTCATTCATTCTGGGTACTGGCTCTGGTCTTGCGCGCCCGACACGCGACCTCGAAGTGGACGCGCAGGGGTGAGGGAGAGCGATCCGACGGCAAAATGCGAGGCGGCCACGACGGCGAGGTGGTATGCGCGCGCAGCCGGTAACACGTACAGGACAAACGTAACGAGGCAGATAAAGAGAGACAGAGGGCGCGCGGTGGATGTGCGCGTACGGGGCGAAGTAATCGGGCGATAACGGTGGCAAGCGTGAGGAATCGGACTTGGGAGTGGAGGACACGGTGGATTGATTATAGTTAAAGCCAATGTGGTATATATTTTTCGTTTCGATTGACATTGAAGACTATATTTTTGTTGATCGAAGAAGGCTTCGACCGCTGCAGTATAATGATATATAATAATAATAAAAATCCCTCTTTTAAAAAGTTCATGAGTAACGGAAAGCATTGTTAGCAAACTATTAGAGCTGTGATTGGTTGCCAGGAAAGTCCGTGATAAACAAAATTAGTTTGGTGTCAAATTTGAAAAATTTCATAAGAGGACTGGCGGGGCAGCACCCGTATCCTTTTAAAGCTTTATAAGAGCGCAGCAGCGGCAAATTGATTAACCTATTATAGGTGATATTTTGAAATACAAATTTCCGAGGTCGATTTTGGCGATTTTCGGTCCGGAGCCGGATCTACGATTTCTGACAGAAAGATCGTCGCCAAAAAAATATTTTTTTCAAAATCGATTAAAAAAGGTTAATAACCAGTGTTTTCGGGGGTAGAATATGCGACTTGAGAATGATGGTATAGGTTAAAAGTCGATATTTTGAAAAGAAAAAAATTGGGGTTGATTTTGGCGATTTTCGGTCCGGGGCCGGATCTACGATTTCTGACAGAAAAAATATTTTTTTCGTCGCCAAAAAAATATTTTTTTCAAAATCGATTAAAAAAGGTTAATAACCAGTGTTTTCGGGGGTAGAATATGCGACTTGAGAATGATGGTATATGTTAAAAGTCGATATTTTGCAAAGAAAAAATTTCTGAGGTTGATTGTGGCAAGTTTTTCAGGCATGCGCGCCAGCGCGTGTGATTAGCCTAGTAATATATAAAAAATTAATTCGGCCTCCGCATGTTCTGACCGAGACGCTAGCGCCACTCTTACTTTACCCGACGTTGGCCCTTTTCGTCTGCTAGGAAATTGTAACGCAAATTATGTGGGGCAAAACAACGCGGACGCTCAAATATCGGGCAAGTCTAAATTTTGAAACCGTCAACATTACTCTTTTTTTGTCCGAACTCATGCCTATCTTCAAAAATTTCCCCCCGCGCATATGCGTGTATGACGTTTTACACCCACACGCACATTTCATCTGCTATGAAATTGTAATTTGAATTGTCTGAGGAAACACGTCGTGAACACCAAATGTATCAGCTCCAAGATTTTTTTTTAAATATCAAAATCTGTTAAACATCTACCGAGGGCTTTTACTTGGCTCATATATTGAAATCGATTTAATGTTTTTGCGTGATTGTTTTTACCATTTTTTTTCCCATTGTTGCAATTTCTGAGGGCCGTTCAGGGACATTTTAAAAAAATCGTCTTTTTTGCATTGTCTGATAGTATACACTGTTATAGCCATTCTCTTACATTTTTTAATCGAAACTCGAATTATTTCGAATGGATCTGGCATCGTCGATTGATCGTGAGTAAATGATTTATATGAAAAATTCTCACTTCAAACGCGTTTTTCTCAAAATGGTGTTTTTCAAAACGGTGTCTACCGTTTCAAATTTGGACAGAACATTCTTCTCGTCATTCTCTATCATCCTATGGAAGTTTTTTTAAAAATCTTCCTGCTTTTTTTTTTACGAAAAACTCGAAAGAAGTCTAAATTCGAGACGTTTTGGTCAAACCGCCGTCATTTTGACAAATTAAAAAAAAGCCGCCATAGGACGATAGCGGCTTTCGTACAGATTAATAATCTTTATTAAATTTTTGTCTCAGATCAGGATTAAGGCCACAAACCTGGACACCATGCAGGACCTTTTTTACCGTTTATTTAACCGGACTTTTCAACAATTTATAACAATATTGAACAATAAATAAATCAATTTACAAAAAATAATGTTGTACTCTTCGTTAGTGCCTTGATTTGTAAAAAAAACCAGACCGATTAGTTTACCCTAACCATTAAAAAAAAAATCGCGAAAATCAGTGATTTTTCGACGGGTCGCACTGTGATGATTCCTTAACAAGGATTTCTGAATGTTAAGAAATGATTTGCTGTTACCCGGACATCTGGATCACATGGTATCTTTGTACTGAATACACCGACCAAAACAACATTCTTATTCACAACATCTCTTATTCTGGTGTCGAGCAGTTCGCCAAAGAATTATAAGAATTCTTCTATTACTTTATTTATTTTATTAATTTAAAAAATGTACTTAAAAATGGTCACTTCTCAGGTATACATTTACGTACGGCTCTCAAGCTTTGTGTAAATCGCGGTGAAAGATGAAACAAAAAATAGCACATACACGCCGTTTGGTATCGCAACAATGTCGGATTTCGCTCGGACTGCACGTTTTTCGCCCCACGGTGACCCGCGCAATGCACGCACAAAACTGCACAGCCCGACCTTGCGTCTCGTCCGGTCTATCGATTGCTTTTTTGTTACTCGCGGCGTCGCTCTATCCACAAATGCTCTAGCGTAATTATGTTCCTGTCGAGTTTCCAAGAGAATTCTCGATGACAATTATAACACTGCGCGGTTTGATCCACGGAACTCGGGACGACCGACTTTTCGCAGTCAACTCACGTTTCTCGCCAAGATATGGACGTATTCGAAGGTCCTTATTATCGAATAAATAAGATTCTTCTCACTTGTCTCGGTCTGTGGCCATATCAAAAATTGTTGCACAAACGTTTCATTAGAGTTGTGATATTTTGCCTCGCCGTAAGCATTGTCGTGCCTGAGGTAAGAAATAAATTCAAAGTATTTGAATTATATACAATTATATATGTTATACATCCATCCGATATATTTTAATGAAATAATATACGAGTTATATCTTGAACAGACAAAAATATGTTTATTATATATATTGCGGCAAAAAGTTCTGTACTTCATATATTTTCAAATTTACTTTATTTCCATTTGGGTCATTAGCCGTTGCTAAAAATTTGACAACGACACACGGATACCCAAATAAAAGTGATGATTCTGTGACAATCCGGGCGTCAGTCATGTAGCGTTAATTCGAAAGGAGAATCTTTTTGTTCATGACTGCAGCGGTTCCAATCGCTTTTTGATTATTCATGTTGAAAATTCCGGCAAAGATTACAGATGGTAGAATATTCTTTTTGGATTTACTGCTAGTCAGAGAAAATAATTAGTCAGTGATCAATTATCACTAATTGATGTAGGTATTCAACCTGGACTGGTGGACTCATAAATTTATTTTCGAGTTATGCAGTAAAACAAAAGAGGGACATCATTTATATGTTGGTTGATCGCGCGGTCTGATTGTCACATAACAAATTCTAGGAGGAAAACTTAACACTAATCAGGGACGTCTTGATTCGCAATTGTTGTCCGAAAAAAATGTCAAAATATATTTAAAAAGTAACGTTTGCCGAAACCTTCAACATCGATAATCTACAGCGTTCAAAATCTTCTTCGACAAAAAGCTTTTTAATGTTTTCTGCAGTTGAAAATCTTGAATTTTTGGTTTGGGCTAAGTTGACGGATGGTAGAGTGGTTAACGGATGGTCCTTTTTTCAATTTTATTCAAGTATATTTTATTCAATTTTATTGAGTATATGGCTAATGCGCTTTTCACTATTTGGTATTTGGCAAAAGATTCACGACACTGATTTAGAATTCAGGATCCCGAGCTCGCTGTGCATACAAAAATTATTATAACCACGGCGTTTGCTCCAGTTGTCGATGTTATTACGACGCACGAGGCACAAATTGGTTGCGACCATTTTGATCCTCATGCATAGTCATTGTCAAATTTAATAACGCACTTCGAGGCAACGCGCCGGTTGCGCTGCCCGCAATCGGGAGGCAGCGTCGTTCACGTCTGCTCGGTATTACTATGTGGAATTGGCATGAATAACTCATTTCTGGCGAGCGTGGCGTATTTTCATTAAACACCGCATCAGAGTCCTGCGTGCGGCGATTTCTAAACGTGCTTTAAAGGGAGCGGACCTTTTTGAAGTTGTTGATGACACAAAATCGCACGAGTGAAGTATTTGAAAACAACATCGCATATAATGTATTAAAATGTTTAAAGAGGTCTCAGGATTGCAAATATTTTGTAATGTTTCTTCAATGTCAATGTCTTTGCCATTGTGATATTTTGTTGCATGACCATTTGTTTTCTGTTCTGATATAATGTATTAAAATGTTTAAAGAGGTCTCAGGATTGCAAATATTTTGTAATGTTTCTTCAATGTCAATGTCTTTGCCATTGTGATATTTTGTTGCATGACCATTTGTTTTTTGTTCAGATTTTTTCAATTTTCGTTTTCCCGTGTCATGTTAAAAAGGTCATGAAACCAAACCGCCAATACGCGATTTGTTGCAGATTTGCCAATTGATCGACGTATGGGGTGATCTGGATCACGTTATCGATGCTGCATCTATGTTGGGGTTGGAGGCGTCGATTTGCTTCAAGTTTTCCAATTACGTCTGGAACGCCGACAAGGTGAGCTCGACAGTCTCGCTTGAGCCGATTGTTCGTCTATTTGCCGTGTGAAAACATTTGTCGCAGATCAAAGTGTTGACCGATCGTATCCACAACGACTGGAAAATCAACGTCATCGGACCGCAACTGGAAGTAATAAGAAGCAACGCTGAAAAAGGCAGAAAGCTGACGGAATTTTACAGTGGTGTGAAGTACTTTATACGTCTTACGTAAGGCCAATTCACTGGTGAATCAACGAATAAGCGGTGTTTATTTTATTTCGCGTTTTTCTTGGCACCCTCGCAGTCTACATGTACTTCACGTTAGTCACGTATCTGATGATGCCGTTGACGCCAAAGTTCCTCGATATTGTGACGCCTCTCAATGAGTCGAGGGTAATCGAATTTCCTTTGCCGGCTAAATACGGCGATCTCGATACGGACGCTTATTTTTTGCCAATACTGCTTCACCATAACTGCATAGTGATTATGAATGTAACCATCATAGTGGCAATGGACTCAACGTATGCCGTGTTCGTTCAGCACGCTTGTGGATTATTCGCTGTTTTGGGGTAATTAGCCACATAAAAATTTATATTTTTAAAAATAAATTTATAAAAAAAAATTGTTATACATTTATTTATAAAAATAAATTTATAAAAATGTATAAAAATAAATTAGCCACATAAAAAAAACCAACTTACCCATTTATCAGATTATAACATCGTGTAACTTCATTTCTTTCAGAGACAAATTGGAGCGTTTGGTGGACGCAAATGTCGACGGCGAAGCAGCTCAACTTGACGCCAAACGACGAGAAGAATTGACTTATCGGGAGGTTGTCAGCTGCGTTAAGATGCACAAGGAAGCCATAGAGTTGGTGACTACATTCTATGCACCTCTTTCTGTAACAAAAGTCAATGTGTCAGACGTATTGTCACAAATGAATTTGGCAAATAACGCAATCTTCCCTGAACACCATTCAAGGTTCGCCGAGATTATCGAATCCAGTCACACCGGCTTATTTTTCTTCGTGATTGGGCTAACTGTTTTCTGCATGAGCCTCGCGGGATATCAGGTCAATGTCTAATTTACGTTTCTTCTCGACGTATGCACGGAAAAAGAAATATCATTGATTGAATAAAACCATGGATTGCGGGCTGCCCAAAAACATGTGTAGTCAAATCAATGTCACTTCTAGTTCCTACAAAAGAATATTTTATTGTTTCAATGTTAAATCGGATTGTGACAACAATAACTGGAGTTAATTTTTAATTATTTTCAATTCACGGTTTTATTGAATCAATGATATTTTTTTCCCGTGTATCGAAGCTAACGTTTGTTTCACTTGTTTTGCATTGTATACATTTGATCAGATGGTGATGAACCTCGGTAAACCTAGCGAAGCACTCAGATTTGCGTCCTTTACCATCGCCCAAGTGGCTCATATAGCCTTCATCAGTTGGCCAGGTCAGAAGCTAATGGATCGCAGCGCCCAAATACACGAGTGGACGTGAGTATTTCAAGCATACTTCAAGATCTCGAAATTTGGAAAATCACGGAATGATTGATGAAAATATTTAACCCGGCGAAATATTTAACGAATCAGATATGCGGTGCGGTGGTACGAAGTCAGTTCTAGATCGAAGAAACTGTTGCTGCTCATGATGCTCAGGAGCGACGAACCTTGCCGATTATCAGCGGGCAAAATATACATCATGTCATTGGCGAATTTCAGTATGGTGAGATATTCACGTGAATTAATTTTTTCCACAAATGTTGTTTGGGCTATAGAGTTAACTCATTTTTTAAATTTACTCGCAAGATCGTGAGGACGTCAGTGTCGTACTTCACCGTGCTGACTTCCTTCAGATGAAAAAAATGTGGCGACCTCTCGCAATGGAACTGATATTTCATTTATTTACGAAGTTTACTTTACAAATATAGTTTCTTAAATATAGTTTTGCGTTGTTATCTGAACGTGTTATGTATAGCATTTTCTAGGTTTGTAGATGCGGCATTTCCAACATTAAGTGCAGGACAAATAAATTGTTTCTCATCGTTCGATAAGATTGGAAACTATCATACAAATACAGTGCAAATAATAGTGCAATTAAAGTACCCGTAATTTAAATGGCGGTGAACCAAACGTGTCTTGCATTTCCAATTCTTGAATTCTAAATTCGGATTAGAAATGAACGACTTCCAACAACCTCGAGTATCGAGTTCAATTCAAATCTGGCTATATTCCTTCGTATTTCATCTGCACTGAACTTTTTTTTTTATTGTAATATCGAACATCACCAATTTTTTTGTCGTTCAAAAATACCCCAAATGTAAAAATGAAGTGTATCCGTTGTATTCTAAATGGTGGTGGACCGAACGTGTCCTGCATTTCAAATTCTTCAATTCTGAATCTGGAGTAGAAATTAACGACCTTCAACAACCTCGAGTATCGAGTTTAATTCAAATCTGGTTATATTCCTTCGTATTTCATCTGCACTGAACTTTTTTTTTATTGTAATATCGAACATCACCAATTTTTTGTCGTTCAAAGATACGCGAAATGTAAAAATGAAGTGTATCCATTGTGCGAAAGATCTGAACTCGATGCGGATGCCGCAAACTTGTTGGTACCAGAGAATTAAAAAATGCCTAGGCGAATGTCGACCGCACAGCATTTTTTCGCCGAGTTAAAGAGTGGAAAGAGCTGTAAGCATGCGGGGTGTCGCCTCCTGTTCTGTGAACAAAGTTTTCATTCGCTCGGTTGAAGTACACTTAACTACAGGCGAGCAACAGCGACTGACACGGACAAGTTTGATAATTGAACGATGGAAGAAATACAGGCCGTGCATCAATGATAGGAAGTGGGTCTTTTATTAAAACTCCCATAGTCTTCAATTACAGCCAGATGGTAAGTGAGCGTTTGAAAATGCGGCTCTCGTTGGGGTCTGCAATTATCGTTTGTGAAAAACGGGTGGAAAACTGAAACTTACCGTTGCAAATGCGTCGGCAACGGTGCATTCGACGGGTGAACCGACGTTGAGTCGTGGTTCGCATCGGTGTTCGTAGCGATGGATTTTTTCGACAACTCCTATTACAGCATGAACAAACGGTTGTTGTCGATTATTGGACATTGGCCGCATCAGACGTCCTGGCAGAAACGTCTCCACCGCGCGTCCATCGTCATGTGCATCACGTCTATATTGATCCCTGAGGTACGACTTCTGTGGAAATAAAATATATTCAAGATATATAAGTTATATACAATTATATATTCGGCTTCCTTAATCAAAGTCAGCCCTAAATAATAAAGCCTGGCCCCCTTAATTCAAGTCTGTCCCAAAATTCGATTTTTTTAAATCATTTTAATTCCGCGTTAATTTCATTAACAATCCAATTTTAATTCGAGCATTTTGCTAATTCTATATAAACCCCAGATATATTTTAGTAAGATATATCTGAGATATATTATGAATAGATAAAAATATGTTTATTGTACTATAATCATAGCGGAAAAAAGTTCTATATCTCTTATATATTTTCAAATAAACGTTTATTTCCATGTGGGGAAATAAAATATGGAAATAAAATATATTCAAGATATATAAGTTATACACAATTATATATTCGGCTTCCTTAATTAAAGTCAGTCCTAAATAATAAAGCCTGGCCCCCTTAATTCAAGTCTGTCCCAAAATCAGATTTTTTTAAATCATTTTAATTCCGCGTTAATTTAATTAACAATCCAATCTTAATTCGAGCATTTTGCTAGTTTTATATAAACCACAGATATATTTTAGTAAGATATATCTGAGATATATTATGAACAGATAAAAATGTTTATTGTATTATAATCATAGCGGAAAAAAGTTCTATATCTCTTACATATTTTCAAATAAACGTTTATTTCCATGTGGGGAGGACGAGGGTTGTGGCTGAAAATCAATCTTACGAAAAATCGGTACACCGGACAAATGGAAAACTTTCAAATGTCCCTCGTTCTCGGGACTGCCCAGTTAGTTGAGTCTGCATTTCGGCTCTACGCTTTAAAAACATCCATGCTCTGTGATGCAGTTGATCACCCTGTTCGACGTGTGGGGCGGGGACATCGACATTGTGCTCGAATGCATTCCACCCCTTGGCCTTCATGTGATCAACTTGGTCAAGTGGACTAACTGCGTCTTCAATATGGACAAGGTACAGAGTGTAAGCTGATAAAAATCAGAACCCGCTTATTAATCTTTTTCGTCGAAGTACATCCAGTTTACCGCTAGGTGTTCCACTGTCACCGGGGGGTAGAAACCATCATCAATATGACACGAATTAACCGAAATTATTGAGCTAAATTTGTGTTTGACCAATAACGGAGCAAAATGAAGGCAGTCTCAATACGTCACGTTACTACAGAAAATAAATTCTATCGGCAGTAGTTATTTATAATTGCTGGTGTGACAACATTGTCTGCTAAATTTTAATTTAGCACAATATTTAGAAGATAATGCCAACATTTTTGGCATTACATCTGATTAAAAATATCTAAGGAATTTCTTGCACATTTAATAAGGCACAAAAGTTCAGATTATGAAGATTAATTTTTGTTTCAAAGAGCGATTTCGGTTATTATTTCATAAGTGCCGACCCTTCTTTTTGTTTGATTTATGTTTATTTTCTTGATCAGTTAGCCCGGTAACTAATCGTCAAACTTTATAATAGCAACAGGACCATCTTTAACTATAATATAATAAATAATTAACCCTCAAAGTTCACAAACGTCGATATCCAAGGACTATCTTGATAGTCCTAAAAGATGACTGCTGTTTTTATTACCAAACTAGGTATCAGACATTTTTGGTAGTTAACGTAAAACCGATGTTGATTGTACCCCCGGGCGGTAAACATCGCCTTGGTGGGAACTTTGCTGTTCAGTCTTTGACGAAAAAGGTTAACTGCTGATCAGCTCCAAAAATGCATATATCTGTTTTATTGTTTCATTGTCATATATCTGAATCATCAATTCCACATTGCCGAAGTCAAAGGAGTTACTCGTGCGAATGGAAAGCGACTGGCGATCTCGAGACAAGGAAAGAGGAAGCGACATACTGCGGAATTACGCCGAGCGAGGGAGAATTATCACAGTAGGATACACTTGTGAGCAAAATTCTGAGCGCAAAAGACGCAATTATCTCCTCGACTTTTCAAAACGGACTCATGACTCTTCCCTCCATTGCCCAAAGACTACATGTACGTAAGCGCGTTTCTGTACGTTTGTCTGCCTCTGATCCCGTTGCTTCTCGACGTCGTGAAGCCTCTCAACGAGTCACGACCCCTGGAGTCTCTCTTCCAAGTGGAATACTTTGTCGACCAAGAGCGATACTTCTTTCCGATTTTCCTTCACGCGTTTATAACGACCTTCACGTCGATAACGATCGTCGTCGCCTTTGACACCATGTACGGTGCCTACATGCAGTATGCCTGCGCTTTGTTCGCTGAATTGGGGTAAGTCGCGTAGAGAAGACGGGAATAGGAGCCCAATGCGGAACGCTTAAGGAAAAAAGGGTCCTTCGGTGCCAATAGTGTAGATCTCTTGTTTTTTGAAGATGAGGTTCCAAGCGGTTTTACAAAAAAAAAAAAAAACAAAAAGAACAACTTTTTGATAAAACAACTTTTTGATAAAAATATATTAATCAATTTTATTAATGTAGATACAATAAATAAGTAAAATGTTGCGGTGTCGTTTTTCTCGGCATGCGTCCTATTCATCAATTATGCGAATTTCCGTTCATCAACAACTTGTTTACAAAATCGTAATATCCCGTATACTACGATTTAAAAAGAAAGTTTTTCCGTATTGGACACCTTTCCCCTAAAGGTGGACCACGTTTTTCTTAACACCATCAATTTCCCGTTTCGCACGTCCGTCCAACTCCCGGCGCTGTTTTGACAACATGTGCAGTGCTTATTGCGGTGCAAACCAAATTACTCGGGCGAGCACAGAGACTGTCGGGGAAATTAAGAGTACCGAAAGCGTCCTGTGTCGTCGAATTGAGAAAAGCGAGGCCCCACTATAGGTAACATTTTTTTGTCGACACTTCTTCTGCCATCTCGGTTCCATTTGTGTTGCAGCGAACAACTGGAGAACAGCGCAAAAGACATGAAGGACAAACTTGAAGATTTGCGTGTGAGCAAGTGCGATGACTATACGTATCATAACATCGTAAGATGCATAAAGAAGCACAAAAAAGCCATAGAGTACGTGAACGATCAGACGGTTGAAAAATGAATCACAAACAACGAACACAATAATTACTCTTGACTCTTCTTCAATTCATATAGATATGCCGACATCCTGGAATCTACGTACACGACATATTTTTTCTTTGTAACCGGGACCAACATTTTTCTGATGAGTTTCACGGGAGTGCAAGTGAGTGCGGGACGGTCATGTCGGTTGCAGAGATGTCAAGCATTCGTTACATTTAAATGAACACTTTTTTCTCTTTACCCTATCATTTGTTTACTATTAAATGTTTAGTGAACGTGGCGTACACATTATATAAGTCAATGTTTCAAATGTATCAAAAATCATTAAAACACATTTTTGGAAATAAATTTCATGAAAAAGGATAATAAAAAGTAAATGTAACGAAGAAAAGTAACGATCGCTTCTTTCGTCGTTACTTGTTTCTCGTTACATTTGTTTTTTACGATTTGTCGTATGAAATTTATTGCCAAAAATGTGTTTTAAGGATTTTACATTGAGTTAAAACCTTGCGTTATATAACGTGCAGGCCACGTTTCCAAGCGTTTAATGATAAACAAATTATAGGATAGATAAGAATAAGTGTGTATTTAAAGTAACGATTGACATTTCGGGTCGGTTGTCGCCTCCGAGCGAGAATTTTATTTCGCGTGATTTATTTTTTACATGCAGACGGTGATGAAACTGGAGGATATCGAGCTGGCAATGAGATACGGCAGCTTCACGCTCGGACAGATAGCGCACGTGTTCTTCGGTTGTTGGCACGGTCAGATGATGATAGATCACAGCCTGCACGTCAACGAAGCCATGTAACGAGAGTCAAAGTCAAACCAAGACAGGAGGTCTTGTGTCGCATTCCATGAGAATTGTTGTTATTTTTTCAGATACAATTCGGCTTGGCACGGGTCCTCATTTCGGTCCCGAAGGCTCATCATACTGATAATGATGAGGAGCGCGCGTCCTTGTCAACTGACAGCGAGGAATTTATTTTTCATATCACTGGAGACATTCAGCACGATTCTCAAAACGTCCATGTCGTACTTTACGGTTCTGACATCTCTGCGCTGAGGGATACAACGGGCTGAACGTTATCCGACTCTCTAGATTCCTGTAACTGCAAACTTGAGTGATCACTTACTTTTTCAAATGTCTCGTTTGTTTATTTTTCCGTACACAGCATCTTCAGCTTTTTGTACATCCCAAACCGTTCATCCATTTACCCTTCGTTCCCTCCCATTTTCCTGACCCCTTGTGCGGCCCTGCAGCCGTCTTACCCCATAACGTATCGTATTTGCCGAGGACAGGGAAATTGCGGGAAACCTATGCCGATATAAACAACTACAAACTATTCTGGACCCTCCACACCCGTTTTCGACGAACTACAAACAAAACGAAGCTACTAGAAACAACTACAAACAATTCTGGACCCTCTACACTTGTTCTCGACGAACTACAATTGAAACGAAGCAACTACAACAAACACAAACGACAACAACAACATAAACACCACAACAAACAACAACAAACTACAAACTACAAACAATTCTGGGCGCTCCGCACCTGTTCTCACTGAACTACAAACGAAACGAACCAACTACAACAAACACAAACAACAACAACAACGCAAACACCACAACAAACAACAACAAACTACAAACAAGTACAAACAATTCTGGGCGCTCCGCACCTGTTCTCACCGAACTACAAACGAAACGAACCAACTACAAACAACTACAAACGAAACCATACTAATGCAAACTATAAGCTACTAATTCCACGGGATGTCCCCGTGGAATTGATACACAGCACACATTGACTTATTTAGTTATTTGCAGTTGTTTGTAGTAGCGATTGTTTTGTTTGTAGTTTGTTGACTACCAATATGGCGTCAAAATACTGCATGGGTTGGCTCCAAACCCGTTTATAGTTGTTTGTCGTAGCGTCTCTTTCGTTTATAGTGCTTCGGAAAGACCCGAAAAAAAAAGAAAAATTAAACTACGTTACAACTTTCTTCCTTTCGACTACAGACAGACGGAAATTCTAGTATTACAATCAACTACAAACGATTCACTACCGATGTGCCATACCAAATTTCAGTTCCGCCAAGTTCGGTGGATGGTCATTTTTTGACAATGTAGAACTTTTTTTTGGCTCAACTACAAACGAAATAATTATTACTACCAACAACTACATACGAAAATCTATAAGATTGCTTCATCCTAAGTCCCTGGTGGCAATACGAGTAAACTCAGAGCACGGCCACCGAGAGCGCTTAGCAGCGCCTCCTTCTGGTGATTCAGTGCACCAGAAAGTGCTTGGCTATCGGTCACCATAGGCGCTATAAGAACCAGCGTGGAAGACACCGTCAAAGCCGAACCACAGACCGACCGTCCACCCATCACCGGGAGGTATTCGGGCGTGGATTTAATAGTGGGATCCAAACCATCAGGATTGCAGAAAAAATACTTCGAAAAATTTCCGTTGATGTCGGACGGGAATCGAACGCGGGTCCGCTGCGTGCAAATACCCGGACCTCATCCACTGAGTCACCGGCTCCCCTTATTTAGTCATGACTAAATAAGGAGCTAGTCATCCCCTAACATATTTTTTTACGAATTCTGTATTTTGTAAATTAAGCTTGTGTCTCACAATTATATTTTTGCAATATTTGTGTTACTAATAAGTCAGCCTTTGTATTTACGAAGAGAATCACCGAGAGGACCGACGGCGACCCAACCTTCGAGCCGTTTAGGTATTTTCGCTTGGTTTATAGCAGGGCTCGATCCTCCGTTGGGCTGGCGACAGACTCGAATATGCAGAGTTAAAATAATCGTTCCTACGGAGGACTCGGCGTGTGACCGAAGTTTCTTCGTGATGTGTCTGATGTAAAAGTCAAACGGCGGACTTACAACGTGACAAATAAGTTTTTCATTTGAAGGCATAATGGAAGGCAATCAAAAGTAGTTACGTGCCTACGAAACTCTTAGTCGAGAATTGAGGCCGTGGTACATTTGGACTATCCACGCCAAAGAAACTTCCATAACATTGTCAACCCCGGTAAATAGAAAGCTACTCCTTACAATTATGAAACTCAATAGCTATGACTTTGTTAGGCGCTCGTAGAAATTGTGTCCAGGACATGGAATAAATCGGTAAGTCGAGACACTGAGAAAATCTAGTTGACAAGACGTCGTGGAGCGGCGATGGATTTGTTCGAGACGCCGTATTACAGACTGAACAAACGATTATTATCGATTATCGGGCACTGGCCATATCAGTCCACGTGGAAGAGAAGGCTGCACCGGACACCAATAATTCTCTGTCTTTTGACTATAATGATTCCGGAGGTGAGTATCAAGACTCGGAAAAAATAAATCACTTTTTTGGCGTTACAATCGCATAAAATCGATAAAAATGTTGTCTTGTAGTTCATAAAGTTGTACGAAGTCTGGGGCGATCTCGACACCGTCTTCGAGTGCATCCCACCTCTCGGGCTTCACGCAATCAACGTTACAAAGTGGATCAACTGCGTTGTCAATATCGACAAGGTACAAGTACGACGGTCGGGCGATCTTGAAGAAAACAATTTTCCCAGCAGCAGTGGTAACTTTTGGTATTACGTTGTTCTGAAGCTGAAGAAATTGCTTGTGCACATGGAACTGGATTGGAAGGCTCGAGATGGAGGAAACGACAGTGCTACTTTGCGGAAATACGCGAAAAGAGGGAGACTTCTGACCATAATCTACACGTGTGAGTTTTTTTTTTTACTTATTATTGATAGATAATGATGTGGATACTCGGTGATAATTGTTCCAACAATACCTTGAATGTTTTCAATTAGGACTACGTTAATGAGACATGCTGAATAAAATAAACAATTACATTGACATTGCATCTTACCTTTAATCTAACCGATTGTGTCGGTTACATTTTAGTACTTTGTGATACAAGGGCGGAAAAGCGACCATTATTCACAGGGTGGGAAGTTGACGGCACGAGTGAGGCTCGTGAGATCGATTACACAACCGTCGTAAGATGATCGCTCTCTCGTCCTAGTATCACATGATACTTTTTGTAAAAAAATCCATGAGAAGTGCTACCGAGTGTAATTTCGCGCGCGTGCGAGAAGTGTTTCCAGTGCGAGAAATGCGTGCGAGAAGTAAAATTGCATCATTTGCTATAAATCGTTACTTACGCCACGCGCGGCAGGCAAGAGAACTTTTCACTTTTAGCACTTTTCATGCATGCGTTACATGCGAACTTTTGCGCTTTTCATGCATGCGTTACATGCGAACTTTAGCACTTTTTATCCATGCGTTACAAAATAGTATATTACGGTACGAGTGCGATGAAACTTTTTCGAGACGAGTGTGAGTTTGCGGCACGAGCCAAAGGCGAGTGCTGCAATCATATGAGTTGAGAAAAAGCTTCTCGCACGAGTTTCGTATACAATTTTATCACACACGTGCGAGAAGTGCGACTTCTCGGACGCGAAACGAAGCGGAGCGTGTGAGAAGTAGGCACTTCTCGCACCGTGTGACATAAAATATATTATATTATAAGAGTTATTTGGCTTGCATTTGTTACAGACTACATGTTCATCAGTGCTGCATTGTACGTTTGTGTCCCTGCCATACCGTTCATTCTCGACGCGATCAAACCTCTCAACGAGTCGCGTCCACGCGAATTTCTATTTCGCACAGAATACTTCGTCGATCAAAATGCGTACTTTGTCCCGATATTCGTTCACGCGCTGCTAACAAACTTCGTATCAATAACAATTATCGCGGCCGTCGATACTATGTATGGTACATACGTGCATTACGCTTGCGCTTTATTTGCGGAATTGGGGTGAGTAACGACGGAATGATGGAAAGCAAAACTGAATTTTGTTTAAAAACTATGTGGTCGAATATTTAGACAGCAATTGGAAAGTGGCTTGGAAAATAATGTCCGCCGCCTGAATGTGGCCAAAGCGAAGGACCGTAACTATCGTCACGTCGTCAGATGTGTGAAGAAGCAGAAAAAAGCCATTGAGTATGCATAATCCAACCGCTTTTTATCAATATTAGTTATTAATATATCATAGTCTTTACGCCTTGTTCTGAAGTTAGTCCTGACCCAATGATAATGGATCAAGAATCATTTTGAAGTGTTTATGCCTATTGATGTATTGTTTATTCATGGAGAAAGCTTTGTTTTCAAAAGTTAATTAGGTTTGCTTAAAAAATACGCAATTTTTGCATTATCGAATACTTATTTATAGCTCTTTGATCTGAAAATGACTGCAATGACTGAAAATCAATGATTTTAACTGCATTTTTGTTCGATTTATTAAGCTCTTTTTCTAATATGCTTTTCCACCTTTTTTCAAATTATTAGATTCTGTAACCTCCTGGAGTCCACGTACTCGGTCTATTTTCTGTTTGTCACCGGAGTAAGTATCCTGCTTATGAGCTTCACCGGTGTACAGGTAAGGCGTGTTCTTGCTGTAAATTCTGTTAATTCCGCGTTATGACGGTCATTTATTTTATTCTCTAATTCGTTGCGTCTTGCGCAGACAGTGTTAAGAATGAAAGACCCCCAATTGGCGATACGATACGGTTCCTACACTCTCGGACAGATTGTACACGTTTTCTTCGGCTGTTGGCACGGTCAATTGCTGATTGACCACAGTTTCCACATCAATGACGCCATGTAAGAAAAATGAAAATTGTTGTAAAATTTAATAAAACTATGTACTTTACTCGGTGCGGCTAAAGACTTTTTACACTTTGTGAAGTAAAGACTTGTACAACACTCCTTAAAAAAAAAACATATTCTCATCTCGTGCTGCAAACGCACACTCGTCAGAAAAGTTTTACCGCACTCGTGTCATAATATACTATTAATCTTTGTTTCAGATACAGTTCCAAATGGTACGTGTCGTCGTATCGATCTGTGAAAGTTTTAACAATTATGATGATGAGAACCGCGAGGCCCTGTCAATTATCGGCTGGCAAATTATTTTTCGTACATTTAGCAACCTTCAGTACGATTCTTAAAATGGCTATGTCGTATTTCACGGTACTGAGATCCTTGCGGTGAGAAAACAATTTCGGCTGAATACACGAATAATATAATGTGCAGTGATATGAAATTTGAATATATTATTTAGTATACGTCAACTTAATATATTTCTGCGCATATTGTCATAGTGAATTAAATATACATTAAGAATATATGAAATACTGTAATGCATGTACATCTCAATATATATCACATATACTTTTGAATACACCCAAACATATACACAACATAAGTAATGTTTCGCAGAAAGTATCTTTTATATTTGAAAGTATGTGTCTCAACATGCTTTAAATATACTTTTTGTCCATGGGAGACATTCGAATTGGTGAGAATATGTATTTAGCGAATGCAAATAACGAATACTTAGCTGTAAGATTCTTGTCATCAATCCACAAAATAATGTTGATTTAAGGTTGTTAAAACGGCGGTGTGTCACACAATTCTGCGTTCGACGGAAGAACGAATAATCGAAAATAATATTCTCGCATTTTTCATAAGTCTCGCGAACTGCAAAAAAGGTAATTGGCAGAAGAAAGGGAAATATTAAAGATTCCAGTGAAAAGAGATTTTTTTCATTGCCCGGTCGATATTCTGAGGAATCTAGAATCGTGAACACGTCAGGCAACCTCACGGGCCGCGAATATCCACATGGAGTGAAAAGACAGCTTTCAGTCCAGACTTATTCAATCGATATGCAGGAGACACAGAATGTTTTGACCGTAGTCGCGAACAATGTATCAGTGAGCGAGTGTGTTTTACTGAGGGAATTCTTAATAGAGGGTTTAATTGCTGGTAGACGAATTGCTCGAGCGTGTTTTTATTTCACGAATGGGAAAACGAAAACTGTTAGTAACTCTCGTCAGTATCGACTAAGACGCGACAGCACGATGATTGACTTCTTTCAAGGTCGACAGTATAGAGTGAATAAGTGCCTTTTGTTCTATCTCGGACAGTGGCCTCTTCAGACGCCTCGAGAAAGACGATTTTTCAGGTCATTAACGATTATCCTCGTCGGCAGCATTCTCGTTCCTAAGGTGAATAATCGTTTTCTCAATGTTAATGATCACACAAATAAAAACCCCCTCTTATCACAGCTAATAAAGTTCGTGGAGTGTCTGGGCGATGTTAATGGCATGATCCAATGCCTTCCAGTCTTGGGTCTACACGTTTTGAGTGTCGCAAAGTTCAGCAATTATGTTATCAACGCCAAACAGGTTCGATACTCTCGTTTCGTCTACGCTCATTTAAGGGGAGGCTAAAGGCTATAAAACAAAATGTGTCGGTATACTTGTCATACTTTGACAAGTCATTTGCATCGGCAAATTTATCAAAATTTTAGATCCAATCGTTCTCCGCTGTTGTTTTTCACAATGTTGTCAGACATGCGCCAAAATACTCTTTGATTTACTAGGAAGAGGGCCCTGCTCGTGTTTTTGAAGACTATGAAGCACAAAAGTAATTATAAATTACTTTATTATGGCAGCTTTCGCGTGGTAAATGTTCTGCAATTTTTATTTTGTCGTTTTGCGAAAAATAAAGTGGGGCCCTCTTCGTGCAGTCATGCTGGAGTGATTGTCAAAATTTCATTCAAATTGATTCAGCCATTTTCGCGTACGATTGGATCTAAATTCTCAGGTGTAAGTGTCGGTATTTAGCCTCCGCTTAATGTGTCGACGAGATGGATTCCTAAAAATGAAACTTTAGATGAGGCAGCTGACATACCGAATTCAAGAGGACAGGCTCGATGCAGCCGACAATTTCCAAGACACGATCCTGACACGCTATGCCGAGCGGGCCAGGCTGCTCACCATAACTTATGGATGTAATTATCCTTTTTCGTACGATCCCACGTTACGATCTCATTGTTTTCATCAAACCTATCGTCACAGCTTACCTGTTCGCCACCCTGTGGACGTATCTGTTGATGCCAGCGGTGCCGATACTCCTTGACATTTTTGCGCCCCAGAATACGTCTCGCGAACGGATCACCCTCTATGAAACAGAATATTTCGTAAATCCAGACAAATATTATTTTTGGATTATTATACATGCTTACATCACGATGCCTCTGTCCGTTGGCATGATTATTGCCTTTGATACGATGTTTGCTGTCTACATACATCACGCGTGCGGTATTTTCTCCTCTTTGGGGTAAGATAATTATTCAATAACTAGTCTGCAAGAGGCATTCCACCTGATTTCGACTTCGGCCGGACCTGCGACCCCTCCGATTGGGTCCGCAATTTTTTATATGATTGACATAACTCTATTTTTTGTTTTTTTATTTTCGTGTAATTTTAGTTATCTACTATTTGTTCAAACAAGTAATAACGACAATTTAGAAATCTGGAAAAAGTTCTGAAAATCCTGTTTTTGCAAATAACAATTTTTTATTATCAAGCCGGAGTGGACCGTCGAAAAAATAGTAACTTGATGATGGGTAGTGACAAGAAAATCTTTGTGTGCAACACATGACTTTTCAGAATTCTTTCAGATTTTCTCAGATTTTTGCTAATGAATAAATAAATTCATTGGCAAAAGACTGAAAAAATTCTGAAAAGTCATGTGTCACACACAAACATTTTCTAGCTATTGCCCATCGTCAAGTTACTGTTCTCACAACTTTTCCCCAATTTTTTCCATTTTTATGTTTTTCAAAAGGCTTAACCTATAGAAGGGTTCAACGGCCCATTTCGGCTTGATAACCAAACAAATGTATTTGTGAAAACAGGATTTTCAGAAATTTTTCAGATTTTTAAATGTCTCTTTATTACTTGTTTAAACAAATCGAAGATAATTAAAATTGTAAAAAATAAATAAATAAAAAATTAGTGCTTTTTGGAGTTATCAATCATATAAAAAATTGTGGACCCAGTCGGAGGGGTCGAGGGTCAGACCCAGGTCGACACCAAGTGGAATGCCTCATAAGTATCAAGACGTTTCCATGTACATTATGAATGCAGTGATCCAATCTTTTTTTTTATCAGAGCACGGTTAACGAGCCTCGGTGACACAGATAACAGGAGAATAGAGAAATCCAAAGACCCAACGAAATGTCGCGACCAGGCTTATGAAAATATTGTCGCCTGCATAAAAATGCACAAACAAGCAATTGAGTGAGAATGATTTTTTTTATCTTGTGTTTGACTTACAAAATCCGTACAGTATATTAATAATTACGTTTTTATTTATTGCCAGGTTCGCCACACTACTTGAATCTTCATGTTCCATATGCTTTTTTTTTGTAATTGGGACTTGTATCCTGATGATCACTTTAACTGGGTATATGGTGAGTGACGAAACATGTAATGTTGCATTCAAATGGCAATTGATGCAAATGTTTATTTTCTTTTTTTGTTACTAATAATTAGACAGTGACGAATTTAAGTGAACCCGGGGAGTCCATAAGATTCGGAGCTTTCGCCCTCGGCGAAATAATTCATTTGTACTATCTGTGCTGGCAGGGACAAGAGCTTATGGATCATAGCGAACACATTTTTCAGGACGCGTGAGTATTTTTTAATATTTACATTTCTTATCCATCCACCCTAATTTTTACCCCAATCAATTGATTGGGAATATTGAAATATGACAAAGATGTTTAATGATTTATCGCATTTACAGTTACAACGTTGAATGGTATGACATATCAACGAGTTCTAAGCGACTTTTGATTCTAATAATGCTGCAGAGCTCGAGACCGTGTAAGATCACAGCCGGAAAGATATACGTTTTGTCACTGGAAAATTTTACTACGGTAAGCAATCAGCAGAGTCAGTGGCAAAACGTCATTTATTAATACAATTACACAAAAGCCTGATTTAAAACGTCTTTCACGTTCCATTTTCCACAAGGCACTGAAGACATCGATGTCCTACTTTACCGTTATGTTGTCGATGCAATGAAAGGACGGCGAGACTGCACGGCCGACTCATTGGAAAAAGCTTCGCTTACCATGTCGCAAATCCAAGGTGTAATGTAATTTTCGTACTGAATCGGAAGAACCGATGCTTACATTGTAACAAGAAACATACTATCTGTAAGAAATATAGTTTTGTATTGTCGCTTTTACGTGCTGGAT
The DNA here is from genome assembly GCA_963932165.1 of Pimpla rufipes. NCBI lineage: Eukaryota > Metazoa > Arthropoda > Insecta > Hymenoptera > Ichneumonidae > Pimpla > Pimpla rufipes. The sequence goes on from OZ010637.1 coordinate 17,178,672, forward strand.
CTAATTGTCACTCGAATGAACTGGCATCACGGGTTTAATAATTAGCCTTTCTTCTCTCCTTTCGAAATAAAAATGTACGTGATGAATATACGGCGTGACCAAAGCTTCGTAGCACGTGCAAGTGAGTTTGCAAGGTATGACTTCGTTCCTTGGACCTCATGATAAAAGTTTTGCGCGATACTCGTAGACGGACACGCAGTGGAAAAAATTGTCACTCGACTGAAGTGGCATCACGGGTTTAATAATTAGCCTTTCTTCTCCGTCTCAAATAAAAATGTACGTGATGAATATACGGCGTGACAAAAGCTTCGTAGCACGTGCAAGTGAGTTTGCAAGGTATGACTCCGTAAATTGGACCTCATGGTAAAAGTTTTGCGCGATACTCGTAGACGGACACGCAGTGCAAAAAATACTTCAATGAGAAAAAGATATTAATTATTGTTCGCCGATATTCTCAGGAATTAAAAACCATGAACACTTGAGGTAACTTCACGTGCTGCTGATATCCACACGGAGTGTGAATACTTGCAGCTTTCATTCTAGACTTATTCAATCGATATGCAGGAGACATAGTATCTTTTGAATGAAGTCGCGGATTCATGTAAGCAGTGAGCGGGTGTTTTACTGAGAGAATTGTTAAGGGGGTTTAATTGCTGGTAGACGAGTCGCTCGAGTGTGTTTTCATTTCACGAACGGGAGAACTAAGTATGTGTGTCAGGAGACAAAGTATGTTTTGAATGAAGCTGCCTGTAAATGTAAGCAGTGAGCGGGTGTTTTACTAAGAGAATTGTTAATACTGGGTTTAATTGCTGGTGGACGAGCTGCTGGGGCGCGTTTTTATTTCACGGTCGGGAAAACGGACACTGTTGGTGACTCTCATCAGTATTGACTAAGACGTGACAGCACGATGATTGATATCTTTCAGGGTCGACATTACAGAGTGAATAAATTCCTTTTGTCCAATTTCGGACAGTGGCCACTTCAGACGCCTCGGGAAAAACGACTTTTCAGGTCATTAACGATTATCCTCGTCGGCAGCATTCTCGTTCCTAAGGTCAATAATCGTTTTTTCCATGTTAATATTCACGCAAATAAAACCCTCTCTTGTCACAGCTAATAAAGTTCGTGGAGTATCTGGGCGATCTTAATGGCATGGTCCAATGCCTTCCAGTCTTGGGTCTGCACGCTTTAAGTGTCGCGAAGTTCAGCAATTGTGTTATTAACGCCAAACAGGTTCGATGCTCTCGTTTCGCCTACGTTGATTTAATGTGTCGACAAAATGAATTCCTAAAAATGAAACTTTAGATGAGGCAACTGACATGCCGAATTCAAGAGGACAGGCTCGATGCAGCCGATAATTTCCAAGACACGATCCTGACACGCTATGCCGAGCGGGGCAGGCTGCTCACCATAACGTATGCATGTAATTATCCTATTTCATAGGATCGCACGTTACAATCTCATTGTTTTCATCAAATCTATCGTCACAGCTTACGTGTGCGCCACCCTATGGACGTATCTGTTGCTGCCAACGATACCTATACTCCTGGATTTTTTTTCGCCTCAAAATATGTCCCGCGAACGGATCACCCTTTATGAAACAGAATACTTCGTGAATCAAGACAAATATTATTTTTGGATACTCATACATGCTTACATCACGATGCCTCTGTCAGTTGGCATCAATATTGCCGTTGACACGATGTTCGCTGTTTACATACATCACGCGTGCGGTATTTTCTGCGCTTTGGGGTAAGATTCAGTGACAAATCTATAAATATCACCACTAGGATGTTAAAAAGTGATTATATATTTTTTTTTATGTTAAAGTATGTATACTGACCGCAATATTCTCCTCCTATCAAAAGACGTGGTAGCGTCTCGACGCCAAGTATTAAAAGAAATCTATATGCCGCCTCACAAGACTCCTCACGACCGAGACGCTAGCGCCATTCTTACTTTACAGTACGTTCATTCTTTTTCGTTTGCTACGAAATTCTAACTGGAATTATGTGAGTCAATACATCGCAGACGAAAAATGTGTCAGGTTCCATTTTTTTTTCTCTTTCGAATGAGCTCTGTTTCAATCAAATCAGTGCCTGCAGTGCTGATATCTGGCCAGTTATAATTTTGTTAAATATTATAAACATTATAAACATTATAAATATTATAATTTTATAAAATATAAAACTTTGTTTTTTGTTAATAATAATTAACGAAAAACTTGGCATGTCAGAGACACATCAAGTTTTTAATAATTCATCAAGTCACTGGCGCGCCAAGTTTTTTACAGCGAATTATCTACTGATGATCTGCTGATGATAATACATGTTATTTGGCTAATATATTGCATTTGTTTTATTATTTTTAAAGGAAATTTATTTATTGTGAAATTTTTTCTCTAAGGGATGGCTACTCTTTTAATACTTAGCGTACCATTGTTGTTTTTAATTCCTTGAAATTTGTTGAAAAACGAAGATCTTGATTGAGGCACCTCTAAATATTATTTGTCAGCGAATTACTAAGCATAATCGATTATTATGAAGACCGAAGAAAAGTGCGGTAAAAGGTAGAAATAACGAAAAAAAAAACGAAAAAATAGCAATTTTTGTCTTAATTTCGGTCTCTTACTGCTTATTATCGCCCTATTCTTTGGTCTGCATGGCTTAAGCTTGAGAGGTTGGCCTAACAATCGACCGCGCCAAAGGAATTCGCTGACAAATAATATTTAGAGGCGGCTCAATCAAGATCTGTTTTTCAACAACTTTGAAACAAAAAAAAATGTTTAAATATGCGCGTACTCTGTACAGTAGGATGATATTGCGGTCAGTGTAAATACTTTTATAAATGCATTTTTTTTACCTGACTCATTCTCAGTCTTGATTACGGTAATTTTTTTTACCCTAATCAAGACGTTTCCATGCACGTTATGGATACAGTGTGGCAATCAAATTTTCTTTTATCAGAGTACGATTAACGAGTCTCGGTGGCACAGATAACAAGAGAATAGGGACATCGAAAGATTCAACTAGATGCAACGACAAGGCTTACGATGATGTTGTCGCATGTATAAAAATGCACAAACAAGCCCTTGAGTGAGTACGATTTTTTGTCATTGTGTTTGACTTACAAAATCCGTATAGTACAATGATAATTGCATTTTTATTCATTGCCAGTTTCGCCTCACTACTTGAATCTTCATGCTGTGTATGCTATTTTTTTGTAATTGGGATATGTGTCCTGATGATTACTTTAACTGGTTATATGGTGAGTGACGAAACATATAATTTTGCATTGAAATGCCAATTTATGCAATTATGTTTATTTTGCTTTTTTTTACTAATAATTAGACAGTGACGAATTTAGATGAACCCGGGGAGTCAATAAGATTCGGAGCTTTCGCGCTCGGCGAAATAATCCATTTGTTCTATCTCTGCTGGCAGGGACAAGAGCTTATGGATCATAGCGAACACATTTTTCAGGACGCGTGAGTATTTTTTAATATTTACATTTCTTAACCATTCGCCCCAATTTTTACCCCAATCAATTGATTGGGAATATTTAAATATCACAAAGATGTTCAATGATTTATCGCATTTAAAGTTACAACGTTGAATGGTATGACATATCAACGAATTCTCAGCGACTTTTGATTCTAATCATGCTGCAAAGCTCGAGACCGTGTAAGATCACAGCCGGAAAGATATACGTTTTGTCGTTGGAAAATTTTACTACGGTAAGCAATCAGCAAAGTCAGTGGCAAAACGGCATTTATTAATTCAATTTCACAAAAGCCTGATTTAAAATGTCTTTCACGTTCCATTTTCCACAAGGCACTGAAGACATCGATGTCTTACTTTACCGTTATGTTGTCGATGCAATGAAAGGACGGCGAGACTGCGCGGCTGGCTCGTTGGAAAAGAACCGACGCTTACATCGTAACGAGAAACATATTATCTGTAAAAAATATAGTTTTATATTCTTACTTTTACGTAATGAATCTAATTGTTACTCGAGTGAATTGGCACCACGCATTTGGTAATTTGCCTTTCCTCTTCTTCTTCTTCCCAAATAAAAATGTACGTGATGAACCTACGGCGCGACAAAAGCGTCGCAGTGTAACACGTGCGAGCGAGTTTGCAAGATATGACTTCGTAGCTTGGGCTTCATGGTAAAAGTTTTGCGCGATACCCGCCGTCGGACGTGTTCCAGACACGCAGTCGTGCGGCATTCACAAGCACAGAGTCGCTGCGGTCGACGGAAATGTGCGGTAGAAAAAAAATACTGCAGTAAGACAAAAAAAAAATTAATTATTGTCCGGTAAAAATTCTCGGGAACCGAAAATCGTGGACACTTGAGGTAACCATGTACCGATGATATCCATATGGCGTGATTAGTCACAGCTTTCAGTCCAGACTCATTCAATCGATATGCAGGAGACATAGTCACCTTACAAAGTATCTTTGCAATGCAGTCACGAACAGATAAATAGAAGCACTAAGCGGGCTACTGTTTTACTAAGAGAATTGTTAATAGAGGGTTTAATTACCGGTGGACGAGATGTTCGAGCGTGTTTTTATTTCACGAAGGGGTAAGCGAAAACTAGAGGTAACCCTCGTCAGTATTGACTGAAACGCGACAGCACGATGATCGACTTCTTTCAGGGTCGACATTACACAGTGAATAGGCGACTTTTGTTCTGCCTCGGACAGTGGCCCCTCCAGACGCCTCGAGAGAGACGATTTTTCAGATCGTTAACGATCATTCTCGTCGGCAGCATACTCGTTCCTAAGGTGAATAATTATGACGTTGAAGTTTGCATCGTTGCAATGCCACGAAATGAAAAACAGCAAAATATTAAGGAACCCAAATTATTAAACCGGCTATAAGAATTTATTATAACGACTAAAAGTATGACGAAAGAAAATGATTTCACCCCCTCATGGGGATGAATTATTTACATTTTTATGGAATTAATACTTTGTTGTTTAATTTCGTTGCATTGCAACGATGCAAACTTTAACGTCATGAGTAATTGCTTTTATACCAGTCGGTGCGAGAAGTGCCTACTTCTCAAACGCTCCGCTTCACTTCGCGTGCGAGAAGTCGCACTTCCCGCACTAGTGCCATAAAATTGTATACGACACTCGTGCGAGAAACTTTTTCTCAATTCGTGTGATTGCAGCACTCACCTTCGGCTCGTGCTGCAAACTCACACTCGCCTCGAAAATGTTTCATCGCACTAGTATCGTAATATACTATCATACCACAGCGTGCGTAATGTACCTACTTTACGCACTAGTGCCATAAAATTGTATACGATACTCGTGCGAGAAACTTTTTCTGATCTCGTGTGATTACAACCAGTGTTGTAAGTCCCCATTACTTTAGGATTTAAAGTTTACACAACAGTTTATTTTTTAATTACGATTTTAGAATGATGACCGGTGGCGATTATAAAATGATACGTGAACTTTTGAATAGACATAAGAGAAACCGAGATCCTCATTAAATTTTCGAAGAAATCATGAGAAAAACGGGCAACCAAAGTCCTCCATTATTTTCGCAAAGCGTTAACGGTATTTCTCCATTTTTGCAATATCATTACTATCAAGTTTTACGGGAAATTAATATTTCCTGCCTCTGTTTAAAAGTTTACACATCGTATTATAATCATTACGAGTTATTATTACAAAAACACAATTGCAAAGCCAATCGCACCATGAATTAAATTTTTACAAAAATTCGGGATTTACAACTCTGATTACAACACTCGTCTTCAGTTCGTGCTGCAAACTCACACTCGTCACGAGAAAGTTTCATCGCACTAGTATCGTAATGTACTATCACGACACCAATATTTACGAAAATAAAAATTCTCCCTTGTTGCAGATAATAAAGTTCGTGGAGTGTCTGGGCGATCTCAATGGCATGATCCAATGCCTTCCAGTCTTGGGTCTACACATTATAAGTGTTGTAAAATTCGTCAACTATGTTGTTAACGCCAAACAGGTTTGATACTCCCATTTCGTTTGTGTTCGTTTAATGTGTAGATAACATGGTTTCCCAAAAATAAAAATTTAGATGAGACAACTGACGTACCGAATTCAAGAGGACAGAATGAAAGCAGCCGAGAGTTTCCACGACGCAATTCTGACGCGCTATGCCGAGCGAGGCAGACTGCTCACCATAACCTATGGATGTAATGACCCTGTTTCCTTAAATCGTTTGTTACAATCTCATTGTTTTCATCAAATCCATCGTCACAGCTTACTTGTTCGCCACCCTATGGACGTATCTGTTGATGCCAGCGGTGCCGATACTCCTGGACATTTTCGCACCCCAGAATGTGTCCCGCGAACGGATCACCCTCTATGAAACAGAATATTTCGTTAATCCGGAGAAATATTATTATTGGATAATCATACATGCGTACATCACGATGCCCCTGTCCGTTGGCATGATTATCGCCTTTGACACGATGTTCGCTGTCTATATACATCACGCGTGCGGAATTTTCTCCACTTTAGGGTAAGCATCACTGTAAAAAATTTGATATAAGATTATTACATTTACAAGACGGTGGATAGTAATGTTCATTTCATAAACGGAGTTCGTAAATTTAATGTACACTTGGATGGCAAGTTCTTCAACAGATTTGACAATTTTTCCAAGACTTCGTTGCATTATTTTACAAGCGTCTGAACTCAGTTTATACTAAACTTGTGCGACACTTTCAATGTAAAGAAGTATGTTAAAAATCAAATCAGGCTTGACTTTTACGAACCGGTAAAGTAATTTTCATATGCAAGTCTATGAATCATAACAATTATATACATGTATTGTAAATTTAAAGCCCAATCCAGCAAATTTAATAGAAAATTACTAAATTTACAATACTGTGGATATTGATCGTCATTTCATACACGAAGTTCGTAAATTTCATTTACACCAGGTTTGTGTATTTTTCAACATTTTTTACAGTGATCATTGTTTAACGATTAATCTATGAGTTTTAAAACAATTCCATGTACATTATGGATACAATGGCCCAATCTTTTTTTTTATCAGAGCACGGCTAACGAGCCTCTGTGCCGCCGATGACGACAGAATAAAGACACCCGTAGATCCAACCAGACGTAGCGACGAGGCTTACAACAGGATTGTCGCCTGTATAAAAATGCACAAACAAGCTCTCGAGTGAGTACGACTTTCTGTACTCGCGATTGACTTACGAAATCAGTATAGTGTATTGATAATAGCACTTTTATCCATTGCCAGGTTCGCCACACTACTTGAATCTTCATGTTCCATATGCTTTTTTTTTGTAATTGGGACATGTATCCTGATGATTACTTTAACTGGATACATGGTGAATGACAATACATATAACGGTACATTCGAACGACAATTTATGCAAATGTTTTATTTCGTTTTTTTTCCTCAATCTTAGACAGTGACGAATTTAGACGAGCCCGGGGAATCAATAAGATTCGGAGCTTTCGCGCTTGGCGAAATAATTCATTTGTACTATCTGTGCTGGCAGGGACAAGAGCTCATGGATCACAGCGAACAAATTTTCCAGGACGCGTGAGTATTTTTCATTAAACCTTTTTATTTTCGTTGTATCCTACATGGTTATCAATACAATACCCAAGTGAAAAAATGATATCAGGTTTATATGAAAGGATTTATATACAAGCTATATGCGAAAGTGGACATATAGAATTTTCATATATTTAGAATAATCTATATGAAATTATACTATAGAAACAAACATATTGTATATACTTTATATATACTATCAACAAATTCTGCAAAATTATCGGCAGCATGTAACTATATAATATCGATATATTTCATATAAATTATATAAAATATATATGAAAATTCTATATGTCCACTTTCGTATATAGCTTGTTTATGAAGCCTTTCATATAAACCTCATACAATTGTTTTACTTGGGTCCACCCTAATTATTACCAATTTCCATCTTAAATTCCCAATTTTTCATGGTTTATCGCACTTACAGTTACAACGTCGAATGGTATGACATATCAACGAGTTCCAAGCGGCTGTTGATTCTAATAATGCTGCAGAGTTCGAGACCGTGCAAAATCACAGCCGGAAAGATATACGTATTGTCGCTGGAAAATTTTACCATGGTGAGCATCCAGCAGAGCTAATGGCGAACCAGTGTTTATCAATTTCATTACACAAAAGCCTGGCTGAAAAACGTCTTTCACGTTCCATTTTCCACAAGGCACTGAAGACATCGATGTCTTACTTTACCGTTATGTTGTCGATGCAATGAGAGAGAGAACGGCGAGACTGCACGGCCGACTCGCTGGAAAAGCCACGATTACCGGGTCCCAATCCAATCTGTAATGTAATTTTCGTACTTAATCGCAATAACCGATGCTTATACATCGTAGTAAGAAACATACAATCTGTAAATAATATAGTTTTATATCCTCGCTTTTACGTTCTGGCTCTAATTGTCTCTCGAGTGTGTTGACACAACTCATCGAGTCATTCGCCTCTTCCTAAATCAACGTGCACGTGAGGATCACGTCGGGCGCGACAGACGCGCCGCGGTGCAAACACGTGCGAGCGAGTTTGCGAGGTACGACGGCTTCGTGGCGAATGTTTCGCGCGACGCGCGCCAGACGTGCGCGAGTCTTCCAGACGAGCAGTCGTGCGGCATCTGAACGCCAGGGAGTCGCTGCGGTCGACGCAGCCTGTGCGGTGTGAAGTGGGAAAGTGTAGATGGTGTGAAGTCAGAAGAGCAAGATGCATGTGAGCCAGCGATACCGACAGTAGGGTGAATGCACCAGTAATTGAACAGTCACCAGTGAATGAACAACAGCTTTTTGAGAATTCATGAGAAATTACGACGGCATGGATTAACATTAGATTCTTAATTTGTTTATTATTTCGCTATCTACGGCGATTATTTTGTCGCAGACGCCCATTTTCGACTAAAAGTGTAGGTCAGATTGGCCCGTTCTTTTACTGGTGTTTTTGGATTTTTCGCTTTTCGTATTTATTTTTGTACATTTTGCGGTAAAAATACGAGATTTTTTTAGCTGCATCACATAATTCAACGCTTTGGGCAATCGTTGAAATTTTTGCGAACAGTCTGAAAACATTGGATTTTATCAAAATCCATAATAATGAAATGGCTCATCTTAACTGTTCATTTACTGGTGACTTCACCCTACGGTGAATTGAATGATGTTGAAGTTTGCATCGTTGGAAAGCAACGAAATTCGGAAAAAATTATTCTAATTAACCTGAATGTTGAAATTAGGTGTAAAAAGTAATCATGACAATTAGTTACTATCGTGACTTTTTATACCTAACTTCATCATTTGGGTTAATTCGATTTTTTTCTGAATTTCGTTGTATTCCAACGATGTAAACTTCAACATCATTGAATTGAGCACGAGGGACACAGGAGGAATGTGTCAGCGACTCGCGAGACGCGGTGTGAGAGGGAAGGATTTCGAGGGTATTGACTGGAGGAGTAGAGTACGATTTATTTGATCCTGAGATATTAAATCCACTAAGGACCAGAGTCTTACAAAGTCGCCGAAGAATTTTACAAAAGCAGACGGTGAATAGAGAGTAAGTTAAGAGATGATATGAGGAGAGGAGAGAAGAAAAGAGGAAAACGATAGCCAGAAGAACGAATAGCAAAAAGCCGGACTGGTTTGCATTAAATCCAGTTTGGTTGTGTTACAACAGTGTAGTGAGAGTTGTATAAGGCCAATAAGTAACGACAGCAGAAAAAGATAACCCTCCTCTTACCTTTCGCCACAAAAAACTTGCCCTTGGTCGGTTAATAAGAAGCCCATGGATGCATATGACATAATTGGACGAACGAGAGCCGAGGAGGCGGAGGGAGTCCGTGGAAGGTGTGAACATCCCGGAAGACTTTGGACGAACATGAAACGCCTGCACGCTCCATGGGCTGAATGTTGATTTGACGTCAAAGACGACAACCGGGTCTTCGTTGATTCAGGTCCATTGGAAATTAAACCAGTTTTCTCTGGAACAAATTGGATGACTTTACATTTGTTGACCTCTAATGGCAATCCGCTGGTTTCTCGTCATGCCAACAAAAAAGAATGACAACAGAATGCTTGTTGCTTGAATGCTTGAATGCTTTGTTGTTCAGAGTGACAACAAAATGCTTGAAAAAATCATGCGGGTACATTGGAGCCTACAGAATGACAAAAGACGAAAGAATGTCATTGATGAAAGGCACAAAAGTAGAGACCCGACGTGCGGTCCCCAACGAACCGCACCAGAGGGTATTTTGACACTGCGAGAACGCAAATGTTCGTAACGAAAACGTCAAGTGCGACCAACGCGAGGTTGTCCGATGATCATAATAGGATCAACGTTTCTGGACGTTCACGAGATGCGGCCTTGCGGTACACAGATACTTGCCGCGTATTTTATTGTTCGTCTGTCGAGTGTTTCGTAGAGTTGACATGGAAATTTCGTTTCACCGTCATGAAGCTTTCTTGATAAAGTTAAATCAAAATTATGAAGGAATTATTCAAACCTTTATGAAAAGCATGACCTTTATGCGCATTCGTCTTTGACTTTAGATTGACTTGAATTGAATTTTGTTTTTGATTGAATTGATTGAATTTTGTTTTTGATTGAATTGATTGAATTGATTGAATTTTGTTTTTGATTGAGTTGATTGAATTTTGTTTTTGATTGAATTGATTGAATTTTGTTTTTGATTGAGTTGATTGAATTTTGTTTTTGATTGAATTGATTGAATTTTGTTTTTGATTGAGTTGTTTGAATTTTGTTTTTGATTGAGTTGATTGAATTTTGTTTTTGATTGAGTTGATTGAATTGTGTTTTTGATTGAGTTGATTGAATTTCGTTTTTGATTGAATTGATTGGATTTTGTTTTTGTTGACTTGATTGAATTTTGTTTTTGATTGAATTGATTGGATTCTGTTTTAGATTAAATCGATTGAATTTTGTTTTTGACTGAATGGACTGATTTCATGGAATTATAGCTTTTATCTCATTTTTATTCTACTCAGGAACAGCCCGGACTGGAAGACAAGTGAATGCAGAGTGTAGACCGATTTCCATCTAATACGCGGCCAGTCATGACGCGTTCACTCTACAGCACACAAAGCACGATATATCCTTTTTTTCCTTTTCAACCGTACGGACAGTTCGTCTTCTCACCAGAACCTATCCGGCTCTCTCTTTGCATGATGCAATGAATAAGAAATACGTTTCGCGCGTAATGCGCCGCAGTTTCGAAGCGTCGACGTTTTGATTGACGGAAGAAATTGCTGAATGCTCATTATGGCCGCGACGCCATGTACGGGTGCACGAGAAGTCCTGATATTCCACACCCTCTCGGTACAAACTTGGTTCGATACGGAGCACGAGACAAAATAGCACTTTGTATCTCGTCGCGAGATCGCGCGGTACATGACGATCGCAATTACGAGCTTCGCCACGTCATGGATCCGACGCCGGAGCAAAGTTACGCTATCAACAAACGTCTGCTCACGTGCGTTGGAATATGGCCGTTCCAGGACAACAACTCGTCGCACCTTATAGTATTCGGTATTCTGCTCGTCGCAGGAAGTCAACTCTGCTGCAAGGTACCGCGGTCGCAGGATGTTTCTACACAGCTGAAACGACGTGTTTTATTGTCTCAATGACATAACTACAATGCATAACATAACTACAATGCATAACATAACTACAATGCATAACATAACTACAATGCATAACATAACTACAATGCATAACATAACTACAATGCATAACATAACTACAATGCATAACATAATTACAATGCATAACATAACTACAATGCATAATATAACTGCAATGCATAACATAACTACAATGCATGACATAACTACAATGCATAACATGACTACAATGCATAACATAACTACAATGCATGACATAACTACAATGCATAACATAACTACAATGCATAACATGACTACAATGCATAACATGACTACAATGCATAACATGACTACAATGCATAACATGACTACAATGCATAACATGACTACAATGCATAACATGACTACAATGCATAGCATAAGTACAATGCATAACATAACTACAATGCATAACATAACTACAATGCATAACATAACTACAATGCATAACATAACTACAATGCATAACATAACTACAATGCATAACCTAACTACAATGCATAACATAACTACAATGCATAACATAACTACAATTCATAACATAACTACAATTCATAACATAACTACAATGCATAACATAACTACAACATGACTACAATGATGTAGCTACATTGTTCACCGTCACTGAATTCAGATAAAAGTCCTAACGTCATCTTGGTCAGACATGGATATCGTGATCGAGGCTATGCCACCGTTGATCGTCGACCTCACGTGCGCGGTGAAACTCTTCAATTGGCTCGTAAACAGGCACAAGGTACTGGCACTTTGCGAGGGTATTTTGGATTTAGGATAATAGCCCTAGCGGAAGGTCCGTAGCGTTACAACCGGCCCAAGGCAGGCCCGGCTCGGTCCGTGCTGGTCCAATGTGGCCCCAATCGGTATCTGACTAGTGCCGGATGTAACGCCACGGATTTTATACCAGAGAAGACAACGCTCGATATAAAGAGTATTTGACAAAACTCGCGCTGATTGGGACTAACAGTCCCGATAACAACCAGAGAACCGGGATTATTGCAGATGAAGTTGCTCGTCGAACAGATGCTATGCTCATGGCAGTCAAGCATGACCCAACACGAGTTGGAGATCCTTCGTTCGTATGCTGAGGACGGTCGAAAGTTCACGATACTTTGGATATGTGAGAACAGTCTGGAACCGTTTGAACAGCATTGAAACCACGAATCAAGAGTAACTATACTCACAACGTATTTCCGACAGATTACATATACTCGGTGGTGATAACATTCATCGGACTTCCATTGCTGCCACAAATTCTCGGGGCTTTCGCTCTCGCGAACGTCACCGGACCGAGACAATTACCAACTCCAGTTGAGTACTATCACGTTGACACGCAGGAGTATTACTATCCGATCTTGCTACACGCTTCTGTTACAGCTGGAATATTCTGCACGGTCCTCATAGCCACGGACGCGATGTTCGTTGTCTTCGTGCAGCACGCCTGCGGATTGTTCGCCCTACTCGCGTAATACACTGAAATAACACGGGATGATTACGATAATTCGCGGTCACGGGCTACTTTTAGCCCTGGTGGAAAATCTGTACAGTCACAATCTGCCCTGGTCAAGCCATAGCCGGGCTAACGTGAAGCTGATCAGGACCTGATTAGGGCCGAATGTGATACCACAGATTTTTTACCAGGATCGCCGGACCAATGAGGTCCTGATTAGGCCCTGATCAATGTCTGACCAGGGCCGAATGTAACGTCACATATTTTCTACCAGATCTATTGTCACAATTAGTTCGCATTATTGTTTGCGTTGGTAACTACCACACATAATTTATGTTGATATCAACCGATGGGGAAAAAGGGCATAACACATGTCGTTTAACGCAGGAAATTCTACCTTCTGACTCAGATAACCCAATCGAAATGACGATATTTTACTTAATTCGACAGACACAGAGTCGAAAACATATTACAAGACGGTGACACCGATGTGGACGTTTATGTGAACAAACGAGACGACGTGCAGTACATAAGCTTCTTCGATTGGATAGACCGGCACAACAAAGCAATAGAGTTGGTATTCATGGGGGAGGGCGAAGCTCGACGAATAAAAAACAGACCGAAACCTGCAATCAGTGCGTTTTATTTTCTGATTAAGGTTCGCTGAGCTCATCGAGTCGGCGCACGCGACGTCCTTTGTGGTCATAATGGGTCTCAACATGGTCGTTATCAGCTTCAGTGGAGTTCAGGTAAACCGGCCAATGAGACAAAAATCGTTGGATTTTAGATGAGATAATACACAAATCCGGTGGTAAAAACGACGATGTTTGGATTACGAGCAAATGTGAGGCGTCTTTTAATTCGTCTCCTGATTCCACGTCGAATGACATTTTGCTTTTACTCGTAATCCTAAACACGAATTACAAAAAGCAGCTGTCCCGCACGAACGACATTTTCAGAGCGAGTCATTGCATCTCGCATGAAATTTTTCGCTTTTTTTCTTGACAACAAGATCATGTCCGATGCCGCGACGCCCCACCTCCTCGTCCGACAGAGTAGCATGATCGCCGGACAGATGTTTCATCTGTACGTGGACAATTTTTACTCGCAAAAACTGATGGATCACAGTTCAAGTCTTCACTGTACTATGTGAGGTTCGATTGCTTCTCCTCGTTTCGTGCATGTCGTATGAATGGCGTTGATATGACACAGTAAACAAACATCACAGATGGAGCTCGCACTGGTACCGAACTTCCATAAGAACGAGAAAGCTGCTGAGGTTGATGAAAATGCGGGCCCTTGTACCTTGCGTACTGACCGCCGGTGGTCTCTACGTCATGTCCATGGAAAATTTTGGCTGGGTAAGACAGCATCGAGAGTGCTCAATCGGGCGGAAAATGTACCCAGAAAAGTTGTAACAAGAAATTACTTCAAAGGTACTGAAAACGTCGATGTCGTATTTCACAATGCTTCGTTCGCTGCAGTGATGTCATCGAATTTCCTTGGCTGGAAAGATCTGAAGAAATCTTGCATCACGGAAGAGAAATATTTTTGCAGAATACAGTATTTATTGTTTATTGTAAATACCTACAAAATAAAGCAGCTTGGTTAACCCGTTATGCTGGTGTTATTCAATCAAAACGTTCCCAGATATGATTTGCAATACATTATTCTTCCGTAGTTTTTTCTTTCATGACTGATTTTATGGCATTCAAGAAAATTGTTTAGTCTATAAAGTGATATAACGAAAAAAACGTCCGCGAATAAAACACCCGCTTCACAATTCTCTAAGACTACTACGAGACCCCGCATTGGGAATCGGACGAATGAATGAGAGAAAAAAAATGTCTCACTGTCGCTTTCGGACACGTTTTCCACCGACAGGACATTGACACGAGCGTCGTCACGAAGGTCGACTTGCCAACGTCAAATCTAATTCAAAGAGAACCCTATCTCGTCGCTTTGGTGAAACTCGGGACGCGAACGCGGAAACAAAGTTTCCTTTCAGCAGCGAACAAAAAACTTGGGCGATATTTCACTTTCGCAGTGCGTGTGTCCGCACTTGTAATAACGAATTGTTTCATTCCTCTTTTTTAGAAAGAGGTTTTAGACAAAAAGCGTTTTAGACGAATTTGTCTTACGCTTAGTAAGTTGCGTATCTGTGATCAGCGATGCAAGTATAAACGTTCGTCAGTAATTACAACCGGACGAATATTGTTTTACCCTTTTTAACGACTGCGCGATGTCGCTTTCGGAAAAAAAGCCTCCGAGGCGACGGTGCGCCGCTGAGGGAATACATAATGAACATCGATTCGAGGGTCGTAATGGCAGAAGGCAAGGCGACCCTCGATGACAGTTCGATAGTCATCGTAAGGACGTCACAGCAGGACGATGTATTTTCTAGCGACGTCTTACCACACGATTAACAAAAATTTGCTTCTGCCGGTTGGACTATGGCCACATCAAGTTCCCGTTGAGAAGTACGCGCTTCTGTGCGTCGTGGCGTTCTGCATGACGAGCCAGAGTTGCCTTCAGGTAAAATAATCGATGATGGAGATTCGATTTCCACAGAGTACACATTTTTTCAAGGTCGAAAAGAAATTCCGGTCGCCGCAGCCCAAGTCGCAAACGAGTCCGATGTATTACCCTGGCATATCTAGGGGTGGGCGATGTTTGTCGATTAATCGATTGCCGATGTTTTTTTTTCTCGAGAAATCGATGTTTTTTTTTCCGATTTTTTTCAAAAGCGATTAATCGATGTTCGATGTTTATTTATGAAACATCGACAAAAAAAAAATCGAAGACGGTCTGTGCGGTGTTACAAGTATATTTTAACAGTTTTAAAGAAATATCAACTCTCGATAATTTTGCATCACTAAAGTTCCTGATATATTTAATTCCTGTGTAACGTGTGTCATATGGTGTAAAATATGACGTTCAATAGAAGACAGATTATCCGATCTATTTTTTTTCTATTTACAATTCTGCGTGAATCACAACCCTTATCCTTATGCAAATTGTATCTGCCACTTATATTATACGTATATTGAATTTTTAGGAGTAGAAACAAATTTCACCAACAACGGCTACAACTCATGATTTCACGAATTATGGTTATTCAATGCTGATTCAAGAATCACTGTGTCTTGAATGTGCCTTGAGACCTTGGTCGACTTTATTTATTTGGATAAAATAATTTTGCTGATTTTGTTTTGATTTTTCAACGTTTTCTACTTTACCGATGTAAAATAATCGATGTTCCGATGTTTTTTGAGAAACATCGATTGTTCATAATCAATTTATTTAATAATCGATTTTTTTAACATCGATTTTTTTCTCAACATCGCCCATCCCTAGGCATATCCAACCACTGACCGAACTACTATTGTAACCACTGCAGTGGTTATTTTCGAAAAAAAAAAAACGACCGTAATATTTAGTGAACAACCGACGAAATCACCATAGCAAAATTTCTCGCGTGGTGGTTTTCGCGTTGTACCACTGTCAAACCACCGACAAAACCACCAACTGCCAACTTACTACGGTGATTTGGTAGGTGGTTCGTTAAGGATTATCGTCGCTTTTTCGGAAATAACCACTGCGGTGAAAACCACCGTGAAAACGTAGTGAATTTCATCGTGACCGGACTTGCTAGGGTATGACGGACAATGCAAATGTAAATTCGTCCTGAGCTTGTAATAATCCGCGTTCCAGATCGCCGGTATGATTGCCGCTTGGGAGGACACCGATGTCTTCATGGAATCCATACCTCCGGTTCTCGTGGACTTTGTGTGTGCAGCGAAGATCATCAATTTTCTCGTCAATTCTGCAAATGTAAGCGTCATAAAAGATTGGAATTTTCTGTTACAAAGCAATCAAGTGGTTGGTACTTGACCGAATTTCCGTCGCCAGCAGAAATATTCGGACCGGACCGGACGAACAACCGCAAAACGACCAACAATCCTGATAGCGTAAACTTTTTTAAATCAATCAGCGACCATGTTATCAATATTATTGCGGTTGCTTAGGATCATTTGTTTCGTTCATTTGTGGCACAAAACGACCAGTAGTTTTGGAGATTGTTTTACGGCTGTTTTACGATCGTTTTTTACGTCGTGATTACTTTGCCAGGGATATAAATTCTCAAGTCTGACGAAAATCGGTTTTCTCTTAATTTTCGACGTTTCAGATGAAGAATCTTCTGGTTATACTGGAAGACGATTGGAAGAGGTTCAAGGGACGCGCCGAATATGAAATATTAAACCAGTACGCGAGGCTCGGACGCCAACTGACCGTCTCATACGCAAGTGAGTTCATCGAGTCAATTGATTTCCCCAGTGTTGTTTTCAACGTCCAATCGAAGAACATCGAAATACGCAAGAATCCATACTGTGTATTGCAGGCTGCATGTACGGATCGATGGCGCCTTTTATGATCATACCCGCGGTGCCGATAATTCTGGACTTTGTCAGTCCGAGCAACGTGTCCCACGAGAAACTACTGATGTTCCGAGTGGACTATCTTCTCGACACGGAAAAGTACTACTGGCCACTATTGGGACACTCGGAATTCAGCACCATGGTTTTCATCACAGTGGTCGTGGGAATTGACACCATGTTTATGACATATGTTCAACACGCCTGTGGATGCTTCGCCGTCTTGGGGTGAGAATGCCGCAAACAAACTATTGACATACACGTAGATGATTTGCCATCCTATAGATTAGAAGGAAAATCGACCATTAGAGAACAGGTGTTATTGTTGAAATTCAAACAATTTTCTGCGCGGACGATTTTTTTAGATATCAACTGGAACACATTGTGGACGGCGTTGGCAATGACGTCGATGTTTACGCCCAGAAGAGCGACGACATAGGTTATCAACACATGGTTGATTGCATCATGCAGCACAATCACGCTATAAAGTCCGTATTTCAGTGTGACCCTTACGTCATTTCCCACCTGCCTAGTAGAAAATCTGTAGCGCTAGATCAGGTTCAAATCAGGCTCGGCTCGAACCCTAGCCCGGCCAACGTGGTTCCGGTCAGCCCAAGTAAAAAAAAGTATATGAGGCTTGTATGAAAGGCTTTGTATACAAGCTATATGCGAAAGTGGAGATATACAGGGTGTCCCATATTAATCTTACACCCGATTTATCTCGAAAAATAGGGCTCCGATTGAAAAATGAGTTATATGAGAGTTGTAGGATTCGAAGGGGGACGTTTTTCTAAAAAAATAAATATGGTTCAACATTCAAAATGGCGGAGATACGACGGCCGACATGTCTTTTTTAAATGGAACCATGACTTTTCTTTTCGACCAAAATGTTCGGCATGTTAAAACTAACAACTTTTGTAGAAAACTTTTTTCGATAAAGACCATAATTCATTTTTTGAAGACCATTTTAGCGTTAACCAGGATGTACCACGAGGAGGTAGTTTTCAACATCCCATTTGCGTGTGCATGTGCGTGTTTCTATATGAAATTATACTATAGAAACAAACATATTGCATACACTTTGTATTACTATCAACAAATTCTGCAAAATTATAGGCACCATTTAACCATATAATATCGATATATTTCGTATAGATTATATAAAATATATGAAAATTCTATATGTCCACTTTCGTATACAGCTTGCATACAAAGCCTTTCATATAAACTTCATATAATTATTTTACTTGGGAGGGCTTGGGCTGCATCTCACGCTACAGATTTTCTACCAGGGTGCACACATATTTATGTAGTTAGTGCAACGTAATTAGTATCGTTGACTGCCTATTTACCTGCCAGTCTGACAGACCCGTATGACCACCAATTCGTGCAATTTTGTGTCCGCACAACTTCAACCCAATGTCCAGGCATAACGACCGTATATCAATTAATGCTCCGTTGATTCAAGGTATTCCGCTCTCATCGAAGATGCCAACTACGTATCGTACTTCTTTCAATTGGGAATAAATATGGTATGCATAAGCTTCACTGGATTTCAGGTAAGTCGCAATAGTTGCGAAGGTTTTTAGCGCTCTCACGACTACCGAATGGTCGATCTGTACTCGTCTTACTATTTTTCTAGACTGTCATGCAACTCGATCGACCTCAAGTGTCCATAAGATACGGAGCATTCACGATGACACAACTGTTTATCCTGTTTCTCCAAAGTTATCCAGCGCAAATGTTGTACGACCACAGTGAGAAAGTCGCCGATTATGTGTGGGTGTTTTTTCTACAACCTTTTTGTCATTCATATGAATCGTGTGTTTTAACTAACGGATGAAAAAGTACTATCATATAACAATTTTTCGTCAAGCAAAACTGGGAGTTTCCTTTAAGCTCTCACTTATATATTTTATTTTTTAACATTTCGTTTCGAGAGCAACTGGAACGCGCAATTTATCTTGTTCAAGGAATCGACTGAATTTGGTTTAACGAAATTCCGAAAGTAATTTCAATGTGTTGAACGTATGTTGCAGCAATAACAGCGGATGGTATTACACGTCGTTAAGAACACGAAAGCTCATCAACCTGATGACTTTGCGAAGTCGAGTTCCCACCGCGTTAACGGCCGGCAAATTCTATGTTCTAAACCTGGCAAATTTCAGCGCGGTGAGTGGGCAGTTTGAGGAGTAGAACTTTCATGATACGCATCTACGATGGACATCGAGGGGGATCAAAAATGCTTACTTTTGTTTCTATCCAAGGTTGTCCGGACATCCATGTCTTACTTGACGGTTCTCACGTCTACGAAATAATTGCCGGTAGACCGCAACGTTTTCATACATAAGAGATTAGAGTTAATGAATGATTTGCTGCAAACCTGACTTCGAGAAAAAAGCGTTATGAAAGTAACTTTGAGTAGAAGGAAGTGTGCAAGTCTAAGGGTAACAATAGTTATTAGGCCAACATACGCGTAACCCTTTCAGCGGCGGGAAAAATTTCGTTGTGTGCCGAGTATCACACGGAGAGAAGGATCTGATACTTTTTACCATATTTCTAGTAAAAAGTATTGTAAATTTCCGGTAGAGGAGAGATATAAAGCCATCTATCGAGAAGAACTAGAACGATGAGAATTTTTACCACGAAATATGGTAAAAAATATTATATATATGTTAGAAATTCTTATAGTTCTCGTACTGTTCGTCAGGTGGCGGCTATGGCTTTTCAGTACCAGGCGCCTTGGTAATTTTTACTGCCGCGTCCGGTAAATTGTATCAGATCCTTCTCTCCGTGCACAAAAATGCGCGCACTATTGGCGTCAATGCCGCTGATGTGGTTAAGGGAGCTTCTCCATATTAGCATAATTTGAAGTTGTAAAAATACAATTTCTCATTTCGCCAATGTCTGTGCCGTAAAATGTATCTCGGGGACC
The DNA here is from genome assembly GCA_963932165.1 of Pimpla rufipes. NCBI lineage: Eukaryota > Metazoa > Arthropoda > Insecta > Hymenoptera > Ichneumonidae > Pimpla > Pimpla rufipes. The sequence goes on from OZ010637.1 coordinate 17,199,243, forward strand.
CTTCGAGCGTCGATAAGCGCTGGTTCGGTGATGTGTCAGTACTAAAAATCGAATAAATTAAATGCACTCAGTTAATGCGATATCTGTTCACTAATTTGCGCAGCGTGTCATGTTCGCTTTTGCAGTGCTGATCATGTCACTCGCGCTGTAGCGATTGCGCATTTCCCAATTCATTTGCGACCGTGCGACCCAACTGCGCACTAACGCGACTGCGCGTTTCGCGGCTAATTGGGTAATACGTAGCTAAGCACTGCTCTGGTTCCCATCAGGGCCGTATTAGCCGAGTTGGGGTCTAGACAGTGCCTGACTCGGGCCAAATGTAACGCCACCGATTTTCTATCGGGGATATGATAATATGTGTATTCCTCCAAATGTACTCCCAAAGTAATTTAGCAATGAGACAGAACAACAGAAACATTGTGCACGATCTGAATCTAGGGATGGGCGATCTTGGGGAAAAAATCGATGTCGAGAGAATCGACTATGAAAAATCGACGTTTCTCTATAAACATTGGAACATCGACTATTTTACATCGGTAAAGTAGAAAAATATAAGAAATTGAAACACAAACAGCAAAATTATTTCGTACAAATAAATAAAGTCACCTAAAATCTCAAGGCACATCCAATGCATGATGATGCTTGAAACAGCATCGAATGATCATGATTCATGACATCATGAGTACCCGTTGTTTGTCAAATTTGCTCGTACACTTAAAAAAAGAAATTACTGATAGTTGATACCTCTTTTAAAAAGTTCATGAGTAACGGAGAGCATTGTTAGCAAACTATTAGAGCTGTGATTGGTTGCCAGGTAAGTCCGTGATAACCAAAATCAGTTTGGTGTTAAATTTGAAAAATTTCATAAGAGGACAGGCGGGGCGGCACTCGTAACCTTTTAAAGCTTTATAAGAGCGCACCAGCGCAAAATTGATTAACCTATTATAGGTGATATTTTGAAATAAAAATTTCCGAGGTCGATTTTGGCGATTTTCGGTCCGGAGCCGGATCTGCAATTTCTAACAGAACGATCGTCGCCAAAAAATTTTTTTTGGAAATCGATTAAAAAAGGTTAATAACCAGTGTTTTCGGGGGTAGAATATGCGACTTAAGAATGATGGTATAGGTTAAAAGTCGATATTTTGAAAAGAAAAAAAATTGGGGTCGATTTTGGCGATTTTCGGTCCGGAGCCGGAACTACGATTTCTGACAGAAAAAATATTTTTTTCGCCGCCAAAAAAATATTTTTTTCAAAGTCGATTAAAAAAGGTTAATAACCAGTATTTTCGGGGGTAGAATATGTGACTTAAGAATGATGGTATAGGTTAAAATTCAATATTTTGAAAAGACAAAAAATTGGGGTCGATTTTGGCAAGTTTTTCAGGCACGCGCGCCAGCGCGTGTGATTAGCCTAGTATTTCAAAAAAGGGATAATGCATTTATGTATATACGAAGTGCACAGAGTTATTATACTTTATAGACTTTTTTAATACCGCACAGACCGAATTCGATTTTTTTACCGATGTTATATAATCGTCTTTGACAATCAGAGAAAAAAATCGGTGCTCGATTAATCGGCAAACATCGCCCATCCCTATCTGAATCTCGTCTGCTTACCCGTAAACATGCTCGTTGCTTTTCGTTATTCGTATTGAATATCCGTACATACCCCTTACTGAGGTGGCACTATTTTACTTACGAATAGGATAATACAAGTCGAGTAATATACGCAGATTCTGCAAACTTCGTGTTGAACAATTAATGTACACTTCGGATTGTAAGTTATGCGTGTCACTCTAAAGTACGTAACCGAGTTATGTGTAAATGAATGTTTTTTGTATATTTTTAATTGTCTCCCGTACCGAATGTGGAATAAAATTGATAATAAACACGGAGCAATATTTTAAATGAACGACGTATTCCATTCAAACATATATTTATTAGGTTTGAATAAATCTATTATTTAATTGAAATATATAAAAATCCACAAAAAACTTACAGGAAGTTAATACAAGTCATCTAGGCCGGCCATCAAGCAAAAAATGTATTCAAGATAAATAGAAACTGGTTTCGTCGGCCGAGCTTTTTTCCGGATGTACACTTGCTGACTCGAAGTCATGACGACAAATGCGGCACTAACCAACGTCGTCGTCATCGTGGAGAGAGAATAGGGAGAGAAATCGATCGGTCGTCGAGCTACAGGCTGCATACTATTTGACTCATTAAGTGTTGGTTAGTGTGAGTGTACGTTGTGTGAAATGCAATGGTAACTAAATGATTACAAAGATGACAAAAACGTGGTATTTTTAAAATTTTGAACGACCGCACAGAATAACTCACGAAACGAACAAGGAAAAACGGTGGTCCGCATGCCATTCAATTCCTTCCAATTCGTCATTTTTGTCATCTAAATGATATCATCGGAAAATCACGTAGCTTATTTTGTTAATTAACTTTTATTAAAAATTATTATGAATGAAGTGAATAACGTTCTATGAATAATAAAAATGGAAAAAATTAGGTCGGCAAGTAAAAATAATTAGAATATCAAAAATTAGATTAATATATTTTCAAATAATACAAATTATTAATGGTCATTCGATTTCGAAAAAAAAAATTGAATTATGTGTATGTAAGCATTTGTTAATATTTTCATTAGGAATAGTTGCTTAAGAGATATTATTAATCAATTAATTGATTATTGATATTTAGGGACTTAACGAAAATATCCGAAAAATACATCGGTATTGAAGAATATCAATTTTTTTTAACTTTAAATTTTTCTATGTTCAACATTTAAATACATAAAGTCTAGGCCAGTAAGATTAAGTCGAGTAATCAGGGAAGCAGGAGTATAAGAAAGCACGATAAGAGCCGAGGACGGTAGGGCGGGTAACACACCGCTTGACTGCTACTCCCTCCTGAAGGCAATAGCCGGGAATACAGAGCAGGTTATTTAATGAGCCACAAATGACAGCGAAGCTCATTGATATTCCGAACCGGAATCACAGATTAAGCTCACCGAATATTGGTCGCCTTATCCATGCTTTGAAATTTTAAGTACGGGATAAATAGAAATCGTAAAACCGGCATCCCGGGTTATCGACCGTAGATAAGATTTCGAATCGGTAAAATGTGAATCGGTTTTATGCTGATTGTAAACTGTATTAAACCTGAGGATCTCCGATCTATTAAAGTAGATTGTGAATAAAATTATTGTCTCCGATTGTGCAGATAAAAATGTTGTGTTCGAGAAATTGCGAACTTTTACTGTTTTAATTAAACTTAAAATTGTAAACTTCGACTTTTCTTAAAATCAAAATTTAAATCGTGAGCTAACATTTTCTCATTTATACTTCAAACATTAAATAATAAATTACGAACAGTCTCTCCTCGACCTTTTTTGTGAATATAATTGTGTGACATTGGAATTATTTATTAACGGTCGAAAATTGTGAATTAAATATTTTTGTGAACTTTCTTTTGACATTGACCTGACGAATCGAACTGCCAAAAAAACTACGGGAACCAGTGAAACATTGCCAACCGTTAATTTCCAAAAAACTCATCACCGTATATCCTTCTCATCGAGGAATTACATCATCTTCGAGTGGAAATTTGGTGGAGGTTCGTCAACTCCAAGATTGCTTTGGATTTCTACGATCGTTCAGTCATCATGATACACCGAAACCCCAAGTGAATTGTATTCTCGTTACCTGATTTGATATAAAGCGGTAAGTTTTTATACGCTGATACAATTGTAATTGTTATGAGTCAGAATTACTTTTTCAAGTGCCTTCCCGAACTTTTGCCCGAAAAGGTAGGCTTAAAACGGAACCCTCCGAGTTTTGCCTAGTCACATCGATACCACGGAGCAACAAGAGGAGTTTTATTTCCTTTTGCCTTTCATCGTTTGACTCGAATTTACAATTCGCGACGTATCATTACAATGTACGCGGCAATTACGCACCGCAGCTGTATTACATTTGTAGAAGGGCCAGAATTAGAAACTGCACCTCACATTGTAATGACTCTTCTGAGGGAATACCTAATTAGCTTGGACCGCGGGGTGCCGCTACTTTGTACCGCAGGAACACCATTTACTCTCAGTACGCTCGCGACCTCCGAACTGTGTTGGCACAATGTATTTTTCTTTAGACTTGTATTATAGGCCTAGTAGGTTATTTTCGTCGGCCATCGGCGTGTGGCCACACCAGTCGATCATGGAGAAGACAATCATGTTCTCTATCTTCATGTTCTTCATCATCACTCAGGGCTATCTCCAGGTGAGTGAACAAATAATGTTGCAATGTCCTGAGATTCATTATTACAAAAATGCGCTGGAGGCCTTTTTCAAGTTATCGAAACGAGGTGCTTCTAAATTTGAACGAAAAATCACGCTAATATTGTGTCATCCGGAAAACTTGTTGACTGATACTTCCATCAACTGTTACTACGAATATTAATTTGTAGCTCGTCAATACATACAACATCAATTTATCAATCTCATCTCTCTCGGTCTGTTTTTCTTGACATTTCTCAAATGTCCATAATTTTCACAGCTTTTAGCAGGCCCAAAGTAATAAGCATTTGCTGTAACTTGAACAAAAAACTTGATGGGTTTTATGATTTGTGTTAAAGATCGGAGGGATGATAATGGCCTGGTGTAATCCGGATATTTTTATGGAGTCTATACCGCCGGTTTCCATCGACTTTGTGTGCTATCTAAAAATAATCAACTTTCTTTACAATGCTGACAAGGTTCGTAAAATTAGCTAAATAAAAAAAACTTTACATACCTATTGAGTACTAAGATACCGAAGGGCTTATACCCTATGATAAGCTATTTGGATACCGCCCTTTGATTTTTAGCAGTCTATATAATATTGTGACTGAAACCTGTGTGCTGTTTTTGTGAATACAGATGAAAGATCTTCTTATAGCAATGGAAGAGGACTGGAAGCGCATCCGGGACGACGAAGAACTGAAAATTCTTCATGCTTTTGGTCTGGAAGGAAGAAAAAAGACTCTCATATACGCAGGTAAATATGTCATTCGTTAGGCCCGAGATCGTATTGATGTGACTTTCGATATCAATTTATAATTGCAAACTCTTGTAATTATTAGGATCGCTTTATGCAATGATGGTTCCTTTTATGCTCGGCCCATTCATAGCTATGGTTCAGGGACTGACGTCGACTGACTCAATGACACCTCTGAATGAGACTGTGGTGAAACCATTAATGTTTCATGTCGAGTATCTCGTAGATGTAGACAAGTGGTACTACTATTTGCTAATCCACTCGTACTTCGGGACAATGGCTTATGTCACTGCCGTTGTTGCATCGGACACCATGTTTCTGGTTTATACACAACATGCCTGCTCACTGCTCGCCATTGTTAGGTATATTATTTTCCTCTTTTATCTATTATACTAGAGGCTTGACAATTTCTTTGTAGAAACTGCAATCTATTATTAATTATTGACAACTCTTGAAATCGTAAAATCAGACAAAGCTAATGTACCGGTTAAGTGTTGCTTTAATTTTTTCCGAAGATTTGAATGTGATGCAACATAATAGAGGTGACCTCAAAGGGCACAGGGGTACTAGCAGCTGTTACGCTTAAGAGCATGTGAAATACCGACTGCGGTAATAAAAAATGTAATGAACGCTTTTTACGCATATTTGCATTTACACGTAAAAGAAGAGATTCATTCCCTGCACTGGTGAAATCCGCAGGTAATGAATTTCTTCTTTTAGCTGTAAATGCAAATATGCGTAAAAAACGTCCATTACAGTTTTTATTACCGCACTCGATATTTCACATGCCCTTAAGGCGAGGTGAAACCTGCTCTGTCGGTAATAAAAACTCTAACCAATTGTACCGACGACGCCCAACGTTTCCGAAAAAAAAAGTTTTACGCCATTTTTCTTTGGATTCTGTTTGGTGTAAAACTTATTCTCCCCGGTATGTATCTAGTTTCCCTGTATTGTTGAACTGAAAATGATTTTCTATCTCTCTCGCACTCATGGTGGTTTCGCCTCGCCTTAAAACCAAAGCATTTGCCCTACTGAGTATACAAATGTGTACATTGATACCTGCAACACATGGATTGTGCTACATGGTACAGTTCGTGTTTGTTATTGTATCAACGGTTATGCCATGCAAGACTATTGTTATATCGTATAATAGCAAAAATGCTGAACAAAAGTCACCGGAAGGTTGCAATTTTTAACGTTATTAAATTACTCCAAGCAAGGTTGAAGCAACGAGATTGCACGGATTAATTGTCTTTAGTTTCACCTCATTCAATTCCATGTGGGGTTGGGCTGTACTATTTTTTTCGTTTTGTCGTTCCGTATGTTTTTAGTGAACATTCAAGCGTATGTTCATTTAATGCAAATTTACTGTCATTTGTAACAAAGGCATCGTCTAGCCCATTTGGTGGACGAAACGGACCTTGATGTGGATATGAATCCACCTATAAGCCTAGACAAACCGTACTACAACATCATTCGTTGTATATCACATCACAACTGGAGTCTTGCGTTCGTATCATGTTAAATACTCGGTAAGAGAAGGACTTAGAAAAAATACCACATCGTCTTGCAGAAATTGTCTATCATATTGCTATGTTCCTTTTTCGTGAGATATCAGTGGTAACTTTGCTTATCAGTGTTAAGCTCACGACTGCTATAAAAATATGGAAATGCCATATTGCCATGTTAATCGGGATCCAAGTGTCTCTTTTGTTAGATATCAGTGTGGTAAGCATCCTCCCCTCATGGAAAAAAAGTATATTCGAAAATATATTGAAAAGTATATTTTTTTACACCATGTATACTTGCGCGAAAAATGGTATATTTGGGATATAAGTTTCAGTATACTTTAGAAGTATATATGGCTATATACGTGTACATATATATATTTGATATACTCCTTATACATGCATTTATGTATATATACAAAAAATATACCGTACGTATATTTGCCAGATATACTCACGAATATACAAAAAAGTACACTGCACGTATATTTGCTGGATGTACGTACAATATACAAAAAAGTGTACTGCACCTATATTCGCCCGGATATATGTTCGCGCGAAATATGTGATATTGCCGAATATATAAAAAGTATACAAAAAAATATGTGATTATTATGCCATTATTATACCACAAAAATATTTATATATTTTTCGATATATCGAAAAATACACTTTTCTTACATACTTTTTTTCCATGGGGGTCTGCCATAAAAATATGGTAATTTCGTCTAGGGACTTCTCTCGTTGCATAAATATCGCGCAAATGGTGGAGTGTGTCGACAAACATACTTGTCATTATTATAGATACGTCGACATGATAGAGTCGGCGTACACGGTCACTCTCTTCGGTCAAACGAGTATCAACATGTTGTGCATAAGCATCACGGGGTTCCAGGTGAGATCTTAACTACCGACAAAACACTGTTGCGGACGAGAATTTTAATCGGCCTACTTATGAACGATTCAGGCAGTGATGAAACTCGATTACCCGGAGGAATCCCTCAGGTACGCAACGTTCATGGTGGCGCAAACTTTACCGCTTTTCATCTCGAGCTATCCACCCCAATGCGTCACAACCGAGAGCGAACGACTTTTGAACTTCTCGTAAGTTGATCATTTGATTCTAAGAGCTAGAAGATTCCAAGAAAATCATGCGTATGTGATGGAGTCACAATGTACGTTAATTTCAGAACGGCCTGGTATCTGACCTCCTTGAGAACGCGAAAACTTCTCAATTTATTGATACTCAGATGCACTCGGCCGTGTGAATTAACCGCCGGCAGATTCTACGTACTCAACATCGAATACTTCAGCACAGTAAGACATTTTTTTTTAAATTAAGCAAGGAATGGAAAAAGTTGTTTCACTACTTTGCAACGTTTTTTCAAATTGAAGGTAATGCGCACGTCCATGTCGTACTTGACGATGCTGTGCTCACTCCGAGAAGCGGATTAACGGGAATTAAACAATTAATGGATAATTCTTTAAGCAAGTCGAAACAACAAAACAACAAGAATAATAGTCTATTTATATCTAATTTATAGTTACTCTGTATCTCGCCATTTGTACTCCATTGATAGTCTGTCTATTGTGTTTTCATGCATGCCATTAATAATTGTACTGTGTGATTGGGCTGTGGCCGTAAATGTTATTGGTGGTTGGGCTTCGGCGACGGACGGTCAGTCCGTCGCCGAAGCCCAACCACCAATTAATAATTGTAAGCGTTTGTCTTGTAACAGTGTGAGATAGCGAAAAATGTGATTCAATCTCGACTGTGCAATGATGGTAAAAGATCAAGATTTGTCGTCATTTTGGGCCTGAATTTATCGCATACAATGCAGAGTTCTCTTTTCATTGGACGATTGGCGCCTCGGGTAGCGCTCCACTATAATATACGGTCATACTATGACCGTATATTACGCTCCACTATAATATACGGCCCCTCACGAAGCTTACTACCTGCTAGCACATTCAAGCGTCATTCCTCGTAAAGTAGTTGCCATTCGTTCGTGACACCACACTAGGGGAGCCCCCATAGTGTCGACAGGAGACGATAAAGCCATATATACTTTTCTCTATACATATATGTACACGTGTATACTGTGACGTGATTTTTTACCACGCCATCTGTATGGAGAGTGAACAACAAGGAGTGCCGGATTTACGTCACTTGGGTCGGTGCATGTTCGCTCAGTACCGGCGGTCTAAGCCAAAAATCGCGATCACCTCATATAAGAATTAATTATAAGTTTGCTACCTGAATCGTATTAGTGTAATTATTTTGTTTCGTCATTTTTGCGTTAATTTTCATTATCGTAATTATTCGGCGAATTCAATTATTTTTGTTACTGAATTTTCTGGCGACAATTTATTGCCTGCTCGTCGGAGTCTCACCCTGTCCGGATTGACGCTCCGCTCATGCACCCATCGCTCTTTGCTGCGCTTCTTTTGGCTCCCTAACACCAGGGACATCGACACTATTGTGTTTTGTTGTTGAGTTACGAGAAGATGAAGATTTGTCGACGCTCCGGTTTTGGAATTTGGGGTGCTGTTTGACAGAGCCGCGGGCGGACACTGACCTCATCCGGGACTCTCGGTAGTTGCAGCCCCTTAAGTACGTAATCAAGTTATCTGTAAATGAACGGTTTTTTGTTTTTTTTTATCGTGTCCTATACTGGATACGGAATAAAATGAATAATAAATATGGAGTCTCTCTCGCTGGATTGCTGGATTGAACTCTCGCAAGAGATCACAGTATTAGTGACAGACCTTTTTTTACGCATTGAATGTTATACCTGTTGACTCGAAGTCATGATGATGATAACCATTTGCACGAACCAGCGAATGCCGTTTGCGTGGAGAGAATAGGGAGAAAAATTGTTCCTTCGTGCGAGCTACAGGCTGCACGACTTGAGTCATGGGGTGTTGGCGTCTGTATGCGTGTATATCCGTATTTAGGACGTTTTGCCAACACAAGTGTACCCATTATTTCACCCCACACTTTTGTCTTCACAGACATTGCAGAATTGGAAGCACCGAGCCTATTGCTACGAAAAAAAATATTACAAGTACGTTCTTCAGGAAGTTTGCAATCGCAAGGATCTATTCGATCGGAAAAGAACACCCGTCTTCATTTCTGATTATTATTCAATCTGATTATTAAAATATTAAGTGATCATAAATTTAAAGTTATTTAAATTAATTAATGGATAACAAATTTAAAGTTATTTAAATTAATTAACGGATAACAAATTTTTATTTATTTAAATTAATTAATGGATAACAAATTTTTATTTATTTAAATTAATTAATTGATAAGAAATGTAATTGTTATTTTCGTACATTTTATTATTATTTTCGCGTTTCTTACCCACAGCACAGCATGTACTTGGTGCATGACACACGTCATCACTGATTGGCATTAAGGTGCGTAAGTCCGAATGCATGGAATACGATGGTGAAGAAGAAAGAATTTGCAAAAATGACGGAAGCGCGGCGTTCCGTTTTTGAAAGGGGAATAAATAATCATCATCGAACCAAAGTCACCGAGAATACTGACCAACGCACGCCACAAAAATAAAAGGAAAAGACGTTTGTTCGTACGTCATTTTCCGTTTCAACTGCAATTCGTCGCTCTTATATCTCAATGATTTCCAGCCAACTGATAATAACTTGTAATTACGCGTAACGGCGTCGATACCCCGCGGTAATTACGCTCCACAGCCGTATTATGTTTGTTGAGCGCCAGAGTCACAAGCCGCGCCACTCATCGTTCATCGCTCTTCTGAGGGAATCCGTAATTAGCGTAGATGGCGGGGTGACGCTTCTGGTACGACACGGAGCCCATTTCCTCTCAGTACACTCACGACCCCCGAACTATACTGGCACAATGACGTTTTCTTTAGACCTGTATTATAGAAATAACAGGATATTCATGTCGGTCATCGGTTTGTGGCCTTACCAGCCAAAAATAGAGAAGACAATCCTCTGTTCTATCACCATTTTTCTCATCGTCACTCAGGGCTATCTCCAGGTAGGTGTATGAAGGCCGCAATGTCCCGGAGATTCAATGTCACAAAAATGTGCACGGAGAAAACGGTTTTGCTGGACCAACAAATATTTTGCTGAAATAGGGATAGCCTTGTGTTATGTGCTAGCCTACCAAAACATTTTGTTGGACTAGCAAAACTATTTTCTAACGTAGCAAAACAATATGTTAACAGAGTAAAGAAATGCATTAGGCCAGAAAATGACGCAATGTTGTCACTATTTTAACTAAACTTTCGCTGGCCTATCTAAATTATTTCCCCCGTATGCTGCAAGCCCTTTCCAAATTATCGCGTCGAGGTGCATCCAAATTTGGGCGAAAAATCACGCCAATACTGTGCCACCCGGAAAATGTTCTTCTCGAACATGCCTACCAAAACATTTTGGTAGGTATGTGCTAGCCTACCAAAACATTTTGTTGGACTAGCAAAACTATTTTCTAACGTAGCAAAACAATATGTTAACAGAGTAAAGAAATGCATTAGGCCAGAAAATGAAGCAATGTTGTCACTATTTTAACTAAACTTTTGCTGGCCTATCTAAATTATTTCCCCCGTATGCTGCAAGCCCTTTCCAAATTATCGCGTCGAGGTGCATCCAAATTTGGGCGACAAATCACGCCAATACTGTGCCACCCGGAAAATGTTCTTCTCGATATTTCCATCAACCATTAGGATAAATATTCATTTGCAATTCGTTAGTGCCTACAATATCGAGCGGCTGTTGCTCAGCGACAGGACTCGTCCATCTTGTCTTTACCGCTCGGTCTCTCTTGACACTTGCGAAATGTTCATCGTTTTTAAATTATTTTGTAAAGAATTCGGCAGTAGGGGGATCGAGGCATGTTGGAACCCTTTTTATTTGGCTTTTTCCAATTTTTGCATTTATGATTTGTAATATTGTTATTGAGGTTTTGTGTTCCATGATCGATTGTGTAATTTTGAACATTCTGTATGGCTTCGGCTATACGTTCTAATGAATAACACAAAAGTATGCAATGTGTTCCGACTGCCCCATAACGGTGCAAGTTGGCACGGTTTGAGAATGCATAAAAACATAACAAAAATAACATGTCTTCTGTTTCTTGAGGGCTGTGAAATAAGGACGAAAATGGTGGGTTTTCTTTCTGGGTATGGGTTTTCTCCTGGTGTATCCCGTTATATAATGGGACGGATTGCATAAGATAGGCCTTTTTATGTTCCAGTCTGCCACGTCCTCGAATATTCCAACGTGCCCAGCGTATAATAATTGATTCAATACGCAGCCTCACTTTGAGGGAGGCAGCAAATAATTTTCAATTAGGCTTGAATTGTAGATAATATGATAAGCTTTAAAATCAAGAAAGTTTCGAGGCGTTCGTTTCAATGGTCGCTGCGTAGAGCCATTTTAACTACAATGAGAAAAGTTTACTTTTCCGACACTTTTTAGATTTTTTATATGCAGCTATCCGAAATTTGATCGAATCCATATGTAATTTCACTATAAAATGTAGTTCCGATTATTAATGTCTTACAGTGAAAAAAAATTGCCTAAAGACGTCGATTTTTGCCGGCATTTATTCCCGTGTCCCATGTTCCGACATGTCCCGGTCTCTCCCCTAGTCGAACATTTGCATCAACTTGAACAGAAAACTTGACGTATTTTATGATTTGTATTAAAGATCGGAGGAATGATAATGGCCTTTAGCGATCTGGATGTTTTTATGGAATCTATACCGCCAGTATCCATCGACTTCATGTGTTTTGTAAAAATAATCAACTTTATGTACAATGCTGATAAGGTTCGTAAAATTGGCTGCATTACAAAAGGCGTATCCCCGGCGTTGAAACAATTGGGTTGCGCCTTTTTTATTCTTGGCGGTCTATGCATATAATACAGTGTGATTAAGAGACTGGAATGTTTTCTTCGTGTTTACACAGATGAAAGAGCTCCTTATGGTAATGGAGGCAGACTGGAAACGTATCCAGGAAGAGGAGGAACAAAAAATTCTTCATGCTTTTGGTCTCGATGGTAAAAAAAAGACTCTCATGTATGCAGGTAAATATATCACTCGTTAGGCCCGAAATCGCACTGATGTTCAGTGACGTTCAATGTCAAGCTATAATGTATTTGTGATTATTAGGAGCGGTTTATGGGACGATGGTTCCATTTATGCTCGTCCCATTGATAGCTATCGTTCAGGAACAGACGTCGAGTGACGCGACGCTACCTCTAAACGAGACAGTAATGAGACCATTAATGTTCCATGTCGAGTATCTCGTAGATGTAGACAAGTGGTACTACTATTTGCTAATCCACTCGTACTTCGCCACAATGGCTTACATCACAATCGTTGTTGCGGCAGACGCCATGTTTCTGGTTTATACACAACATGCCTGCTCATTGCTCGCCATTGTTGGGTATATTATTTTCCTCTTTAACCTTAATGCTAGAAGGTCAACAATTTCCATGCAGAAACTGCAATACCCTGGAGTTAATTATCCTGGAGTTAATTGCATATTGTAATTAACTCTTGCAATCGTAAAATCGGACAGGGCTAATGTACATACCGGTTTGATGCCACTTTAACTTGTTCTGAAGATCCATGGAATATGATGAAGCGGAATAGAGGCGACCTCAAAGGTTACGCAGGCAGTTGCAGTTGTTACCCTTGCAACCCGAACATTTGCCCTACTGATTATACAAATGTATATATTGATACCCACGACACATGGATTGTGATACGAAATAAAGTTCGTTTTTATTCTTTTATCACCGGATGCCAAAATACTCAACAAAATAAAAAATACTCAAAACCATCGGAAGATATCGTTTTAAGCATTACGAAATTTATCTGAGCAACGAAGGTTGCAGCAATTAGATTCTACCAATCGGTTGTCTTTAGTTACACCTTATTCATTTCCATGTGGTGTCGGCTATCCCACTTTTTTCGGTGTACCATTCTGTATGTTCTTGGCGAACGCCCAGATGTACGTTCAATTAACTCAGATTTTCTGTAATTTCTTAACAAAGACATCGTCTGGCACATATGGTGGACGAAACGAATCTTGATGTGGACATGCATCCGCCCTTGAGCTCAGACAAACCGTATCACAACCTCATTCGGTGTATATCACATCACCAATTGAGTCTCACGTTGGTATTCTGTCAAATATAAGTACACGAAGAAAAGAACCTGGGGAAAATGCCATATTATCTTGGAGAAAATACCTACCATAGGGTAGAAGTACCGTTTGTGGCCACCTTAGTACCGTATGTGGCCATCAATTTGATCCATTTGTGGCCATACCTATTGCATGTAAATTACTGTGATGGCCACAAACGGTGCAAACGAATTTGAACGTAATTTGTGATACAATTAGGTAATTTTAAGCATAGCATATTCAATGTAAAGTTTGCTTTGATTCATGTTAAATAATCTCATTTAGTCATTTGAATAGATTGAAGTAATGGTGAATTAATTTTTAAAAAATTTGCATGGCCACTAATGGTACAGTGGCCACAAATGGTACGTCTACCATATCGCTATGTTAGTCGGGATCCAAGTTTTTTTTTTGCTAGATGACAGTACGATAGCCCCCGTTTGTCACAATAATATGGTAATTTCTTCCGGATGCTTCCCTTCATGAATAAATATGGAGTATATACATATATATTTATGTAGAGCGATAAACATGTATTTGTGATGATTATACAGATACGTTGACATGATAGAGTCGGCCTACACAGTGTCTCTGTTGGGTCAAACGAGTATCAACATGCTGTGTATAAGCTTTACGGGGTTCCAGGTAAGTTCTTGACAGAGTTGTAAATCCCTAATTTTTGTAGAAATAAAATTGACGGTACGATCGGCTTTGTAATTATGTTTTTATAATAACAACTCGTGATTATTATAATACGATATGTAAACTTTTAAATAGAAGCAAGAAATATTAATTTCCCATAAGACTTCACAGTAATCTTATTGAAAAAATGGAGAAATACTGTTAATGCATTGCGAAAGTAATGGTGGACTGTGTTTGTCCATTTTTCGCACAATTTCTCCGGAAAAATTAATTAAAAATTTGGTTCTTCTCTCGGCTATTCAAAAGTTCACATATAATTTTATAATCGCTGCAGGTCATCGTTATAAAATCGTAACTGGAAAATAAACTGTTGTGTAAACTACAATTCTTAAAGTAATGGGGATTTACAACACTGGTTCTTGACTACGGTTACAACGCAATGGAACGCGAATTTTTATTTGTTGTATTTACAAACGCTTCAGGCAGTGATGAAACTCGATCATCCGGAGGAATCCTTCAGGTACGCAACGTTCATGTTGGCGCAAATGTTTCCGCTGTTTATCTCGAGCTACCCACCCCAATGTGTCACAACCGAGAGCGAGAATCTTTTGAAATTCGAGTAAGTTTATCATTTGATTGTTAGATTATAGATTCTTAGATTATACAATCTCACTAAATACCTCGTGTGTGCAATCAAGTTACAAAATATGTTTGCTTCAGTTCAGCATGGTATCTGACCTCCATCAGAACACGGAAACTTCTCAATCTAATGATACTCAGATGCACTCGACCATGCGAATTGACCGCCGGCACATTTTATGTACTAAACATCGAATACTTCAGTACGGTAAGACATTTTTTTTTTCGAAAAGTAAGCCAAGGATTGAAAAAAACGATGTGTCGCTGAAATTTGCTTTTTTCTAATTCAAGGTAACGCGTACATCCATGTCGTACTTGACGATGCTGTGCTCGTTCCGAGAGTAGCGAGGATTAAATCTTTAATGGAAGACTCTTTAAACAAAAAAACAAACAAAAAAAACAACAACAATAATTGTCTACTTACACCTAATTCATTGTTACTGTGTATTTCGCCATTTGTATACCATTGAGACATTGTCTATTGTGTGTTTGCGCGTACCACTGATAATTGTCAGCGTTTATCTTGTAACAGTATAATATAGCGAAAAATATCATTCAACTTCGCCTGTGCAATGAAGCTACGGTGGTAAAAAATCGAGAGGTGTGATAATCTTGATTACAAGCCATAAACCCATGTATTAGGGTTTATCAGGTGGTAAAAAATCGAGAGGCGTGATAGTCTTGATTACAAGCCATAGACCCATGTATTAATTTGGATTATTAACCATGTGGCGGTCAAAGGGCTTGAGAAACAAAAACGTATGGCATACAATGCAGTCGTGTTGATGACTTCTCCTGTTTGAATGAGCTGTGCCAAGGGTTGCATATCGCGTTGCTCTCCAGCATAATGTACAATTATACCGGCGCTCCTCGCGCAGCACCATCTATCCGCGCATCTTGCGCCATCCCTCGCAAAGATTGCCATCATTCGTGACACTACGGAGAGGGGCGCGCGTTACCAACTGTTGGTAACTACGTGACCAACGTTACCCGTCGTCAGTACCTGTGAACCTGACGGTAAACGTTTACTAAATCTGGTAACGGTTACTTGCACTCGATACTGTCGTACGCACGGCACGAGAAAACGTAAGAATGTTCAAGGAACAACCTGCAGTTGAGTTACTTCTGCTTCAACAAAAAGATCAAGTGAAGCGAGAAAAAAAATACAAGAAATGACCGACTCACTCCGCGTGTATAAATTCTGTTATTCCGGATATAAGACGAATGTGAATGTTTTCAGATGTTTAATATCGACATAAGTCTGTGTTTAGTTTACAATACGACGCGTAAGTCAAATTGTTCGAATTTACACGACATTCTAATAAAACATTCGAGTGTTTTTCGAAACCTGCGTACGGATGAGAATTATCTCGACATTCATATGCAAGCACGGCAGATAATTAACAGACTAGAACTGACGATTCGTTGCAGAGAAACTCACCAGTCCGATTCCGTACAAAATCCAACGGGAGCTACTTCGATGGTCGTGGACTGATAATAACGTGCACAGAGTGAAAAAGCGATCAGAGCGCTGCAAGTGGACGTTGAATATTGAGGAAGGGGATCCCGCCGACTGCCACGAGTGATAACAAGTAGTCGATGTCATTGCGCCTCTGTGATCAACAACTCAATGCTGCCAAAAGCGACAACAGATCCTAGACTCCCTCTATTGTCGCGGTTTCGATTTGCCATTCACCCTTCTTAAAGAATAACTGATTAGCTGCAAGGCGGATGAGTGAAGCTGCTTGACGGACGTGAGGCATTGCCGTGGCTGGACGTCCGTCAAATACAATTTGAACCTATAATCGAAGCTGAACACCCTTCAACTGCACATGGGAGGAACAGGTCTGTTCTTTGCTTCTCTAAAACTTTGAGTCACTAGCGAGACGCGCTGCAGTTAAACTTGAGCGTCAGCGGTAGAAAGAAGTCGTCTTGTAATACGGAGAAATGGGAGAAAAAGTTCTTCGCATATACGTGGCCGATCCGAAACGCGACATAAGAACCTTGGAGTACTACAGGTTGAACAAGATATTCATGCGGATGATTGGTCAATGGCCTTTTTCACCGATATGGCAACAACGACTCGGGATCGCCATGTTTCTCTGCGGAATTGGAAATCTCTATGTTCTCGAGGTAACCAAAACGCCGTTCTTAAGTGAGGCCGATTTAAAAAAATAAAAAATCGTAATATTTGTTGGTTTGAATTACTAAGTGCAATTGACCGAGGTCTCAATCATCGCACGGAGAGAAATTTCTCTGTTGTGACAACAAAGAAAAATAACAACAAAAATCGTCTTGTTAAGCTAACAAAAATATTGTTCAGCCCAGCAAAAAAAAATTTCAGCCGAACAAAAGATTTGTCAGCCTAGCAAAACTGATTTGGCAGGTGAACAAAAGATTGATCGGCCTAACAAAACAATTTTTCTTGTCACTTTTCTTTGCTGTCACAACACAGAAATTTCTCTTCGTGCGAGTTGTAGCTTTTAGGAAAACTTGGACAGAGTCAATGTCGTAAAGCTTGTTTGATCGGTTGTCTTTAACTATTCGAAATCAAAGAAACAATACTATGATCTGGCATCCTCGCCACTGTTAGGGCTGTGAATGGGGAGATCGGCAGTTTGAGTCCCGATTCCATCGACCGTCACTATTATTTCAGGTCATCCATATGATCGATTCGAGGAAGCACATCAATCAAATACTCGACTGCTTCGCTCCTTTGATGGTCAACACCGCGAGCTTCATAAAGCTTGGCACACTACTTTTCGGCGCTGAAGCAGTGAGCGGTGCACCCAGCCTTGTTTGAAATTTTATCGCGTACTTTTTTCCTAGAACTGACGTTACCGGGTGACACGTCAAAATAACTCGATGCAAAAATTAATGCACGGCAAAAAACACGCAAAAATATCCACCATTCCTCTATGTACGTTTGCATCCGTTTACCGTTCTAACTTAACACGAAGTCGAGCGTTATATTGCGAACGTCTTTCCGAAACTGACAATTCGGTGTTTATCTGGCACATGTCTGCCGTATATATGACTGTCGCCCATTCGTTACTTTATTTTACTTCACTGTTTGCTCTTTCTTTACTCTTTGCTCTTATTGTATAATTTATTGTGGAGTGGGATATTTTTGTCTGTGTTGTTTTGCTTCGTGTTATTTTGTCGTTGAATTATTTTGACGTGTTAGTTCATCGTTATATTATTCTGTCATCGAACCACGTTGATGCGTATGTTCATAACGACAATCAGGTGAGGGAGCTGTTCACGCGAATGCAAGACGACTGGAATTCCAGATCGGCGGAAGCGGAAAAGCGAATTCTCGAGGAATACGCGAATAATTCGAAAACACTCACATTTGCGTACATGGGTGAGTGAGATCGGTGTACGGATGAAAATACCAACAGACCAGACCTGCTCCCTAGCAAGTTGTGCGACCGCTGCTTTTTCAAGAAAAAACCAATGAACGGACCAAAAACGAACGCGTACGTTGGGGAACGAAACGGACGACAAAAAACAACGAAACGGACCGCAGTTTTCTTGTTGACGTCTGGTCCGTTTTCAGTTTCCGGAACTTAAAAAGGACCGAACGTTTTTTTTTTAACAAAATTTGAAATACAATTATTTCAAATTTGTCCATCGATGAGTTGAAAAGTAGACTTTATAATAAAATTACATTTTTCTAGACTCTCTCGAACAAAATTTGGGTCTGTCCTGTTTCGGTTATAAAAACCGATAACGGACCGGTCCAAATTTGGTTTAAAAAAACGTTCGGTCCTTTTTAGGTTCCGGAAACCGAAAACGGACCAGACGTCAACAAGTAAATTGCGGTCCGTTTCGTCGTTTTTTGTCGTCCGTTTCGTTCCCCAACGTACGCGTCCGTTTTTGGTCCGTTCACTGGTCCGTCAACTTGCTAGGGCTCTTTAGATATCGCACGGAAAACGTTTCTGTTCAGTTTACATGTACTTCACCATGTTCGCGTATCTTCTCATGCCAACGGTGCCCATGGCGCTAAACGTGATACAGCCGCTGAACGAGTCTCGTCCAAAGCAATTGCCGTCGCACGCTGAATACTTCATCGACGAGCCAACCGATTATTATTTTCCGCTATTTTTGCATCAGTCTCTCGGAACATTTAGCTCCGTCACCACCGTCATAATTTGCGACACCATGTACGTCACCTACGTGCAGCATGCCTGTGGCATATTTGCAGTGCTAAAGTACGACGCGTTTGATGACAATTTTACGGGACGCGATTTTTTCATTTTCGATGAGTGTTGGCGTAAAGAGCATGGACATTGTTTCCAGCTACAAGCTCGAGCATTTGGTCGACGGGGAAGATCAGGACGAGGACTTGCTCGCTCCGAAGCGAAACAACAGAATCTTTGCCAAAGTGGTTAAGTGCATCGAGGAACACAAGAGAGCCATAAAGTTGGTATTCAGCAGTTTACATAGGGATGCTTTCAAAAAAAGCAACCGTGATTCGATTTAAAAAAATCGCTGTTGCGCTTGCTCAAAGAGCACGACTGATCGGTTCAGAGTCTCGTATCCCCGAGGGCGCGATAACAAAATATAGTTTCTGTCTTTACACGAAGATTCGCCGAGTTCATCGAAAACACGTACTACATTTCGAATCTGATGCAGATGATGATCAACATGCTGGTAATCAGCGTCACCGGTGTCCAAGTGAGTCATTACGATTTTCACGATGACATTAAGCGTTATGCAAATGTAAATCAAGTTGTAATTATGATCGGTGTTCTCAGACTGTGATTAATCTTGATCAAATGGAAACTGTCATGAGATTTGGCACCTTCACGTTTGGCGAACTTATGCATCTCTTGTACAACAGTTTGCCGGGTCAGGCAATTCATGATCATAGCTCCCTGGTCTTTCATTCGGCGTGAGCTCTTTTTCTGTTTGTTTGTGGAATATTAATCAGTAATAATGATATGTAGAGTGACTCTCTGCCGCTAGTCCAAATATCAGATTCGTCGTATTGCTGCGGAACTTGCATTGTCACTCGAATTGGCGCGTTTTGGGCTATTGCGCATGCGCATTTTTCGCTACTGCGCATGCGCGTTACATGCTAGTGCGCACGCGCATCGCTCACACTGCTTGGCGACTGACAATCTCATTGGCTCACGTTTCTTGAGGGTTTTTTCCCTACATAATCATTACGGTGGTCCATTTCAATGTTTTTCAATGTTTGTATTCGCTGCGGCCTCCACAATTTTGTATATATCCATCTGAAATTTGGTACACAAGTAGACATCAGTAATAAGACAAGGTTTGGAATTTAATTTGGCGTTAATCTGTTTAGGAATTAACATTTTATGGCATTACGATTTTTTTGAAAATGTTTGCTCACCTTGTAATTTTCTCTTTTACAGCACAGATTTTTTGCATTTGCAATTATTTCTAACTTTAAAACTACTAGAACAATAATGGAATGTTGCAGTGATATCAAGAATCTCTATACTCATGTAATGTAAGAAAAATAAACATAAACATGAGAATTTTCACCGAAAAAATTGAAAAAAAAAAGAAAATTAGAAAAATTCCGTCGCGACATCTAAATATTTTTTATTTATTATTTTTGATTTCAATGATGATTTACGACGAATTGTTTTTCATGATAGAGAACAGTTTTGAGGGGTACCCCGTGTAAAAAAAAGGTTGCAAAATGGACCACACTAATAATCATCATACAGATATTTTCACCAAGCTGCCATGTAGCTTGATGAAAATATCTACACAACAAAAATATGTTTTTAGGATTACAGCAAAATGTATACATATTAGCTGCTGTATCGCCTTTACTCAGCTCAGGCTTGAATTTTTATCTCCATCTGTTACTTCAGATACAACTGCAATTGGTATTCAATATCGAAGAATTCAAGAGACTTATTGAAACTCATAATGCTCAGGAGCAAAACACCTTGTCAATTGACGGCTGGAAAATTGTACGTCATGGACTTGGAAAGATTCAGCGCTGTAAGTTTATTAACCACTAGCACTGGTCCTCATTCCGCGGTAACAAGTGGCTCTTTTCTCCGAGGGGATATCAGCTGCTTATCGTAAAAAAATTAATATGTCCGTTACAAACGATAATTACTTATCGATGTCGATAGGTCGTCCAAACTTCCATGTCCTACTTCACCGTGTTGACTTCGATGCGATGAACTGACATCCAGTTTTCCCTTATCATACCGAAAAAGGAATCACGTGTCGTCGCGGTAAAAGTAACATACAGTGTTTTATATATAGGTATACGACAAAGAAGTGGTGTTTAAACTTTGTAAGTATATGTGCAGAAAATAATAATCTCATAAAACCGAAGCCGTCGTTTATCGTCGTGTTCGGATGGAGTAAGGAATATTAAAGAATACGTTGTGCTTATGGAACACAAAAATCCATTTAAAGATTGACGCTAAAAATACCGGAACCTATTTGATACAGATATATAATTTAACATTAAATTTCTTTTTTTTTTCATTTTTATTACGGAAGTTTTTCAACCCTGTAGTCTTCACGTTGGTTTTCTACCCAAAAAAGTATATACGTTCCGGTTTAAAAATGGAGGGAAAATACGACGAAAGGTCTGCGCGAATTGGATAAGGTCAGGCCGGAGGATGAAACGCCGTTGCAACCACCGAAATGCAACTGCAATGACTCTGCCTGTGGCAGAGGTAAACAGTTAGATTCCTCCCATTAATTTGTCGAACGCAACCCCTCGAAATTATTTACACTTGATAAAAAAAAACCGACGAAACCGTCGTTTATCGTCGTGTTCGGATGGAGTAAGGAATATTAAAGAATACGATGTGCTTATGAAACACAAAATCCATTTAAAGATTGACGCTAAAAATACAGGAACCAATTTGATACAGATATATAATTTAACATTAAATTTTTTGTTTTTTTCATTTTTATTACGGAAGTTTTTCGACCCTGTAGTCCTCACGTTGGTTTTCCACACAAAAAGTATATACGTTTCGGTTCAAAAATGGAGGGAAAATATGACGAAAGGTCTGCGCGAATTGGATAAGGTCAGGCCGGAGGATGAAACGCCGTTGCAACCACCGAAATGCAACTGCAATGACTCTGCCTGTGGCAGTGGAAACAGTTAGATTCCTCCCATTAATTTGTCGAGCGCAACCCCTCGAAATTATTTACACTTGATAAAAAAAAAACCGACGAAACCGTCGTTTATCGTCGTGTTCGGATGGAGCAAGGAATATTAAAGAATACGATGTGCTTATGAAACACAAATATCCATTTAAAGATTGACGCTAAAAATACAGGAACCTGTTTCATACAGATATATAATTTAACATTAAATTTCTTTTCTTTTTCATTTTTATTACGGAAGTTTTTCAACCCTGTAGTCTTCACGCTGGTTTTCTACCCAAAAAAGTATATACGTTTCGGTTCAAAAATGGAGGGAAAATATGACGAAAGGTCTGCGCGAATTGGATAAGGTCAGGCCGAAGGATCTAACGCCGTTGCAACCACCGAAATGCAACTGCAATGACTCTGCCTGTGGCAGTGGTAAACAGTTAGATTCCTCCCATTAATTTGTCGAGCGCAACCCCTCGAAATTATTTACACTTGATAAAAAAAAAAAACCGACGAAACCGTCGTTTATCGTCGTGTTCGGTTGGATTAAGGAATATTAAAGAATACGTTGTGCTTATGGAACACAAAAATCCATTTAAAGATTGACGCTAAAAATACAGGAACCTATTTGATATAGATATATAATTTAACATTAAATTTCTTTTCTTTTTCATTTTTATTACGGAAGTTTTTCAACCCTGTAGTCTTCACGTTGGTTTTCTACACAAAAAGTATATACGTTTCGGTTTAAAAATGGAGGAAAAATATGACGAAAGGTCTGCGCGAATTGGATAAGGTCAGGCCGGAGGATGAAACGCCGTTGCAACCACCGAGATGCAACTGCAATGACTCTGCCTGTGGCAGTGGAAACAGTTAGATTCCTCCCATTAATTTGTCGAGCGCAACCCCTCGAAATTATTTACACTTGATAAAAAAAAAAAAAAAAATTATCACTAATGAATCTCGCGCGTTTCCGTGTGCGGTAGCGCGTGACAACACCTTGCTTCTGCTCCGTAATGCGTCCACGTACGTGTATCTCTTACATAGATCGAGGCCCTTGACTCGGCGTTATTTAAAGCCGGCAGTGTCGTAGGGCTAGCGCGCGCTCCGGCGGAAGATGGATATCGCTAATTGTCGTCGGACAAGGGGATCCGACGGCGCTCGTGCCAGAGCGCACGCGACCGTTGTTCGCCTAGCTCCCTGCGCGCTCTTCCCCCGCCGACTGCTCCGCGCCGCTCTCGGTATATAACGACGACGCACCCTTCCTTCGCTCCACTCCGCACTATACATTTATCTCTTCATCTGCCAGAATTTAAAGGGACTCTCGATCCTATCGCAACTTTACTCTTCTTACCCGTTTCTCGCGACAGCACCGAGAGACTTTTTTTTATCCTCCGCAATGAAAACCGACCTCGCACAATTGGGTCTGTACTATTCATTATTATTATTATTAACGCCGAGTTTACACTCTCGTGTGTAAACTCGGATGGTCAAACTAACAGCAATGAGGAGAACCGATTTTGAGTCAAAAGTTGTGGAAAACCGCATTGATTTGATATAGGAGAAAGGGTGCCTGAATTCAGAATGTGCGATAGAAGAGAAACCCGCTTTTTGGGTATTTCTGTATTGGGCCGTCATGGATCCAATACGGAGCGTCCAAAATTTGTTTCAGTATAGCATTGGATTTTAATGATCGGTACATCTAGTTGTATGTACTTTCGGAACGGATTGGTTGAAATCAGGGTAAATATACAAATAAATAAGCGTATATTTAATAAAATGTATGTATTTACTGAAATTCTCGGCTTCCTAATACATTAGCATTAAAAGTAGTTTTATTCTAGATCTCTTCTGGATATAACTTTTCGACCATCGGATGACACATATATTTTCGCGCGTTTCTCCCTGATAACATTTTGTATGTCTCCAGGTATCTGAAACACAAAATTCGTATTAGTGAAAGTACATTATTGGTTTCTTTTTATTGCACCAAATAAAACGTAACGTACTTTTACTTGTACAAACATGCCTTCTCTGCACTCTACGATTGACGGTTGCCAATACACCCTTTTTTCCCTTATTCGAAAAGGGGACAGAGAATTTGTTAGATTTCGGGGCCACCAAGGACGGGAGCAATTTCAGCTATACTTCTATTCTAGTATCTGTAAATGATATGGTATGTAAAAAGACGTGTAAAAAAATACAATCCTGTATAAAGAAAACCACAAAGATAAATACGAGATCATTACTTACCGTTCGACAAATTCTTGGATTGTAATTGCTTTGAGTGCGGAACGTCGATATCTGTCAGGTGTTTCTTGTTCAGAGACAAGATTTTCGTGAAGAACTCTTCCCATCTTTCGAGTAACAAATTCTGGGATTCCGAATATCGAGCGTTAAAATCGTCGTCGATCTACGAAAATATAATCGTTCGTTCGAGGCTTTATTCAGTTCGGCGTGCAGACCCCACGAAATTAGAAGTTCGTCGAATTTTCCGAAGAACGAACTTCTCTAATAGTCGACGATTATATCAATAAAGCGGATAGTCACGCCAAACGCAAAATTTTTTCCAGATTCACATTTTTCCGCAAGAGGCCGCAACGCCTTTTGTGTAGAGATTTCGTCCGCATTCACTTTTTCCCCGCGAAGCCGTAACACTTTTTGAGGATATTTTGTCCAAATTCATTTTTTTGTCCGAGTGGCTGTATTACTTTTCGTTGTGCTTAAAACTCTCCGAAAAGGTGTCTACACTCAAAACACAAGAAATCTATTGGCACTCTATTGGCACCTTCGTAGGATCGAGTTCCGTATTCGGCACCCTTCCCCTGTATCAATATCAATTTTCGTCCAGTCACACTAATTTGACCCGACGAGCTAAAAATGTTGACACACATTTGACACAAGAACACATAAAGCACAAGAAATCTATTGGCACTCTATTGGCACCTTCGTAGGATCCAATTCCGTATTCGGCACCCTTCCCCTGTATTAACATCAATTTTCGTCCAGTCACACTGATTTGACCCGACGAGCTAAAAATGTTGACACACATTTGACACAAGAACACATAAAGCACAAGAAATCTATTGGCACTCTATTGGCACCTTCGTAGGATCCAATTCCGTATTCGGCACCCTTCCCCTGTATTAATATCAATTTTCGTCCAGTCACACTGATTTGACCCGACGATCTAAAAATGTTGACACACATGTGACACAAGAACACATAAAGCACAAGAAATCTATTGGCACTCTATTGGCACCTTCGTAGGATCCAATTCCGTATTCGGCACCCTTCCCCAGTATTAATATCAATTTTCGTCCAGTCACACTGATTTGACCCGACGAGCTAAAAATGTTGACAAACATTTGACACAAGAACACATAAAGCACAAGAAATCTATTGGCACTCTGGCACCTTCGTAGGATCCAATTCCGTATTCGGCACCCTTCCCCTGTGTCAATATCAATTTTCGTCCAGTCACACTGATTTAACCCAACGAGCTAAAAATGTCGACACACATTTGCACGAGTTTCTAATTCCTTGCGAACTAGATTCCAGATATCCGACCTCAAGCGCGATTACGACGAACGGATCCTGAAGAGTCCGCGTGGTCAGTGCACGAGGCAGCTCTTCGACTCTCGCGCTTGGTCCAAATATTTTCACGACGCGCTTCGAGTCTAGTCGTAAGTATAATTCGCACGGTTATGATACTCACAAATGGACTCTTACCGGATTCGCTGTTCATGGAGTCATTAAGTCGGTAGTCCACGCCGCTCGACTCATCGCAGTAGCGCGTTATTACACAGCGTGCCACGGCTTCTGCTGGTCTCCATTGTGGAAGCATCTGTCGCTCTGCTGCTGGCGCTGCTGTTAGCAGGAACTGCATGGCCTTTGGGCCTCCACCACGGGTCGGAGTGAAAGCCACGCAAAGTGCCGACAGGAGACTATAATGTCGTGTATACCGCCGCCTCCTGTATACTGTACACGTGTGGATGGTAGCCGTGCGCCCGATGTATCAAGGGCGGAAAATCGGAAATTGAAAATTAACTTTCACTCCAACTGAATCGACCGCAACGTCGTCGGGATAGATCAACCACGAGGAGATGATTTCGAATTAACGATATCCGTATCCTCATATTTCATACGCTAGACGCCTATGTACATTTTTTTTTTTACCGATATCAATTTTCACAAATTGCCTATCTTGTGACGAGAATTGGGCATGTTATTGCCAATTAAAGATTGCGTTACGTTGGCTTGAAAAAAAAAAAAATATATATATATATATATTCCGCCGCTAATCAGCCAATCAGCCAAACCTATAGGGAAGTGAAAATGATTACTTTTTTGTCGAGTTACGTTGGTTTAAAAAAAAATTTATATATATATTCCGCCGCTAATCAGCCAATCAGCCAAACCTATAGGGAAGTGAAAATGATTATTTTTTTGTCCACTTGATTCCATAACAAGAAATTATCGTGATAAACGAGAATATTGATATAGTAATTTTTTTCTTTTTGAATTTCGAACCTCGCAGCCCGATCGCGTGTGACGTTTAATTTTCGATAAAACCTGCGTTGGAGATAACACCAAGAGGGACGGAGATAAAACCACATGCTCGAGGGACGGAGACTGAGCTTCTGTGTTACCGGTTACCGAACCGAAGTAACCCGAGTGTGATGAACCTGCGTCGATCCCCGAGGCTTACCGATCTACATGCTAGTGGAATACGTTGCTGTATCGCGATGCCGCCTGGGTCGAGCGCACCCGCGGTCGGGGGCCTGTATCAGCTGGCGGGCCGCTAGACAGGTCTCCACGCAGCAGCCCCCTCATTTCTTCAGCTTTTTTTTATCCTCCGACGGTCCCTTTAAACTCGGTTGCCGCGTAGTTCTCCCCAGTTTGTCATTCCCCTCCTCTTTCTTATTCCGTCTTTTTTCACATTTAGTTTTCTCCCAATTCCCTTCCCCCATGGAAAAAAAGTATATTCGAAAATATATTGAAAAGTATATATTTTTTTACACCATGTATACTTGCGTGAAAAATGGTATATTTGGGATATAACTTTCAGTTACTTTCATATTTTGTAAGTATATATGGCAATATACTTGTACATATATATATTTGATATACTCCTTATACATGCATTTATGTATGAATTTATGTATATATACAGAAAATATACCGTACGTATATTCGCCCGGATATACGTTCGCGCGAAATATGTGATATTGCCGAATATATAAAAAGTATACAAAAAAATATGTGTATATTATACCACGTACATTATTTATATATTTTTCGATATATCGAAAAATACACTTTTCTTGCATACTTTTTTCCATGGGGGTTGACTTGTATATTCCGAGGGACCGAGCTCGCAGCATAGATATACCGTAATAATGAGATTTTTTAAATATTTATTTATAGCGGGATATTATTAATGTGAAATAGTGAAATATTATATTGTGCAATAAGGGCCAAAAGTTGGTGTTTGCGGCGAGGACGAGGTTTGCTACCCGAGCGAAACGAGGGCCGTAATCACGCGAGCCGCAGTCGCCAATTCAGCCCGAATTGCACACTATAGTTATTCCGGCTACGTTAACAAAAGACCATATTTTTATGCCTGCAACGTTACTAAGACGCCAGTTTTCGAAGAGCGGGAAAAAGTCTACTTTTCTTCCCTAGGGTGGAAAAGTACAGTTTTCTGTCCTCTGCAGCCAGCGAAAAATCGACAACTTTCCACCCGCATTGTAGACAAAATATTCTCAAAAACTATTACGGCCTTTCTGCTGTAAAAAGCAAAGTTTCGTGGGGTAAATCCTGAACTGCTAAAGATGTTATCACGTAACATTCGCGATCGCACGCAGATGTACTAACTACTTTTTTATTTTACGGCAATAACCATTTACGGAGCCCTTTCTAATGTTCAATGTAGTCGAAATTCTCGTTACTCACTCGCAATCGAGTTGCACATTGTACTTTCTCAAATTTTATTTTTTTATTGTGTTTAATTTTTTTATAATTTTTTTGTGTCCCTTATATACAGGCCGTATCTCATTTGTCGCTTCGTCTCACCCACAAATACCAGCCATTACTCTTGAGAATTTTTACCAGAAGTGTACAAAGACTTGATACGAGATGATGGCACTCATACTTATATGCGATGCGGCTGTGGCCGATTTAAGATTGAGATAGAAACACTCGCATTCGCCCAAGACGTAGGGAAACCACAGAAAACCTACATCGGGTGTAGCCGTCTAGGTCAATTCTTCGCCAATTTTCTATATTCTTTTTCTTATCCATATCCTCGGACGGGGTGTCCCTTTAAACTCGCTCGCCGCCGTAGTGTCCCTCAGTTTGTCATTTCCCTCCTCCTTCACTCCGTCCTTTTGTCATATTTATGTTTCTCCCGACTCCCTCGACTCGTGCGCCGCCGAGGGTCCGCCGAGCCCCTCCGTGCAGGTACGCGGGACCAAAATGCCCTATTCGTCGATTCCATTTCGCCGGTGGTGGAGGATTCGAGGCGGTGGTGGTGGTGGTGGTGGCGTCTCCGTCGCTGAAGTGGCCCACGATGCCTCCGCCGTTGACCGCGTCCCTCGCGACGACCGAGGAAGGAGGGAAGAAAAAAAGAAGCGAGGAGAGGGTAGGGGCCATCCAGCCGAGGAGCCAAACCGGGGCACCAGGTGCACGCGTTATCTAGGGATGAGCATGAAACGAGGTGGGACCACCATATGTTGATCCACCGCCGGAGAACGCCCCGGCACGCGCCGCACTCAAAACCGAGCCTTCGCACCGCGAGGATCGCGGGCCCCACGAGAGACCCACGACTCGAGCGTTTCGTTGAGGCCTCGTCGTACGGTTGACAGTTCTTTCTTCTTTTTTTTTTTTTTGTTCCCTTCGATTTTCCATCACGATCGCCCATGCATCGCGGGAAAAATAGGCGAGGATTGCAAGTGCAAGAGTGACCTCGGCAAGGGAGTTGAGAGGGAACCAGTGGCGTCGGTTCTGTGGTGAATTATTGGCGCTCGGTGATCCTTGGTGCCTTGGGAAGAAGATTTCGGAGATCATCGGTTGAGGACATGGCTCTCTTGTCGAATCATCACAGCCCGTATCAATCGTCGTCCTCCGAGATGCTGACCTCGGCGTATCCGACCCCCACCAGGGCCTACGAGCCGCTGTATCCCTCGCCGTACAACTCGCCGGACTACGGGAACGTCAGGATCGGGTACAGGAATAATTACCAAACGGACATCGGGCTGACGCCGCGAACCGAGCTGGAGGCTGTCGACTGTGGGACGGAACGGGGCACGGAATACGCGAGGACACCCGAGGGATACGACAGGGAGCCTTACGGGATTCTCACGCCGCTCACGCCTCACAAGTAAGTCGGACTTTTTTGATCGCCTCGCAGAGTTGTGCGTCCCCGAATCCTGCAGAAATAAAGTTGATGCAATTGGCTTTGTAATTGGGAATTGATAACAGTAACTTGGAGTGATTATAATATAATGTGTATATTTTTTATGGCTGTAAAGAATATTTATTCATAATAGTAGTAGTAGTGGTAAATTTTTTATTAGCCACATGCATATTACAAATTTGTTTGTACAAAGGTATGGTAGATGTTTTATATGGAGTGAAACCAATTGGCCATCGACCGAGGTCCTTCAGCCCATTTCTTAATACAATTTTATGGTGATATTTCTGAAAAAATGGAGAAACGAGGTTGATGTATTACGAAAGTAATGGCAAACGATGCTCCTCCATTTTTTTCGCAATTGCTCACAATTTTTTTTTAATTGAAAATAAGGTACGTCCCCGAATCCTGTAGAAATAAAGTTGATGCAATTGGCTTTGCAATTGTGAATTAATAACAGTAACTTGGAGTAATTATAATATAATGTGTATATTTTTTAATGGCTGTAAAGAATATTTATTCATAATAGTAGTAGTAGTAGTTAATTTTTTATTAGCCACATGCATATTACAAATTTGTTTGTACAAAGGTATGGTAGTTGTTTTACAGTGAGGAAAAATTGGCCATTGGCCGAGGTCCTTTTCAGCCTTTTTCTTAATACAATTTCATGGTAATTTCCCAAAAAAAAAAGAAAAACGCAGTTGATGCATTACGCAAGTAATGGAGAACGGTACTCTTCCAGTTTTTTCGCGATAGCTCATAATTTTTTTTATTGGTAATAAGGTATCAATTCAGCTATTGAAAGGTTCACATATCATTTTATAATCGCTGCAGTTTATTTTTGTTAAATCGCATCTACAAAACAAAACGTCCTGTAACATTTATTTAATAAATTAACGAGGCTTTACAAGTCTGTCCCCTGGCAGAATATCAGCAGTGTCTATATCCGGTCTAAGTCGGGCTCTGTCCGACAGAGCCGATCTGGTCCTGATCGGCGCCGTTTGTAACGCCACAAACTTTCTACCAGTGTCAATCGCGTTTCCGTGCAATCGAACGAATTGGAATTGCTTCGAACTGGCACGATTGACCGATTCTTCACAATTGCAACGTATTAATTCGAACAATTGTGCGATTTTTAAGGTACGACCCCCACTGCGCTGCCGATCGGGCGACCTCGCCGCGTTCGACCATCTACGAGGACAACTCGGTGGACTACAAACTCCCGACTTACTGTTACGACACACCGCCCCAAGAGTCGCGGTACTCGATCGAGGGGGACACGAGCCACATCCACGTCGAGGACCCCGACGCTCATTACTGGGATCCGGCCTCCGCGTCTCAGGTTAATATTTTGAGGAACACTAATTCCCGGGACTGCTTGCCTTGGTGCTGATGGACCGACACGACTATCTTGTCGACGTAGGGCAGGTTCGCCGAATTCGGTACGGGTGACCCAATACGGAACGCGCGATAGACGAGAAACACTCTTTTTGGGTCATCGTACCCCAATTCGGAACTCCCGAGTATTATGATTTTTAATTTTTATTTTTGACGGTTTCGATAATCGGGAAATTGCATAACCGATTAAATAGAACGCATGCCGGTAAAAATTTGGCGCTACAAAATTATTTTCAAAAATTGTACCTACCCAAGTAACAATTTTTGTGTTATTATGGAAAAGTGATCCGGATGGGATACATTTGTCCGCCAAAATGTTTTCTGCAAACTATCCTATGTTCGAAAGTTAACTTTGGGACATCGGATATCTTACAGATAACATTTTCGCTGACATATGTAACCCATTTCGTTAACTTTTTCGTAACAACACAAAAATCATTACGTGAGTATCTAAGTAAAATTAAATAAATTAATTGTTGTCAAAAAATGGTCAACATTTTTTTACTATTCACCTATAATCTTTATTTAAATAAATATGGAACGGTAGGCGCGGTTTACAAACAGTAGAATTGGTTTTAGAATTGAGGGGGAAAAATGCCAAGGTACCGGGAAAAAAGGTGTTGCGTATTGGGGCACCATTTTTTAACCCCAATTTCAAGGAAAAAACAAATCTGCGCTATTGGCACCTTCCTAGGATCATTTTTTCCTTAAGCGTTCCGTATTAGGCACTCTTCCTCCACTTATACTGTGTTGACACAAAGAGGTTGCGGAAGCAACAGGCATGTAGAGATCCCAAATGGACGGTTTAGTACTTTGCGATTCGAGTGCGAAAAAACGAACCTTTGCACTAAGAGAAAAATCTAGTATTGGCAACTATAAAGTGACAACCATAGAGTGTCAATTATATTTTATAGGTACAGCAACTAGTTTTCTAGTTATGGTAACTATGACGCAGTTATCATGACTATTAATTAATTACCGTGAACTATAAAAATAGTAGCATGAAAGAAAATTTGATGGTTGTCACTTTATAGTTAACAGAACTTATACGATTTTTCTGAGTGTCGCGACGGTTGTGAAGATGGCTGCGCAAGCCGAAGGCGAGTCAATGTTGACGATTTTTTTTCTTCCGATTTTCGTCGTATTTCGAACTTCGGTTGAATAATTTTTCAAAAATCAATACGTTGAAACGATATTTTTCTTTTTTGCCGTAGAAGACGTCACCGAGCTCGAGTCCCAAGAGAGGGCGGCGAAGATCCCGGGACGTTCCGCCCTCGCCGAGCGTCCTCAAACGACGAAGATTGGCCGCGAACGCGCGTGAGAGACGAAGAATGAACAGCCTGAACGATGCGTTCGACAAGCTCCGCGAGGTCGTGCCGAGCCTCGACGCCGATCACAAATTGAGCAAATTCGAGACTCTGCAGATGGCGCAGACCTACATAGCGGCGCTCTGCGATCTTCTCGAGCGGCACGACGGCAAGAGTTCCGATTTCCGGGACTGCCAGAGCGACGCGATAGCGAGAGGCGACAAATTTTTGCAAATAACGAGCTACGAATAACGATTTCGAATTACCGATTTCTAGCTGATAATAAATAATAAGAGTCTGAATTAAGTGTAAGTGACACGGCTAACCGTCCAAAGAATCACGTAGGGATCTCAAGACGCCTGCGCGCGTCGAGATCAAGCATAATGTACATTGTTAGACCCTAAGAATTAGTTGATTGTGCTTCGCAGCGTAGATACCGTAATAATTATTTTTCTCGATATTTATTTATAACGAAATATTATTATTTTACGGCAATAACCATTTTCAGAGCCCGTCCTGATGTTCAATGTAATCGAAATACTCGTTACTTTTACGTTACTCGTAGTCGAGTTGCGCGTTGTATTTTCTTAATTTTCTAGTCTCTTTTTTTACGTTTACTATTAATATCAATTGTCGAAGTGTATAGAACGGCGTTTTAATTGCTTCGCGTTAGCATTAGCTCGCGAGTGTGAGATAATTAGTTGCTACTCGTAATGTCTCCGCGACCAAAGATCTTGTAATTAGTCTAAGTTGTTTCTCGAGTCCACGAGGGATCACGTTGTTTACTATTGTATAGAAATTGACTCGTCCAAAGATTGTATTAGAATAATTGTATAGGTACATTTAAAGGGTAGTTAATTAATTATGTTAAGACAAGTATTGTGAAGAAAATCAAAGTTATGTATTTTGCCATACAATATTGTAATTAAACGTTGAACCGAAACTTCTGTTGAGATTATTATTTGAGACTAGGCTAATCACACGTGTCTGAAAGTCTTGCCAAAATCACCTCAGACATTTTTTCTTTTCAAAATATCGACTTTTAACCTATACCATCATTCTTAAGTCGCATATTCTACCCCCGAAAACACTGATTATTAACCTTTTTTAATCGATTTTGAAAAAAATATTTTTTTGGCGACATTTTTTTTTTTCTGCCAGAAATCGTAGATTCGGCTCCCAACCGAAAATCGCCAAAATCGACCACAATTTTTTTTGTTTTCAAAATATCGACTTTTAACCTATACCATCATTCTCAAGTCGCATATTCTACCCCCGAAAACACTGGTTATTAACCTTTTTTAATCGATTTTGAAAAAAATATTTTTTTGGCGACGAAATTTTTTTTTTCTGCCAGAAATCATAGATTCGGCTCCCAACCGAAAATCGCCAAAATCGACCACAATTTTTTTTCTTTTCAAAATATCGACTTTTAACCTATACCATCATTCTCAAGTCGCATATTCTACCCCCAAAAACACTGGTTATTAACCTCTTTTAATCGATTTTGAAAAAAATATTTTTTGGCGACGAAATTTTTTTTTTCTGTGAGAAATCGTAGATTCGGCTCCCGACCGAAAATCGCCAAAATCGACCTCGGAAATGTTTATTTCAAAATATCACCTATAATAGGTTAATCAAATTTGCGCTGCTGCGCTCTTATAAAGCTTTAAAAGGTTACGGGTGCTGCCCCGCCTGTCCTCTTATGAAATTTTTCAAATTTGACACCAAACTGATTTTTTTTATCACAGACTTTCCTGGCAACCAATCACAGCTCTAATAGTTTGCTAACAATGCTTTCCGTTACTCGTGAACTTTTTAAAAGAGGGATTCAAGATCGGTGCTGATCTAATAACGACTTGGAGTCTTGGGACGCGTGTTAGCCACGCGTTTCCCTCTCCAATATTACACAGAACGGGGCCCCTCGCCTTTGCTGTCGAAGATTCCTACTGCCTTTTTCATTCTTGTATTAAGTACCATCAGCGATTCCGGTTCCCCAGTTTGCCGCATTCAAGTGCGATCGTTTGGTTGTTCGAATCCCACCCGTGCCGGAACGCACCATAAGGCCCAGCGAGACGTATGGCGTGCGCCAAAGTCTTCATCTCGTTCGTCGGCTCTCACTCCCCCTTCCCAGGCCTCAGTCGTTTTATTCCCTCGCGCTTTCCTTTTTTTTCTTTTCTTATTTCTCACATATGTATATCATTGGAGGAAAACGACGGATACAGAGCCACACGTGCGAGTCAATCGCGTTCTCCTCTACATACATATTTCATTGGCTGTTTTTTTATTTTTATTTTTCGCCTGTGTCTCGCCTGTTTTAGTCTTAGATCCTTCTCTATGTACTTGCTTCTTCACTTGCTTCTATTTGTCCTGCACTGAGAGAAAAACACATGGTTAAAACAACAATACAATATTTTTACTATACAGTATAATTCCCAGGGGGAACTTTTATATTTTACAGTTACGACAATGAGAAAAAATAATAGCTGCAAACGTAATAGTTGTTGAATTAATCAAATACATAGTATCCAGTACCAATCGATATAATCGTTCCTCCTGCGAATTATATCGGTATAGTTCGATCAACTATTCTACTATATTTTTCTCTGAGTGTGCTGTATTTTTCCATATACTTTGGTCTTTAGAGGATTTTCCCCAGGACCCAATAAAATCAGATTACATTACATTAGAAACGAACAATAGTGATACAATAGAACAGTAGTGATACATTGGAATCTTTCATAACAATACATAGTCTTATAACATTTCGCCTCTTCTCTCCACAGAGAAAAGAGATGGTTTTTTTACTATGTTTAATAAATGTTTAGTTAGAGCAACGATTTTTTTGTTTCTTTAACTGTTTCTCAGTTCAGCAGACCAAAAGACGTTTAAAGTGAAAAAAGAAACTATTGTTAAGCTGACTAATAACTTGATAGCCGATGACCAAATTCAGCGGTCAACGCTTTTTTCTTAGTCGAAGGCTGATTAGTCCAACAATGTCGGGCCGGAAAACTTTAGCGTTATTTCCAGCGCGAGTCAAGCCTAAAAATCAAGCCCCGATCAAAGCTATGTTGACCCTGCCAGGGCCCTTAGCAGGGCCCGACTTGGGTCATATGTAACGATAAGAATTTTCTACCTCATGCGCAGAGCAAAAGGGCTAACTGCCACACGAGTAACGCTGCACTGTAATCACATTGCACAAAGCGTGTGCGCATATTTTGTTTTCTGTTTTTTTTTTTTAAATTTATTTCACTGCTTTACGTTGAGAAAAACGAAATTATGTACTTAAGGTAGTTCTAGCGCCTAGAGTCCATTTCGCATAAATTCGAGAAAAGTGAGAGAGAATTACAAAGACTTCTCGATGAACTCAAAATCTGAAAAAATTCATACGCATTAGAGATACTGAAAAGATTAATTTTACGTAATAATAATTCTAAGATGTTATTAACTAATTGATGAAAAAAAATTGTTCAACAAATATTTCGATGACCCCATTTTTTTCTGATGAAAATGATTTCTTCGTTTTTCTGAATACGTATGAATTTTTTCAGATTTTTAAGTACTCTTTGAAATTTGTGTTTTTTATATGGAAAATATGTACAAATTTCAAAGAGTACTTAAAAATCTAAAAAAATTCATACGTATTCAGAAAAATGAAGGAATCATTTTCATCAACAAAAAAACTTGGGTCATCGAAATATTTGTTAAACAATTTTTTTTTTCATCAGTTTGTTAATAACATTTTAGAAATATTATTATGCAAAAGTAATCTTTTCAGTACCTTTAATGTGCATGCATTTTTTCAGATTTTTTGACCATCGAGAAGTCTTTGCAATTCTCTCCCATTTTCCTGGAATTTATGCGAAATGAATATTTGGCGCTAGAACTACCTTAAATTTGCTTGTTTAAAATTTTTACTATTATTCGCTAATATTTTTCGCGATACAAGTGAGCGATAGCGTGATGCTAATATTATATCGGAACATAAGGCACAGATCTGATGAATATATAAGAACGTCGATGAAATGCTCTCAACGGGCACCTAAAGCTTCAACTGTCGAGCGGTTGATCATGTTAGTATACCCACCGAACGGGGCGTTTTACCCTTTTCTGGCATTTCGTCTGGTCATTCGTTCCGGTTTTGGCATAGGAACGTCGGAAAACGATATTCGTCATTTCCAATACGAGCGAGGAAAAAAAGTGGGCGGACAGCGAACAGTTGGGCGCGTGCCGAACAATGGGCCCTCGTTATATTCGTTATATTGATTTCCCTCGCTATGTGGTTACTCGTTCGTCTCTATTTTTCCGTGTTTCTCGCAAACCGATCAACATCAAAAGGCGTGGATGATCATGGTCAATCGCTGCTATGTCTGCTCGGAGAGAAGGATCTGATACTTTTTACCATATTTCTAGTAAAAAGTATTGTAAATTTCCGGTAGAGGAGAGATATAACGCCATCTATCGAGAAGAACTAGAACGATGAGAATTTTTACCAAGAAATATGGTAAAAAATATTATATATATGTTAGAAATTCTCGTAGTTCTCGTACTGTTGGTCAGGTGGCGGCTATGGCTTTTCAATACCAGGCGCGTTGGTAATTTTTACTATCGCGTCCGGTAAATTTTATCAGATCTTTCTCTCCGTCTGTGTGTTCCGCGATGAAAGCCCCGTATTTTTTCGTGTGTCTTAGCGATGTCTCGGTCCATGAAGCATCGTCCATCGACGTCGTTACAACTCCAGACGGAAATAAGACAACGATGGGTCTTTAATCAGGCCCATTGTTGTCCCGTGTCATCGTGGAATCCTTATGGAGAAACCGTGTGATTGAATCGGAGAGACAACGGCGAGGCCGTTACACGTGGGCTGGAAAACAGATAATCGAAGAATCAGAGACGAGTGAAAAATGCATAAGAAAGGATGAGATTTGTGGATACTCATTGGCGACGGTAACACTGAGTACGACTGAGTCTCAGTGTTACTGCGCCACCATCTCGTTGTACCTCTGTTCTTATTTATATAGAAATAGGTAGGTGTGGGTATCTGTCACTTCACTCGTTTTCCATGCTCGCTCGGATCCCTCGAGAACTGACCTCAGCCCTCGTCTCGGTGGAACCGGAGTAAACTGATTTCAGGCATAATTTACCGTGACCACGAGCCTCTCGACCTTCTTCTTGACATCGATACCTCTTGTTCCATTGTCAAGCGAACGATGTCTGGCGATGTGTGAAGGTGGTTTTTCGCACACTTTTACACACCTTTGGAAGACAGCGCGTAGGGGGCGGGTGCTGAATATCGTACGCTTATGGAAAATAAGGTTCTACACGGAAAAAAGAGTTTGGTTGTGCCAGCTACTCATTCACATTGCTTACTTCAGTATTTTGCGATTAGTTGCAGCAACTTACACATTTATTGCCGCAACCACTTCGAATGGTTGTGGTAACTATTCACGATTTGTTCTACATAACCTAAAAACGATATTATTAAAGTTACGAGTGTGGCGCTCAAGGCGCGAGTCGCATCTGTACATAACCTAAAGACGATATTGTTAAAGCGGTAATTGCGACGTTCGTGAAGCGATTCGCGTTAATTTGACATAAGGATAGTACAAGTAGTGCAATTCTATTTCGAAAAGCAATGACACGGTTGGTATGGGCAAGTAACCGAAACTTGTGCTCCTGCCTACTCGAATAGTTGTATCAACCATTCGTTTGGTTGCCGCAACTAACAGGGCATCTACCAATGAAACTTTGTTCGTGCAACCAATTCCTGTTGGTTGTCACAACAAATCCGAGTTGTAAGGGAATTAGAATAATCCATTGATTGTGCCAACTAATTTCTTGGTTGTGTCAGCTAATTCTTTTTTTCCGTGTAGGAAGGTGCCAATAGCGCTGATACCTTGTTTTTTTACTTGGAAATTAGGTTCCAACTGGTCTCACGACGCGTCGAAAAACAAAAAAAAATTGGGGTCCCAATACAAAACACATTTTTCCCGGGCACCCGGGCAATTTTTTGTCCTTAATTCTTTTGTTCCTAAATCGCGATTGTCGTTTCAAAATGAGTTTAAATAAAGGTTATAAGCAATAAAAAAATGGATAACCTTTTGACAAAAATTAATGTAATTCATTTTTCTTAGAGATACCATTTTTTTAAATAAGTTTTTAGTGTCAAGTTTTTACCGGCACGCGTCCTTTTTCATCGATTATGCCATTTTGGGATTGTCAAAATTGGAAAATTTTCTGATTTTTATCCTCAAAAAGAAATTATAGGTAATGTTCGGATGATCCATATTGGAGCACCCTTTTCTTGCTACTCGCCGGTAGATAATAAGTTAGGTATTTTTAGGTATTTTCAGCGGTGATTATAATATAGGACTTTTCAAGTGGAATACCGAGATTGATACAAATTACGATCAGAACTTGAAGGGCAAAAGTACCTTTGCAGGAGGCTCGAGAATCCACCGCATGCGCGACCGTCAAGGCAATTGAGACGGTGTCGATTGGTTAACAGTGATTTTTTTCGCCTCCTCTTCGTGGCCCCGGCTCCACAGTCGTGTTCGGCTCGCGTGAGCGCCCTCGGGGCTGGACCGCTACGGCCAAAACGTTTTTTTCCCCTCTACGCAATGAACTGTCCTACGTAATTTTGCGGATAGAAAAAGGCAAAGAGAAACAGGATTGATTATTTCTCGGAAGCCGCTGCGATGCTGCCAAAGGGTTGCCACTGTAGTCGTTGGACGCGCGACGAGCCTGGATTTGCTCAAGGTGAAGCCACACCCGAGGCAATCGTTATTCAAACGTTGCGAATCGTCTGTATCAGCGGAAACCGCCGGTAGCTCATTGAGATTATTATTTCTTGAAAATAAAATTGGACGCGCTCGCGAAAGATGATATAAAAAAATTCATTTAAAAATTGTGTTCAAGATACGTCGTCGTCGCCGCAAGAAAGTTCCTTCGTGTCCATTATTGGCAAGCACAACTGAAATGGAATTAGTACATTACGTTACAAGGGAGAAAAGTTGCACTCCTCCCATGTAACGTACTATACTTTTCTCCCGATTTCGCTAAAAAATAACCACATTTCGTGTGTACAACGAGGACGGAAAATAAGCTCATTTTTTTACAAATGACGCCACGCATGCGCAACACGGTTTCCATTACTCCCGCGCGGTCAGGAATGAGCTGATTACCTCCCTAGGGTGGTAATAAAAGCGGACTGCGCATGCGTAAGTCACTT
Source organism: Pimpla rufipes (assembly GCA_963932165.1). Taxonomy (NCBI): domain Eukaryota; kingdom Metazoa; phylum Arthropoda; class Insecta; order Hymenoptera; family Ichneumonidae; genus Pimpla; species Pimpla rufipes. Next base: position 17,238,736 of record OZ010637.1, read on the forward strand.
GTCAAAAATTAGCGATTTTTCGTCCGCATTGCCCGTATGGAAATATATATATCTGAAATATACGCTAAAAATATATGTGACATATATGCTATATGAGTGACATATATTCCGCCAAAATGTTGCATATAGATTATATATCCTGCATATATGTCATGAATATATGCGGGATATATGTTTAATATATTTTATGTATCTGTAACATATATATAAGAATTATGTTTTATATAATTCGTAAGTATTATGTATATTAGTTCTGAATATACGAAACATATTTGTTTCATATATATTTCTGATATGTAACATATATTTTGAAAATAAAAATTCTATAAAAAATCATATCAGCAAAATAAATTTTGAAAATACGTGACATAATTTGCGAATATGTCTGGACAATTAAATGCGAGTAATTATGAATTTTTCTACGTGCATTTCTACATACATATATGTGCATATATGTCGTATATAAGAAACGCGCCAAAAGGTAGCATATACGACATATATGTTACGTATATTATTAATATACGGTATATATGTCAAATATATGCAACTTATAATCTGTATATATTTTTAGCGTATATTTCACATCTATTTTTTTCCATACGGGTGAAGGCACGAAATGGGGTTATTTTAGCGGAGTCGGGAGAAAAATCATCACGCGAGTGTTCAATAACACCAGACACATCGCTAGTTGAAAATTGAAGGATCCGATTGGTGCGTCGATACTCGTGTCGATCGTCTTGAGTCGCGAGTGAAAGTGATGAATGAAAAGTTGCCGGGTCTCTGCCGGAAAACGTCGGCTCCGGATGGTCGAAGACCAATGGAGCGTAAGAAAAAGTGACGAGTCACGAGGACGCGGAAAAGTCGAGCGAGGATGCAGGCGGCTTGCTGACCGGCGGAATCCGTCGCTCGCCGAGAGGCATCGGACGCGCAACGTGCGCGCCGGCAAAATAAACAAAAGATTCGTCAAGCCATCCGATTAGCTCTTGTTCTAGATTACTCTCGGTTATATTGAATTAACGACGCAACGGAAGCAAGTGGAAAAAAAAACAAAAGCGGCGGACACCGAGGCGCATCGAATGTCGAGGCGTCCGCGTTATCCTCTCGCGCCGCGTCGGCTGGCGTCAAAGTAAAAACAAAAAAAAGACCGGATCCAATAAGGCTGTCCATATCCTACCTATACTATTATGGCTGGGCAACACTTCCGAGCAGAAGTTCCAAGCGTTCCGGAACATCCGCTACGAGCTGACAAATCTGTCTTAACGAGCTGGAGATAATGCGAAACGCCGAAGCAATTCGGACGGTTCGACGCCGAGACGGTCGAACCCGTCTGTATCTATAGGTATCGATGGGCCACTAATAGTCGGCCCGTCGTCGCCGCCGCCGCCGTCTCTGACTTCCCGCGCGGGTCGCACCACGCGGCGTCGGCTGCTCGAACATTTTCGACCTCAAAGAGCCGCGACGATTATCGAACACCAGCTCGTCGGGGGACAAACAAGCTACTGGAAAATTGACTCGGTTTAATGAGGCCCCCGCTTATCTCGAGCGGCACGCCACCACTTCACGATTTTCTATTCCTGTTTTCGGAGCATAGAGCGAAAAGCGTGGTTCCCCCCATGGAAAAAAGTATATTCGAAAATATATTGAAAAGTATATTTTTTTTTACACCATGTATACTTGCGCGAAAAATGGTATATTTGGGATATAACTTTCAGTATACTTTATAAGTATATATGGCAATATACTTGTACATACATATATTTGATATACTCCTTATACATGCATTTATGTATGAATTTATGTATATATACAGAAAATATACCGTACGTAGATTCGCTGGATGTACGTACAATATACAAAAAATCTAACGTACGTATGTTCGTCAGATATACATAGGAATATACAAAAAAAAAGTATACTGCACGTATATTCGTCCGGATATACGTTCGCGCGAAATATGTGATATTGCCGAATATATAAAAAGTATACAAAAAATATGTGATTATTATACCACGTACATTATTTATATATTTTGCGATATATCGAAAAATACACTTTTCTTGCATACTTTTTTTCCATGGGGGTCGCGCGACCAAATAGGACCTCGATTGGTGAGGACGCAGAGAGGACATATTTTTTGTCATTTTTTATACTCATCTCTACGGTGTTGCCACGCTGTTAAAAATATTTCAAATGATTTTCCATTGTAGGCAAAGGAAGCTCTTGAACGTAAACGGGGGTTTGATATTTGATATACAAGTGAAATATAAAATTAACCCTTCAACGTCACACTGGGGTCACATTTACCACAGTAATTTAACATGAAATATTATGATAGTGTGACCACGAAGGGTTAAAGTAATTTCGACTAAATTCTATGAAAATGTGGGAAGTTGAATATAAAAATTTGTAATTTTTCTACAATCCTGTAATAAATTTATTATATCAGCTGACGAATTAGATTCCTGGCAATGTAAATTTCCAAACATTTTGAACAATGCACTCATGTTATATCATGTAAAAATGTGAGAAAAAACGAAACAACCGCGTAATGAGGAAGCCAAATGACGGCCATAAGGTGTCTCAGCTTTGATGTTCAGCCTCAAGTCTGTTCGAAGAGTCGTAGGTAAAAATAAAAGTGAAAAATTGTGCCAGGCGTTCGTCCGCATAAACACTAGTATCGATATTCTTAAAATGCTGTGTTCAAGTAAAGTACGGGCCGTGGCACACATGCAGTCGGGTATTGTGTGAGCATAGAGTCGGACAGTTGAATAATATTGGCCGCACGGCCGCAAGAGGCAAGAGGCGATCAGAGCCGCGAGAGGCACGAAGCGGTTGCGATAATAGGCACGTTGGATAAGGGCGGCACGCGCCCACGTCGAAGGCCTGTTGAAGCGCGTGTCGCACGGCAGGGAGAGGAAAGAAGGACCGCGGAACCGAAGGAGGCAGGAGAAGTGAGATGAACGCGCAGATGACGGAGCGGCGGCGGCGGTGCGCAGCATGGCACGTACGCTCTCTCGGGGAAACCAAAGTGCTACATACTCCAAGTACGAAATCGAAATTACCTACAATCAAAGGTTTACGCTGTACTTTCGGGTCAGGCGAGCGTGCGCTTGGCGCGAATGTTGCAAAAAAAAAAAAACAACGTGTCTTTTGTGTGTCAGATATCTGTTGTGTAACAGATGGAACGTACCTTAATAAATAAGCTTCCGTATAAACCTCATGCATTTGCCATATTTATGCACAATAAACGAGACAGGTTCTTCAAAATGTGCGGAGCATATGGCCGCGTTCTGGCTTACCGGGGATGAGCGTGATATCATTGCAGAAGCACCTTGAAGCATTTTCATGTTTTTCCACTGATCACGAGTTATTGTTAATTATAAGATTTAGTTTTTGTTTTAGAGGATTCATGAACATTTGCACTGTTTGCAATGTAATTGAAATGAAGTATATTGAAAATGGGTACCCGAGAAAATAAAAATAAAAGGTCTGAAGGAACAGGGCGATGGTATTTTCAATCCTATAATCTTTTTAAATAAAATTATTTAAAAAGATTGTATCTACCTAAGTAAAATTAATTGAATTAACTTTGGTCAAAAAATGTTCAAACCATTTTTTGTATTGTTTGTAACCTTTACTCAAACTGATTTTAAAACAATAGGTGCAATTTAGAAACAATAAAATTGGTTTCAGAATTGAGGGAAAAAAATGCCTGGGTACCCGAAAAAAGGTCTTCAGCATTGAGGCATCAATTTCTTTTTATACCAATACCAACAACAGAAACCTGCGCTATTGGCACCTTCGTAGGACCGTATTTTTCGTTAAAGACTCCGAATTGGGCATTCTTCTCCTAATTTAACCCTTCCCGGTCACATTCTCGTAGAACGCCATGTTAAATTACGATGGTAAATTTTACCCAGGTTGACCGGGAAGGGTTTAATTAACCCCTTCAACGACATTGTCGCAATAGTGCCCACATTTTTGTGATATTCGGCACACAATGAAAATTCCCCCCCACTGAAAGGGTTAACAAAAGTAACTATAGTAACTTTATAAAAATAATTCACCTCTGTCCCCGCCGTGTATAACAATCAAGCAGGCCGGGGTCAAATGACACAAGCCGGAGTTATTCTAATTCCCTCAAGGGACTGGATTTTAACGGAGCGCGTGAATCGCGCGTGTCATATAATCCTCCAGTGTATTATATTCATGTGCTATGTATATCCGTCTTAAATCTGTCTAATATCAATGTCTGTGTTAATCTGTCTCATGTTACGTATTGTCAATAAATTCACTACTACCGCTAAAAAAATAAAAAATTAAATACGAAGTAAAAAAGATTGGCAGCTAATTACGGCTCGTGTCGGATGGCCGTAATTAGCTGCCGATTTTTCATCGCGCGTGTCATATAATCCTCTAGTGTATTATATTAATGTGCTATGTATATCCGTCTTAAATCTGCCTACTGTCAACGTCTCTCTTAATCTGTCTCATATCACGTATTATCAATAAATTCACTACTACCGCTAAAAAATAAAAAATTAAATACGAAGTAAAAAAAAATGGCAGCTAATTACGACCATGCGAGACGAGCGTAATTAGCTGCCGATTTTTTCATTCCGCGTGTCATGTAATCCTCTAGTGTATTATATTAATGTGCTATGTACATATATCCGTCTTAAATCTGTTTAATGTCAATGTCTGTGTTAATCTGTCTCATGTTACGTATTGTGAATAAATTCACTACTACCGCTAAAAAATAAAAAATTAAGTACCAAGTGAAAAAAATTGTACATATATCCGTCTTGTACATTGTTGTACATATATCCGTACATATATACAATTGTACATATATCCGTGCTATGTACATATATCCGTACATATATACAATTGTACATATATCCGTGCTATGTACATATATCCGTCTTAAATCTGTTTAATGTCAATGTCTGCGTTAATCTGTCTCATATCACGTATTATCAATAAATTCACTACTACCGCTAAAAAAATAAAAAATTAAGTACGAAGTAAAAAAAAAAATTGGCAGCTAATTACGGCTCGTGTCGCATGGCCGTACGGAGGGAGTCATCGTCCGGCGATGACTCCCTTCGGGCACGCTCCGCGCACCCGTGCAGCGAGCCACCTTGTCCCTGTAACCGATGCAACAGATGATACCGCTTTCTCGAGGCTCCTGCGTGCGCCGGTCTCCTCGCGTTGCCGCCGACCCCCGGAATACCCACTATTCTCTGGGCAGTGACTCGATGAATACCCGAGCAACCACCAACACCAGCAGCGGCGGCGGCAGCGGGTTCACCCTTATTATTAGTGGACGTTGCGGCTCGTGCCATGTGGCGCAGGCCGCGCATCGCCGAATCCCCGAATCCCCAAATCCCCGAGAAGCACCGACGAGAGCGTTCTACCGTTACCGCCGCGACCCCTCCGACTTTTCCGCCCTCTCACTCGCTCCCCTCGTCCGCCGCACCGACAGCGGCAGAAACAAAAAACCCTCCCTAAATTCCCGACTCTTCCTCACTTCCTCGCTAACCACCCTCGCCACGTCATCGAGACACCTAATTTACGATTAGACCCAGCACAGCGCGAGCTGCCAAACCAAGTGAATTATAATTGACTCTACATTTTTTTAGCGTCTCGTGATGTTACATTCAGAAAATTAGAACGTTTTCAAGTTTTTTTTTCTATGCACGGAAAAATAAAATCATTGATTCAATAAAATCGTGGATTGCAGGCTGCCAAAAACAAGTGTAGTCAAATCAATGTCACTTCCAATTCCTACAATTTCGTATGATATTGAAACGATAACTCCAAAATAGGCAAAAGAATGTTTTATTGTTTCAATGTTAAATCGGATTCGGACAACGATAACTGGAGTTAATTTAAAAACATTGTTTTTGGCAGCCCGCAATCCACGGTTTTAAATCACGATAAAGTTCCCTTTTTATATCCTCTTTTGTACGAAATATGATTAAAAAGACGTAAAACACAATTTTTCGTGATTTTTTCATTGACTTTACCCATTTCTCAATCTTGAGATTTTCGACACTTTCAATTCCTCAAATAAATATACTTTTTTTACGGAACATAGTGACAGTAATTTTTTTTTTGATACTCTAATGTGTCCTCTTTAAAACGCCGTTTGAAATTTGAAAATTGCTCAAGCGGTTGAAAAGAGAATTTTTTGTTCAAAAAATGAGATTTTTGCTGATTTTTTACGTTTTTTGGACTTTGAACGGATTTTTCACTAACTAAATATTAATTAAATGAGATGTCTCGCATACCATTTTCTCTTCCTTATGAAAAAACGAAGAAATCTATGTATAATAAAGTCCTTTAATCCCCATAGGATCAGTTTTATGAGCAAGGAAAGCGCGGGATCCGTATAGACCCCAGTTGTGCACCGAGAGAAAAGATTTCCTTGATTCCAAAGAAATGGGTGGATTGAATTTTTTTCATTGATTTCAATGAAATATTTCTTTGAATTTCAAAGACATGATCTCCTTGATTTAAAGAAACGATATGCCTGACGGTACCCGGTCTGTCAACGTTTGGCTCATTCGCGATAAGTCGTATTGGTGTTTCTCGCGCAAGCTGATCTGTTATGTTATAGTTAAGTCAAGTCAAATCAAGAAGATAATCATTGGTTAAACCATCGAAGTTATTGGTGAACATATCTAAGTACTATGGTACGTAACCAAAAACTTGGTGAACATAACCTATAATTTGGTTGATGACATCATTCAAAGAAAATACAATATTAACTTAAGGATATTATTTCATTGACCTCAAAGAAATGTTTCATAGGTTGAGATTTCAAGGAAATTTCATTGAATTAAGGAAACTTTTTCTCTCGGTGTGCGTTTGAGGGTAAAAAAAATGGAGTGTGCGTTCTAGGGTTAAATCAATGATATTTTTTTTCCCGTGTGGGTAAAGGTGTAATCAGGGTTGCTAAAAATATTTCGTTGCGACCAAAACGATTGCCGGAGTTTCGATAATTGTTACTTTGCAATTCAAGGATCGCACCGGATTCACGGATCACGGGTCGTCCCCTCGTGCCCTTGGGACACTGACACGCGTAAAACGAAGAGGCCGCTCGCTCGCGTTGGGAATAAAACGATTTTGTCACCCCGCGTCCATTGCTCGTTGCTCGTTGCCGATCGTCCTCCCGAGTAGCCAAGTGACTGCCACCGAACTTGGACAGGAAAGATCCATTAGCAAAGACCGAGTGGAATTTATGGCGGTTCGAGCTGTGCGCGCAGCTACCGCGGCGAGTGTCCTCGTCGAGCTTGCACTCTCGCTAGATTTTCCTTTCTCTCCTGTCGACACTTTTTCTCACTGTGCGCGCGAAAGTGTAGGATGTGGGCAGCCGTCGAGTGATACTGCAAAGCATAAAAGTCGTACTGGTAGAAAAACTGTAGCGTTATATTTGACCCTGGTGAGGCCTTAGCCGGGCCAACGTGACTTCGACCAGGGCCCAATGTAACGCTGCAGATGTTCTACTGGGGGCTGGACTACCGGAACTCCCGATCTGTGTCGATAAGTTGCACTCTTAAAAATGTTTGCAAATTTACATGGCTTAAAATTTAATGCGTCAGCTAATACATTAAATTTACTACAGGAGTGGAGAAAAACTACAATTTTTTATATTAAACTTCCTAATTTTCGTAGGATTTAGTGAAAATTACTTTAACTCTAAATCTCACTTGTGTATTAAATTTAAAACACCAGTTTACGCATAAAAGCTTCCTTTACCTTCCTGGCATACCCGATCCCCGACCGAATCGCTAACGAAACCACCGCGCTGGTTAGTTTCGAAAAAGCGATGATAATACTTAGCGAACAATCCACGAAATCTTGATGTTGAAGTTTGCATCGTTGGAATGCAACGAAATTCAGAAAAAGGAATTAATTCTAATTAACCCAAATGATGAAATCAGGTACAAAAAGTTGTCATAGCGATTAGTTGCTGTGATGATTTTTTTTGTACCTAATTTCATCATTTCGGTTAATTAGGATTAATTCCTTTTTCTGAATTTCATTGCATTCCAACGATGCAAACTTCAGCATCATACGAAATCAACGTAGAAAATCTTCTCGTATAGTGGTTTTTGCGTTGTATCACTGTTAAACCACCGACAAAACCACCAGTTGCAAATTTGCTGCGGTAAATTGACAAGTGGTTCGAAAAAGATTATCGTCGCTTTTTCGGAAATAACCACTGCGATGAAAACCACCGTGAAAACGTAGTGAATTTCATAGTGACTGGGCTTGCTAGCGCTGTAATGGAAGGTCGTACAAAATATTGTTAACAGTGTATTCTACTGTCTTGGGATTAAGGAGGATGCATGTGGATAGTGTGCAAAAAAAAGGAAAGTAGTTAGGCGCAAAAAGGGGTCATCCGCATGACCGACCGGTGTCAATGGCTGGAGTAACAAAGAGGAACGTTGGTGAATAAGGGGTACGTGGAGGTATCTACAAGATGGTGCGGTTGGTGTCCCGTTGAAAAGAGCGAACACGAGTACGGCACACGCCACATGTATATCGGACGGGCCGACGTTAAGAGGCAATGAAGAATTCGTCGAATAAGAATTCATCGAAAACGGTTCGTCCAATGTCACTTCGTCGAATAACAATTCGTTATTATAAAAATTCGACGAATTGTTATTCGTCGAATAACAATTCGTCGAAAACAATTTGTCGAAAACATTCAACGAATTTTTATATTACTAGGCTAATCACACGCGCTGGCGCGCGAGCCTGAAAAACTTTTCGACAAAATCGAACTCAGAATTTTTTCTTTTCAAAATATCGACTTTTAACCTATACCATCGTTCTCAAGTCGCATATTCTACCCCCGAAAACACTGGTTATTAACCTTTTTTAATCGATTTTGAAAAACATATTTTTTTGGCGACGGAAAAAATATTTTTTCTGTAAAAAATCGTAAATTCGGCTCCGGACCAAAATTGCCAAAATCGACCCTAATTTTTTTTCTTTTCAAAATATCGACTTTTAACCTATATCATCGTTCTCAAGTCGTATATTCTACCCCCGAAAACACTGGTTATTAACCTTTTTTAATCGATTTTGAAAAAAATATTTTTTTGGCGACGGAAAAAATATTTTTTCTGTAAAAAATCGTAAATTCGGCTCCGGACCGAAAATTGCCAAAATCGACCCTAATTTTTTTTCTTTTCAAAATATCGACTTTTAACCTATACCATCGTTCTCAAGTCGCATATTCTGCCCCCGAAAACACTGGTTATTAACCTTTTTTAATCGATTTTGAAAAAAATGTTTTTTTGGCGACGGAAAAAATATTTTTACTGTAAAAAATCGTAAGTTCGGCTCCGGACCGAAAATTGCCAAAATCGACCCTAATTTTTTTTCTTTTCAAAATATCGACTTTTAACCTATACCATCGTTCTCAAGTCGTATATTCTACCCCCGAAAACACTGGTTATTAACCTTTTTTAATCGATTTTGAAAAAAATATTTTTTTGGCGACGGAAAAAATATTTTTTCTGTAAAAAATCGTAAATTCGGCTCCGGACCGAAAATTGCCAAAATCGACCCTAATTTTTTTTCTTTTCAAAATATCGACTTTTAACCTATACCATCGTTCTCAAGTCGCATATTCTACCCCCGAAAACACTGGTTATTAACCTTTTTTAATCGACTTTGAAAAAAATATTTTTTTGGCGACGGAAAAAATATTTTTTCTGTAAAAAATCGTAAATTCGGCTCCGGACCGAAAATTGCCAAAATCGACCCTAATTTTTTTTCTTTTCAAAATATCGACTTTTAACCTATACCATCGTTCTCAAGTCGCATATTCTACCCCCGAAAACACTGGTTATTAACCTTTTTTAATCGATTTTGAAAAAAATGTTTTTTTGGCGACGGAAAAAATATTTTTTCTGTAAAAAATCGTAAGTTCGGCTCCGGACCGAAAATTGCCAAAATCGACCCTAATTTTTTTTCTTTTCAAAATATCGACTTTTAACCTATACCATCGTTCTCAAGTCGTATATTCTACCCCCGAAAACACTGGTTATTAACCTTTTTTAATCGATTTTGAAAAAAATATTTTTTTGGCGTGGACATTTTTTTTTTCTGACAGAAATCGTAGAACCGGCTCCCGACCGAAAATCGCCAAAATCGACCCTAACTTTTTTTCTTTTCAAAATATCGACTTTTAACCTATACCATCATTCTCAAGTCGCATATTCTACCCCCGAAAACACTGGTTATTAACCTTTTTTAATCGATTTTGAAAAAAATATTTTTTTGGCGACAGAAAAAATATTTTTTCTATCAGAAATCGTAGATCCGGCTCCGGACCGAAAATCGCCAAAATCGACCTCGGAAACTTTTATTTCGAAATATCACCTATAATAGGTTAATCAATTTTGCGCTGCTGCGCTCTTATAAAGCTTTAAAAGGTTACGGGTGCTGCCCCGCCTGTCCTCTCATCAAATTTTTCAAATTTGACACCAAACTGATTTTGTTTATCACGGACTTTCCTGGCAACCAATCACATCTCTAATAGTTTGCTAACAATGCTTTCCGTTACTCATGAACTTTTTGAAAGAGGAATAGCGGAAATCATGCGTTCATGAAAGAAAAAAGATATTTTCGGCGAATTGTTATCCGACAAATCATTTTCACCGGATTTTCCGCATACACGCACCCCTTACAACAAATCGCTGCATCGAATATCGCGGCTGTGCATTCAACCTCAAGCCAATAATAAACACAGCGAGCAAATACCTCCTCCGGATCGACCACCCTCAACCTCCCCAGCACTCGAAATTACGGAGTGATATGCTCACTCCTGCGAACCCCGAGCACAAACCGCACCCCCCGATTCATCGCCCTCTGCAGCACCAACTCCAGCTCTGCCGTTAGACAGACTGCGGCCAACAATAGGCACCCGTGGTACAGATGAGGCAAAACAAGAGTCGTCACCAACGATTTCCGCACTTCAACTGGTGGGCAACCACGACACATTCGCAGCTCCTACACGCCAGCGTCCTATTTATTTTCCCCGCGACAGAGTGCGATCAATGGTCACAGCCAAGCGCGTGACAGACGACGGTAATCGGCGGGCAATGCGACATTTCCACAAAGTTGACGTGGTACTCAGGTAGGTAGGTGGGTGGTATAGGGTTATTACAGCCCCGAGGGTTAACGCGCGCTGCCAATGTTGTATTCCGGTCGTGTGTCATGTGCGGCGAATCGTTGATCGCCGGCGACCCCCGGAGGCACCGAGCGCGACGGCACGCGACACGAGTGCCCCGTACCGAAGGAACGTGGGATGCGCCGTGTCGTTCCCTGTATATCGGATACGACACGCGCGCTGAACATCACCAACTTCCACTTACCCACAATGGGGAATAAATTTCAAGGGGGGCGACACGAATTTACGCATCTTTTGCCTTTGGCATCGTGGAAGTCGTCAAACCGACTCTTGTCCGAGCTGATGTTTATTTCATTTGTCGATTGTACAACGAATCCCCCATGGAAAAAAAGTATGCAAGAAAAGTGTATTTTTCGATATATCGAAAAATATATAAATAATGTACGTGGTATAATAATCACATATTTTTTTGTATACTTTTTATATATTCGGCAATATCACATATTTCGCGCGAACGTATATCCGGGCGAATATACGTGCAGTATACTTTTTTTGTATATTCTTATGTATATCTGACGAACATACGTACGTTAGATTTTTTTGTATATTTTATATATTTGTATATTTTAATATATACTTTTCATACATAAATGCATGTGTAAGGAGTATATCAAATATATATATGTACAAGTATATTGCCATATATACTTATAAAGTATACTGAAAGTTATATCCCAAATATACAATTTTTCGCGGAAGTATACATGGTGTAAAAAAAATATACTTTTCAATATATTTTCGAATATACTTTTTTTCCATGGGGGATGTCATTCGTTCCCGCTCAACTTTTGCCGAGATATTGGGATTTGATCACTGAGAGATGAGATCACTGGAGATCATCGAGTCTGTTGAATAGGCTTTTTGTTGATTTGATTGAAGACCACTGCAAAACCAAACGGTGTTGAATTTTGCATCGTTGAAATGCAACGAAGTTCAGAAAAAAATTACTTCTAATTAACCCAAATAATGAAATTAGCTATAAAAAGTCATCACAGCAACTATGATGAGCTATGATGACTTTTTATACCTAATTTCATCATTTGGGTTAATTAGAATTAATTCTTTTTTGTGAATTTCGTTGCATTCCAACGATGCAAAATTCAACATCATAAAACCAAGCGTGTTGTAAGTGTGTTGTTTCTCCTGTCTTTTATATTGTGACGAGTTTTTACACACTTACAGGTGTGTTCCTTTCATATATCATTTACCATGTAAATTCCAACACGTTTCCCCCATGGAAAAAAAGTATAATTAATAATATACTTTTCAATGTATTGAAAAAGTATATTCTAAGTATACTTGAAATATATCTTTTATATTTATTATGTATTTTAAATACATGGGAAGTATATATCAAGTATATGTGCAATAACTAGTTTTTCGTAGAAAAGTATATTTCAGGGGTATATGTGCCGTCCATGTAAAATATATAATATATACATTATGAGTATACTTCACACATACAGCAAAGTATATGTATATACAACATCGTCGTATGTATGAAAAATTTTACAGATGCACATTGCGTGCAATTTAGCCTTATATTTTGCTATGTTCGTGAGTAAACATCGTATATGGTACATCTACTATTCATACATTAAATATATATTTGAAATAGATGGAATATATATTTTGCACATACTTCGCAATATACTTCGCAATATACTTCAAGTATACTTTTCAAGTATATTCAAAAATGTATTCGACATAACTAATTTTTCGTAAAAAGTATATTTATTATACTCAAAAATATACTTTTGAATATACTTTAAATATACTTTTTTTCCATGGGGGTTTAAGTGTGTAAAAACTCGTCACAGTGTAAAATATAGGAGAAACAACACTCTTGCAACACACTTGGTTTTTAGAGTGAATTCACAAAACATTGGGTCCTTCTGCGAATGGTAGAAACTCATTTCACGAGGAGCCAACCTGCTGACAGCGACATCGTTATTAAATTGTAATAGCCAGGTACGCACATTGAAATGGAAGAAGAATGATGCTCCTAGGGCCGGGACGGGTCCGTTGATGTTCGAATTGATGGACCTTCGAGGGTCGTTCGATTGAGCAGAGCTGGGGAGCTCCCCCAATATTTTTCACCGCCCCCGACGTTCTCATTAGTACTTGTACCTTCACCGAGTCATTCGGCTACATCAGCGGCTCATAAAAACGCAATAAATATCTCTTTCAAGCGTTTCCGAATTCTATTCCATCGAGTTGATGTGAGTCGACGTTTAGTTCATTCCAGAACGTACGTTTTAGTGCGTGATAAAATTTCATCGAGCCGGGTGGTACGAATTTTTATTTCACGCAGTTATGGTTTCTCGATATTTTTTCCAAATATCATTCGCTAACAATCGTCTCGCTCTTCTCTCTCGGCTTGTAAGCACCAATGTTCTAATTTTTCATAATTTTTCATATTGTAAATTTTATTTTTTATATATATTTTTTCACCTTTTTTTGTATAAAAATATTAAATTTCGGCTTTGTAGTTTATTTTTTATATGTTTTATAATTGAAAATATTCCAATGTTTCTCCATGAATCGCACCTTCTTTCATTTTTTCAGTAGCGAGTTTAGCTCATTAGCTAGCAGATTAGTTGGTTTTTTTGTTATCTTTGCGACGATCGCTAAGTACCATTTCTCGTTCGAACCTTGTCCATCCGTGAAACCAGCAATTTCATTTATCGGGGAATTTTCTTTTTTTCTACCCGTACCTCGCTTTCCTTTTTTTTCACCGAGGCGCGTGGCTCATCGCCCAAAATTCGTCATGCCGAAAGACTCGATCGAGAAATGCCGATAAAGCGACGCCACGAGCGAACGTTGCTCGTCGGTCGTTCAAGTTTATGGTGTTTATGGAGTGCGGGCGGAGTTGTCACGGTCCGCAGGCGCCACGACCGAGGCCCCTCGGACTCCGAGAGCCGTTTCGTGGCGATCGGTTGTGCGGATCGCTTTCGAAGCGTTCGGGGCTAATGAGTCATAAATTGCTTTATGGCACAGTGAGCCGCGCGCGTGCCCTCTCACCCACCCCATTCTCGTCTCTCTCTCGGTCGCTCGCTGTGGCTTACACTTTTTGCTCTCATTCATCCCGCTCATTCAATCGTGTCGGATCGACCCCTCAACTCCTGTGAGGTCGATTGAATTAATCGCCAATCGATCGAATCTGCAATCAATGGCGGGTAATTATTAATTCACATTGGACACGGTACAAAGTATTCTTGATATTCAATTAATTTTATAGCTTGCGATAATACGCAAAAAAAAAGCACGCGCGACGGACGTAATAATAAAGCAAATGAAGGTGTCAGACACCTTTAAATAGTTTTGCGAGGCAGAATCTGGGCTCTTGGAGACAAACGGAATAAAATTTCCTTCGAAATTGCCAATAGCCCAGCTATCTTGTTGTTTATTTGTAAGTAAGATTCCAACCAATTTTACGACGCGTCGGCAAAAAAAATGGTGCCCCAATAATGAATCTTTTTTTACCCGGGCATTTTTTTCTCAATTATAAAACCAATTCTATTGTTTCTAAATCTTGCCCATCTTGCTCACTGTGGCCAATAAAAAAAAACACTTTTTATTTTATTTTAATATTTATTTATTTTTTGACATTATTTTTACAACAATGTAATTAATTTTACCAAGGTCCATACAATAAAAAATAATAATTGTATAGTGTCAAGTTTTCACTGGCAAAAAAATCGTAATATTCGCGTGTTCGGTACTGAGACATCCGTTCCACATTGGGCACCCCCTTCCCAATAACTGGGAATCCACGGAAAATATGACAGTACGTCGAACATATTTGTTTTTCCTAATCGTTGCCACACTCTGCACAACTAAAACACACAATGTTGCGGAGCACCGCAGTAACGAGCACAGTTATTACGGTTGTTCAACAGCTGAAGAGAGTGTTTAGCATAAATGCATATCAGCGAGATAGAGAGGGCCTCGTTTTTATTTTCCTCGCACGAGGCGCGCTCCACAATCGGGCTAATTAATCAGTCGGTTATTGTCTTCACACGTTGGTGGGCCCACCTTGCGACCGAGGAAACGGTGGACCAAAGGCTGATTCAAAATGATCCTCGGGCGTTCCCGGTCCCTTCGATAACCGTCGTCGTGCCTACATTTTTATGCATATATGTGTATTCATGACGCGACACGGTACACTGGTGTCGTACCTGTATACACGCCGGGGTTTGGGGTGTCGGAGCCACGAGCCGGCGACCCGGCAAAGCAGTCGAGTCCGTTCCACATGACTCGGGGCACGCGCCCCGAGTGGAGTGACCGAGTTCTCGCGATCACGTCGGGATATCACGTGTTTAATAGGCGTGACGCTCGGAAGTTTCTCATTAAAGTGCCTCACAATGATCATTATACCCATCGTACTTTTGATACCCACGTACCACGCGACCAGCAACCACGAGGGCGCTATACACTTTTTGTTGGATACGACAGTTCAAGTGATGCCTCGAATTCCGAACTGCAATTTGCAAATTACAAGAGGACTAAAAAAATCGTACAAAAAGTGACTTTAAGCAGCCCCTTCGACCGTTACAGTTGCTGGAATACTCGGATCGCGAACATCACTCGTGTTTCAGGAATAGAAGTTAAAAGTGCCCGACGACCCGAAAATTATTTATTTGTTTTTATTCGATGAATGGAAAATTGCATAATTGAAGAAATTGGACGCATGGCGGCAAAAACGTGACACTATAAAATTGTTTTTTTTTAATGGCGTCTACCTAAGAAAAATTAATTAAATTAATTTTTTACAAGGTGTTACGAATTAACCGTTATTTTGACTGGGGTTCGTACACATAAGCTGTTGAAACAGAAGTTCATTAGAAGTAATTATCAGAAGTAATTTATTTATTTATCAGAAGTAATTTATTTATTTATCAGAAGTAATTTATTTATTTATCAGAAGTAATTTATTTATTTATCAGAAGTAATTTATTTATTTATCAGAAGTAATTTATTTGAATGGATGTAAATGAAGATATAATTTGAAATTGATTAACAAAGATGTTTGAACAAAATAGATAGACAAAGTGACAATTGAGGAAATAATATGATTAATCTTGAACGAAGTCTTACGGTGTACATAATGGAGATATGCTTATAATTAACGCGACACTTAGAACACTACTTAAACTTTAGATCCGAACCGATTAGAATTTCAATGAAGACTGATTAAATTAGCTCGCCGGGCGCGCCAGGTAAACGTTAGCGCGCCGGGTGGGGGCCGTGGCGTGATTGCTAAAAGCGCTGACAATTGATGCCTTTGCTCGGTCGTCGAGCTGCGGCGAGACGTAGATGTTTGAAAGGGGCAGTTTGTATTACAGGAATGTGCGGACTTCCTGTCTTGAATATCCGCGAATTAATATTTTAGCCAGTTTTTATCCAATTTTAGTCTTTTAGCCAGATCGTAACACAAGGATTTCCAAATTTTTCAAAAATTGCTCATAACCTTTACTTAAACCAAAAAGAAAAAAAAACAAGAAATCTGCGTAGTTGCGATCTTCGTAGGACCGTTTTTTCCTTAAGCGTTCCGCATTCGGCACCCCTCGCCATTAGGAACGCGAATATTTACAGACAATCGTCGAACGTAAATCAACATTCGCCAAGCGTCCATTTCAGTCAGTTTTACAACCACGTGGATGTTTCATAAATTAACATTTTCTAAACTAAAAAGATCGTACAAAAAGTGACTTTAAGCAGACCCTTCAGCCGTTTTAGTTGCTGGAACACTCGGATCGTGAACATCACTCGTGTTTCAGGAATAGAAGTTAAAAGTGCCCGACGACCCGAAAATTATTTATTTGTTTTTATTTGATGAATGGAAAGTTGCATAATTGAAGAAATAGGACGCATGGCGGTAAAAACGTGACACTATAAAATCGTTTTTTTTTAATGGTATCTACCTAAGAAAAATTAATTAAATTAATTTTTTACAAGGATTTACAAATTTTTCAAAAATTGCTTATAAGCTTTACTTAAACCCAAAAAAAAAACAAGAAATCTGCGCTGCTTCAACCTTCGTAGGACCGTTTTTTCCTTAAGTGTTCCGCATTCGGCACCCTTCGCCATTAGGAACGCGAATATTTACAGACAGAATCATCGAACGTAAATCAACATTCGCCAAGCGTCCATTTCAGTCAGTCTTACAACCACATGGATGTTTCATAAATTAACATTTTCACCTCTCGCGCAGGCGCACAAAAAACCAGGACACACGCGGCGGTTAATCCCAGAGACTGTAGTTTCATGCAAGAAAATCTCAATACCACGTTTTGATTCTCATTTCGTACGACTCGCTTGTCAGCCTCATTAACCGTTCTCTCGAACCTCCAAACGAATGATAAATCAACCGTTTGCCTTTCTTCTCCTCCTCCCCCTCTACATTTTCCCTCCTCTCTCTCTCCGAGGTAGCCACAAATCGCCGTGGAGCGCTCGGGAAACCGGAGAAACTCACCCCGCTCATCGCGTCGCGATTAAGGACGATGATAACGGATTCGCAAGCGGCTCATCATCTCTCTCTCCTCCCCCCCCCCCCCCCCCCCCCGCCGCCACCCCCCATCACGTTGCTTCACGCTAAATAACGAGAGGAGCGGGCACGGGGTCGAGACAACGGGGTTTTATCGCTCTTGCGGCGTTGACGGAGCGTTGAAAAATTTTAAATGGGCCGAGGATGATCGTTGAGTCGCTGCAACTGGCGGCTCGGCGCGCGGGGACGACGAGGAAGAAGTTGCGAGGAAGTCGAGGAGCGACGAGCGGGAAGAGGAGGAGGAGGAGGAGGAAAAACCAGCGACGGCAATACCGGAGTTCAATCAAACGCCGTATAAATGAAGCATAAATAAGGTGTGCGCCTGCGCCATAGGAACACTTGTCTCATCCCTGTCTCACCCCGTCCTCGCGGCTCTGTCCGTCCTGGCCTCGGACAAGCTCTCGGCCAGGTACAGTGGACTCTCCGATAAGTTAAGGTCGCGGGACCGAAAGCCGATTATGCCATTCCGATAAGTTAAGGTAGTCCTTGCGGATAATATTCATTTCGCATAAATTCGAGGAATTTGGGAGAGAATTGCAAACAATTCTCGGTGGTATAAAAATCTGAAAAAATTCATGCAGATTAAAGGTACTGAAAAGATTAATTTTGCATAATAATAATTCGAAAATGTTATGAACAAATTGATGAAAGAAACAATTGTTTAACAAATATTTTGATGACCCAAGATTTTTTTTTCATGAAAATGATTCCTTCGTTTTTCCGAATACGTATGAATTTTTTCAGATTTTAAAGTTCACATTGAGTTTTCACATATTTTCCCTACAAAAAACGCACAAAATTCAATGTGAACTTTAAAATCTGAAAAAATTCATACGTATTCGGAAAAACGAAGGAATCATTTTCATGAAAAAAAAATCTTGGGTCATCGAAATATTTGTTAAACAATTGTTTTTTTCATCAATTTGTTAATAACATTTTCGAATTATTATTATGCAAAATTAATCTTTTCAGTACCTTTAATGTGCATGCATTTTTTCAGATTTTTATACCACCGAGAAGTGTTTGCAATTCTCTCCCAAATTCCTCGAATTTATGCGAAATGAATATTATCCGCAAGGACTACCTTAAGATCCCCACTACTTGCGCAAACCGTTCCCGGGCGCCCGAAACGACGAGAGGGGAAAAATCGGTCTTTCATCGGTCCTTGTTTTGCACGAAACTAGCTGCCGCGTTACCTCTCTGTCACAATGCGTTCGACCGCAGGTAGTGTGACGTAGAAAGGGTTAATCCGCTTTCCCGCCAGCAGGTACACTGTTAAAAATGTGGTGTTAAAAACTACACCAAGACGGTGTCTATATAGGTCCACACCAATCACGGTGACAACGAGCGGTGTTAAGGGAGTGTGAAACACCGACTGTGCATCTTAAAAGTTCGGAACTGCCCTTTTTCGCGAATTATGAACGGATCGAAGCGAAAATTTAAGTACAGACGCCAGTAATGTGAATCTCGTTAACGAATTAGCAGAATTTTGATTTTCGAAAAAAAAAATTACAGATCAATTACCCGCAGAGGGAATCTGTAATGAAAAATTCGATTTTTTTGTCAATTTTTCGATAGAAATTGAGAAAAGCGACTAATTCATTCACGAGATAATAAAAAATCACACATGATAAGTGCATTCGTGCTCTTGAAGCGAAAAGTATTACAATGTTTCGTTGGTAACACAGGAATAAATTTAACGAAACGGCTGGTGTTAATTATACACCGTAAAAAGTGTTACTATTAACACTGTAATAAGTAACACTAGGAAAAAGTCCACACCAGCAGCGTTTGACACCGTATATTTTTAACAGTGTAGA
The DNA here is from genome assembly GCA_963932165.1 of Pimpla rufipes. Classification (NCBI taxonomy): domain Eukaryota; kingdom Metazoa; phylum Arthropoda; class Insecta; order Hymenoptera; family Ichneumonidae; genus Pimpla; species Pimpla rufipes. Next base: position 17,258,324 of record OZ010637.1, read on the forward strand.
AAGAGCTCAGAAAAGGGTCGATCTTAACTTACCAGAGCGTTAATCCCTAACTTATCGGGGTGCCTTAACTTTTCGGAACTTAATTTATCGAAGAGTACACTGTACACACAGGTAGCGGGCATATAGAGAGGATGACGAGGCAGGTGTCGGTGGCACGTAGACGAGCGCGAATCGAGCGTCAGTGGAGACTTCCTAGGCGGCGCGCAACGATGCCCACGAGGAGGAGATGACGTCGTGCGCGCAGGACGAAACACAACGAGGCCCAACGAGTTGCATCCAGCTGGAGATCCAGGCGACTCTCGTCCGCGTGTGCGCAGCGCGAGTCTATATTGTATTACGCGGTACGGAGTGTGTCGTCTGTCTTTCTCGACGGGCCTGCAACATCTGGCCGGCCGTTACACACAGGTAGTGGTACCTCGACTATCTCTACCCGCGACGTTCTCCCGACGCGTTCCACGCTGCGCCAGGATCCTATGATTCCGCGATTATAATAGCCGCACCACCGAGACTCGTGTACGACTCGCGCGGGGCTACAGGTGGCGCGCTTTGTATACGCGCTCCTCGCATGAGGGATCGCGATCACGACGCCGAGGTGTATACGCGACGATCGTCGTTGTTGTCTTGGGTATGGTTCTGGGACTTCGAGACCCGAGCTCACTGGGAGCATTTGTACTAGTTTCGAGTAATTAAGGACGATTTAAAAAAGGTGCAGGTTGACTCGTTGATGTTTCGTTTCCTATACAGGAAGGATGTACAATGTCGAACAGTTAAGGTAGTCCTTGCGCCTGGTGTCGAGTTCGCATAAGTTTTCGAAAATTGAGAGACAATTGCAACCATTTCTCGATAATATAAAAATCTGAAAAAAATCATGCAAATTAAAGGCACTGAAAAGATTAATTTTGCATAATAATAATTCGAAAATGTTATTAACAAATTGATGAAAAAAAAACATTGTTTAACAAATATTTCGATGACCCAAGTTTTTTTGTGGATGAAAATGATTCCTTCGTTTTTCTGAATACGTATGCATTTTTTCAGATTTTAGAGTTCACTTTGAATTTTCACATATTTTCCCTATAAAAACACACGAATTTCAAAGTGAACTCTAAAATCTGAAAAAATTCATACGTATTCAGAAAAATGAACGAATCATTTTCATTAAAAAAAAAGTTGGGTCATCGACAAATTTGTTAAGTAATATTTTTTTCATCAATTTATTAATAACATTTTAGAATTATTATTATACAAAATTAATCTTTTCAGTACCTTTAATGTGCATGAATTATTTCCGATTTTTATATCATCGAGAAATGTTCGTAACTCTCTCTCAAATTACTCGAATTTATGCGAAATGAATATCGGTCGCAAGGACTACCTTAAGGGCATGTGAAATACCGACTGCGGTAATAAAAGGTAATGAACGTTTTTTTACGCATGTTTGCATTTACAGCTAAAAGAAGAAATTCATACCCTGCACTGGTGACATCCGCAGGGAATGAATTTCTGCTTTTAGCTGTAAATGCAAATATCCGTAAAAAATGTTCATTACAGTTTTTGATACCGACTGGGCTCGACGTGGATGTTTCACATCGCCTTAAGGAAAAAACGGTTCTGTGAAGGTGTTGATAACACAGATTTCTTGTTTTTTTTACTTGTAAATTGGGCTTCAACAGTATTTACGATGCATCGAAAAAAAAAGTGGTGCCCCAATACGGAGCACCTTTTTTAAATTCTAAAACCAATTCTATTGTTCCTAAATCGCGCATATCGTTCCAACTTAAGTTTAACTAAAAGTTCTAAACAATGAAAAAAAGATTAAATGTTTGCTTACAAAAAATAATCAAATTAATATTAAATAAATTAAATATATTTTTAGTTAATTTAATATTAATTCTACTAAGTATTTTAGTTAAAATAAAAATACTTAGGTAGATACCATTTTCTTAAATAAAGTGATGTCAAGTTTTTATCAGCATGCGTCCTACTTAACTGATTACGCAATTTTTCGTTTATCAAAACCTTTTAAAAAATCATAATATTCAGGTGCTCCGTATTGGAGCGCGAAGCCCCAATACGGAACACTCAAAACGAGGGGGTTTTCGTCTGTCGCGCGTTCCGCATTGGGCACCCTTCCCCTATCCTCGCTTAGCCGTAACTCTTGCTGCTATAAGCTGTTAAAATTGCGTCCTGAAAGTGTACTTAGTAGTATCCTTATTAATATCCCAGGTTTAATTCTCCACCGAGTCGATTACTCATGTTCAATGGCTCGACAGAATCCGACCGTAGAATGAAAAATCGCGAGAGAAAAGAGAAGATTCGGAGCCGCTGCTGCGGTTGCTGCTGCCGCTGATACAGGCAACAAACTGGACACAGCGAACGACTCCCCGCGTGTCACGAATGCTCGTATAACGATTCCCCGGAGCTCCGCTTCCGAGTGGCATCGTCATGCTTGCAAACTATCGTCCGACGAGAACGCACCTTACGCGCTCGAGAGCCCGCCAAGAGGACAAGCAATCCGGAGGTATACGTAAGGTGCGCAACCGCTCACGTGTGCGTAAGCCAACGAAAAAAATGGAGAGGGAAGAAAGGGGACTGAGCATCCTTAAATCCGTATTGCTGTGCCCAGTACCAGAGCCCATATTAGTTTCCTAATGCCCAAGCATTCTTGATGATACTCCGTACGCGCTGTTCACTCTTATTGTGCAGCGGAGACTTTGGTGTCATTCGCAAAGCCATTTGGCAATGACGCGACTGACGGAAAGTTAATTAACGCTTTGTACAATAAATGATAGATGTCGATTAACAAGTGGATTTATAACATATTGTCTGCTATTATATTTCCTAGAATCTCTAATAAAAAAGTCATAAAATTTTTAATAAAATTTAAATAAAAATAAAACATTTAAAATTTAAATAAACATAAAAAACATAAAACATAATAAAAACATAAACAACATAATAAACATAAATAATAAAACATTTTAAATTTAAATAAAATAAATATTTATTAAAAATTTTATGACATTTTTTTTATTAGAGGGACAAACGATAACCATATTCGTAAAGAATAGAATAAAAAGAAACGTTTGTTTCAAGTGAGCAGGAGTGCCACAATCTGCACGCCCATCTAAAAATAATTTTTCCGACATGACCTGCACAACATTTTCTATCTTGACTAATTTTGAATAAAATGCTTTGAAAAAATTCAAGATGTTACATCAAACATGTATTAATATAACTGTAAAGTATTAACACTGTCCATTTAACCGTTTTTCTAAATTGAATTCCCAAAAAAACCATCACGAAAATGGGTATACACACTAGAAGACCCCCTTAACTTTATTTCCGGAAATAAAAATGTCTCGGAAGTTTCGACCGAGGACATTTTGTGCGGGACCATTTTCCACTCAACTCGTCAATTTCTGCTTCACGCAGAGTCTAGCGGTTTTTATTTTTTTATTTTTTTATTACTCCTTCTTTTCGATCATTTAATCAACCATGAAGAGTCGAAGGAGGAAGCATGGAAAACGAGTCGTCGAAAGGTTTATAATGGGAAATAGGAGAGAGAGAGAGAGAGAGAGAGAGAGGGGGGGGGGGAGAACGAGGAGATCGCAGGTGATATGGAAAAAGAAAAAAAGTCGGCTCGCTCGATCTATCGTATATTACGGGATTGGACAGGCGTACGGGAAGTGGCGTCGATGGAGCGACATAAATCATAATTATTTTATAGGACGTTTATTATCCCTGGCCGGGTATACGGACGCGACGAGAGGATGCGTCGCTTCTCTGGCCCGAGTCTCGGGCTGCAAATAACGAAGTAGCTATGATGTACGGCTGAAAGGGTATCGAATGTGAGGTATGAGGACCTTCTCCCGTCTCCGAATCACCCTCGAGGCGAATCGCCGCGCACTGTTTGCAGTTCGTCAAAGCTCACTCGTGCCATTATTAGACTTGCGTCGGGTTCAGGTGCAATCTTGTTTTGATTACTTTGTAGCATCGTGAAGAGGCCAAAGGAATGAAAGTGCAACAAAGATACCGTGTTTTGTGTCTAAGTTGAAATCATTAAAAGTAGGGGACGCATATTAAGAATATTAAGAATATTATGATTTTTGTTTAGGTTTTGGTAAACGAAAAATTGGGTAACTGATGAAATAGAACGCATGACTTTAAAAACTTAAAACCAAACATTTAAAAAAAAATGGAATTAACCTAAATTGAATTGAATTAATTAAATTAATTTTTGTCAAAAAGATTATTAATTTTTTATTTTTTGTAACGTTTATTTAAACCCATTTTGGAACCATAGGCGTGATTTAGGAACAATAGAACTGGTTTTAGAATTGAGAAAAAAATGCCAGAGAATCCGAAAACAGGTGTTCCTTATTGGGATATCAATTTCTTTTTGTCCACGCGGCGTAAAACCGGTTGGTACCTAATTTACAATAAAAATAAATAAAAATAAATTTCGTTATTGGCACTTTCATAGGACCAATTTTCCTTAAGCGTTCCATATTGGACACCCCTCCCCTATCTTAATATTTCGCCTTTACCGATGCAAAATTCTTTGCCTAAATAATAATTCCTACACGTATGTCTGCTGTATTCAGGCCAATGGCGAAATATTTAGGGAGATAGAGGTACCTACGAGGAAGCAACACCTCCCACCGGCGGCAATCCTAATGAATCTCTGGCCCGTTAGCCGCTCAAGAGACGCACCTCCCGCCCACCTAGCCGCGCAGAAAAGACAGTCGAACAGAGGAGAGTTTAAAACGAAATTGGAGCGTTTGAGTTTCTCCGAGGGCTGACCATCGTCACGGATGGCCCGATGTGGTCGGAAAAATTTCGCGGCTCCTACGAGGGTCACAGAGCGCCGCGCGACTCAGGTTGAGAGATAAATAGGGTGGGTCCGTGTGGTGCGAAACAGCACGGGAAACCCGTAATTATCGAACACCTCGGGTGTGAATCCAATGGGTGGATTTTTTTTCGCTCTCTCCATAAATCTTGACCCGGTTAACGGGCTGTTTTATTGGTACGCGGGGATGCTGCTCAAGGTTCATCCATCGGCCGGAGTTTGGAAAGTCAAACTTCGAGACGATACAACAAATAAATTTGACCAAATTTTTATTTATCGAATAAACAATCGTACACAATGACTTTTTTTCTCAACCACTTTATTGAACATTACGGAACAATACGGAACGTTTAAGGAAAAAAAGGTCGTACGAAGGTACCAATAGCCCAAATTTCCTATTTTTATACTTAAAAATGAGGCTCTAACCGATTTTATGAAGCGTCGACAAAAAAAAACGATTTGTGCCCCAATACGGAACATCTTTTTTGGTACCCAGACATTTCTTTTCCTCAATTCTAAAATCATTCCTACTGTTCTTAAATCGCGCCTATCGTTCCAAAATGAATTTAAATAAAGGTTATAAGCAACAAACAACAATGTTGATCATTTTTTTACAAACATTATTTTTATTAATGTTACTTAGCTAGATATCATTTAAAAAAATAATTTTGTAGTGTTTAAGTTTTTAATAGTTTTGTAGTGCCGGTAAGTTTTTACCGACTTGCATCTTATTTCATTGATTATGCAATTTTCCGTTTATCAAAACCGTAAAAAAAAAATCACAATATTGGGGTGGTCCGTATTGTGGCGCATGTTTCGTGCTGGGAAGCCTTCCTCTAGGTGTCCACTTTAGTCGCAAGAGTTATTACCATTAGGTACCATTGGAATTACAGTGTACACGCAGCGTTGACCAATGCAACGGGGTGAAAACCCAATTAACTGCTATATCGATTATTTGTACTAGATATCGAATGAATTACACCTACCTGGCTGCATCTGGTTAAAGAGCAACAGGAGCAAGAGGAATAAATTCAAAGGAAATTACCGCGAGAAGAATAATGAGATTTTGTCAGTGAGATCGTTAGAGAAAGAAGTGTAAGCAACTCTAATGTCGTGGAACGCGTACGTGAATAACCACGACTACGGCTAATTGACAGCGATATTGTGTGCGTACCACGTGTGCGAATACCATTTCGAGATAATTCAGGCATCCATGCGAGGATGCGTGAGGGGGTGAGAAGGGAATATTCGCCACAAGATGAGCATCACTCAGGCACGGGCATTATGTTGTAAATCACCGGTGATTGGCTGCGAACTGTAACTCTCGGTACTCGCAGCAACGCGCGTCAGGTAATAATCAATTTATGCACTTCATCAGACGCAATAATTGATTATCAGGAATCGTCGTCGGGGATCGAGTGAGCGTGCGAAACGATCGATCGATCGATCGATCCTTCTTTTCAACAACACAAATAGCGTGCCGGTACTGATCACTAAACAAATCCATGATCAAAGCACCGTAAATGTTGAGGCATGAGAAAGCTGTTTGCGAATTTTTATATCAAATTAAGCGCAACTTTTTTTTCATCGCACGGTCGAAAAAAAATCGGAAAAGGGAGGTCGTGGAGAGTCGAAAGAATCGATAGATTGATCGATCGATCCTTCTTTTCAATAACACAAATAGCGTGCCATTACTGATCTCTAAACTAATCCATGATCAAAGCACCATAAATGTTGAGGCATGAGAAAGCTGTTTGCGAATTTTTATATCAAATTAAGCGCAACTTTTTTTTCATCACACGGTCGAAAAAAATCGGAAAAGGGAGATCGTGGAGAGTCGAAAGAATCGATAGATTGATCGATCGATCCTTCTTTTCAACAACACAAATAGCGTGCCGGTACCGATCTCTAAACTAATCCATGATCAAAGCACCATAAATGTTGAGGCATGAGAAAGCTGTTTGCGAATTTTTATATCAAATTAAGCGCAACTTTTTTTTCATCACACGGTAAAAAAAAGTCGGAAAAGGGAGATCGCGGAGAGTCGAAAGAATCGATAGATTGATCGATCGATCCTTCTTTTCAACAACACAAATAGCGTGCCGGTACTGATCTGTAAACAAATCCATGACCAAAGCACCATAAATGTTGAGGCATGAGAAAGCTGTTTGCGAATTTTTATATCAAATTAAGCGCAACTTTTTTTTCATCACACGGTCGAAAAAAATCGGAAAAGGGAGATCGTGGAGAGTCGAAAGAATCGATAGATTGATCGATCGATCCTTCTTTTCAACAACACAAATAGCGTGCCGGTACTGATCTCTAAACAAATCCATGATCAAAGCACCATAAATGTTGAGGCATGAGAATACTGTACGCGAATTTTTATATCAAATCAAGCGCAACTTTTTTTTCATCGCACGGTCGAAAAAAGTCGGAAAAGGGAGATCGTGGAGAGTCGAAAGAATCGATAGATTGATCGATCGATCCTTCTTTTCAACAACACAAATAGCGTGCCGGTGCTGATCTCTAAACAAATCCATGATCAAAGCACCATAAATGTTGAGGCATGAGAAAACTGTTTGCGAATTTTTATATCAAATTAAGCGCAACTTTTTTTTCATCGCACGGTCGAAAAAAATCGGAAAAGGGAGATCGCGGAGAGTCGAAAGAATCGATAGATTGATCGATCGATCCTTCTTTTCAACAACACAAATAGCGTGCCGGTACTGATCTGTAAACAAATCCATGATCAAAGCACCGTAAATGTTGAGGCATGAGAAAGCTGTTTGCGAATTTTTATATCAAATTAAGCGCAACTTTTTTTCATCACACGGTAAAAAAAAGTCGGAAAAGGGAGATCGCGGAGAGTCGAAAGAATCGATAGATTGATCGATCGATCCTTCTTTTCAACAACACAAATAGCGTGCCGGTACTGATCTGTAAACTAATCCATGATCAAAGCAAAATAAATGTTGAGGTATGAGAAAGCTGTTTGCGAATTTTTATATCAAATTAAGTGCAACTTTTTTTTCATCGCACGGTCGAAAAAAATCGGAAAAGGGAGATCGTGGAGAGTCGAAAGAATCGATAGATTGATCGATCGATCCTTCTTTTCAACAACACAAATAGCGTGCCGGTACTGATCTCTAAACTAATCCATAATCAAAGCACCATAAATGTTGAGGCATGAGAAAGCTGTTTGCAATTTTTTATATCAAATTAAGCGCAACTTTTTTTTCATCACACGGTCGAAAAAAGTCGGAAAAGAGAGATCGCGGAGAGTCGAAAGAATCGATAGATTGATCGATCGATCCTTCTTTTCAACAACACAAATAGCGTGCCGGTACCGATCTCTAAACTAATCCATGATCAAAGCACCATAAATGTTGAGGCATGAGAAAACTGTTTGCGAATTTTTATATCAAATTAAGCGCAACTTTTTTTTCATCGCACGGTCGAAAAAAGTCGGAAAAGGGAGATCGCGGAGAGTCGAAAGAATTGATAGATTGATCGATCGATCCTTCTTTCCAACGGTGGGGTAGCATTTTCATTAACCAATGTTTTCACCAAACTCGATTTAACCAAACCCGAAATCGATGTTCACACAACACGCCACAACTGTTCACAATGCATACGTGTTATCAGAATGTTTTAAGGTGGTTTTAAGATGTTTCTTGCGACAGCAAGTCGAGGTATTCTGGTATTCAAAATTGGGAGGGAACGAGACGTTTAAATAATTTCTAACGTTTTTTTAAAGTGTTTTCAAGATGTTTCTAGGTGTTTTCAAGGTGTTTCTTGCATTTGGTAGATTCTTTTGCCGATGCTGCAATGGGAGTCCACAGTACTCCGAATGTACAGGATGCAAAATAGGGAGGGGTCGAGACGTTTAAATATTTTTTTTACGATTTTTGAAGGTGTTTTCAAGATGTCTCTTGCGACAGCTAGTCGAGGCATTTCGTTAGATTTTTTTTGTCGATGCTGCAATGAGAATTCACAGTGTCTCGAATGTACAGGATGCAAAATTGAAAGGGAATGAAACGATTAAATAATTTTTAACGATTTCAAAGATTTCTTTTAAGTTTGGCGAAAACACGTTTCGTAAAAATGCTACCCCCACTCTTTCCAATAGCGTTCCGGAAGTGATCTACAAACTAATTGTTCGGATGTGATCTACAATCCAATTGATAAAAACATCGTAACCATTGAGGAATGAGGAAGCTGTTTGCGAGTTTTTATATCAATTCGAGCACAGCTTTTTTTCATCGCAGGGTGGAAAGCAATCGTAAAAAGGAAACCGTGGAGAGAGTCGAGAGGTGGAGCGAATCTGACTCTGGTTCGTGTGTCGGTGTTTTCGATCGTTCGTTTCGTCGAGGGTAACGTGAGAGACGATGGGAGTGGTGGAAACCGGCTGATTTGTTGCTGCGCACAAATTAGCGAAGGATAATGAGCTCTGTGAGTCTGCCGCCCTCGTGGCCTTTGCGCTAAGGAAGCCGCTCTCGCCGTCGGCTCTCGTTGAGCTCCGAAAAGCCGAGAAACACGAGGAAAAGACGAGGAGATGACGAGACGAGTTACGCCCTGAATTTTCGAGAGCCACGAGACGCGGTCCACTCCCGGACACCGAGAGGGATGCAACCCTTCGGCTGCTCCGATGACGGCAAGCCAAATCTTTTTTTTTTCCACTTCATCGCACATTCTCGAAACTTGGCGCGAGCCACGGGTTTTCCTGTATTTGCGGTGATGCGGCAAACGTCTTGAGAAGTGAGAGTCACACCCCCGAAGATAATTCAAGGACAATATGGACGAAGAAAAGCGACGACGACCGAAACTAATCCGGCTTTAGGTGACCATCAACACCGGATTTTCGTATGTTACACAAAATTGTCACATTCGTTTGCCTTTATAGGGCCAACCCTGATAGAAAATCTGTAGCGCTAATTCCGGTCCAAGTGAGGCTCAAATCATTTTTAACGCCACAGATTTTCTACCAGGGACTAGGCTAAACACACGCGCTAGCGCGCGTAACTGGAAAACTTGCCAAAATCGAACCCAATTTTTTTTCTTTTTAAAATGTCGACTTTTAACCTATACCATCATTCTCAAGTCGCATGTTCTACCCCCGAAAACACTGGTTATTAACCTTTTTTAATCGATTTTGAAAAAAATATTTTTTTGGTGTCGAAATTTTTTTTTTCCTGATAGAAATTGTAGATCCGGCGCCCGACCGAAAATCGCCAAAATCGACCCCAATTTTTTTTCTTTTCAAAATATCGACTTTTAACCTATACCATCATTCTCAAGTCGCATATTCTACCCCCGAAAACACTGGTTATTAACCTTTTTTAATCGATTTTGAAAAAAATATTTTTTTGGCGACGAAAAAAATATTTTTTCTGTCAGAAATCGTAAATCCGGCTCCGGACCGAAAATCGACCCCAATTTTTTTTTCTTTTCAAAATATCGACTTTTAACCTATACCATTATTCTCAAGTCGTGTATTCTACCCCTAAAAACACTGGTTACTAACCTTTTTTAATCGATTTTGAAAAAAATATTTTTTTTGCGTCGTCATTTTTTTTTTTCTGACAGAAATTGTAGATTCGGCTCCCGACCGAAAATCGCGAAAATCGACCCCAATTTTTTTTCTTTTCAAAATATCGACTTTTAACCTATACCATCATTCTCAAGTCGTATATTCTACCCCCGAAAACACTGGTTATTAACCTTTTTTAATCGATTTTGAAAAAAATATTTTTTTGGTGTCGAAATTTTTTTTTTTCCTGACAGAAATCGTAGATCCGGCCCCGGACCGAAAATCGCCAAAATCGACCCCAATTTTTTTTTCTTTTCAAAATATCGACCTTTAACCTATACCATCATTCTCAAGTCGCATATTCTACCCCCGAAAACACTGGTTATTAACCTTTTTTAATCGATTTTGAAAAAAATATTTTTTTGGCGACATTTTTTTTCTGACAGAAATTGTAGATTCGGCTCCCGACCGAAAATCGCGAAAATCGACCTCGGAAATTTTTATTTCAAAATATCACCTATAACAGGTTAATCAATTTTGTGCTGCTGCGCTCTTATAAAGCTTTAAAAGGTTACGGGTGCTGCCCCGCCTGTCCTCTTATAACATTTTTCAAATTTGTCACCAAACTGATTTTGTTTATCATGGACTTTCCTGGCAAACAATCACAGCTCTAATAGTTTGCTAACAATGCTTTCCGTTACTCATGAACTTTTTAAAAGAGGGATAGAAAAACTGTAGCGCTAAATCCGGCCCAAGTGAGGCTCAAATGATTTTTAACACCACAGATTTTCTACCAGGGAACGCAATAAATTCCCTTCAGTCCGATATATCAGTTGGATCTCCGACGAGGATTTCGCTAGGCCGAGGAGAAATGTAAAGCAGAACAAGTCGCATCTCGGTGTACAAAGCTTTTTTTAATCCGCGAGATGTAAACGGAGAGTAAAAGTTTTGATACAGAACTAAAAAAAAGAACGAAGCAACAACAACTTTGGACTCTGCTTGGGACTCCGCGTGGACCATTAATTCCCGGTGCCTCGCCCTAAAGTACCACGCTCGATATCGCCGGGCACGCGTAGGTACGGCGGATTATTTAGCCATGACTTGAAAAGTAGGTGGCTGGTTTGCTAGCCTGAATAGTTTCGCCGAGGATGGACGATGGGCGAGGGAACGATATTTATCGTGCTTGTATAGGAGCCGGGGCGTTCAACATCCGCGGAATACTACATTTTATGCGGTGATCTAACACAAGAGGAGCAAGAAAGAGGCGAGTTCCAGAGAGACAGTCGTAAATACGCTCACTTGGCCGCACACGACAGGAGTAATGGCTCTTGGGTTCCTGTGGTTAATTTTGAACTTTTCCGACGAAACAACTGTTTTTTTTTCTCGCTCGTTCGATTCGGTAATTTTAGGGGGGCGAAGGGAGGGGGCAGTACCGCGAGAGTTAGCTATTCGAAATAATGATTCAAAAAATGATTCAAAGAATCTAATGATTCAAAAAAAATGATGAAAAAATTCACTGGAATGCCATATTTGACTGTTTACAACATACTTTGGATGGAATAGAAAACATCGATTTTTTTAGCACTGCCGATTTTTTAGAATAGCAAAAAAAGTGATATAAAAAATCTGCCACAATTGATTGTTAAGAATACTAGACAAAGTTCGAAAAAAATTGGCAGCTCAGAATTGTTAATATTATAGAAGGAGACACATTTTTTCGAATCGAGGGCGATATATTTTTCAATTTTTCGGTGCCACTATTTTTTTCCGTAAAGTGCAATTAATTTAATTGCACTTTACTTTAACCCCCTTAACATAGAAACTGTTACAGATAATAGAAGTTGTAGTATTATATTTAAATAATTGTCATGTAACAAATTCCGCAAAAGACGAGGGTAGAAAATTCGTAGCGTTATATTGGGACCAAGTCAGGCACTGGTCAAGCCCTGCCAGAGCCATTGAGGCCCTGATCAGGGCCTGGTTAGAGCCAGACATAACGCTACAGATTTTCGTTGAGTTCAATGGACTCAACTTTCGTGATGCAGCGCCACGCAATCTCGACGCCACCCGGAATCAAGATCAATCACCAAATATCGGAAAAATTCGTCGCTGGACCAGCTGGAGATAAAGTCGACACGACCTACCGCAACGAGGGAGCCTCTCGACGATTGCATAATTAGGGAGGAAAATATTTACGGATTCCTCATTGATTCATGTGTGACTTTCGGGGAGGTCCCTGGACGTTTCAGTGAAAGGCCGGAGCCACATCAAGATTAGCAGATTAATCACCAAATATCGAAAAAATTCGTCGCTGGACCAGCTGGAGATAAAGTCGACACGATCTACCGCAACGAGGGAGCCTCTCGATGATTGCATAATTAGGGAGGAAAATATTTGCAGATTCTTCATTGATTCATGTGTGACTTTCGGGGAGGTCTCGGAACGTTCCGGTGAAAGGCCGGAGCCACATCAAGATTAGCAGATTAATCACGAAATATCGGAAAAATTCGTCGCTGGACCAGCTGGAGATAAAGTCGACACGACCTACCGCAACGAGGGCCTCTCGAGCCTCTCGAGCCGCAACGAGCCTCTCGACGATTGCATAATTAAGGAGAAAAATATTTACGGATTCTTCATTGATTCATGTGTGACTTTCGGGGAGGTCCCGGGACGTTTCGGTGAAAGGCCGGAGCCACATCACACTGAAATCAAGGAGCGGCTATGCCAACCAAATATCTGACTGCTAGAATTATATTGGCGTCTGCAAGCACAACGGTGTTACTTTCTAGTTCCAACAGCTGAATCCTTCGGCTTTACATCGTCCGCTTGCAGGAGCGAATCGGTATAGCTGTGAGAACTGAATGATGGGTAACAGCGAACGGAAGAAGAGCGGTTTTGCGATAGAGAACATTTTAAGGTTAGGAAAGATAACTAGTGTCAATCGCAGTTCATTAATTTATAATTAATTTATGACTTATAAAAACTGCTTTGCCAGTACTGTAAACTCCATGCCTGCAGTTTACGCTTCACCCACTCATCCATTAACGGAAAATTCGCTTATTAATCGTAGGATGTCACTTCTGAAAACAATGCTGCGATGTCGTGTCATGTATAGCTCCCACAGCTATACTGGGATTCTTACTGCACGTCTACCGAAATTCCTCGTGCAACTATATTCATGGCTATAATAGGAAATACAGATGTAGCAATACTTTGTTTTGTTGCCGGAGCTGTTAATTTTTCTCAGTGCAAGATTAGCAGATTAATCACCAAATATCGGAAAAATTCGTCGCTGGACCAGCTGGAGATAAAGTCGACACGACCTACCGCAACGAGGGAGCCTCTCGATGATTGCATAATTAGGGAGGAAAATATTTACGGATTCCTCATTGATTCATGTGTGACTTTCGGGGAGGTCCCGGGACGTTTCGGTGAGAGGCCGGAGCCACAATAGAGAACGAGGCGAAGAAAACTCGAGAGACGCGACTCGTAAAGATCCCGGGCTCGTAAAGCAGTCAAATTTGTCGACACTTTGCCGAGGTGCGGGGCGTTTAAAGTGTCATAAAGTAAGTAGGTACAAGGGTGAGGGGGGACCGAGTGAGCCGACCGGAGCCGCCCGAGCCGGCACCACGAGGGCCCGATAATTTGGGTCCACCGTTTACAGTTCGTAAACGTGCGGCTCGCGCGCTCCTCGTGGGTCACCGAGTGGCGAGTCGCATCTCCGTCTTCCTTTTGCTCTCCTCTTCTCACTCGTGGTCCACGCAGACCCGACCACAGAGTCACAGTCGGAACTGTCGAGCGTTGCAATAAATAGATTAGACGGCGGAGGCCGCCCCCCGATTTTATTCGGTCCGCCACGTCCGTCGATGAGTTAATTTTTATTCGATATACACTCAATTTTATTTATCGCGTCCCCCGTTTCCCCCGGAGAATTTACGCGATGCGCGCCGCGTCCCCGCGTCGGATGACAAAGACCCCGAGGAGATAGGCTGACGTGCGCGCAAGAAATCTCCTATGCAAATCGAGGAAACATAAATCGGCGAGGAATCCAAAGAAGCCGAGGAAGAAAGGGAGAGGAGGCCAGCTCCGTATGGTTACGGCAGTTCGGCAGTACGAAGCGCGCGGGGCTCGCATGATACCGATGCGCGCGGCCCGAACGATAAATATCTCTCGAGTACGTCCACTTATGTGTTGCAAATCCGTCACTGTCGCTGTCGCACGCACGCGGAATTCAACTGCCTTCATCGATAACAACCGTTTCTTCTTATATCACTGTGCGTTACACCGCGGCCACGACGTTGACGACGTTCGCGTATCGCGAGTATCGCGACGTTAAATACTCGAGCGAAATTAAATGATAATCCTTCCTTTTCATTTTGCAATTTTTTTTAAACAGGGGAGGATGTCCATTACGGAAAGGTTAAGAAAAAAATGGTCCTACGAAGGTGCCAATAGCGCAGATTCCTTGCTTTTTATTTGAAAAAAAAAAAAAATTAGGTTCCAATCAGTTTTACAACGCGTAGGCGAACAAAAAATGTATGCTCTAATGCGAAACACCTTTTTTCCAGTTTCCCGGGCATTTTTTGTTCTCAATTCTAAAACCAATTCTAGTGTTCCTGAATCGCGCTTATCGCTTCAAAATGAGTTTAAATAAGGGATGTAAACAATTTTTTTTATGTTCACAATTTTTTGACAACAATTCATTTAATTAATTTTATTCAGACTAGCAATAAAGCGCTCGCTTCGCTCGTGCTCCTGACCACAATCAGAAAAAAAGATGTCACAACAACCGCAAAAACTTGATTTAACAAAATGTTCTTATTTAACGACAAAATATATTGTTGTCGAAATAAATAAATAAAATGTTAATGCATTTCGTACGGTGTACAACAGTGATATATCAGCATTATAACCAATTTGATATTGTCGAGGAAATCAGTCGTCGAGGGTCAAATGTGGGTCTAAGCATTCTAAAAAATTGTAATTCCAATCAAGCTTTTTCGCGATGAATGCGAAGAAGATAAAAAAAAATCGGGAAACAAAATTATTTTCTTATTTCAATTGCATGTTATTCCGAACGCATCGAGCATATCACGGCGTGTTTGAATACGAGCGCTTAAGGCTGACGTGCAGCTAGGTGGCGAACCACAGCAAATCAGGAGACGAATAAAATGGATTCACTGTTATCTCGAATTTCGACTTCGATCGTCCATGTCTTTTTTAATAAAGGATGGACACATTTTTTAAAAAAATTTTGTAGTGTGAAGTTTTTACCAGCACGCGTCCTATTTCATCAAAAATCATAACATTTACGGAACACTAAAAAAAATGATGTTGAATTTTGCGTCGTTGGAATGCAACGAAGTTCAGAAAAAAAAAATTAATTCTAAGTAACCCAAATTATTAAATTTAGGTAAAAAGTAATCATAGATATTAGTTGCTATGATAATTCTTATACCTAATTGCATCATTTGGGTTAATTGGAATTACTTATTTTTCTGAATTTCGTTGCATTCCAACGATGCAAACTTCAGCATTATCAGAATAAGGGTTTCTCATCTATTGCGTCTTCCGCATTAGCGCATCCGTCCCGTAGCGAGCGCGCCCTTCCCCTACAAATACAAAAATTCAAAGACCTCCCTCAAACAATCCATAAAATTTGACACGCCGACGCATCGCGCAAACCTCAACGCATCCCCGAGTGCCTCGCGTTCCCCGTAGAAACCGATGAGACCCGGCGTCGCACCATAGACGGCCTGACATTTTCATTCCTTTTCCACCCAGCTCGTGCGCCTTATGAGCCGCCAGGTCCGATCGAAGAAAAACCCGAAGAATCGCAACTATGCCGGCAAACATGAACAATTCGAGGAGGAAGCAGAGCGGAGTGGAGACGGCGACGACAACGACGAGGAGACGACGGCGAAAACGTGGTAGGAAAAAAAAAAAGAAGAGAGACGAAAAATACGAAGAGACGAAGAGAGAGAGGGCGTGTCCGAGTGCGCGGCTCCTACAAAGAGACTTTTGCCCACTTGGGCGCTGCCGTCGCGGCTGCCGCCGCTGCTGGGCCCGACGGAGACAAAGACAGAGGGAAAAGAGGAGCGCGGCGCCGAGGAGTAGGGATGAGAAAAAGAAGAAGGGCCCCGGCGCGTTCGCCGTCTCTCCTCCGCGTGCGATGCTTTTCTCCTACCACCGGCCGCGCGACGCACGGGGCCCAGGGCCTTGGGGCCCTGCTCGCCGGTTCCCCCACCGCGCCGCGCGCGCGCGAGCGACCCGAGAAAAGCATGCAGCGTGGTCCAGCCACGAGATACCGAGAGAGTCCGTCCAAGAGGGCAAAGACGTACTCCGACGTGCTCGCCACTCCGCTCGGCAGTCAACGAAACGCTACGGTCCGCGCTGGACACCCTTCAGAGCCTCAGCCACTGGCGACCCCTGCGAACTCGTGGTGTCCACCCCGTACCGGTTCCTCGATCGTTCGACTTCAACTTCAATACCGACACCCAAGTGGCATTCGATTCGGTTCCTCGATCGTTCGACAACTTCAATCCCGAATCCCAAGTGGCATTCGATTCGGTTCCTCGATCGTTGGACAACTTCAATACCGAATCCCAAGTGGCATTCGATTCGGTTCCTCGATCGTTGGACAACTTCAATCCCGAATCCCAAGTGTCATTCGATTCGGTTCCTCGATCGTTCGACAACTTCAATCCCGAATCCCAAGTGTCATTCAATTCGGTTCCTCGATCGTTGGACAACTTCAATACCGAATCCCAAGTGGCATTCAATTCGGTTCCTCGATCGTTCGACAACTTCAATCCCGAATCCCAAGTGGCATTCGATACGGTTCCTCAATCGTTCGACAACTTCAATCCCGAATCCCAAGTGGCATTCAATTCGGTTCCTCGATCGTTCGACAACTTCAATCCCGAATCCCAAGTGGCATTCGATTCGGTTCCTCGATCGTTCGACAACTTCAATCCCGAATCCCAAGTGTCATTCAATTCGGTTCCTCGATCGTTCGACAACTTCAATCCCGAATCCCAAGTGTCATTCAATTCGGTTCCTCGATATCGTTCGACAACTTCAAACCCGAATCCCAAGTGTCATTCAATTCGCTACAGTGACCGCGACGACACCTGTGACGCGGTTTCGCACGTCAAACGGTTGTCAGTGATGAAAACATCCGCGAGACCCACCAGTCGATCGATCTGACGCTGTCATGATCCAGCGAAATTGATCGCGAGATCCTCACACGAGACTATCGACGACACGAAAAATCGCAGTGATCGAAAACAGCGAGTAAAAAAAAAGACAATCGAGACTCTTCGCACATCTCGCGGTTACGGTGAAGTTTCGCGCGTCGCCGTGACGATGACGAGTTACGCGTGTTTCCAGCAGTACGACCTCCTCGACTCGGAGGGCTACGGCTCGGCCAGCAGCCCCGAGTCGAATCCACCCCGCGCCGGTTGGCTCGGCTATCACCAGGAGTCCTACGCCCCGAGGTCACCCCGGTCCCGGGGCAGCAGCTGCGGCAGCGTCAGCTCCGTCGACAGTCGTCATCGTCATCACAATCGCACCGGCAACGGCAGCAATGAACCGATGAGCTACAATCCCAGCGGCGGCGGTGGTGGCGGCGATGGCTTCAACTTCGCCGAGTTCTACGAGGGTTATCACCAGGAGGGCGACAGCGTCTGCCAGGCGGGCCCGATGGACACGCCGGGCCGAAGATCCAAGTCCGAGTACTGCAAAATGGGAAACAGAATCAATTCGCACAACCATCAGACCTACGACTACGCGTACGAGGCGGTGAAAACCACCGGTAGAATGTCGTACGCGAGCGTGGAGGAGACTCTTCATCGCGACAGCTACACCCCCGGTGACCAGGGTCAGGGTTACCTCCTGACGAAGACTCACGCGGCCTACGACACGACGAAAGTCGAGGACGCGGTGGTTTTGAAGAGCGACCAAGCGGCTGGCGCTCTTTTTCCACCGACGACGAGGACGGACGTGGTGTTCGCGAGTGGCGCGGCTTATCCGACCCAGAGGAACGAGAGCCTCGGAGGAGCCAAGTGCGGCCCTCGCGAGCACAACGAGACGTATCAGTCGATGGACGAGGATATGATGAGCGAGAGCGGCTTCGACTCGGAGTACGGATCGGCGCATCCGGACGGCCGAAGGAGTCAGATGGAGAAGCTGAAGACACCGGGCGGCGCCCCGGGTGTCGAGGTCATGAGGAAACGGAGGCTCGCGGCCAATGCGAGGGAACGAAGACGCATGAACAGCCTGAACGAGGCGTTCGATCGGCTACGGGACGTCGTGCCGAGCCTCGGGAACGACCGGAAGCTCAGCAAGTTCGAGACACTTCAGATGGCGCAGACTTACATATCGGCGCTGTACGAGCTCCTGCACAGGGAGTGACGACGACGCCTCGTGTGCCATCCCCGCGAGGACGACGAATGTGATATAATCGAGTGTCGGGCTCTACACGGGACGAAACTGACACTTGGCGACGTCCGAGCGACAGGATCTCGATGTAAATATTGTATGTTGAATTTTGTAAATCTCGAGCGGTCGAGACGAAATCGGTGACGCTTGTAAATAATGTACGACTGGTAGGGTAATTTAAAAAAATGCGCCTTTTAATTTATTTTTGCTAGCTAATTGTGTAAATATTTTGTACTCGAAGCTCGCTCGTCGTTTCTTTTTTTCTCCGTCTCTCTTTCTCGATGATTTTTCATGATGTCGAAGTTTGCATCGTTGGAAAGCACGGAAATTCAGAAAAAAAATTGATTCTGATTAACCCAAATGATGAAATTAGGTGTAAAGAGTCATCATGACAAGTAGACACTATGGTGACTTTTTATACCTAATCTCATCATTCGGGTTAATTAGAATCACTTTTTTTCTGAATTTCGTTGTATCCCAACGATGCAAACTTCATCATGATTTTTCGCTGAGCCCGAGCGGTCCGGGTGTCATTTTTTTTTTAACGCCAGCGAGAATTAATTTCTAATTCAACCCCGGGGATATAGCGCGCTACCGTGGAGCGTGTTCGGTGGTTGATTTCCACGGGTGATTTGCGATGGTCTTGCGTTGAAAAAAAAAAAAAAAAAAATACAAAAATGGTTGTGCATAAATGCGGCTGCGGCTGTGCCTAACGCATCTCGGGAGTGAGCGAGCGCCGACGGGTGCCAACGCATCTACACGCGGGTTAGCCGCGTCTTGTCTTCTCCACTTAGCAGTCAATCACAATTAAATACAATTTTGCGCAGAGAAAGAAAGAGAGAGAGAGACGAAGAAATGGGTGGGGAGGTCAGGAGGGGGTGGGGGGGGGGGGGGGTTACAGTCGCGCTGGGGGCCCCTTCGACGCGGCCGTCGAACACCTTCCGCCGGTAATGCCGCAAAAAGAGAGCAAATTGAAATCTCCTAGCTGACAGAATGATAGATGGTGACGGGCCGTGCGCCGCTACCGCGCCGCGGCGACGCCGCGCGGAGCGCTCTTACACTTCCATCGAGCGTTGTGCCGCGACGATGCGATGTGCTTTCGCGCTCTCGCATCAAGTGTGAGAAAACCGGCAGCGGCGGCGACGGCGACGACACAAACATGGCAACTGTCTCTGGTAGCCGCACGTTTCAATTGCACGAAAAATTCAACGCGCGTCGAATTGCGTAATTATCGGACTTGGGTCCAACACGAGGGACATTTGGTTCACTTTGAGCTTTAAAAGTTGGAACAACTTTGCTCGTCATTCGAACTTCAAGATGTAAATTTATATTAGTTTTTGAAAAATTCTCTTTGTATTTCGTAAAAAAATGTATCTCTGGTCGCCGCATGTTTCAATTATACGAAAAATTCAACGCGCGTCGAATTGCGTAATTATTAGACTTGCGTCCAACACGAGGAACATTTGGTTCACTTTGAGCTTTAAAAGTTGGAACAACTTTGCTCGTCATTCGAACTTCAAGATGTGAATCTACATTAATTTTTGAAAAATTCTATTTGTATTTCGTAAAAAAAATGTGACGCGATGAAGCTGGAAGAATTTGTAAAGAAATGACGGAAATAATAGCTGGATATGAGAAAATGAGGTGAGGTCATTTTGGACTCGGGTGGCTGCAGATTTAATTGTATACGAAAAATTCAACGCGCGTCGAATTACGTAATTATCAGACTTGTGTCCAACACGAGGAACATTTGGTTCACTTTGAGCTTTAAAAGTTGGAACAACTTTGCTCGTCATTCGAACTTCAAGATGTAAATTTACATTAATTTTTGAAAAATTCTATTTGTATTTCGTAAAAAAAATGTGACGCGATGAAGCTGGAAGAATTTGTAAAGAAATGACGGAAATAATAGCTGGATATGAGAAAATGAGGTGAGGTCATTTTGGACTCGGGTGGCTGCAGATTTTAATTGTATACGAAAAATTCAACGCGCGTCGAATTGCGTAAATATCAAACTTGTGTCTAACACGCGGGACCACATTGGTTCATTTTGGACTCCAACGTTGCTCCAACCTTGTCCATCATTCGAGGCTCAAATCCAAATCTGTAAGAAAAAAAATTCTCTTTGTACTTCGTGGAAAATCTGATGAGGCGATGCTGGAAAAAATGATACAGGAATGACAAAAATAATAGCTGAAAGTATGTATATCATAATGAGAAAGTGAGGTCGCGCGAGATCCGGTGCTCGGCGAGCAGAGCGCGGTGAGGTCGTTTTGGACTCGGAGGGGCTCCCGCGCGGCCGTATGAATAGAGCACACTCTGCGGGTGATTAAACGTGGCTCAGCGCTGCCCGTGGCCGTTGCACCGCGCTTCAATACACCGCGCCGTATAGGTGATACATAATAAATACCGCCGAGTACGACGAATCCGCTTCCTCAATTAAGGGACACGAGACTCGATTTCAGGCTCGCGGCATGAAAAAAAAATGAGAAATAACGAAAACAAAAATTAGATACAAGAAAAAAAACGAGTGAATGCATTGTTATCATGTATCATAAACGTGCATAATCCGAGGAAGTTTATAATTTATCATTTGTTTGTTTGTTATGAAAAAAAATTGTTAGTTTCATGAAAAATCGGTAGCGTTACACGAAGAAAACTGTCTATGTTAGGACAACTCCCCACAAGTCACTGCAACAAAGTCTGTATGTCAATATAGTGACGACAAACGCTTCAGTGACGGTAACAAAAAAATATTTGTTACGCTTTATTTGTTAGAGCAACAAATAACATTTGCCAGAATAACGTCGTACTATAACTTATTCATTGTAGTAACAATCAGATTCATTGTAGTAGCAATCAGAAAGATCAAGCCAACTAATTATTTGTTACGTTAACTGATAATCAGCAACCGACAGTTTTTAGTTACCGTAACAAATATTTGTTGGTTGGCCGTACAATCTGAACGTTACAATTACATTACGTATTGTCATGACAACAAACCAACAGCCAACAAACCGAGTTTTGTTGTCGTAACATAGACAGTTTTCTCCGTGTACATCCGGCCCAAATCGGGAACTGGTCGGGCCGGTGCTGCCCGGATCAGGGCCCGACCAGTGCCGAACTTGGGCCGCGATTCGACGCTGCGGATTTTCTACCAGGGCTCGGCGCGTCGCTCCATTATCGCGAATGTATCGGCTAAGTAATTTCAAAGCAAGAAACGCTAATGGCGCTTCTTGTGCGGTTAATACGAGCGAACGGGCGCGCAGGTAGAAATGCACACACACACACTAATCATTTGCCGCTCCAACGTCTTAATTTGCGCGCGAGCACGCGCGTTTCACCAGTGGGAGCATTTGCCGGTTCGCCACAGTGGGCAGCCCCGCGCGGGAACGCTCGGCGCGATCAGCGCCACCGCCACCCCGAGATACGTTTTGTCGTATCAACGTCACTCCCGTCCTCGGTCACACCTTAACGAAATCATAAGCGCTCGTGTCCGCGAATGATTGCACGTGCATTCTCGACAGTTCGCACCCGACGACCACTCGAGTGCGGCCGCTGCGATTCACCGCAATTCCTTCCGCTTCGCTCGCGATAAATGAGCTGTAAATATTGTCAATTTAATCGTTTATTCAACACGTAACATTCCTGGTGGAAAATCTTTGCGTTATAAGGTAAAGGTACCGGTTTCGGTCACTATACCGGTTTTGGACATTTTCACTATATTTTTATTTCAAATGACTGTTTTCGGTATTTTTATGTTCATACTTCGAAAGTATCCATATAAATTAACAAGTTTATCGATACATTTATATTTCATTTTAATAATACAAATAGTTCTGTGCTTTCGAACTCGGTGACCGAAACTAAGCCAAAGGTGGCCGAAACCGGTACCTTTACCTTACGGTGAAGTCACCAGTAAATGAACAGTTAAGCAGAGCCATCTCATTATTGTGGATTTTATTCAAATCTAATGTTTTCAGACTGTTCGCAAAAATTTCAACGATTGCCCAAAGCGTTGAATTATGTGATGCAGCTAAAAAAATGTCGTATTTTTACCGCGAAATGTACAAAAAATAAATAGGAAAAGCGAAAAATCCAAAAACACCAGTAAATGAACGGGCCAATCTGACGTACAGTTTTAGTCGAAAATGGGCGTCTGCGACAAAATAATCGCCGTAGATAGCTAAATAATAAACAGATTAAGAATCTAATGTGAATCCATGTCGTCGTAATTTCTCATGAATTCTCAAAAAGCTGTTGTTCATTCACTGGTGACTGTTCAATTACTGGTGCATTCACCCTATCCGGCTCTGGTTAGAGACGTGTTGGCCCTGCCAGGGCCTGACTTGGGTCGGATTTAACCCGACAGATTTTCCACCAGGGGTTCTTGTATACACTTGTACGAATTTATCGTTTTTTCTATTGTAAATAAGAAATTCCGGATGAGGGCACGAGTAACAAAGTCTGAGGCACTTGTTTCGTATTATTTGTATCACTTTGCGACGTGTTTGCGGCAGACTGAACGAGTTCCCACCGTTATAATGTTCCTCCAACGAGACCAAATGTATTTAAGCGATGTGCAATCTTGAATAAAGAAAAAAATGTTGGAGCGCAAAAAAAGGCTCCGGAAGATTAAGGAACGATGTTGTTTGTTGTTATTGTTTTCTCCGTGTGCCATCAAAACCCGATGTCCCGACGATCACGAAAAACCCACGCGGGTTTAATCCACGGCGGCGTCGGCAACTGCATCTTCCATCCTCACGAGTCGCCAATTATGCAGATACGACGGACGTTGACGAACGAAACACCGTCATCACCCCAGCTGTCTCGCCCTGAATATTATGAATCGCGAAATTATTGAAATCGCCCGAACGGGCCGCTATAATAAATTCTCGTCTGCGCCTACGATACCATCGGTGTTTTGCCGTTTCATATAAAAATTATCGGCACGGACAGAGGAATCCAGTGGAATCATCGCAGCCTATTTTTTTAGATGCTGTATAGAAAAATATGGCATATAAATGTATTAATATTTCTTTTAAGAAACTAGGGCCTCGTGCCGCGATACAGAAAACCCGAAAATTATGATCTCGTTTCTTTGAGGTTTTGATAAACGGAAAATTGCATAATCGATTAAATAGGACGATAAGATCTTGACACTATAAAAATATTTTTTTTAAGTTGCAATGTCTAAGTAAAATTCAAATTAATTAAATTAAATCTGTTTTTGTTAAAAATGGTCAAACATTTTGTTTGTTTGTAACCATTATTTTAACTTATTTTGGAACGATAGGCGCGACTTTGAAACAATATAATTGGTTTTAGAATTTTTTAAAATACCCGGTTACTCGGAAAAAAGGTTTTTCGTTGGGGCACCAATTTTTTTTTTTTTTCGTCGCGTCGTAAAACCAGTTGGAATGTCATTTTCAAGTGAAAAACAAGAAATTCTGCATTGGGCACGCTATAAAAAAATATATTTATCAATAATATTCTAACAAATTGTTCAAGGTACACACAAACCTGTCATCTTTTTCGTTTCGCACGTTTTTCTTCTTCTTTCTCTTCTTAACTTCAATACTCGCAAGTCGCGTGGCACCTAAAAAAATAAAAACAGTCGTCCAAACACAGCGGTCAAGAAAATTAAACTGGGTCAGTTTGGTCCAACGAGCCAAAGCAATATATGAAAAATAATGAATAATTATCCGCCAGCAACGAGCCAATAAGGTGGAGGCCGCGTCCGTTCCCATATACCCGAGAGAACTAGACGTCGTCGCGAGATCGCGCGAGCGCGATAATTGGTATTTTACGGGTGCGTGTAGGGTAAATCGATCCTCCGGGTGCGAGATACGAGGGGGCACGGAGCGGAGGGTTTTGATAGAATGCCGGATAGCGGCTCGTACAAAGCGACCTTCGGCTCGCGACTCGCTCCCGACTCGACCCGGCTACTACGCGCCGGTGTGCCCGCCGTGCACCGAGCGCGCACACCAGCCGGACAAATTGATACCAGGCAACGCACTACTCGCTCAGTTTCTTATCTCGCCCTGTCCTGTTGCTCTCCTCTTCCTCCTTCTGATTCCCCCGCGCGCCCCACACACTATCAAGTATTACATAGCCGCCACACGTGCATTATACACCCCACCCATACCCGTAACCCGCCTGCCTGTTAAGGTAGTCCTTGCGCCTGGTGTCGAGATCGCATAAATTTTCGAAAATTGAGAGACAATTGCAACCATTTCTCGATAATATAAAAATCTGAAAAAAACCATGCAAATTAAAGGCACTGAAAAGATTAATTTTGCATAATAATAATTCGAAAATGGTATTAACAAATTGACGAAAAAAACATTGTTTAACAAATATTTCGATGACCCAAGATTTTTTGTGGATGAATATGATTCCTTCGTTTTTCTGAATACGTATGAATTTTTTCAGATTTTAGAGTTCACTTTGAATTTTCACATATTTTCCCTATAAAAACACACGAATTTCAAAGTGAACTCTGAAATCTGAAAAAATGCATACGTATTCGGAAAAACGAAGGAATCATTATCACCAAAAAAAAAACTTGGGTCATCGAAATATTTGTTAAACAATGTTTTTTATCATCAATTAGTTAATAACATTTTCGAATTATTATTATGCAAAATTAATCTTTTCAGTGCCTTTAATTTGCATGATTTTTTGCAGATTTTTATATTATCGAGAAATGGTTGCAATTGTCTCTCAATTTTCGAAAACTTATACGAACTCGACACCAGGCGCAAGGACTACCTTAAGGTGGCTCATGCGCTTCACACTAGTCAAATCAGTGCTAAATTTTCAAAAGCGTTTTTACAATTCCTGGTTATGGGAAATTGTTCCGAGGTGTTACTGACGTAGTAGCATTAGTTCTTAATAGACAAATACATTCACAGCCGGGATTTGAATAGAAAATCAACTGATATATGCAAATTCCCGATGTCATGATTTTTCGTGCAGTTTTTTAAAAGAATAAACCGTAATAATAGTTCCATTACGACGAGCAATATCTCATTTTTATCATTGGGAGATGCTTGATCGAATGACCGTTCGGATTTTTTATAACATCAGTAATTCAAAAGACACAGCGATTTGTATGTCGCCTTTTAGGTTAGGATAGGATAATCAAACGGTTGTATCTTTTAAACTACTGATACTATCAAAAATCTGAACGGTCAATCGATGGAGCATCTTCCAATGATAAAAATGAGCTATTGCTCGTCGTAATATAACTATTATTACGGTTTATTCTTTTAAAAAAACTGCGCGGAAAATCATGACATCGGGAATTTGCATATATCAGTTGATTTTTTATTCGATTCACGGATGCGGATAACAACTAATGCTACTACGTCAGTAACACCTCGGAACAATTTATTAAACAACCAGGCATTGTAAAAACCCTTTTGAAAATTTAGCACTGATTTGACTGGTGTGAAGCGCATGAACTACCTTAATCCGAGCAGGGTAGTTGAGCGTACGCTCGATTCCACCGCGGCGACGACGACGCCTTCCAACTATTTCCACCGCGCGGGCCCCGCGCGCTTCGACCGTGAGATCCCACGTCGCCGTTTCAGCTTCCGATGCGCGAGGCATCCGCGTAGGCATCGAAAAGAGAGCAAAAAAAGCCCCGAGTCGAATGTAAATAGACCAAATGTTAATTGATCGCGCAATTATTTTAATTGCACGTCGCTCATTCGAGACCCATAAGAAGTACCTCAGTCGGTCGGGAATAATTAATCCTCGTTTACGTTTTGTGCGAGAAAATATGGCTTGCCGATGACGAGCTGACACGGCTGACCGTGGGGCGTTCGCGCACCTAGTCGGCTTCCTGCCCGCGGTAATTGAGCAAACAGAGATTTGATAATAGTCCACCGCTGCTCGAGAAATCGACTTTGATCGTCATCGTCGCGGGTCTGTCGTCTTTCCTCTTGGCGATCCTCGTAAACCCGGGTCCATAGGCTCCTCGTGAGCGTCGGTACACGAAGAAAAAAAGCTTGGTTAGGCTTGATCAAAAATGCTAACAAGAAACACTTAGTAGACGCGATGAAATCATTGATTAGGCGTAGTAAATACTTGGGAGTCCCACCAAATCGTTGGTTATGTTAACGAATAACTTGGCTGTGCCTACCAAGTTTTCTTGGCAATATTTTGACCAAATTTCTGGTAGTCATTTTGCATAAATTCGAGGAATTTGGGAGAGAATTGCAAACACTTCTCGGTGGTATAAAAATCTGAAAAAATTCATGCACATTAAAGGTACTGAAAAGATTCATTTTGCATAATAACAATTCGAAAATGTTATTAACAAATTGACGAAAAAAAGAATTGTTTAACAAATATTTCGATGACCCAAGATTTTTTTTCATGAAAATGATTCTTTCGTTTTTCCGAATATATATGATTTTTTTCAGATTTTTATACCACCGAGAAGTGTTTGCAATTCTTTCCCAAATTCCTCGAATTTATGCGAAATGAATATTATTCGCAAGGACTACCTTAAGTGTACACCTAGAGAAATCGTTCTGAAGGGATCTATTCGAAACAAATAAAATTTATTTGAACGAAATAAAAATTTATTTGAATGAAATAAATGTTATTTAATCCAAATAAATCCTATTTGGCCGGCCATTAAATAGAGTGATTTATTTAATGGTCGGCCTAATAGGATTTATTTGGATCAAATAAAATTTATTTCATTCAAATAAATTTTTATTTCATTCAAATAAATTTTTATTTCATTCAAATAAATTTTTATTTCATTCAAATAAATTTTTATTTCATTCAAATAAATTTTTATTTCATTCAAATAAATTTTTATTTCATTCAAATAAATTTTATTTGTTTCGAATAGATCCCATCAGAACGATTTCTCTGGGTGTACAGACGACTGAATAAAAAGTCTTCTTCTTCTTCTTCTTCCTTTGATTGGGTGCTGACTCTAGTCTCCACAATGTCGTAGATATGACCATACGGCAATGGACAGGCCGAATGGAAGGGGCTATTTCCGTTGCTCCGCGCGTGCGCGAGTCGAGAGACCTCCGGGTGGGCCCGCTTCTTCCGGTCTTGCATGCCCGTAATCTCGACATAAAAGATCCCTCCGGATTCTAAGGTGCCTAACGGGAGGGGGGAAAAGGAGAAGAAACGCCGTGAAACGCTGAGAGCGCCGAGAGTTGAAGGCGCACCGGTGAGGCACACGGAAACTGCAGGAAACTCTCGCGGGGATGATAGGCTGTGCGGTCTATGCGCGGCGGCGGACTCGCCCCGCGCCCGCGCTCCAGGAAGACGAAGGAGAGGGAACGAGGGACGAGGCGAGAGGACTGTGTGTAAACCCCGGCGCAATTCTCACTCGCCACGGGCAATCGTCATAATTGCAATAATAATGGTAATTGCGGTAATACGCCGCGCGTTGGACTTCATATTGTGGGTCCGCGGAGAGGGCATTACTTTGTCATCGGTGGAGCGCGCGGGCTTGCGCACGTCGCACATCGTGGACACTCGACCAATTACTACCACCAACGGCGGTGCAAAACCTCGCGCGCCTTCGGGGCTTGATCGTTCAACGTCCTTCTCCTCTCTCGCTGCCGTTGCTGCTGCTGCTGATGCCGCTGGTGCTGCTGCTGCTGCTGCATCCCCTGTTAGACCAGTCCGACGAATAAACACCACAACAGCTAGAACAAAATTACATGCCCATTATTGCGCGTTCAAACTGATGTTTTATTAATTGCGTCCACGTACCGTTATATTGGATTAGGGCTCGCCTGAAAATTGAGCCCGCGGTGCGAAAATTCGACACGGGTGTCACTCTGATGGTGTATTTTGTCCCAAAGCTATCGTTCACAGTGATTGGTGTGCACGGAGCGAAGGATCTGATACTTTTTACCGTATTTCTAGTAAAAAGTATTGTACATTTCCGGTAGAGGGGAGACATAACGCCATCTATCGAGAAGAACTAGAACGATGAGAATTTTTACCAAGAAATATGGTAAAAAATATTATATATATGTTAGAAATTCTTATAGTTCTCGTACTATTCGTCAGGTGGCGGCTATGGTTTTTCAATACCAGGCGCATTGGTAATTTTTACTATCGCGTCCGGTAAATTTTTTTCAGATCCTTCTCTCCGTGTGGCACTGAGCCTGGGGGAAAATCTGTGGCGTTACATTCGCGCCATGTCAGGGACTGAGCGGACCCTGGACGGGTCGATGCGATACGAATCGGGGCCTGAACAGGATCGGACTAGCGCCGTATTTAACGCTACAAATTTTCTATCAGAGTAAGCCTGGTATCCGGTGTTCACATAAATTGTCGTGGCTCGCGTGAAAATCCGACGACCAGTGCGAAAATTAAACAAGGGTGTCACTCTGTCGGTGTATTTTGCCCCAGAACTTTCGTCCACAGTGATCGGTGTGGCGCTGAGCCTGATAGAAAATCTGTGGCGTTATATATGACGTTTAAGTTTGCATCGTTGCCATGCAACGGAATTAAAAACAACAAAATATTAATTCCACAAAAATTCAAATAATTCACCCCCGTTAGTGCGTGAAATAATATTTTGTTGTCGTATTTTTAGTCATTATAATAATTTGTTATAATAATAATTAGCAATAATAATTATTAATAAAATAATAATAATTAATAATAATAATTATTAATGAAAATAATAATAATAATAATTAATAATTAGTAAAAATAATAATAATTAATAATAATAATAATAATAAACTGGCATAATAATTTGGGTTCATTAATATTTTGTTTTTAATTTCGTTGCATTGCAACGATGCGAACTTCAACGTTATCGTTGTATTCGGTCCAAGTCAGGCGCTACCCGGGCCAACGCGATCCTGACCAGGGCCAGATGTAACGCTTACAGACTTTCTTCTAGGAAATCCTCATATTCGGTATTCACGTAAATTGCCGTGTTACCGGTACTCCAATACAAAGTATCAGGTACAGCTATAAGAGTGAGGCAGGTCAGGGTCTGTACCGCGAGGCTTCTTCTCTATTCTCGTGATATACAGTGCCTACCTCTCGGCACGTGACTCGGCGTATCTTGACCACGTTGTATGTAGGCATACGCGGACGAAAGAGCGGAGCTCTTTCGTCGGATCGTATTTACCGTATACCGTGTAGTATAGAAACCTACGCACACTGACAAATCGCCGTAATCGTTTACCATCGCTGTCCGTGCCTAACGACGACCAAAGAATCTCGTTAATTTCTTTTTACTCCTCGTATTTATGTTTCTATAGATAGATACACATATGCATTGCGACGCGCATCCCGAGAGGCTGCGAAACGCGCGCACTTTTTCCTCGCTCGTGTCGTCAATTCTTTATTAATAATTGCTTTGCGACTGACAATTCGTTTTGAAAATCATTTGCGAAATGGTAACTCGAGTGCACTTCAATCGGAATAACGCGCGACTCCCTCGTTCTCTCTTCCGGTCCCCCATGGAAAATAAATATAGGGTAGATGCACCGTTAGTGGCCACTGTACCATTTATGGCCATTTTTATTATTATATTCTTCAAACTATTATTTTCTTATAACTGCATGTTTAGTTTCCGATTGAATTCATATGAATTTACTGAATGATCTACTGGATTTTTTAAAAATTCAGTTCAATATTTTGCTTTATTCATTTGAATGTGATGGCCACAATCGGATCTAAGGTGGCAAAAAATGGTACGTCCACCCTACAAGAAAATATATCTGAAGGTTTGTTGACAATGCGACTAGAAATCATAATTTATAGGGCACAGAAAAAAATGTATAATGTATTGTCAATAAATAACGATTACTACTACTACTACTATATATCTGACATATGGAAGTTTTCGAACGATAATACAATAACAATACATTTTGAATATATTTTGGATATACCTTGGATATATTCTTCGCTCGTGTATATTTCGTATATATCCTAAAATATATCCAACATATAGAACTTTTCGGACAAAATATATCTTGTATATCTAGAATACATCTTTTATATAACTTGCATATACTTTATTTCCATATGGGCCGCAGTGCAGCTATTAGCGTCGATGAGTAAACGCGCGTCTCTTTCGTTCTCTCTTCCGGTCCCCCATGGAAAATAAATATACACGAAAATATATCGGAAGGTTTGTTGACAATGCGACTAGAAATCATAATTTATAGGGCACAGAAAAAAAAGTATAATGTGTTATTAATAAATAACGATTACTACTACTACTACTACTGTATCTGACATATAGAACTTTTCGAACGATAATACAATAACAATATATTTTTTATATATTTTGGATATACCTTAGATATATTCTTCGCTCGTGTATATTTCGTATACATCCTAAAATATATCTGAAGGTTTGTTGACAATGCGACCAGAAATCATAATTTATAGGGCACAGAAAAAAAATGTATAATGTATTGTCAATAAATAACGATTACTACTACTACTATATCTGACATATAGAACTTTTCGAACGATAATACAATAACAATACATTTTGAATATATTTTGGATATACCTTAGATATATTCTTCGCTCCCGTATATTTCGTATATATCCTAAAATATATCCAACATATAGAACTTTTCGGACAAAATATATCCTGTATATCTAGAATACATCTTTTATATAACTTGCATATACTTTATTTCCATATGGGGCGCAGTGCGACCATTAGCGTCGATGAGTAATCGCAAGTGGTGGCACTTGCCGCAAATTCCACAGCTGACGTGCCGGAAATAGGAGCATTCGCGCCGATGAGAAAAAAATGTATTAAATAAATAATACGCGCGGAGGAAATGTTCTTTTCCTCAAAGTTTTTCGTGTATCGTGCCGCACTGTCCGCGAGTGTAAAACGTACACGCGCATTCCTCGGGGAATGCGCCGATTTAACGGTTCGCGGCGGAGCAGCTACGCGAAATCGCCTACACTGCAGGACGCGTGGACGCTCGGGCGCTGATTTTATGGACTGCCGTCGCGCTAACATCGGCGTCGTCGTCGTCGTCGTCGCCATCAATCCACCGCGTCATGCACGTCCGATTCGTCCAATAAGTGCGCATAGCGAGCGAGCGCACGAGCGCATCTTCCACCGCTCCGTCTTATTGTTAGCCGCGCGTGTGCGACTAACTCGTGTCTCTAACTGTTGACACTTTGCTCGTCACAGCGTGTGACATTCCTGAAAATGTATCTGCGGAACTTGTGGCATTCCAATTTGACGTCTTGAGACGGCAGGTAATCGTATAATCGGATAAGAAGCGATGGGCATACTCGAATACTTGTGATATTCGAATATTAAAATAATACCGAATACAACCCGATTCATTATTTATTTAAAAATGAATACTGAATTGAGATCAACTCATTATTCATGTCTCAAATGAATACTGAATTTTGTTAGATTCATGGATGTCCCTATATGGAACGCGCGATAGACGAGAAACCCTCTTTTCGGGGTGTCAACCGAATATTATGTTTTTTTAAGTTCTGATAAACTGAAAATTGCATAATTCATTCAAAACGATGCATGCCGGTAAAAACATAACACTAAAAATTATTTTTTTAATTATATCTACCAAAGGTAAATTAATGAAATTAATTTTTGGTAAAAAAAAATGTTCATTTTGTTGTTGTTTTTAACCTTTACTAGGCTAATCACACGCGCTGGCGCGCGTGCCAGAAAAACCTTTCAACAAAATCGACCTCAGAATTTTTTCTTTTCAAAATATAGACTTTTAACCTATACCATCGTTCTCAAGTCGCATATTTTACCCCCGAAAACACTGGTTATTAACCTTTTTTAATCGATTTTGAAAAAAATATTTTTTTGGCGACGAAAAAAATATTTTTTCTGTCAGAAATCGTAAATTCGGCTCCGGACCGAAAATTGCCAAAATCAACCCAAATTTTTTTTCTTTTAAAAATATCGACTTTTAACCTATACCATCGTTCTCAAGTCGCATATTCTACCCCCGAAAACACTGGTTATTAACCTTTTTTAATCGATTTTGAAAAAAATATTTTTTTGGCGACGAAAAAAATATTTTTTCTATTAAAAATCGTAAATTCGGCTCCGGACCGAAAATTGCCAAAATCGACCCTAATTTTTTTTCTTTTCAAAATATCGACTTTTAACCTATACCATCGTTCTCAAGTCACATATTCTACCCCCGAAAACACTGGTTATTAAACTTTTTTAATCGATTTTGAAAAAAAAATTTTTTTGGCGACGAAAAAAATTTTTTTTCTATAAAAAATCGTAAATTCGGCTCCGGACCGAAAATTGCCAAAATCGACCCTAATTTTTTTTCTTTTCAAAATATAGACTTTTAACCTATACCATCGTTCTCAAGTCGCATATTCTACCCCCGAAAACACTGGTTATTAACCTTTTTTAATCGATTTTGAAAAAAAAAATTTTTTGGCGACGAAAATTTTTTTTTTTCTGTAGAAAATTGTAAATTCGGCTCCGGACCGAAAATTGTCAAAATCGACCCCAATTTTTGTTCTTTTTAAAATATCGACTTTTAACCTATACCATCGTTCTCAAATCGCATATTCTACCCCCGAAAACACTGGTTATTAACCTTTTTTAATCGATTTTGAAAAAAATATTTTTTTGGCGACGAAAAAAATATTTTTTCTGTGAAAAATCGTAAATTCGGCTCCGGACCGAAAATTGTCAAAATCGACCCCAATTTTTTTTCTTTTCAAAATATCGACTTTTAACCTATACCATCGTTCTCAAGTCGCATATTCTACCCCCGAAAACACTGGTTATTAACCTTTTCTAATCGATTTTGAAAAAAATATTTTTTTGGCGACGAAAAATATTTTTTTTCTATAAAAAATCATAAATTCGGCTCCGGACCGAAAATTGCCAAAATCGACCCCAATTTTTTTTCTTTTCAAATTATCGACTTTTAATCTATACCATCGTTCTCAAGTCGCATATTCTACCCCCGAAAACACTGGTTATTAACCTTTTTTTAATCGATTTTGAAAAAAATATTTTTTCTGTAAAAAATCGTAAATTCGGCTCCGGACCGAAAATTGTCAAAATCGACCCCAATTTTTTTTCTTTTCAAAATATCGACTTTTAACCTATACCATCGTTCTCAAGTCGCATATCCTACCCCCGAAAACACTGGTTATTAACCTTTTCTAATCGATTTTGAAAAAAATATTTTTTTGGCGACGAAAAAAATATTTTTTCTGTAAAAAATCGTAAATTTGGCTCTGGACCGAAAATTGTCAAAATCGACCCCAATTTTTTTTCTTTTCAAAATATCGACTTTTAACCTATACCATCGTTCTCAAGTCGCATATTCTACCCCCGAAAACACTGGTTATTAACCTTTTCTAATCGATTTTGAAAAAAATATTTTTTTGGCGACGAAAAATATTTTTTTTCTATAAAAAATCATAAATTCGGCTCCGGACCGAAAATTGCCAAAATCGACCCCAATTTTTTTTCTTTTCAAATTATCGACTTTTAATCTATACCATCGTTCTCAAGTCGCATATTCTACCCCCGAAAACACTGGTTATTAACCTTTTTTTAATCGATTTTGAAAAAAATATTTTTTCTGTAAAAAATCGTAAATTCGGCTCTGGACCGAAAATTGTCAAAATCGACCCCAATTTTTTTTCTTTTCAAAATATCGACTTTTAACCTATACCATCGTTCTCAAGTCGCATATTCTACCCCCGAAAACACTGGTTATTAACCTTTTTTAATCGATTTTGAAAAAAATATTTTTTTGGCGACGAAAAAAATATTTTTTCTATTAAAAATCGTAAATTCGGCTCCGGACCGAAAATTGCCAAAATCGACCCTAATTTTTTTTCTTTTCAAAATATCGACTTTTAACCTATACCATCGTTCTCAAGTCACATATTCTACCCCCGAAAACACTGGTTATTAAACTTTTTTAATCGATTTTGAAAAAAAAATTTTTTTGGCGACGAAAAAAATTTTTTTTCTATAAAAAATCGTAAATTCGGCTCCGGACCGAAAATTGCCAAAATCGACCCTAATTTTTTTTCTTTTCAAAATATAGACTTTTAACCTATACCATCGTTCTCAAGTCGCATATTCTACCCCCGAAAACACTGGTTATTAACCTTTTTTAATCGATTTTGAAAAAAAAAATTTTTTGGCGACGAAAATTTTTTTTTTTCTGTAGAAAATTGTAAATTCGGCTCCGGACCGAAAATTGTCAAAATCGACCCCAATTTTTGTTCTTTTCAAAATATCGACTTTTAACCTATACCATCGTTCTCAAATCGCATATTCTACCCCCGAAAACACTGGTTATTAACCTTTTTTAATCGATTTTGAAAAAAATATTTTTTTGGCGACGAAAAAAATATTTTTTCTGTGAAAAATCGTAAATTCGGCTCCGGACCGAAAATTGTCAAAATCGACCCCAATTTTTTTTCTTTTCAAAATATCGACTTTTAACCTATACCATCGTTCTCAAGTCGCATATTCTACCCCCGAAAACACTGGTTATTAACCTTTTCTAATCGATTTTGAAAAAAATATTTTTTTGGCGACGAAAAATATTTTTTTTCTATAAAAAATCATAAATTCGGCTCCGGACCGAAAATTGCCAAAATCGACCCCAATTTTTTTTCTTTTCAAATTATCGACTTTTAATCTATACCATCGTTCTCAAGTCGCATATTCTACCCCCGAAAACACTGGTTATTAACCTTTTTTTAATCGATTTTGAAAAAAATATTTTTTCTGTAAAAAATCGTAAATTCGGCTCCGGACCGAAAATTGTCAAAATCGACCCCAATTTTTTTTCTTTTCAAAATATCGACTTTTAACCTATACCATCGTTCTCAAGTCGCATATCCTACCCCCGAAAACACTGGTTATTAACCTTTTCTAATCGATTTTGAAAAAAATATTTTTTTGGCGACGAAAAAAATATTTTTTCTGTAAAAAATCGTAAATTTGGCTCTGGACCGAAAATTGTCAAAATCGACCCCAATTTTTTTTCTTTTCAAAATATCGACTTTTAACCTATACCATCGTTCTCAAGTCGCATATTCTACCCCCGAAAACACTGGTTATTAACCTTTTCTAATCGATTTTGAAAAAAATATTTTTTTGGCGACGAAAAATATTTTTTTTCTATAAAAAATCATAAATTCGGCTCCGGACCGAAAATTGCCAAAATCGACCCCAATTTTTTTTCTTTTCAAATTATCGACTTTTAATCTATACCATCGTTCTCAAGTCGCATATTCTACCCCCGAAAACACTGGTTATTAACCTTTTTTTAATCGATTTTGAAAAAAATATTTTTTCTGTAAAAAATCGTAAATTCGGCTCCGGACCGAAAATTGTCAAAATCGACCCCAATTTTTTTTCTTTTCAAAATATCGACTTTTAACCTATACCATCGTTCTCAAGTCGCATATCCTACCCCCGAAAACACTGGTTATTAACCTTTTCTAATCGATTTTGAAAAAAATATTTTTTTGGCGACGAAAAAAATATTTTTTCTGTCAGAAATCGTAAATTCGGCTCCGGACCAAAAATCGCCAAAATCGACCTCGGCAACATTTATGTCAAAATATCACCTATAATAGGTTAATCAATTTTGCGCTGCTGCGCTCTTATAAAGCTTTAAAAGGTTACGGGTGCTGCCCCGCCTGTCCTCTTATCAAATTTTTCAAATTTGACACCAAACTGATTTTGTTTATCACGGACTTTCCTGGCAACCAATCACAGCTCTAATAGTTTACTAACAATGCTTTCCGTTACTCATGAACTTTTTAAAAGAGGGATTTAAACTCATTTGGGAACAATAGGTGCGATTTGGGAACAATAAAATTGGTTTTAGTGTTAGGAGAAAAAATGCCCGCGCACCCGGAAAAAAGTGTACCGAATTGAGGCACCAATTCTTTTTTTGCCAACGGGGCGTAAAAACCGTTGGAAGCTCATTTTTTATAAGTAAAAAATAAGAAATCCTTTTCCTTTAACGTTCCGTTTTGGGCACCCCTCCTCTATTGCCCGTCAGAAGGAAATTTCCAGGGGAACAACCCATCGATACTGCGTCCGAACATGTATATCCCACCGGCATTTCTCGTGCAACAAGTGTCAGAAAGGCTTCTAGCGGAAGCAACAGCAGCATCAGCGGCCACTCTCATTGCATTCTGCCGTTTCAAAAACGGTAAAATCCGCAACTCTGACGATGCTCAGTCGCTCTCCCTGTGGAATTGCGTCCCTTTATGCATCCCATATCCCACAAGATGGACACTTCACTATACAGCAGTACTCAATAAGCCGCGTAAAAAAAAGATTTCGCCTTAAAATTAAAACAAGTCCGCGCACCAGTTTCAACCGGTTATCGGTGAGATTTATCATCGAGAGAGTGAATCGCGATCGCCAATGTTTTCGACCGTTATCGCAAACGGTAACAATTAATTAGCGCACGTATCGAATCAATCGATCGTGTAACCGGCTGAACCCGCCCGGGAGTGTAATAAAAGTGCGGGAGGAACCCACGGGCATCTTCGAAAATTAGAATATCGTATTTCGATCGCAAGAGCTGCACCTGGTTGGCTGTGTCTCCTCGCCAGGACCGTCCGGATCGAATAATCGTGTAACAATCAACGCGGCCGCATCTACGTGCCAAATTTAGGGCAACTCAGGACGGGATGATCGGTAATGCACAAAGTTTCCACAACACTGATTCAACGGAAGAATCAAATCGTTATATTCGTAATTCTACACAAATCGTGTGCAAAATTCGCCACAGCCTCAATTCTCATTCGCTTCTATCCTCGTCTCACAATTATAATAATCACGTATCGTATATACGCGCGCAAATGAGATCGAGACAACGTCGAGAGCGCAGTGATCGATACGATCGGCGATCTCGATCTGTTGTGTAACGAGGACCCCCGATAAATTACACGAAAATCACCGAATTACCATTACGTGGGTCCTCGCGATACGCGATTCACTCTCTTCTCTCACCGACCGTCCTACAAGGTGGACCTCCCAGATACAATTGACTCTCGGCAACTACGCGAATATAAAGCTGCGTATTTCTAAATTAAGGAACAAATAGACGAATTCGGAGGTTCATTATATATATATATATATATATATTTTTTTTTTATTTGAGAGAAAGAGAATTTTTAAATAATGGTGAATAATGCTGTGATTTTATTGTGTATATGTGCCAATTAAAGTGAATATAATTGAAGTGAATTTACCCCCATAACTTCGTGTTTATAATTATTCATTCTTGGAGAATTAATGCCGGAAATATTATATATTCGTTTACCATTCATTGTTATTTTATTTGTGAAATTATCTATTATTCTTATAAAACAACATATATTTTCATTTGAATTTTATATATATTTTTAATTTAATAAACCGGCATAAAAATAAAAAATTAATAAAAGGAAATTGTTGAAAGAAAGGAATATAAAATAATATTATAAGTAAAGAATCATTATACAATTCGACGATCTTGGCTCAGTGACAAAGAGGATTACACAACCGTCTCACCCGAAAGTGCCGCACATGCGAGTAGGTGAAAGAGAATAAATACGCAGGAAGAGCGAGAAGACGCAGCGACGCAGTGGTCACCGCCGCAGGTGAAACCAGACGGAATAACCGAGGAAGCTGTGAAAGATAAATCATCGGGTATGTATCTATCATTTGTCGTAAAGAAATCGATATCTCCGTTCGATGATCGGTGCCCTACCTAACAGCTTCGAGGTCTCCGAGCTTCCTCTCTCGACGCGCCCAGCGCCGCACTACATGATATCGGTATATCGAATCGCGTTTCGACGACGATGACGAGGATGCGCAAAGGCTCCGACCAAAGAGAGGCCGCGACCTGACTCACAGTTTTGCCTGCGAGTTACACCGGTAATAACAGAGCCGCGCGCGATCGGGTCTAGAAAAAAGCTCGAGTGATTTCGAGGATGCGCTATTGCCAACTGTGAGAACGAACGAGAGGAAGAAATTACTTTGAGAGCGGATGAGAAAAAGAAAATGCGTCTCTTCCCTTACCCTAGCTTTGCACCCAGAAAAAGATCTGGTTGGAGAAACTAGATTCTACTTATCGTAAAAAAATTTCTTTGCTTGATGCCCGGCTTAGTAAACTTGTATTGCGCCCGCCATGTATCGACACAATTGATTTAATAATTAACTTCATTTGAGACAAATATACTAAAGTAATTAAATCAAGTAAATATACATTAAACCGAACGAGAATTCCAATTACTTTCTATATAACCAATGAAATACTTTAATTTTGTCAATTCAAACAAATCTTTCTTTCGGAGGAGCATCGATCCTACACATTATTAGTCTACACAACGGTGATTCTATACATAAAATTCTACACAATTTTTCCTACACACGATAATGTCCTGCACGAGACATCGTGCACAGAACATTCTACACAAAACAATAATATGTTTCCATGATTTTTGTAGGGAACGTAAAGTATCTTTACAGTTAGTATTATTGTTTTGTGTAGAATGTCGTGTGTAGAAAAATGTGTAGAATACTTCGTGTCGACCTAAAGACTAAAGAGTTATATGTGTAGGATCACAAATTATTGATCTAAGATGTCTAGAATAATCTACACAGAATATTTAAATGTGTAGGATATACTGACTTGGATTTTTTGTAAACAACAGTATGTGTAGGATATTGGAAATTGAATTTAATTATGTGTAGAATGTCGCGTGCAGGACATTGTCGTCTGTAGGAAAAATTGTGTAGAATTTTATGTGTAGAATAATAATGTGTAGAAACGACCCTCGCTCAAGCAGATTTTATAGTTAATTAAAAGAAAAAAATTGAATAAAGGAATTTATTTCATTTAACTTTATTTTCTTCTTTCCGGGTGTATCTGCAAATGTTGAAGGTTGAGCGCCAAATGAGGCTGATGAATTTTTTGGTTATCCTTCGAGGGTTTCGAGAGAGAGAGAGAGAAAGAGAGAGCGAGGGTTGGGGGCTGCTCCCGCTGAGCCATGCGCATCCGCTTGTGTGCGACACGCCCGGTGACCGGTGAGTCGAGTGATTAAGTGAGCCGAGTATACCGGAGCCGTCGCTGCGAGGAACGGCAGCAGAATTGCAGGAGCCGCGCGCGCCGCCGCGCAGCGAGATTCACGATAGAGAGTAGAATAATATAGAGTACCGACGTGGAGTGCTATGAAACACACAGCGACATATTTAGATGTATCCGAGTGTGGAGTTGCGCGCACGTCGTGTCGTAGCTCGAGAGGATGAGCAGCGCGATGGCTCGTCCGATCGACCGGGCCGCGTTCGAAACCTCGAGAGCCCGCCGGGCTCCGAATTATCCATCGGACTATCGCGCTCCTCGCTTCCTCCAGACCCGCACAGCCCACTGATCGAGAGCTGCTCACTCGCCTCTCTTTGTGCATCGACACTCGGCGCTGTTGACGCTCGTCCTTTATCAGCACAGGCCGATCAAATTACGACCTGCAACGCCGAGTGACAACGAATAACGCAAAATCAAGAGACGCGGTAGCGTCTCGACGCCAAGTGTTAAAAGAAATCTAGAATGCCGCCTCACTTTACAGCACGTTCGTTCTTTTTCGTCCGCTACGAAATTCTAACTGGAATTATCTGAGTCAATACGTCCCAGATGCCAAATGTGTCGCGTTCAAGTTTTTTCTCTTTCTAGATAGATAGACTTTATTTCCATTGTACAGCTTATTCAGCTTTTTACATTCTTCTTCTCGAGTTCGACATACAACTTAAACCTATCTTAAACATATTTTGTGAATTAAGCCCATCGATAAATTAAAAACTAAGAACATAAAACAAAAATAAACAAACATCAACCTATCAACCTATGGTATCACAAACATTTCAACATCAACATATCGTATCGTCTTCTCATTTCTGTTTAATATTACATTTGGTCTTTCTTTCTCTTTCTAAATATTACACCAGCACTTTGGCAAAATTTTCATCTCCCAAGGCGACAAAAAAAATGACGTGATTTCTCCGCGGCGTCGAGACGCTACTGGAATTATCTGAGTCAATACGTCCCAGACGCCAAATGTGTCGCGATCAATATTTGTTTATTTTTTTTCTCTTTCTAGATAGATATATTTTATTTCCATTGTACAGCTTATTCAGCTTTTTACATTCCCCTTCTCGAGTTCGACATACAACTTAAACATATTTTGAGAATTAAGCCCATCGATAAATTTAATACTAAGAACATAAAACAAAAATAAACAAACATCAACCTATCAACCTATCGT
This sequence comes from Pimpla rufipes, assembly GCA_963932165.1. Lineage (NCBI taxonomy): Eukaryota > Metazoa > Arthropoda > Insecta > Hymenoptera > Ichneumonidae > Pimpla > Pimpla rufipes. The sequence continues at coordinate 17,299,468 of OZ010637.1, forward strand.
ATCACAAACATTTCAACATCAACATATCGTATCGTCTTCTCCTTTCTGTTTAATATTACATTTGGTCTTTCTTTTTCTTTCTAAATATCACACCAGCACTTTGGCAAAATTTTCATCTCCCAAGGCGACAACAAAAAATGACGTGATTTCTCCGCGGCATCGAGACGCTACTGCGCTTCTCGGTATTATTCCCGCATTCCCATAGGTATATCAGAGATACACCTACAGAACACACACAGCGATAGCTCTCGCGATCGAGTCGCTCGCGCCGCTCGAGAGCAAGATTGTAACTCAATAAGTTGTTGAGGTAGGTCGCGGGGCGTAACCCAACGGAGAATCGAACGAGTCAATAACTCCTTTCGTTCTTCCCGGGCTCGGCCGTGCGCCTCTTTCCCGCCGCACGATCTGCCCGTATAGGTAGAGGTAGGCAGGCACGTAGACGATGCGTCGCCGCCGACGCCGACGCCGCGACCACTGCGCTCTCGTGTGCCGCAGTTACAATGAGAAATCACCTCGCGGATACAATGTGCGGCTCACTTATGGACCAACACGAGGGCGCCGCGCGCATAGTAGTTGCTCGAGCGTTGCCGTGTTGCGTGTCCTCCGAGTAACAAGGCGCGTGGGTGCCGTGAAATTCGAACCCTCCGGGATATTGACACAATCGGGACGTTTTTTGTCATTCGCGGGATTTTTCCGTTACCTCCTGACAGCGTCGACGGGTCATTCGCGCCTGGTCCCTTAGACCATAAACGCTTCACTCGAAAGCCGAAGTCCTTCCAGTATGGAAAAAAATAGATGTGAAATATACGCTAAAAATATATACAGATTATAAGTTGCATATATTTGACATATATACTGTATATTAATAATATACGAAGCATATATGTCATATATGCTACATTTTGGCGCGTTTCTTATATACGACATATATGCACACATACACACGACATATATGCACATATATACAGATAGAAATGCACATAGAAAAATTCATAATTACTCGCATTTAATTGTCCAGACATATTCGCAAATTATGTCACATATTTTCAAACTATATTTTGCTGATATGATTTTTTATAGAATTTTTATTTTCAAAATATATGTTACATATCAGAAATTTATATCAAACATATATGTTTTGTATATTCAGAACAAATATACATAATACTTACGAATTATATAAAACATAATTCTTATACACATGTTACAGATACATAAAATATATTAAATATATATCCCGCATATATTCATGACATATATGCGGGATATACAATCTATATGCTACATTTTGGCGGAATATATGTCACCCATATAGCATATATGTCGCATATATTTTTAGCGTATATTTCAGATATATAGATTTCCATACGGGTATAAACGCTTCACTCGAAAGCCGAAGCCCTTGGCATAAAAACCACGTATAATAACGACACACCACGACACGCTCGCGATATTTTTTTTTTTTTTTTCAAACCACTTTTCTCGACGTCGGCGGCAATTTCTAAGTAGCCGAAATTAAAATCGTAATTTTTTAAAAATGAAAAGAAAGCGTTTCCTCTAGGAGGGAGCTGAAGTTAAAACGAAAAGGAGTGGACAGTGGCCGCGCGGTCGCGTGCAACTGACGATAGACAAGTGGCGCAGCGAATTTGGCGAGGCTGACAACGAGAGAGCTACACAAGTCACAGCTCCGGGCTAAAGCCGACCGGGAGGGAAGAGAGCGAGTAAATTCGTTCGGGCGACGCCGTTAACCCTAGTGTATTTCATGCCGAATGCTCCGACCGACTAATAGCGAGGCCTGTGGCGAGTCCGCTATTAAGGCTCGAGTCCCTCTTGCCCTCCGTCTCAGTCACTGCTAAAAATATTTAGTATAAACTTCCATTGCTCTTTTACATAAACTGGTGACTTAGATCGATGTATTTATATTAAATACACAAATTAATACACGATTCCGAAATACGCTCCGGTAAATTGGGCTCATTTTTACGTCATTCATATCAAAACTGTTGAACGAGGCAAGTTTCAGGGTAAGTTTGTTAGTCTTCGTTGACTTACATTTATGGTTAGAGATGGTGAATAACTTAATTATCTACATTCAAAGCTGAGGATGCGGACACTCGGAGGACTTAAACTTACAGCTGGATTGACGCTACTATACAAAAATATTCGATCTTCTTGAATCTGTGCAATTGTTTTTCTTCGACGTTATTTTTCATGTTTATTTACTTTTGTACTAAAAAAAAGAATTCCTGCAACGAAAAAGGAAAGCCATTGCGTCGAATTTTGACTTCACGTAGCTTGCGTTATTATAGTTGTTGTTTTCATGAAAACATAAAAATTAAAAAAAGTTTTCGAGTTTTTTTTTCTTAGCCAGAGCTTGGAATGCAAGACGGCGAAAAAAAGTTAAAAAAAAGCATAAAGAGAATAATGAGTAAAGCTGGAGGCGCGTGAAGCGGACAGCGTGATAATCGCGCCAGCACCGAGGGGCATCACGAAATCGCGAAGTCGTTTCCTCGACTCTCGGCGGAGCGGCAAAGACGGGATCATCGGGTATGGCGACGACCGAGACTTGCTCGCTCATAGCTCAGAGCACTCTACGATTCTGAATTTCGGCCCGGCGCTCCGAGAGGTTGCCGCGAGTTGCACTTTCGTGGAAAGAGTTGCCCGAGAGCGGCGCTGGTTGGTTGCGGTGACCGAGGCACAAAAATAGCTGGAGAAGCGGGCGGAGGAGGCGAGGATAGAAAGGGGAGCAGGATCATCGGGACTATCGGCCTCGAGGCGAAATCCCTCGCGAATTTGTCGTTAATTTGTCGCTGTTCCGGAGTCCTCGCGGCGCTACGACTCGCAGGGTCGAGAATCCCGAGACGGCAACGATTTTAACCAGCTACCGCGAAAGGCGGGATAAGCGCGCGGTGTGCTGCAATCGTAAAAGTCTAAGAGGGCGAGAGAGAGAGAGAGGGAGCGGAGGAGGCGTGCGCGCACGCGGTGGTAACGACTTAATAGAGGTGGTAAACGTCCTCGCGGTTTCGTCCTCATTTTTTCCCCGACCGCGCGCGCGCGCGCGCTTGTTCGACAAACCAAACGCCCTCCCGAGGATAATCATCGGGGCAAGCGAGACATTTTTCGCAAAATTCTTCACCCCGACCCAACCCCGCTAAACTCTTTCGCCGAGATTTCGAAAAGCTCGCCGGGAATTTCGAGAGAGAGAGTCGCGGGGAGAGAGTGCAACGTCCCGGCGACGGCTGCCGAGACGGAATTTTTCGAATTCCCCGCTAAACGTCGCGCGCGACGAATGTCGTGAAGTAAATCAATAAATTCTATAGCCGGTGAGGTTTTTGTGGATTCGAAAGAAACGTCGGATTCCTGGTAGAAAATTCGTGGCGTTACAGCCGGCACGGGGCAGGCCCGGTTAGAGCCCTATTTGGGCCTGACTTGGGCCGGAAGCCTTCTGTGAAATCTGTGACTCTTGATCAGAGTTCTGAATCCTCATTAATTTAAAAAGCAAATGGTACATCACGTTTTGTTCTGTAGATGCGATTTAATAATAATCATTTGTGGGGATTATAAAATGATGAGAGAACTTTTGAATAGCAGCATAGATGCCTCAGTTTCAATAAAAATGTCAGAGTAATTGCGAAGAAAATTATACAAATGATACATTTTTCGTCCGTGACGTGTCGACAGAGATAATTCGAGTTACATTTGAAAGTAATCGAAAAAGATCCGACTTCTTATCTTTTATTATCTCTTTTTCGTGAAATTTATTGCCAAAAATGGGTTTTAAGGATTTTTCATAAACTTGAAACATTGAGTGCCACGTTCACTAAACATTTGATAATAAACAAATTATAGGGTAAACAGAAAAAGTGTGTATTTAAAAGTAACGAACGCTTGACATCTCTGCTGGCTAGCACCACTCGACACGTCTTGGCGACCAAAGTTACACCAATTCTGGGCCGTGTCGGCTGATCTGGCGATATACCTGGGTAGGCATCTTCGACGAAACCGAAATGTAGACCTTACTGAGCTCCTGAATTTAGCGAGTATTTCTCAAAAATCCCTACTTCGTAGATCCATCAATCGCGACGATTGCCATCGCGTCGTAGAGTGTTATGTAAACGTCAGTTAGGCAAACATCAGCTAAATCTCGATGAAACTGAGAGATAAAGAAACGTTTTCTTTAAGCCTCCTAATACAGCGTAAGGTGTAAACCACCAGTGTCATCAGTTGAAGACACTATGAGAGACACCGAGCTCTAATGTCGTGCGTGTTTATGCACTGACCTTTCCCACGTCCGTTTAAGAGCTCAAGACTGCATGCGGAAACCCGGAGTCGCAGGAGCGCGCGGACCACGATTCGTTCGCGCATCTGATTGCGAAACTCGAGAGAGAGAAAGATCTCTCCCTCCCCCTCTCACTTGGTTATGCGTTTCGTACCTCCAGTTAGAGATAACGCGCCCGCCGAGAGGTTAACGCTTTTGGCCATCTCCGAGAGGATTAGTTAGCAACCTCGTGACGACGAGCCAGCTCTCGGTATGTCTCTCATGAAAGTTGCAATTAAGACCACGAGTGTTTATCCTCAGCAGCGGAAACAGTCGGAGACACTGATCGTGTGTCGTTTGATCGCACTCGTGGTGAACCAAGCGCTTTAGTCATTTTTACCCCGATGGAAAAAAAGTATGCAAGAAAAGTGTATTTTTCGATATTTCGAAAAATATATAAATAATGTACGTGGTATAATAATCACATATTTTTTTGTATACTTTTTATATATTCGGCAATATCACATATTTCGCGCGAATATATATCTGAGCGAATATACGTGCAGTATAATTTTTGTATATTCCTATGTATATCTGACGAACATACGTACGTTAGATTTTTTGTATATTGTACGTACATCCAGCGAATATTCGTGCTGTGTACTTTTTTGTATATTCGTGCGTATATTTGGCGAATATACGTACGGTATATTTTCTGTATATATACATAAATTCATACATAAATGCATGTATAAAGAGTATATCAAATATATATATATATGTACAAGTATATTGCCATATATACTTATAAAGTATACTAAAAGTTATATCCCAAATATACAATTTTTCGCGCAAGTTACGTGGTGTAAAAAAGAATATACTTTTCAATATATTTTCGAGTATACTTTTTTTCCATGGGGGTTATGCTTATTCTTTTCCAATTCATCCACTCAACGTCAAAGCATCGAATGTTTCGCCTAAAAAATTACAAAAACGCGATTTATATCCTACCCCGGTAGAAAATCTGTGGCATTACATTCGGCCCCGGTCAGGCCCTGATCAGAGTCACTGTGGCCTTGACAGGGACCAAACTGGACCCGACTTAGGCCCGACTTAACGCTCCAAAATTTCGAAATTCCATTGAAATTAATAACAAATGTATTTTGCGGCAAAAAATAAATAAAATTACGGCCATATTGAAGAGCGTCTTTGACTCGTCTTTACTGCCGAAATACGAATATGTGCATGAAACTTAAAATTTAAAAACGTTAAAGTAAGTAGCGCATCTTGTTTTTTTGAGTTTATGTTGTAGTTTCCGTCATCCGTGCTGGAAACTCCAGCAGCCTAATGGTATTATTAAAATAATAATTAAATAAATATAATATAATCATTAAACGTAAATAACGATTGGATCATATTCAGAAGGATTTATCGCATGCATTAGAAGTCTGTTTTCGACATTTCGATAGAACCCGTTTATGAATAGCAGAAAAGACAAACCTGGGCTCTAAAGATGACCGAAACTGGGCCGTTTACCAGAAATAAAAACTAGTTCGACATCCGAGACACCTCTGTGTCATCTCGGTGAAGCGAGAAAACGGAGATATCACCGGCTGCAGTGTCAAGGCCACAGGAGAGGCAATAAATAAATGTGGCGCTGGTTCCGCAAGCAAAATCGTCTTCCCTCATTGCGTATCCGCGAATGCGCGATACGAGCGACGATAAAGGAAACGAAAGAACGAAAGAAAAAAAAGGATCGTTGGTTTTAGCTCGGAGGGAATCGAACGCCTGGCAGAGAGCCGAGCGCCTCGTAAATCATTGGTCCGCATGAAAGGCCAGAGACGGTGACAGCGCAATGATTTCACCTTGGCAATGATCCAGGAAAGCCGCGCGCGCATATTGTTGCGCGGGCCCGCGAATGGCGCATCCACGCATCATGTTGGCGTCATAGGTGGTAGATAGTGGTGTGCACAAACTATACGGCGCGCGCAGCGTCGGTAGAGATCCACAACGATCCGGCGTCGCGGCGGACAAAGCTCTTTAATACGTCGCGCCGCTTGATCCAAGACGTTTCTATTCACGTGGCAGGTATCTTCAAAAGGACCCAGCCGAGTTCATAAGTTAAGCGTTTCCGCATGTGCGAGCATATCTATTATAATCCATCCATCTCTCGGGTTACAATTGCAAACTCGCAATTTCCCGTTGCCGTGTCAATAGAACAAACACTTTTATTTTTTTTATTCTTTTTTTTTGTACGCTCCAAGTTAAAAGCTGGGAAAAGCTTGGAGCTTCTGCTTTGCATCGTTATTTCCGATAAAAATGCGCGAACATATTTGCTCACATGGAGATTTATTTGCCGGTGCTGCTGCGTCTGGGCCGCGCGCTGGGAGATACACGTCGCGTCCACGGTTTATTTCTGCCTCTTTTCTTCGCGTACACTGTAAAAAATGTTGAAAAATACACAAACCTGGTGTAAATGAAATTTTTTCAAACTAATTCATTTTAAATATTGATGCTGGAAGTCCATTAAATTTAATATACAAGGTGATCGCAAATAGAATGTTACGCATAGTAATTTTTGTACACTTAAATTACAAAACATTATTGTTAAGTATTAGTAAATTCTAATACTTTATAATTGTAATATTACGTTAAGGATTAGTAAATTCTAATACTTTATAATTGTAATATTACGACAACATTATTGTTTTTTTAAATACAGTGACTATGAATACTCAGAGCGAAAACCTTCTGAAATTTAATAGACGGTTCATGCATAAAAACTTCCGATACCGATAATAATTTCCGCTTTGCATCCTTGTTTCCGATAAAAATGCGCGAACATATTTGCTCACATGGAGATTTATTTGCCGGTGCTGCTCGCCTGGGCCGCGCGCTCGGAGATACACGTCGCGTCCACGGCTTATTTTTGCCTCTTTTCTTCGCGTACACTGTAAAAAATGTTGAAAAATACACAAGCCTGGTGTAAATGAAATTTTTTCAAACTAATTTATTTTAAATATTGATACTGGAAGTCCATTAAATTTAATATACAAGGTGATCGCAAATAGAATGTTACGCATAGTAATTTTGGTACACTTCAATTACAAAAAATTATTGTTAAGGATTAGTCAATTCTAATACTTTATAATTGTAATAATACGACAACATTATTGTTTTTTTTTAAATACAGTGACTATGAATACTCAGAGCGAAAACCTTATGAAATTTAATAAACGGTTTATGCATAAAAACTTCCGATACCGGTATATTAATTTTAACACAAATTTTTTTTACAGTGTACCCCCATGGAAAAAAAGTATATTCGAAAATATATTGAAAAGTATATTTTTTTTACACCATGTATACTTGCGCGAAAAATGGTATATTTGGGATATAACTTTCAGTATACTTTATAAGTATATATGGCAATATACTTGTACACATATATATATTTGATATACTCCTTATACATGCATTTATGTATGAAAAGTATATATTAAAATATACAAATATACAAAATATACAAAAAATCTAACGTACGTATGTTCGTCAGATATACATAGGAATATACAAAAAAGTATACAGCACGTATATTCGCCCGGATATACGTTCGCGCGAAATATATGATATTGCCGAATATATAAAAAGTATACAAAAAAATATGGGATTATTATACCACGTACATTATTTATATATTTTTCGATATATCGAAAAATACACTTTTCTTGCATATTTTTTTCCATGGGGGTACACCTTAACGATGCGCGCTGTATGTAGTTTGCGGACGTTACGGGTATAGGTGCAGCGCGCAGCGCCCCGCAAGAGGCTCTTCCCGTCGAGCGCGCCGCGGTACAACAACATAACCGGAAGGATATTGCGCAAGCGGAAACGCATGCGGCTGACTTCTTTGCCTTTGTTTCTTCGCTCTCCATTCAGGAATGCACCTGAAGAGACCGCACGGACAATGACGATAAGAGACCCGCAGACGTTCGCGCTCGCGTATTCCGGCCCACCGACGGAACGAAGGAAGGAGACTCGGAAGGATGTGCGAAATTACGTCTTTACATGCGCTATACCCAAGTGTTTATTTGTACCTACTACTCCTGTAGGTAGAAGTCTATATATAGAACTCTGTACGTAGTAGGTACATTTCTTTATGTATATCAAATTCAAAGAGTTGACAATGAAAAAAGAAAAAAAAGAAAAATATTCTCGGAACTTATTCCGTTTGCATTTGACAAGTATTCACTTTATATTTAAAATATATCTAAAGGGCGCCCAATGCGGAACGCTTTCAGAAAAAATGGTCCTAGGAAGGTGTCAATACAGCAGATTTCTCGTTTTTTAAATTTTAAAGTGAAGTTCCAACCGGTTGTGCCCTAATACGAAACATACAATTTTACGGGTGCCCGGGGCCTTTTTTCTGAATTCTAAAATTATTTGTATAGTTCCTACATCGCGCTTGTCGTTTCAAAATGAGTTTAAATAATGATTATAAATAATGAAAAACAATGTTAACAATTCATTGAAAAGAATGTATATTTGTTTCTTAAAAAAATATTTTTTACTAAATTTTTTTTTTTAAGAATTCTCTTCAAAAAAATTCTTTCAAAAGTTTCGTATATAAAATTGCTTAAAAATGTTTTAATACAAAATTTCTTTAAAAAATGATGTTAATTTTATTATTATCAGTGCTACATTTTTACCGGCATACATCCTATTTCACCGATTATGTGGTTTTCCGTTTATCAAAACCTTAAAAAAAATCATAATATTCACATTACCCCAATTCGGAACACCCAAAAAGCGGGTTTTCACCGCTTCACCTACTTCTTCATCGCGGTAGCTTCGTCAAAATAGTAAAATAACGAGGCGGTAATTTGCAAGCTTCTACTTTCCAGGTTTTTTCTCCATTTAGATCTATTACCGCATAATGCCCACCGTTTCCACCGCGGGAGTCCCCCTAATTACCGTACCCGCCGAAATTGTTGTGAAATCGTCATTTGAATACGAAAGTTTCTCCGAAAGCAGCCTCGCGTACTCGGAAAGCCGGACAGGGAGAGAGGAGCCCGGTCGGACTTTAGGTAAAATCGACATACGCGTCCCTCTGGGCGTTATTCGGCAGGAGGAAATGAACAGCAGGAACTAAGGAGCAAAGAACTCGCGTAGCCTTCACGCGCGCCGCGCGCGGCTCCCCGGGTTGCAAAAAATAATTTCGCCGCGGCGCGGAATAATATCAAGCGTAAACAGGGGTATATCGGTAATACCGCGAGTCAACGCTCCGAAATTGAGTAGGTAAAACTGTTGTCGGGGGCTTTAAATGACGGACGGGGAGCGTGTGTTTTCTTTTCCGCGTCTCGCGCGGGTCCTTGGAATATTTAAGTTAAAAATATTTTCTTCCCGAGCTCCCGGAGAGCCACGAAATTCGAGCTCGCCGTGGCCTGTCGTATCCTCCTCTCCCTTCTGCCGTTTCGCGCGGCGCGAAAATAAAAAGTCTCGCGCGGTCCAGGAAGAGCGATGATATATTCGTGGCGCGCGTGGCGGGCGGGCAGTCCTTCCGCCTCCTCCTTGTTGCCGTCGCCGCTCAACTTTGCCGACTTTGCCAAGTTTGCCGACTGGGGGTCTCGCTGGCTATTCTCCTCGAGCGCACACGCAACGCGCGCACTCACACGAAACGCGAGAGAGAGAAGAGGACCGAGTCAATCCATTCACGCGTCAATGTGCGACGTGTTATTTGTGAATTATGTAAGAAGCCCTCCCCCCCTCCCTCATGAAATTATAATTCGTAATTCGCGGGTCCGCCGCATCAGCGCTATCTTCCTCTCGTCCTTCTTCCTCTACTTCTTCGTCCGCCTCTTCCTCGCCTTCTTCTTCTTCGTCTTCTTCGTCATCTTCTTCTTCTTCTTCCTCTTCTTTTTCCTCCTCTTCTTCGGGTACACTTGTTCGAGCTATATTACGTGCATTCAGAGGACGCTGGCGCTGCAACGCCGCCAAGTTATGTATCTATCCCGAGGCGTGTGCTTCCGTAAAAAAAGAATTGAGAAAGGCCGTAGAAGGGCAGGGAGCCACCGCGATTTGTGTTACTTCGCTCGGCTTCCTCGTGCGCCGCGAGGGAACGGCGGGAGGGGAGGGGAGGGGAAGACGATCCTCTGCCTCTTCGAGCGGAATATACACAACAGAGGGCCGGGTTATACAATGGCGGGGAAGAAACGTAAATTATGTAAGAGATGCGTGTAAAATTTTAAGCACAAAAGCGTCACGATAATCGATATTGGGGAAGTACGGAAAGTGACGCCAGGTTGCCAATCTGCGCTGAACGCGTAATCATATGAACGTCGCGCGTCAAGGGATGCGGCAGCGTCGGGACGCAATACGTATTGAAAAAACACGACGCTTAATTCTCGCGGCGTTCACCCTCTGCCGCGGCGTCCTCGCCGACTTGACGCTCGTTTCGTGCGACTCGCGATACGCGAGGTGTGCTACTACTTTTTAGTGCCCAATACGGAAGGATGAAGGAAAAAAAAAGATCCTACGAAGGGGCCAATAACGCAGATTTCCTGTTTTTTTTTTTTAACTTGAAAACGAAGTTCCACACCGAGAAAGAAAAAATTTCCTTGATTCAATGAAATTTCCTTGAAATCTCAACCTATGAAACATTCCCCCATGGAAAAAAGTATATTCGAAAATATATTGAAAAGTATATTTTTTTACACCATGTATACTTGCGTGAAAAATGGTATATTTGGGATATAACTTTTAGTAAACTTTATAAGTATATATGGCAATATACTTGTACATATATATATTTGATATACTCCTTGTACATGCATTTATGTATGAATTTATGTATATATACACAAAATATACCGTACGCCAGATATACGCACGAATATACAAAAAAGTACACTGCACGTATATTCGCTGGATGTACGTACAATATACAAAAAATCTAACGTACGTATGTTCGTCAGATATACATAGGAATATACAAAAAGTATACTGCACATATATTCGCCCGGATATACGTTCGCGCGAAATATGTGATATTGCCGAATATATAAAAAGTATACAAACAAATATGTGATTATTATACCACGTACATTATTTATATATTTTTCGATATATCGAAAAATACACTTTTCTCGCCTACTTTTTTTCGATGGGGGTTTCTTTAACGTCAATGAAACAATATCCTTAAGTTATTATTATTATTATTTTGGAATGATCTCATCATTCAAATTATAGGTCATGTCGACCAAGTTCTTGGTAACGTACCATAGTACTTAGATATGTTAACCAATAACTTGAACGGTTTAACCAATGATTATCTTCTTGATGTGACTTGACTTGCCCATAACATAACAGACCAGCTCGCACGAGAAACGCCAATACGACTTATAGCGAATGCGTCAAACGTTGGCGGACCAGGTGCCGTCAATATCGTTTCTTTGAATCAAGGAGACCGTGTCTGAAATTCAAAGAAATATTTCATCGAAATCAACGAAAAAAATGCAAACCACCCATTTCTTTGGAATCAAGGAAACTTTATCTCTCGGTGCAACCAGTTCAACGACGCGACGACAAAAAAATGGGTGTCCCAGCACGGAACACCTTTTTTTCGGCGACTTCCGAAAATCATCGTCATCGTGAGCGAGAAAACTTCCTCCGGGGAGTCGGTGCGATTGAGGCTCCTGACTTTTCCGTGCCTGAGAAATTTACAAAGGGGACAAAGAGCCTTGAAGAGCTCCGGGCACCCCAACCGCGATATCTCACGCACTCGACGACGCGGGAAAAAGTATTAATTGTACCTATTAATGAGGCTCAAAAGGATTACCATTTTTTTTTCTCGCAACCAACCACCGCACGCTATTGTGAAATCTTTTAACTTTTCAAACGATTTCCATTGTTAAATCCAATCACTTTCCGTACCCTGTTGAGACGCACCGGAGCCACCCAAGCGAACGATGTGTCAGCATTTGGCTTCCCGGCTCGATGCAAACCTTTTGGAGTCGAGACCAGATAGTAACGTGTGTGCGTCGTCTAATAGGTGAAAACGGCGCCGATTATAACCAATTTCCGAATAGAATAACCGTAAAATTGTGTTTCTTTTCTCTCTTTATACGTAATAAATACATATCCTCGGAAAATTGCTCAAGTGGAGGCGCAGTTTGATGCAGTTATAATGCGCATGCTAATGCAAGATTGTATGCACTTTATTCATAGGTTGTATGCACAAGGTCGGAGGCCGCGAGGAAGGCGGAAGAGACGGAATATGGTGAGAAGAGGAGAATACAAAATGGTATGGAAGAGAAGACACGTTAAACGGGACACTTTCGCGGCTCTATTATCCGGCAATATCTCGTGGGATGTGAAGAGCCGCGAGTGTCTATATATTTACAAGACCGTAACGAAAAGCCTATTTAAAAAAAAAAGACAAGCATGCATATAAGCGCTATTTTATGGGGCGCGAAGCGGTGTCTGCGAACTATTCAGCGCCAGCCGCGCGCCGCGATGCTGTAATTTTTAATTGTCCATAAACTTGTCGTCAAGATGTTGCAGGATAAAAGGCGAGTATCCGACGAGATTTGGATCTGCACTGCCTGTGGGGGAAGGTTGCCCAATAAGGAATACGCGATAGACGAAAGAGCATCTTTTCGAACATTATCATATCTTTTAAATATTTTTATAAACAGAGAATTGCATCATCGATGGGATAACACGCATACCGGTAAAAACTTGACACGACAAAATAATTTTTTAAAAATCGAATCTGCCTAAATAAAATTCATTTTTGTCCAAAAATGGGCTATTGTTGTTTTATTGTTTGTAATCATTATTTAACCCTCGGTGGTCACATGTTCTGGACGCGCTGGTCACACAGGGTCGCAGTGACCCCAGCCATGTTTAAACGATTGCCGCGTTGACGGTATTGTTCCGAATGACTTATAAAAATTCAGCGTATTACTTTGAACTTTTTAGAATGTGGCATTTTCGGTATTATGTTTTTATCGCATTTCAGAATGGCGGGAAAAAGTCAGGAAGTGATACTGATACTATCAAAAATCTGTCCGGTCAATCGATAAAGGGTCTTCCAGTAATAAAAATGAGCCATTACCCGGCATGATTGAACTATTATTACGGTTTATTCTTTTAAAAGACTGCGCGAAAAAACATGACATTGGGAATTTGCTTATATTGGTCGTCTTTTCAATCGATTCATGGCTTTGAATGTATTTGCCTATTAAGAACTAATGCTGTAACGTCACTAACACCCCGGAACAATTGATTAAACAATCAAAAATTGTAAAAACGCTTTTCAAAATTTAGCACTGATTTGACTAGTGTGAAGCTGTATAACATCCTTAAGAGAGGATAAATCGACGCTGTATTCAATTTATTTATTTTTGCCATAGACTCTGCACCCCAAAGCGTTTTGCGTGTCCGTTCCCGTGTCCGTTCCCGTGTCCGTTCCCGTGTCCGTAAAAATTTTTAAAACGTAAAAACGCTTTTAAAAATTTAGCACTGATTTGACTAGTGTGAAGCTGTATAACATCCTTAAGAGAGGATAAATCGACGCTGTATTTAATTTATTTTTTTTTACCATAGACTCTGCAGGTCCTTGAAACGTGCCGATGCGTAGAACAAAATGGGCACCACCTGCTCAAGTGCTGCGCCTGATATTCGATATTTTCGTTGGATCGAGATAAGATAATCGGCGAGTTGAGAGAGCACAGCGCCGTTGTAAGCTCGAGAGAGTCGAGATTGAGCCTCGAAGGTTTCTTCTTGACCGAAAGATACAATTTGCACTGGCCGAAATGATTGCTCCGTGGAAGCCACACGGACGGACACCCGCGCACGCTGCGCAGATGCACTTTTATCGAATGCATATATACGCGGGCAGAGTCCGGCACCAAAGGCCCGTCCACTGCCGTGAACGCCGTGTGAATGATATATGGACAACGCGGGCAACGCCTTCTCATTTTCACTTCTGGCCCCCGAGTGCATAACGCGTAATTAGCAATCAGCCATGTAATTACGATTACGCCGCGCGCCTACGCCGTTAATTGTTTAAGAGATTTAAGAGACGCTCGGTATAGATCTAGATTAAGCAGCGGCGAGTACGGCAAAGGCCCTCGTCGTACCGCGCGATGCTCAGAGCTCGTCGTTGGTACTTCTACACATGGAAAAAAAATCATTGATTCAATAAAACCGTGGATTGCGGGCTGTCAAAGACAAGTGTCGTCAAATCAATGTCACTTCCAGTTCCTACAATTTCATATGATATTGAAACAATAACTCCAAAATAGGCAAAAGAATGTATTATTGTATCAATGTTAAACCGGATGGTGACAACGATAACTGGAGTTATTTTAAAAACACTGGTTTTGGCAGCTCGCAATCCACGGTTTTATTGAATCGATGATATTTTTTTCCGTGTATGCATACAGCTAACATATTTATATACTAAACGCAGCTATGCGACGCTCGGTATAGATCTAGATTAAGCAGCGGCGAGTACGGCAAAGGCCCTCGTTCGTACCGCGCGATGCACAGAGCTCGTCGTTGGTACTTCTACACATGGAAAAAAATCATTGATTCAATAAAACCGTGGATTGCGGGCTGTCAAAAACAAGTGTCGTCAAATCAATGTCACCTCCAGTTCCTACAATTTTATGTGATATTGAAACGATAACTCCAAAATAGGCAAAAGAATGTATTATTGTATCAATGTCAAGCCGGATGATGACAACGATAACTGGAGTTATTTTAAAAACACTGTTTTTGGCAGCCCGCAATCCACGGTTTTATTGAATCAATGATATTTTTTTCCGTGTATGCATACTATAATTTCTGAATTTTTAAATTTTTTAATGTTTGAATTCTGGAATTTCGAAATTTTGTATTTTTGGAGATGTTTGCCAGCAAATCTTGATAGAAAAGACTCAGTTGACGCTGAACGCGTTAAATATCGTTTTTTAAAAGTGAGAAAGATTTTTTTTAATTCATAACTCGGAAACTATAACTTCGACCGACAAGAGTGTCAGCACTTTTTCTCTTCTAAATTAACTATATTTAAAGGAAAGAAGGTTGAGATCCCTGGGAAATGAGCCGCTGAGAAACCTGACGTCCATTTGTTAAGCCTCGCATTCATCTACGTGTTAATCAAATGGAAAATCTAAAACGTCGTTGAGGCACCTCTAAATTATTTTTTACGGGTCTCAAATTTTAACTGACATAATTTGAGGTTCAGCATGAACATTTCATGATAGTGCCGATGAAAAAAAAAAAAAAAAAGTTTTTTTTCGACACACCCTAATGCATACAGCTACCATATTTATATACTAAACGCAGCTATCCGACTTGCATGCGCGACGATTGCAAATTCGCACAAATACAAATTCGAAATTCGAGTCTGCCGATCCGGCGCCGGCCGAATCGACGATTGTTTGATTCAAAGTTTTCTCATTGTGTTTTTCATTTGTTCGTTTCGAGCGAAATTCTGTAGGCCGGCCGTTGGGTGGTCCAATGAATACGTCACGAACTCGCGACGCGTTTGGTCTTTTGAGTTTTCAAATAAAATTTGTTAAAATTGCACGGTAGCCACTACCGAAAGAGACTGGCGCATTCGAAAGAGACTGAAGAAAAGATCCGGGAGGTCGCTCTCATTTCCCATGTAGAAGACTGTCTTCATCATTTCTCTCGATTCATCCCGCCTGAATGCGGACCACCCTTGAGGCTCGCCGCGAGGGTTCCCCGCGCTACGAATGTCATTGTTGTGATTTTTCCGGCGTAACCGAGAAAAGATTGGGCAAGCCGAACGCAGTCGACTCATCCAAGCTATTAAGGTCGCTCGTGATTTTTTTCCCAAACCAATGACGTTCAATTTTTCACGTCTCCGGATATCCGTTCTACGTCTCAATTATTAAAAGTGAGATGTAGAACGGATTTTCTCTTAAAAAAAAAAAAAAAAAAAAAATCCCAGGTGACGCTGAGGAAATTGATATTGTGACAAACATCCTAATTTGAAGCTGTCGAAATAATCGAGGATGTTTAAACAAAGTCCACAAATCGCTGTACGGCTTTCGTTGTGTTGCCACCGATAATGATTGTTCAAGTGGATTAGTGGAACGAAAATCGCGCGCCAACGAGTAACGAATGCAAGGATGAAGATGGGAAATGAAATGAGAAGACTAGGTTGATCTCAGCTTGCCCATAAATATCTATCCATTAAATTTCATCTATAAACTTATTGAAAGTTATCGATAAAACCTATTAAATCTCTCATTAAAAGCAAAACAAAAACGAAGAGAAAGTCCCACAGTAAAGCTAAACAAAAATTGATATTGTAATACACACCCCAATTCGGAACCGTCGAAATAACCCAGGATGTTTAAACAAATTCCACACAAATTGCTGTACGACGTTTCGTCGTGTTAGCATCGATAATGATTGGTCGAGGGGTTCATTGTGAAACGCGTCGCGTGCCAACGTGTAGCGCGGATACAGGGAAGAAGATGAAAAATAAAATGAGAAGGCTAAGTTGATCTCGCCTCGCCCTTAAGAATCTACCCATTAAATTATTAAATTTCACCTATAAAAACTATTAAATCTTATCGATAAAACCTATTAAATCTCTTATTAAAAGCAAAAAAAATACAAAAAACCAAGAGAAAGTCCAACAGTAAACAAAAATAACTACAGTTAAACAAAAATTGATATTAGGATACACACCCCAATTTGGAACCGTCGAAATAATCCAGGATGTTTAAACAAATTCCACACAAATTGCTGTACGACGTTTCGTCGTGTTAGCATCGATAATGATTGGTCGAGTGGTTCACTGTGAAAAGTGTCGCGCGCCATCGAGTAGCGCGGATACAGGGAAGAGGATGAAAAATAAAATGAGAACACGAGGTTGATCTCGCCCCGCCCATAAGAATCTACCTATTAAATTATTAAATTTCACCTATAAAAACTATTAAATCTTATCGATAAAACCTATTAAATCTCTTATTAAAAGCAAAAAAAGACAAAAAACGAAGAGAAAGTCCCACAGTAAACAAAAAACAACTACAGCTAAACAAAAATTGATATTAGAATACACACCCCAATTCGGAACTATCGAAATAATCCAGGATGTTTAAACATATTCCACACAAATTGCTGTACGACGTTTCGTCGTGTTAGCATCGATAATGATTGGTCGAGTGGTTCACTGTGAAAAGTGTCGCGCGCCATCGAGTAGCGCGGATACAGGGAAGAGGATGAAAAATAAAATGAGAAGGCGAGGTTGATCTCGCCTCGCCCATAAATATCTACCGATTAAATTTCACCTATAAAACCTATTAAAACTTATCGATAAAACCTATTAAATCTCTAAAAGCAAAAAAAAAAACGAAGAGAAAGTCCCACGACAAAGTTAAACAAAATTTGATATTGTGATACACACCCCAATTCGGAACTGTCGAAATAATCCAGGATGTTTAAACAAATTCCACACAAATTGCTGTACGACGTTTCGTCGTGTTAGCATCGATAATGATTGGTCGAGTGGTTCACTGTGAAAAGTGTCGCGCGCCATCGAGTAGCGCGGATACAGGGAAGAGGATGAAAAATAAAATGAGAAGGCGAGGTTGATCTCGCCTCGCCCATAAGTATAAACCTACCTACCTACTACGCGTTCGAGGATCTTTGGCGCGAGGTACTCTCTCGCCATAAGAGTCTTGGACACGGTGACTCTCCTCGAGAGTCCGCGGTTTTTCGAGCGGGCGAGTGACCGAGAGCGCGCGACGTTCGACGCAGCGGCCGGGGGGCGAGGAGGGGGCGGGGGGGGGGAGGGAGGGCTGATTGCGCGGGATTCCCGCTTTGAAGTGGCACCGCCGATGTTCCTGAGCGCATCTCGTCGCATCTCCACTCGTTACCACTCTCCGCAGGAGGATCGGAACTCGCGAGTCTCCCTCGCCGGCACCTTACGCGCGCGCGCTCCTACTTGATCCGCATCCGTACCCACCTATACCCGCCGCCTGCCTACTCGTGCTCGTTCGCTCCCAGCCTCCTCTAACCCCTGCGCATTCGCGCATAACGCGTAACCTCGCCGCCTCGCTCGGCGCTCCGCTATCCTCTCGTCACTTTCTCTCTCGCTCTCTCTCGTGCTTCGTTCTGTTTTCATCGTTATTCACCAACCGTGAGAATCACACGTCCCGCGCCTAAAACGTTTTGACTCTGCTTGTCGAGACGAGATCGATGAGAAAAATTTAAGGGGGAGGGTAGGGTCTTGAACATTTTTTCCCCCATTTTTTTTATCTTTTGTTGAATGCTCAACATCTCAAGAATGTTGTATCAAATTTTTAGAGCAATCGGAGCAAAACTGACGGAGATATGAAATTTTAACCATCCGAGGCTCTGTGTCATTTCGTATATAAGTATTCACTTTAAAGCGATGTTCCCACACTTCATGTTTTAAAAGTCGGTTATGATGGTCACCGCAAAACCACTTTTTTCGGAGGCGTCTCCGGAGTTTTGTTGTCAACGGCTTAGTTATTAATCATTTTCGCTCAAATTTTCAGAAGATGTTCTTGAAATGTTGCTCTACATTGCTGTAACCATTAAATTTAGAATACACTGCCCGTATCTTGTAAAAAAAGTTGGTAAAAAAGGGTCATTTTTTCACCGCACAGACCGTACCCCCCCCCCCCCCCCCTTTAAGGCCGTTTGGAGGTGGCGGATTTTGTTGCCAAAATAAATGTGCACTCTTGGGAATGGATTTATCAATGAAACAAGTTTTTATCTTTGAAGTTCCACGACGATGCGATTTTTCGGGATCATTCTGGCAATTAAAAAAAATGCACTGTATCCAAAATTCGTCGTATCTTCCGTAAAACATAGCGAATTTCTTTTTACGTATTAATGAAATGTTACAGCAATAATAAGCTAATCAAAAACTTTTATTTAGTATCAAACTTGCGAACTTTGACTCATTTTAATTTCAAACTTACAGGAGGCAGTGTGCTCGATTTTTTTACAGACATCGCCTTCGGCAAAACTCTTCTTCTGCATTTTCTTAATTTCAAGAATCTCGATGAGCAACAAAACAAAACGAACAATACGAAAAAACGGCACCCCTCTTTTATAAAGATCCATTAAGTACCCGACATTGTTTCGTCTCATTTTCAATCAGTAAAATTCTCTTCCGCCGATAATTATCACTTTGATATATCGATAATCCTTCACGCGTGCGTCCGTATTCGTCGATACAGCGGAGGGCCGAGAGGACGCGGTTATTGGAGGGCGCGCGCTCGAGCTACGTCCTGCACCGGGTCAAGGGTCGACTGCGCGTGATACCGCGATGATTGGCGGAATGCACACAGTTTTACGACCACGTGTAACGGAGAACGGAGCTCAAAGGACGGGCAAGAGTTTGCTCACTCGGTCCGAGCGAGCAGAGGGGTGAGAGGGGACTGAAGAAAAAAAAACAAAAAAACAAAAAAAAGTGAAGCTGCCGGTGCTGACGCTGCTCGTCGGTGGTTTTGCCGTCGAGCGGCCACCGGGGTATATCGCGCGCGCGCGTGGTTATAATTTGATGGAACGCGGCTATAAAGAGGAGATTACGCTCGCGCGAGCGCGGATCTTACGGCTATAATTTTCGTGGAAAGTCGCGGAGTGCTGTAAAAGAGCAACGAGAAAAGCTGTCGCGCGTGTGCACGTTGCAGTCGAGACGCGGTCGAAAACCGAGAAACCCGGTTGGCGCGATTGTTAATTGGTCGGAGAGGAGAAAGGCAGAGGAGACGGAAGTAGGATGCGCCGCCCAATGGATCGATAGAGGCTGCGTACCCGTTGTTTATTTCGGCAGACTATCAAGTGCTCGAATGCATTTTTAGGTGTTTTTCATTACTGCCTCTTTCACAAAACGCCCCTCGCTATCGGTGACCAGCGTAATGTACGACAGCCAATGATGCATCAGTACACTGTAAAAAATGTTTGCTTTTTTCCTGTACAATCGTGTGTGAAACTTGTACAACTCGGTATAGGAAAACGAAATGAATGTGTTTGCATCGTAAATTTAATACACATCAATTAAATTTGGTAATTTGGTGATTTAGTACTAGAACACATGATTATTAAATTAATGATTACTAAAATTGTACATGAAAATCAACATATATTTTTGGAATTCAAGTGCCGGATTTGAAAATTAATACACATTTTCGCATTAAATGCAAGATCAAAGTTATCAAAATTTCAGTTATCAACATTGAAAAGTGTCTAGCAAAGATGTATTACTTTTCAGAAAATGTTGGCGTTTCTCCTATACAACAGAGTATGAAATTCGTACAACTCGGTATAGGAAAACGAAATGAATGTGTTCGCATCTTACATTTAATACACGTCAATGAAATTTGGTAATCCAGAGATTTAATACTACAACACATCATTATTAAATCAATAATTACTAAAATAGTGCATGAAAATCAAAATACATTTCTGGAATTCAAGTGCGAGATTTGAAAATTAATACTTTTTTTACAGTGTAGAACGGAATGTTGCATCCGTGGTTGGCTGTTGTAAGATGCACCGGTCAGTGAAAGGGAGGGTTTGTGAAAGTAGCTACAATGGGAAGTACACGGAGAGAAGGATCTGATAAAATTTACCGGAGGCGATAGTAAAAATTACCAACGCGCCTGGTATTGAAAAGCCATAGCCACCACCTGACGAACGGTACGAAAACTATGAGAACTTGGAACATATATCACCCTGTGGTTATCCAGAATCCCCGCACTAAACGAGTCCCGAAAGTCGGAAATGTTCCCAGGAACGCGTGTGCAAAATTTGAGATTTTTATTCCCAGTACTTTTTTAATGAGAGCCGATTTATGATAGCCAATCTGAATTTTCCCTTAATTCGCCCTTAACTTACCATGAATTTTCTCTTAATTCGTACTCAAGTTGAGAGTAAGCTGAGTGCGAATTGGGAGCAAGTTGAGAATAAGTTCATCCTCAAGTTACTCTCAACTTGCTTCTAATTCGCCTTCAACTTACTTTCAACTTAAAAATTAATTAAGAGAAAATTGAGATTAAGTTAAGGGCGAATTAAGGGAATGTTGACATTGGCTGTCATATATCGGGTCTCATTAGAAAAGTACCGGGAATAAAAATCTCAAATTTTGCACACGCATTCCTGGAACCATTTCGGTCTTTCAGGGCCCGTTTGGTGCGGGGATTCTGGATCACCCTGTATAATATGTTTTACCATATTTCGTGGTAAAAATTCTCATCGTTCTCGTTGAGAATTTCGATGGCGTTATCTCTCCCCTTTACCGGAAATTGACAATACTTTTTACTAGAAATATAGTAAAAAGTATCAGAAACTTCTCTCCCTGTATTTAAAAATGCATTCGGGCACCTGATCCCTGTATTTAAAAATGCATTCGGGCCTTTATTTCGTTGCGAAAAAAAAATGGCGCCACCTCGATTCGGCGTTAGCAATCGACTCTCCTCGCGCTTCTCCGCGGCGTTGATGCCACATTTTTCACGTCGCATTGCGCGCGAATCCTTTTTTTTTTTCTTTACTACTATTTCGCGCTAACAAACAGCGAGTAGGAAGGCGCGAACAAACAGCCGCAAACGTGGGGTCTGGTGTTGGAGGGTAAAAAAAGGTCCCGGCAGGTAGGTGTGGATCGCAAGAGCCGGATAAACAAAGCTGCTCGATAAAAAGCCAGGGTGGAAAGGGTGGAGAGCGTATAGTGTGTGCACCGCGAGCGCTACAAATCAAATCGACACCTCGCGAAACCGGTAATTTACTAATAACGCCGCCCAGGCGTGGTAACAACTTAATTCAGGGCTCCGTGACCGATAGCCCGATCAAACAAACCACTCGATAACCACTCAATTGGCCTAATAACAAAGGGCCGCGCGGTTCGCGCTGCCGCCCCGCGATCCGAACTTGACCAAACAGTTTACGGTGCGCACCTACTGCTTACTCTCTTCGGCGCGTCGAGGTGCGAATCATCGGCAGCTTCCACAGCTTTAATATAGGTCCCGCGTTGCTGCACCGGTAACCGCGGCTGCGTTCGGTACTCTTGCGATAATCACCAACTGCGCGGGCCAGTCTGGCAATCAAACGTTGGCTGAGCTTTTTTGTAAAGAAAGTGTCTCTCATTTTGTCAAGCTTTGCCGGACGATGATCTAGAAAATGTTGAATGCCTTGTTACTGGCAACTTAGCTGCTTGCCAATTAATAAACTCAGCACTGTTGCGTCGTTGACTTTTTTTTACCAGCAACAACGCGTTCGCTTCGCTCGCACTCCTGACGACATTCAAAAAAAGACTCGGTGTCGCGAAAAAAATGGTTGACTTAAGGAGGTTCGGTGAAAAACGGCAATCCAAGATAAAAATCTGAAATTTTTTCAAGATGTAGGGAAAGCCTTCATAGATGCGTATGCAAAATTTGCGATGGATTTACCGCACAGTTTCCGAGATATTAAATGGTAAAGTCAGTGAATTTTATACGTGTTTAGTGGATCAGAGGCATGATATCTCATATTTCGATTTTTTTCTAATACTTAAATCCAAGATATATAGTTATATAAAACACATGATTGTGTTCGTTAGATATTCCCGCATATTTAGTCGATGTATTTTTTGATTGGTTCAATAAAAAAAAATAAAAAAAATAAAAATAAAAAAGCCTGATATTTCACGTTTTCTTAATCACCGGCCGCCGTTTTTCACCGAACCTCCTTAACAAAATGTTCTTTGCATTTTTAACAACAAAATGTGTTATCGTCGAAACAACAAAATGTGTTATCGTCGAAACAACAAAATGTGTTGCTGTCGAAATTTTAAAAATAGTTGAATCATTTCATACAGGATACATCAGCGATATATTAGTATCCTGATGATGATGAAAAACAATTTTATTTTAATTTTAGGGGTTACAGTGTGCACATTTTTGGCTTTTGTTGATCAGACAAGTGTGATACGATCCTTGTGTAATTATCACATATTAGTCTTTCGGCTATGTTAGGGCTTTGTATATCACTCGTTTCCGGCTCTGCCGTTTTTGATAGTTCACCATTCTGCGTCTTTGGGTATTAGTATCCGAAACAATTTGAAATTGTCGAGGAAACCAAACAGTAGAGGTTCCGACAATGACCACAACGGTTACAATAACAAATATGGGTCTAGCCAATAAAAAAATTGTAATTCCAATCAAGCTTTTTTTCATGATGAATGCGAAGAAAATGAGATAACCGAGCAACAAAATTATTATGTCACTTCAACTATATGTTATACCAAACGCATCGAGCATGTCACGGCGTGTTTGAACGCGCACGCTTGGGACTGTCGTGTAGTTAGGTGTCAAACCACAGCCAATCAGGAGACTAATAAAATAGCTTCACGATTATCTCGAGCTTCGACTTCAATTGCCCATGTCTTTTTAAATAAAGAAAAAAATGTGTACCACTGTACCCCAGATTTGATTTTTTCATACACTCAAAATCATTGACATTATAAAGGTTTTTTCGCTCAGGTATCCCATTTTACCCCAGTCTCCTCCACTAAACCGTCATTGTCAATAGCTACTCACCCTAAAAAAAACGAAGGGTATCCTCCCATGGAAAAAAAGTATAATTAAAAATATACTTTTCAATGTATTGAAAAAGTATATTCTAAGTATACTTGAAATATATCTTTTATATTTATTATGTATTTTAAATACATGGGAAGTATATATCAAGTATATGTGCAATAACTAGTTTTTCGTAGAAAAGTATATTTCAGGGGTATATGTGCCGTCCATGTAAAATATATAATATATACATTATGAGTATACTTCACACATACAGCAAAGTATATGTATATACTACATCGTCGTATGTATGAAAAATTTTACAGATGCACATTGCGTGCAATTTAGCCTTATATTTTGCTATGTTCGTGAGTAAACATCGTGTATGGTACATCTACTATTCATACATTAAATATATATTTGAAATAGATGGAATATATATTTTGCACATACTTCGCAATATACTTCGCAATATACTTCAAGTATATTCAAAAATGTATTCGACATAACTAATTTTTCGTAAAAAGTATATTTATTATACTCAAAAATATACTTTTGAATATACTTTAAATATACTTTTTTTCCATGGGGGTCAGGAGTCCTACGACGTAGCGTCAGGCCCGCGCCGAAAAGGCGAACCAAAGAATACACATCTCGTCACCCCGGGCTCGTCTCGGCTCCTCTCGTCCCGTCGCCTCGTCGGCCCACCGACCGCGAATTATCGTCACCTAAAACGCAATAGAGTTTTTATTATTGTATTATTGTGAGGCGATGAGTATAAAAGTCGTGGATTTGAAGATTGCCTGCCGACGCCTATAGAATAAAAATTTCCATTGAAATTTGAGTGGCTGGCAGCACGCAGCACGACCACTTGGTCTATCGGGGGTTGGAGACCACCGGTGGATGACCGCACCGCGGTCCGCGCGCACGCAAATTAGTATTCCTGCCTCTTCTAGTCGGTAGGACAGTGCAGAGTAGCCGCCAAACGTACACGGCGTGAGCGCTCCGAGTGTTGAAGACCGACCGAGCGCTACCGCCGGTTCCGTCTGTCCCGGGGACGACCACGCACACGTTTCGAGCGCGTCACCGCGGCTCGAGGAGACACAAGGATTTTCAAAGTGGTCCAGTGGCTCACGAGAGCATTTGGAGAAAATAAGAGAAAGAGCGAGGCGGGGAGGGAGAGGACGAGAGAGGAGAAAGAAATCAATTGGGTAGGCGCCGAGGTGCAAAGGGTTCGAGACACACACACACACACACACACACACACACACACACACACACGAGCGGAGGGCGAGACGTGAACAAAATATATGCCGGGGTTGGTTAAAAAAATTCAGATGAGGCAATTGAAAACATCTGCATCTGTGAGGAGAAAGATATTCACGCGGTAGCACAAACATCAGCTAATTTTCGCCTTCTCCCGTGCAATTTCTAGAGTCAATTCATTTCTATCACGCGTTCGCTATGCACGCGTTTTGTTTTTTCTTTCGCGCCGTCTCTCCTTCGGCCCTTCTTCTTCTTCTTCTTCGCGGTCCTCTCGCGTCGAGTGTTGGCTCTCGCCAATTCGCTAAGAGACCAATCTTAGTAATGCATATACGCGCGTGACTAGACACGCGTGAGCCAAATTGCCGGTTCGACGACGTTGCTCACAATGATCAGCGACGAGGGACCCTCGATGATAGGTAGTATGTTTACAATAGAACCGACTCTACAATACAATTTCGGCGTTGCAGCAGCTGCTGCTGCAACGCCGCTAGTGTAATCCCGGCTCCGAGGGCTTAAATATTCGTCGAGGTGTCGGCGCGAAGTAGGCAGGGAGCGAAACACTTTGATATAAGCGTGTAAGCCGACAGTCGATGATGCCGTGCGAGCGTCTTTCGGATTAAACGACGATGGAAAATTAGATGTTAATGCTGTGTATCGTTGCTACCTTTTTCGACTACCTTACTGAACTTATTTATCGATAGCTTTGTTAAAATATTGTTGGTAATATTAGGCAGTTTTGTTCAGGCCGTTTCAAATCGTCAGAGTCTGATGTAAAACTAGTCTTGAATTTCTTTATCGATAGCTTTGCCAAAATATCGTTGTTAATATAGGGCTGTTTTGTTCAGGCTATTCCAAATCGTCAGAGTCCGATGCAAAACTAGTCTTGAACTTATTTTTCGATAGCTTTGCCAAAATATTGTTGATAATATTAGGCAGTTTTGCTCAGGTTGTTCTAAATCGTCAGAGTCCGATGCAAAACTAGTCTTGAACTTATTTTTCGATAGCTTTGCCAAAATATCGTTGATAATATTAGGCAGTTTTGCTCAGGCCGTTCCAAATCGTTAGCGTCCGATGCAAAACTAGTCATGAACTTATTTATCGATAGCTTTGCCAAAATATCGTTGATAATATTAGGCTGTTCTGCTCAGGCCATTCCAAATCGTCAGAGTCCGATGCAAAATTAGTCTTGAACTTATTTTTCAATAGCTTTGCCAAAATATCGTTGATAATATTAGGCAGTTCTGCTCAGGCCATTCCAAATCGTCAGAGTCCGATGCAAAACTAGTCTTGAACTTATTTATCGATAGCTTTGCCAAAATATCGTTGATAATATTAGGCAGTTTTGCTCAGGCCGTTCCAAATCGTGAGAATCCGATGCAAAACTAGTCTTGAACTTATTTTTCGATAGCTTTGCCAAAATATCGTTGATAATATTAGGCAGTTTTGCTCAGGCCGTTCCAAATCGTCAGAGTCCGATGCAAAACTAGTCTTGAACTTATTTATCGATAGCTTTGCCAAAATATCGTTGATAATATTAGGCAGTTTTGCTCAGGCCGTTCCAAATCGTGAGAATCCGATGCAAAACTAGTCTTGAACTTATTTTTCGATAGCTTTGCCAAAATATCGTTGATAATATTAGGCAGTTTTGCTCAGGCCGTTCCAAATCGTCAGAGTCCGATGCATAACAAGTCTTGAACTTATTTATCGACAGCTTTGCCAAAATATCGTTGATAATACTGGGCAGTTTTGCTCAGGCCGTTCCAAATCGTTAGCGTCCGATGCAAAACTAGTCATGAACTTATTTATCGATAGCTTTGCCAAAATATCGTTGATAATATTAGGCTGTTCTGCTCAGGCCATTCCAAATCGTCAGAGTCCGATGCAAAATTAGTCTTGAACTTATTTTTCAATAGCTTTGCCAAAATATCGTTGATAATATTAGGCAGTTTTGCTCAGGCCGTTCCAAATCGTGAGAATCCGATGCAAAACTAGTCTTGAACTTATTTTTCGATAGCTTTGCCAAAATATCGTTGATAATATTAGGCAGTTTTGCTCAGGCCGTTCCAAATCGTCAGAGTCCGATGCAAAACAAGTCTTGAACTTATTTATCGACAGCTTTGCCAAAATATCGTTGATAATACTGGGCAGTTTTGCTCAGGCCGTTCCAAATCGTCAGAGTCCGATGCAAAACTAGTCTTGAACTTATTTTTCTATAGCTTTGCCAAAATATCGTTGATAATATTAGGCAGTTTTGCTCAGGCCGTTCCAAATCGCCAGAGTCCGATGCAAAACTAGTCTTGAACTTATTTTTCGAAAGCTTCGCCAAAATATCGTTGATAATATTAGGCAGTTTTGCTTAGGCCGTTCCAAATCGCCGGAGTCCGATGCAAAATTAATCCGGTGCAAAACTAGTCTTGAACTTATTCATCGATAGCTTTGCCAAAATATCGTTGATAATATTAGGCAGTTTTGCTCAGGCCGTTCCAAATCGCCGGAGTCCGATGCAAAACTAGTCTTGAACTTATTTTTCGAAAGCTTCGCCAAAATATTAGGCAGTTGATAATATTAGGCAGTTTTGCTTAGGCCGTTCGAAATCGTTAGAGTCCAATGCAAAACTAGTTTCGTATAGGAACCAACTGGGAAAAATAAAAGAAACGGGACTGTTCATGAAAGAAGAGGATCCTCTCGCTTACGCGGACCACTACCATCGGGTTGATGTACGATCGGTGCAGAAACGGCTGTCCGCGCGCGACTGCATCCCGATAAATCTCCCGTGGGTTTTTTTTATGGGCCCGAGAGGGCGGTCGGTCGGTCGGTCGGTCGATCGCTCGGTCGGTCAGTATCGAAGGAAGGAAGGAAGGAAGTCGTTGCCTCGTGTGTATAAATATAACGTTTTCATAAATATTAATGCATTGGAATACGCGCGGTAAGCAATTGACCCGAGTTCCCGGCGCCGGAACCGTCGGTGATTTTGTCCCTCGTGCTGATTTCTCAGTTTCAGGCGACGACAATCGGCTCCGCGAATTTTCGGCAGATCGGTAATCAACCCGTTGCCACATTTTGATTACCATTCCCGCGTTTGCAACTATCGCGCTGCGCTTGAATAGCGCGATATCGGCGATCCACTCGACATGTTTCTTCAATCCCGATATAATTTATGATGCTTGGTCCAAGATTAAAACAATCTCCCCCCACGGAAAAGAACTACATACGAAAATATATCTCATATATAGAACTTTTCGGACGATAATACAATAAAAATATATTCTGAATACATTTTGAATATATCTTAGATATATTTTTCGCTCGCGTATATTTCGTATATATCCTAAAATATATCCGACGAATACAAGTTTTCAGAGAAAATATATCTTGTATATCTGGAATACATCTTTTGTATATTTTGCATATACTTTATTTTAATATGGGTCGATTTAAAAAATCGGGAAATTGGAGAGTAAGATCGACCACAGTCTAAAGATCTGCTGGGTCTATTTAAATAGAAAATTTATTAGACCTGGTAAGAAATCTGTAGCGTTAAATCCGGCCCAAGTCAGGCCCAGCTTGGCTCTGATCAGGGCCTAACCAGGGCCGAGTGTACCCTAGCAAGTCCGAACACCGAAGAAATCACCGCAAAACCATTTAATGCTTTTCGAATATTTAAAACACTGAGATTTCGGTCGAAGTCACCGAAGAAGCACCGAAAATTAGTTAAAAATTTCTGTCTTTTAGTCATGAGCGCGCCATGCTTTTTCGCCGCCGCTCGTATAAACGAACACCCTGAAGCACGGCAATTTCATGACCTGAACAAACGAATTTTCGGTGCTCTCGACCAAAATCTCGGTGCTTTAAATGTTCGAAAAGCACTCAGTGATCACAGGTGCTTTTTCGGTAACTACCCTTTATTCTTTCGGTGCTTTTTTTCAGTGCGCTAACCTCCTAGGGTAATGCCACAGATTTTCCACCAGCCTGCAAAGCTCGATTAACCGAGCGCAGTCGAATAGTTTAGTTGTTTATCGAAGTAATTTAATAGGACAGGAACGTAGAAAGAGCCGCGGGGATGGAGAGCGGATGAAAAAGCATTCGAAGGGAAATGTTGGCGTGCGATCGGGGCGCGCGGCGTCCGACCGCGCGGGCAACTTATACTCACGTCCCACGGCGAAAGAGTCATCGGTCGTCCCCCGCCACCGCCGTCTATATCCTTCCGCGGGGTCTCCGCGCGTACCATTGACGGCGATTACGATGCGAGCGATCGCCTCATAGTCAGCGGGGAATGTTTTCTTCTGGCGCGCCCGAGTATCCGCGCGCCGCGGACGGACCCTCCTTTATTGGATTTAGTCCCCTAATGATTTCGTCAAGCCGGCGAAGAACCTGCCAACATTCCGTGGTACGCGCGCGGCGGGTCCTCCCGGTCGCTCTGCATTCGAATTTGGTGCTGTAACTGTGACCCGATTCGCCGGTTCTTCGAGTCTGCAAAGTCGGATGATAATAAATAAAACAGGCAATGTTCGCGAGGCAAAATAAGAGCATCGCTGTGACGACGACAGCGACGACGACGGCGAACACGGCAAACACAACGAACACGACGGACGCGACGCGGGGAAACAAAAAAAAAAACACGAGCAAAAAGACTACGTCCCAGACCAATCACCATTTTCATCACCTAAACAGTCCATAGCTACAGCCCGGCGGACCAACCCAACCCTAAACTGACGTGAATCGCTTTTTTTTTTCCCCGCGGTTTATCGTTGCGTCGTAATTTCCGGTCGGTTCCGGGTGACACGGAGAACATTTTCTGGACACGGTTGCCACATCTGGTACAGTAAACATGGTTTACTTCATCGTTCTGACGAAATATCGACAGATTTCGGTCGCGTGGAAATTAATGACGAAGAGGTGGTTTATAAATATATAAACCATATCTTCTTTATAATCATATTTATAACCATAAATATATTTATATTTATTTATTTATTTTCATTAATAATAATAATAATTATTATTATTTTATTTTATTTAAAAAAAATTATTTGTGGTTATATATTTATAAACCACATCTTCGTCATTAGTTGCCACTCGGCCGAATTTCCCGTAAAATTTAATAGTAATAATAATTATTATTTTATTAAAAAAAAATGATTTGTGGTTATACATTTATAAACCACATCTTCGTCATTAGTTGCCACTCAGCCGAATTGCCCGAATAACACAGAATCTGCCGTACCGACTGTGATAATCGTTGCCGGAAAACTCGCCCCGTGAATTCAAGATACGGCAAAAAATAATCTCTAAATCTCACGAGAAATCGGCGGCGCGATCGTTAATCGACGACGACGCAACGCCAATTTTTTTTAGACGCGGAAAATCTCGGTGCCCGAAGGTTCCGCGCTACGTGCGCAAAGAGGATGCGCCGCACTCGCGAGAAAAAATACGACAGCGCATCGTACGGATAATTAATTGAAAACACGATGCATAATGATTAGGGTCTTTTTTTTTCTTTCATATCGTCGAGCATGACGAGGGAGACTAACTCGCGTGGAGGCACCGAAAACCCGCGTAAGCCGCGATGAAATAACCCGTCACTCGAGGCCTGTCCCACCGTCACGTCAGTGCACGTCAAACTCTAAATGGAAATGTCTTAATTATGGCGGTACGTATATAGGCCGAGCGCGCAGCGCGGAACAATCGCAAAAAGCCGAACCTCGCGAGTCGCGACTACAGTGTATGATGCCCCCCCCTCCCCCTCCCCTCCTCTTATGAAGCTTCTCGATCGACCAGCAAGTCGCATCTCGGACTCGGCCCCCGAACGCGACGTAACGACGTATTAATATGTATTGCAAGGTGAAATGATACACGCGGAAGATGTCGGGAGTCCGCGCGAGCGACAGCCGCTTTTTTGCAGCAGCTCTTTCTTACCTTCTTACCGTCTCCTCCACCTCGCGTACCACCCATGTGAATGCTGAAAATATCGCGATGGATGGTGTTGAAGTTTGCATCGTTCGAATGCAACGCAATTCAGAAAAAGAATTCTAATTAACCAAGATTTTAATTTAATTTATTTACGGATTTCTCCTTTTCAAGTATTTTACAATATGTGATTCCCATGTGAATGCTGAAAATATCGCGATGGATGGTGTTGAAGTTTGCATCGTTCGAATGCAACGCAATTCAGAAAAAGAATTCTAATTAACCAAGATTTTAATTTAATTTATTTACGTATTTCTCCTTTTCAAGTATTTTACAATATGTGATTCCCATGTGAATGATGAAAATATCGCGATGGATGGTGTTGAAGTTTGCATCGTTCGAATGCAACGCAATTCAGAAAAAGAATTCTAATTAACCAAGATTTTAATTTAATTTATTTACGGATTTCTCCTTTTCAAGTATTTTACAATATGTGATTCGAAAACACGAGATCATAAATTCTTAATAAATATTCATACAGTCTTTCTTTTATAATTATTACATTCATCATTCGCTTCGACAATTTTATGTTGTTGCTAAGCCTTCTACTCATATCTGAGGACCATTGCGTTCGCTTGCGTTCCCTGCTTAAAATGCCCGATTAAAAATGATACAAAACAAAGGATTTCGGAACCAAAAACACGATAGCTATCGTGTTTTTGGTTCCGAAATCCTTTGTTTTCTATCGTGTTCAATCGGGCATTTTAAGCAGGGTTCTGAACGCTTGTAGTGACACTCCAGTAAAGTGCAGTGATTCGTACAGATTCCCGAACCTGGCAATTCGTGAAATCGCTGAGTTGTTCCCTACATTTGTCCTATTTTGACTTTCGTAGAACAGTCGAGACGTCGCAGAGCGTACATTTTGCCTCGGCACTCTTAGAGCAACGCGGTTTAGGAGCGTCGGTGATTTTATAATTCCGTTTAACAGCTTGAAGAGGAAACAAACGTCCCCCAGCGATCTCACAGAGTTTTTAAACTTGGTATATTTGCTATAGATGATGAAATTAGGTAAAAAAAAGTCGTGATATCAATTAGTTCCTATGATGATTTTTTTATACGTAATTTCATCATTTGGGTTAATTAGGATTAATTTATTTTTCTGAATTTCGTTGCATTCCAACGATGCAAACTTCAACATCACCGCGATGGAACGACAATTCGATCACGGATTATCATGTAAATACCTGTTTTGACGGTGCAACTTGCGTTGTGCATCTTCGTCCTCTTGTTCTACTTTCGGGCTGGATCCAATGCGTCCAACTTCTATGGACACGATAAACAGGATTTAGTTGATGTTGTACGTTACCGAAACGGCATTCGTTTGTTTCCGCTTACCGGTTTGTCGTCCGCTTGTCCGTTAGAGAAAGATGAACGCTTGTTGTTCCTCGCGATTGACTTGGATTATCGACTTAGACGGGTTGCAACCTGCGCAGCAAACTGCGCGGCCAATCACGGACTCGGGATTCGAATGCTAGTTCCGTGATACGCTGCGCACTGCGCAGGTTGCCGCTTGGGGCTCAATGTGGCTGTGTGGAAAATTAGTTTTCGAATACTCGACCGATGCGCGAGGCAATGACATTACCGGTCCTCGCAAATGCAGCGGTTCGTGGGTACCTGATGACGATAAAGGAGAAATCTGCTGCAACCGGTTCGTGTTCTCGCGGTTGACTAGCAATGTCCCGAAAACGAAAAAACCCGACAACTGTTTTACCCCATGAGATTCAGTTGTTTGGTGTTGCGCCACAAGAGGGCAGTGATAGAGGAAGGCCGAGACGAGTGGTGCTCAACGAAATAAAATATTTGTTTGTAATGGTATTTAATGGAACACAAAAATGCATAATTTGGCGTTGGTGTTTATGTACATCTCTGCTCCCCACTTTCTCTCTCTCTCACTCGCTCTCTCTCCTAGTCAGTAATCGTTGAATCAAGACATGAAGTAGCATGTTTATGCCGTTTATTTCGAGCAGGTAAACAAAATTACAGAGTGTAGTTGGAAACACAAACGAATACAAAACCAAAAGAAAGAAAGGTGAATAAACCAAATGGCCCTATTCGGGCTCTCGTCGGTTGAAAAACATAGCCAATATGTAGAGCTTCTGTACCGTTGGAGTTTTTGGCGCGAATTTATATAATATTTTTGTTGAGCTCCAGAAAAATGCAGTAAAAACTGGCGGTCAAGTATTGGACCTCGCGATGCGGGCTATAGCATGTTTATGCCTAGAATAATAAGATATTTTTTATTGTTAAGCCGTTCAGCGGCGGGAGAAATTTGGTTGCGTGCCGAATACCACAAAAATGTGCGCACTATTGCATCAATGCCGCTGCAGATCTCTTTTGCCGAAGAAAGATATCTTAAAGATATATTTTTTCGGGAAAAAAAGACGTCTTAAAGATGTCTTTTTTCGGGAAAAAAAGACGTCTTAAAGATGTCTTTTTTCGGGAAAAAAGACGTCTTAAAGATGTCTTTTTTCGGGAAAAAAGACGTCTTAAAGACATCTTTTTTCGGGAAAAAAGACGTCTTAAAGACATCTTTTTTCGGGAAAAAAGACGTCTTAAAGACATCTTTTTTCGGGAAAAAAAGACGTCTTAAAGACATCTTTTTTCGGGAAAAAAAGACGTCTTAAAGACATCTTTTTTCGGGAAAAAAAGACGTCATAAAGACATCTTTTTTCGGGAAAAAAAGACGTCTTAAAGACATCTTTTTTCGGGAAAAAAAGACGTCTTAAAGACATCTTTTTTCGGAAAAAAAAGACGTATTTTTTCCGAAAAAAAGATGTCTTGACGTTAACTTTTTTCATTGATGTAATAGTGCGCACATTTTTGTGATATTCGACATACAACCAATTTTTTCTCGCCACTGAAGGGCTTAACAATAAAAAATATCTTATTTATTCTAGGCCTAAACATGCTACTTCATGTCTTGATGCAACGATTATTGATTAGGAGAGAGAGAGCAAGTGAGAGAGAGAAAGTGGGGAGCAGAGATGTACACAAACACCAATGCCAAATTATGCATTTTTGTTTTCCATTAAATAATATTACAAACAAATATTTTATTTCGTTGAGCACTACTCGTCTCGGCCTTTCTCTATCACCGCCCTCTTGTGGCGCAACACCAAACAACTGCATCTCATGGGGTAAAACAGTTTTCGGGTTTTTACGTTTTCGTTACATTGCTAGCCAACCGACGATTACGAAGGAGAAACAAATGATTCACGATGCGAGCTTCCGAGCTCCTTTCAGGTTAGTTTGCACACTAGTTTGGATATAACATAGAAATAATCATTTTCGAAACTATCATTTACAAATATACAAATAAATAAATAAATATTTACTCATTTGACTTATATTCACTCATTTTTTTATCGACTTATATTTCATCCTATTGTAACACATCAATAAATTATAATCGGGCTCTCATATTTTTACAAAAATATCATAGATATTCTGTTACATATTTTTACAAAAATATCATAGATATTTTGTTACATATTTTTACAAAAATATCATAGATATTTTGTTACATATCTTTACAAAAATATCATAGATATTTTGTTACATATTTTTACAAAAATATCATAGATATTTTGTTGCATATTTTTACAAAAATATCATAGATATTTTGTTCCATATTTTTACAAAAATATCATAGATATTTTGTTCCATATTTTTACAAAAATATCATAGATATTTTGTTACATATTTGTACAAAAATATCATAGATATTTTGTTACATATTTTTACAAAAATATCATAGATATTTTGTTACATATTTTTACAAAAATATCATAGATATTTTGTTACATATTTTTACAAAAATGTCATAGATATTTTGTTACATATTTTTACAAGAATATCATAGATATTTTGTTACATATTTTTACAAAAATATCATAGATATTTTGTTACATATTTTTACAAAAATATCAAAAATATAGATATCACGCCTTTATCGGCGTGAATATTTACATTCCCACGATCAAGTAATTCACGCGGGAAACCGAAGGGTCGCCGTCTCTCCCACCCCGAGCTTTTTCGAACTGCACGTCGATGTCATAACAACACGCGCTTACGACGATTTCGTCGTCTGTCACGCTGCACTTGGCACTTGACTTATCGGATGTTTACAATGTTACCAAAGACGATTTCGTGAATCAACGCCGATGAATCCAGCGCGATTTTGTCATTCCGCGAAAAGCGCGATTCCTGGTGAGCGGATTGCACAAATCTTGTACGCACTTGAATATTGATTACAATAAGAAAAAAAAAAAATTAAAAATTATTTCGCGCGATTTCATGATCGCAGGTTTGGCGCGATCCTCGAGTCTCGCTTTTGTGCCAAAATGTCAGCCACCAAAGGAGGAGGAACTTCACTCGCTGAAAAGATTCATAGAGGAGGAAGGCAGACTCTGCGTTTTGACCGGAGCTGGAATTTCCACAGAGAGCGGAATTCCTGATTACCGTTCGCGAGGCGTCGGACTTTATGCGACCAGCGACAAGAGGCCGGTGCTTTACAGAGATTTTGTGCAGAAGGAACACATAAGACGCAGATACTGGGCAAGAAATTATGTCGGCTGGCCGAGATTCTCATCTTTTCAGCCTAACGACACTCACAGAACGCTGAAAGACCTGGAAGACGCTGGCAAAGTCAGCTGCGTCGTTACCCAGAATGTGGACAGGCTGCACACAAAAGCGGGAAGTCAAAACGTGATTGAACTGCACGGCACAGCTTTTGTCGTGACGTGCCTGAATTGCGATCAGAAAATCAGCAGGCTGGATTTTCAGGAATCTCTGCACGAGCTGAATCCAACTATGGTTGCGGAGACGCGGATGATCAGGCCGGACGGCGATGTGGAATTGACTCAGGTGGAAAAAATTTGAATAATTTGAAAAAT
This sequence comes from Pimpla rufipes, assembly GCA_963932165.1. Taxonomy (NCBI): domain Eukaryota; kingdom Metazoa; phylum Arthropoda; class Insecta; order Hymenoptera; family Ichneumonidae; genus Pimpla; species Pimpla rufipes. The sequence goes on from OZ010637.1 coordinate 17,335,425, forward strand.
TTGATTTGGAGAAATTTTGGCCAATTTGCTTTGAGGAAATATTTTCGCGTTTTTAAATTGTTTTTAGGAAGTAAAGTTTTCAAACCCTGTGTTTTTCAATTTTTCTCTGGAGATGAATTTCTCGATGGGGATACAACATTTTTATTTGAATAAAGGAAAAGCAGTTATTAATTTTAACGGTCGCAAAGAGCGATAAGATATCTCGTTTTTCAATAAGTTCTGATTTTTTTTAATATGTACAAATAACGCTATTCCGTTCAGTTTTACAAAAATTTGGTTTGTTTTCACAGAAACAAGTCAAGGACTTCCGGGTGTTTTTTTTATTGTTTTTAGGAATTAAACTTTTGAAACGCTGTATTTTTTTTTCTTGAGATTAATTTCTCAATAGGATCACAACATTTTTTTTTCAAGAAAGGTAAAACGCATATTAATTTTAATGGTCGCTAAGAGCGATTAGATATCTCATTTTCCAATAAGATTTGTATTTTTTTATATACGTACGAATAACGCTTTTCATTGAATTTTACAAAAATTTGGTTTATTTTCACTCGCACAACTTTTGAAACGCTATATTTTTCGATTTTTCTTTACAATGTAGTTTCTCTATTGGATTCTAAAATTTTTATTTGAGGATAGAAAAAACATAAATTTTGATGGTTGTTAAGACGGATTAGATATCTCGTTTTCCAATAAAATCTATATTTTTTTATATGTACGAATGACGCTTTCCCTTCAGTTTTTCAAAAAATTTTGTTTTCACAGGAACAAGTCGACGATTTCCGGGTCCCGCCTTGCGGAAATTGCGGCGGTGTTTTGAAACCCGACATAGTTTTCTTCGGCGACAACGTGCCGAAAGTCGTGGTGCAAAGCGTTCGCGATTCCGTGGACGAGGCGGACGCTCTTCTGGTTCTGGGCAGTTCTATAACAACGTTTTCCGGCTACCGGATAATTCTACAAGCGGTGGAAGCGAGGAAACCGATCGCAGTCGTGAATATAGGAGAGTCGCGGGCCGACGATCACGCGACTGTGAAAGTTGCGAGTCGCTGCGGTGAAGTTCTCTCGAAGTTATTCGGCGGCAAAGACGGAAGGTAGCGAAGCCTCGAGGCTTCGGATCTTCGGTAGTTCGAAAATTGTATAAATTAATGCCGTTTACTGCTGACTTTTTTTATTTGCCACTCGTGAACTTTGTGACTTCAGCTAACTCGCTTGTATTTGTAAATAATGAGTAAATATTTGTAAATAAAATACAGAATTGTTTCCTTCAAATTGTTGATACTTCGTTCGTAGTCCTTCGTCGAAAATTCCTGCGCACTTTTGAATTCCCAGCTAACAAGATTGAGGAATTTTTGGGATATTTAGATTAAATGAATACAGATACTCGATCGTTATCGCTGATAATATTTTTTTTATTTCGATGGGTATTGTTCTTATTTGCAAAAGTAAAAGACCTTATATTTGGCACTCAAGTAAAACCGAGCTCTTTATCTATTGCAATTCTCGTTAAGGTATAAATGGTCGATCAGATTTCATTGGATTTCGATCTTTTTTACTCCAAAAAATGTATTTTTACGAAAACTTTTGTTTCAAGTTTGTCTCATCAAATGTAAATAAAATGCAAAGTGGAATATTGCACGCTGGTTGCTTCTGCATTCGCTCTGCAATGCACGAAAATTCGTCTACGTAAAAGAATCAAAATTGATGTGCGAAATTCGTCACGACAGAAGAACTAAAAATACGAGCAAGCAACGTTCAATTTTCCGCTTTGCATCGTTTCTATCCTCAACATATAATTACGAGAGACGAAAACGCTGTTCCCAATATTTTAAACACTATTTCGTACAACAATCAGTAAAGATACAATCGCTAATAACAAACTTATTTATTGTTCCTCGTTCATTGACTAAAAACGTTCTCGCTACTTATTGTTCGGCGATCAACATGCTGACTCGTCGAATTCGCTATCGTAATTCGTTCACTGTATATTGGATCCATTACGAAGCCTCATTGCGGCTATAATATTATTAGGTAATGCACTAAAAAAAATCGTGTAAACGTTACAAATTCATAGTGACCGAATCTGAGTAGAATTAGGAATAATCAGTGTAAAGACTTCGCGGTCACACGGAGTGACGCAAAGATTTCGGACTTAGATGCAGACGTGGAGCGCAATCGACGTTGCCTCGCGTATATTACAGAGTATATTCAACTAATATAATAATTATACGTATATCACATGTTCGCCTGCACGTTATAATTCGGGTAATCATCCTGAGAAAAAGTGAGCGACCCCACTATATATAATCTGAATCTACCTCTAATTCTCAGTGTATACAATTAAAGCTAACTAGAAACAAAAAAAAACGTAAATGATATTTCTAGTGTCTACAGAGATATACAATGTTTTATAATCTTATCCAAATCTACCTCTAATTTTCAGTGTACATAATTAAAACTAACTAGAAACAAAAAAAACGTAAACGATATTTCTAGTGTCTACAGAGGTATACAATGTTTTTTTTGTCTTACATATTTAAAAAAGGATATCAAGAAGGCCACACTGCACATGATAAAATAGCTAAACTAACGAGTCCTGTGTGTTTTCTTAATATGTTCCGGGCTTTTAGCGACTGAATTCGACTTTTAATGCCACCCGCCGAATTCAGTTGTAATCGCCGCGCTTATTCGGTAATCGTAATTTGAATGTACAAAGTTTTTGGGCAAATTACGTTGACTAAAAAACAATGCAAATTTCATCTGAATTTTGAGTGTACGAGGCCGATCCTAGAGTACCGAGCTCCGATCATCGATACGCAAGGAGCGTGAGCCAAATCTGTTGCAGCTGCCGAATGAAAGCTGCGTCTGGTCGTATCGCAGTCGATTGAATAATCGCGACTACGATTTGTGGTTATTTTAACCTCGTACGGGAGCTTCCACTGAATGATTCAGCGATTCCCGGGCTCCCCTTTTTGCTGCTTTCGAATTCATATGTTCATATTGAGCGGCATTAACGGGACGTACTTGTCGCTCGGGCGGAATTTGTACTGCGAGCACAGACGGTTCGACTGTGCCTCGTCGTAGCCGTTCCTGGAATACGAAAAACAAATATTAGATTAATTTTATAATGATTTTTTTATTATTAGTTGCTGAGTCGATCCACCACCACCTTTAGTTAAATCTGAACCACCACCTAAATTGAATCACAAGTTTGTTAATATTTTTCTGGAAAATGTTCTGTTTATATAGATAAAAATTGGCGAATCATTAATGGAGTTAAATAATTATTAATAATTGGATTCTTTTTTGTGTTCGCTCATTTCTATCGCTTTCACAGAACAATTTCTTTGGATGAATTTCCTTGGAAATGAAGATGCGTAATACGCGACGAGACCCAACCATCACCGATATAATTGTAAATGCAGCCTACACTGGAATAATGCTTCTGGAAAATATGTAAAAAGTATCATCAGAATCTCCTATAATTCTGAAGAAGCGTCTGCCGTCGTCGAGCCCTCACGCCGTCCGCCACTACGGTCAGAAGAATCTTTAGCAGCGATTTCGGTCGCTCGGATTGCCAACCGCGTCCGATTGCCGGTTCGTGATACTTCGGCGAACGTTGCCACTGCATGGGAGGACTATAAATCGAAAAGGACATTTTCCAAAGCTATTTACAATGAGAACATAGATTTAAAAAAATTCAAATCCAGATCGTAAAAAATGCAACATTTTTTTTAATTGCTTATTCAGCGCTGCACTTTTATTGTGGTTTTGGTCTTCCTAAAATTTTGTTAAAATTTGATTTATTTATTAAAATTCCTAAAAATTTACACGGATTTTACGATAACCAAATCGCTATAAACACTTCAAAAATTGAATTTGGAAACTATTGGTAAAATTACACATTTAAATCAAAACATAGGCAACTGAACACTTTTATTAAAAATTCGTTCAGATGCCTAGTGAACAAATATTATTAAACATTTTGGAGCGATTTAAATTGCTCCAAGATGTTAAATAATAATTTATTCAGCTACCCACGGTTTTGAAAAATAAACTCTAAATACAGATGTTTTATGGAAGGTACAATTTGACCGTTTGTTTTTAATTGTATATTCTTATCATTATCTTACTCTTATTTTTCTTACTATTATTTTTTAATTGCTTTAAGATTCCGTTTTACCTTTGCCACTGCGAGCAAGGGCGTCGCTCCTTGAAGCAAGTCACCTGGATGACATTGAAGAACAATGCCCCGAGCGTGTTGGCGACCTCGGTATTCAAGTTTTGCAGGCATCTGCGGAACTTGGCGTCGCAGTCGCAGTGCGAACGGGTGAAGGGCGATGTGTTGCAGATGCCGTGGATGCACGAGCGAGGATTAATAACGACCGGGCAATGATCGTGCTCCCTGCAACAGGCGTCCTCGTTCGCGTGGTGACCCAAATCGTCGTAGGAGCCGGCGGTGTTTCCAGGTCCGCACCACTTTGTGCCAGGGTAAATCAATCCACCGCCTGGTGGCTGATTCTGGAGTCACGTTAATTGGGTAACGTTAATTAAAGACGTTATATAGTCGATCAATAATATTTTAAATCCTGGATTTAAAAAAAATGCGTTTATTCGTTTATAACATTCAATGTGTTGAAAAGCAAATACAAGATGTAAACATCCAAAGAAAAAAAAATACTGATTAGAAAATAGATTGAATGAAAAAATGTGTTTTTTCGTTTCTAACATTCAATGGGTCGAAGCCTAATTACAATATGTTTATAAACATCCAAAGAAAAAATACTGATTAAAAAATAGATTGATTCAAAAAATGTATTTATTAGTTTATAACATTCGATGGGTTGAAACCCAATTACAAGATGTTTTTAAACACCCAAAGAGAAAAATACTGTTTAAAAAAAATAGATGCAGATAGGAAACGTCAAAAAATTGATTGTAAGCGATATTTTAAAATGATAAAATTTAATGACTGAAAATGTTAATTTATCTATGAAGCGAATATGATAATTTCTATGCCTACAACGATTTTTATTTATGTACTACGAACCTTTCCCTTGTTTCGCGATTGTCTGCAGGTCTCCTCGAGATCGTCGATGAGGTTGCTCGACATCTGACGAACCTTCTTCGGATCGGCGCCCAAGATCATCTGCTGAATGACTCCGCGATCGTGATAAAGAGCACAGAACGGTGCCCCGGCGTTGAGTTCAACCATCCTCGACATTGTCATGTCAGCGACGAGAACGCTCGCTCGCGCGTTGGCCGCCCACAGGATCATCGATAGTGCAAAAGTTATGGCAATCATCTGCGAAAATTCAGGAGCGCAAAGTTAAAAAAAAAAAAAACGTCCAGAAGATTTTGATCACGACGGAAATTGATTAGCTGTGCCTAACTCTAATTAATTTTCCTAATATAAATCGAATTAATGATTTTTCCTAATAACTCCAATTAATTAATTTCCTAATGTAACTCCAATTCACTAATTTCCTATTGTAACTCAATTCATTAATTTCCTATTATAACTCAATTCATTAATTTCCTATTATAACTCAATTCATTAATTCCCTAATATAACTCCAATTAATATCATGTTATATTAATCAGGATTAAACGAGTCGCTCAATTATAAATCACAGATAATAATCGATGCACTTTGCCAATCAGAAAACTTTCGCGGGAAGCAAGTTTGACATTTGAAAAATGTCGAGGTAACACTGATAGTTGGAACTAAATGAGAAGCGATTAGTGAATGAAAGAGCTGAACTGAGGCCAATTAAATCTCTGACTTTGCGTTTTTCCAACAATCATTTATTGCACTTCGACGAGTTCTTTCAAAATTAAAAAAGAACAAAGAACAAAACACAAACAAACGAAACAACACAACACATCGTGTGCACTGTCTTCACCTTTGATTCGCAAATGTTCAACTTATGAATATGGTCGGTCCGCCGAGTCCCCGGCTATCGGTGCGAGCGACGAACGCGTACTAACAAAATCCATCCGCGAGTTCCGTGGAAAAAGGAAGCTCCAGGGTTAATATAATATTCATGTCGTTGACAGGAGCAAACGGGCGGTCGCGATATAACAGCGTCTGCGCTATCAGAGCCGGGGAACCTCTGACACGACGCGCGTGCTTCAGAGTCGAAGGTCCCAATACCCGGTATCCTTCCGCCTACATCGTTTTATTGCAATTTCACTCCCAGAGCCTTGTGGTCTCTTATATCTTATATTTATTTTTGAAAACTGTTTTTGTGTTTTTTCCAAGCTTCGAATTTACAGTCCCCAGTTTGAACGGAAGTTCCAACTTAAGTACCAACTTTTTTTCATCCTTCAACTGAAATACCAACTTTTTTTTTCAAGTTCCAACTTAAATAGCAACTTTTTTTTCAAGTTCCAACTTAAATACCAACTTCTTTTTCTAGTTCCAACTTAAGTATTCCAACTTTTTTTTTTTTTTTTTTTTTTTCAAGTTTCAATTTAAGTGTTCCAACTCTTTTTTTTTCGAGTCCCAACTCAAGTTCCAACTCTTTTTTTCAAGTTCCTACTAAAGTTCCAATGCTTTTTTTCAAGTAACATCTGAATTCCTACTTAAGTTCAAACTTGGGGCTATAAATTCGACCCTAAGTCCAGCTATGGCTGATTAATTCAAGTCCGCCCTAAATTGTAAAGAACGTAGAGAAAATGGAATTTTTAATTAATTGCGTGTTAATTGCGCAAAAAATCGAATTTTTCCTCGAGCATTTTGCTAGCGCGTGAGTCACCATGACCCACCAGTTTAGTATATTCCCGAAAAGAGGTACAGTTCGGGTGGGCGAGCCGAGCGGACAGACCGTAATACATATAGTGCAAACGGCGGATATACATTCGTCGAAGGTGCGTGGCTCGTGTCGTTAAACTCCACGAGGACCGGCGACCTTCGCTAGATTCTTTGTGCCACCTGGGAATAAAGATAGGAAGGGACAAAAAGAGACCCGGGGATCCTTTGTCGACGATATTAGTGCCAAGTCACGAAGAGGAAAAGAGTGAATATTTATCGGGATTCGAGAAACATTTATTGGTCTCCGTGGCCTCGGATTCTCGTCTGCGAAATAATCGAGCAGAGCCGAAGAGGAAAAAGGGGTTTTAGAATTACAATTGCTAAATAATAGTCAATTGTTTCTGTATTTAAATAAGAAGTTTTTTTTCAATCGTCTGGTTGAAAACAAAGCGGGAGGTAGACAAAAAAAGTCTGATAAAAGAGGAATATTTTGTGGAACTGATTGAACAATTTTTTTGCGTGGATATTTTAAATAAATAATTTCTCTGTGTAATTCGATAATTAATTTTTGTACTGAATTACGTGATAAAAATTGTACTTAAAAATAAAGGCAAATTATTTGACGACTAGTTAAGGATATTATAGATAGTTACTTTTTTAAATTATAGATAAATTATAGATAGTTACTTTTGTAAAATTAAAACAGTAGTGCAAATAAACAAAATAAATAAATCAACAAATTGTGGATTGAAGGATAAACGTAGTAAAGTCCGGAATGGCTATCGCTCGTGAATAGATTAAACCCGAGGCGGAGTTTCCGTAAACTCCGCTCCGACATCGATTAACCGCTAATTATACTATGAGTGGACCCTTATTCGGGCTTATTAATGTCCCAGCAGCGCCGGCAATCGCGTCAACCGTTAGCTATGGATAACAATATACGTATCTGCGTAGGTATCAGAGACAAAAATAGGGAAGTCCAATTTAGCGAAGATAAGACCTCCTGCATGGCTCGCCCGGATACACGATATATTGTCATACGGGAAACGAGTATTTAATTCGAAAAGCCGATGGTGGACCCCTATCCGAGCCAGTTAAAGCGGCAGTCAACCCTGACGCCCCGAAAAACAGGTCAAATTCCAATAATTGTTTTTCTTCCCAGTTTTTCTGTTCAAAAGTTTAATAGGCGTAATTCTTATATTCAAGTATATTTTATTAATCCAGTTACATGTTTTTCTGAAGCAAAGAGATTCAGTGATATTCTCAGATACATGTAATGCGCCTCAATTTCGAATTTCAGTGCATAACAAAATCCCCCGTGTAAACCCCATGTTTATAACATGATAGATAATATAATCATTTTCAATCAGTTGTAAAAATGATTAGAATAAATATTAGGCCTATTTCAAATCAGGAGGATTTTTTCTTCCTCTCTACATAATTTTAATGACCCTCTGCATTGTAAATGATAGTAAACATATCATTACATCATATCAAACATATTACATTTCTACTTAAGGAGGCATCGTCGGTACAGTCCGTCAATTGCGCATTAAGATTTGAAACATTATTTAAATATACTTTCGAAAGGAAACAAGTGTCCAAAAAGGTGGATATGAATTAAAGAGATCCTGTATAGTGTAGAAAAAAATATGTGCAATAAAAATTCACAGGAAAATAGCTCAGTTTATGCTAATAACTAATGGGACATATTATACGCAGTTTTTTGGAAGTCAAATCCGTAATTTTAGTTCGATCTTGTCGAGCGACGGTTCATTTTGTTTATCGACGGACAATGCACAAATTTACCGTTGAACATTTGCGATTATATTCATAGGTCACAAATTACAGCCATTTGTTTATAAGAGAAGAAAATTAAACGACGAGTTTATCTCATTTTATTCCTAATCGACAAATAAACTGAAAAAAATAACTCGGTGAATTCGTAAAACGTTCTTCAACGAACAAAACGAGCTGTCGCCCGACAAGATCGACCTGAAATTACCAATTTGACTTCCAAAAAACTGCTTACAATATGTCCCATTGGTTATTAGCATAAACTGAGCTATTTTTCTGTAAATTTTTATTGCATATATTTTTTTCTATACTAAACAGGATCTCTTTAATTCATATCCACCTTTTTGGACACTTGTTTCCTTCCGAAAGTATATTTAAATAATGATTCAAATCTTAGTGCGCAATTGACGAGACTGTACCGACGATGCCTCCTTAACAGACCGCAAACTGTTTTTTTTAGAGTAATAAATACAAATAATACATTAAATCAATTGCAGAAACATAATTGAAAATAAATATGTATTTAATTAGAAGAGCTCATCTCACCTATCGACATCAATTTAATTACAGTCTACACTATTAATAAAACTCTTAGTAAACACTATTACACTATTAGTAAAACTCTTTTTTACACCATAATAAATATCAATAATACGTTAAATCATTTGCAAAAACATAATTAAAAATAAATTCCTATTAAATTAGTCAGAGCTCATCTGACCTATCAGCATCAATTTAATTACAGTCCACATCTTTAAAAATGGTAAACATATAATTACACCATTACATTTCAAATCCATAAACCCCAAAACTATTTTTACACAACAATAAATACAAATACTACATTAAATCAATAATAAAGTAAAGTAATTCAAAAAAACCTATTAAAGCGGAAGAGCTCATCTCGCCCACCCACATCAATTTAATTACAATCAGCACGACAAACCCCAGTATTTCATCCCCCGGAGTATAAAACTCACAGACTATACACGACTACGAATTAAAAAATGAGTCTACGTCCTGAGCTACGAAACGTGCGTGTATTGTGTTACAGATCCGCGAATAATGTGGGTCAACGAGCCCCCAATATCGTCGTGAACGAGATCACGAACTTGTCGCTTGAACCTGCGCCCGATTGGCGAGGCGAGCGGCGCAGCGTCAACGTCGTCGTCCTCCTGCACGTGACACGACATCAACCGAGAGAAACGATCATGATCCGCGCGCGGCTATTTAGCTCCAAAGCGCGGGAGCCCCATTCCCATCATTTGTCCCGTCAATGGGCCGCGCGCACGTTCATCGGGGAACACCCAATCAGTCTAATGGGCCTCGTTAAAAATCTGCGACGACGTCGAAACCAACGCGCGCCTGCGGGTTGCTGCTCTATTATTATTGTCACTATTATCACTACCGAGTGATGAGCCAGCGAGCTGGCTTATCGCGTGCTCCGGGCTCGCGGGAATGATATTTGTAATTGCAATTGGCGGGCAACAAGGTCGACGGGATCGTGTCAAGAAAATGTCGAATTAACGCGGCTAGACGATAAATAGATAAGCAACGTGGAACGATCGGATGTGAGCAATGAGGATGCGAGAAAAAAATCTTCCGGGTGTTTGAAGAGGATTTAAGATTTGGACGGATAAGTGCGGAATTTTTTAGAAGGTTTTAAAAATAATTTGAGGATTGACGAACGACTAATTTTTTACGTTTATTGCGGAAAAATATAGATTGCAATTTATAAAATTTAATTTATACATTTGTAAAAATAAGCAACGTGGAACGATAGAATGTGAGCAATGAGGATGCGAGAAAAAAACCTTCCGGGTGTTTGAAGAGGATTTAAGATTTGGACGGACGAGTGCGGAATTTTTTTGTAAGCTTTTAAAAATAATTTGAGGATTGACGAACGACTATTTTTTACTTTTATTGTGGAAAAATACAGATTGCAATTTATAAAATTTTATTTATAAAATGTATATAATAAGCAACGTGTAACGATAGGATGTGAGCAATGAGGATGCGAGAAAAAATCTTCCTGGTGTTTGAAGAAGATTTAAGATTTGGACAGACGAGTGCGGAATTTTTTATAAGCTTTCAGAAATAGTTTACGGATTAGCGAACGATAATTTTTTATTTTTATTGAGGAAAAATATAGATTGCAATTTATAAATAGATAACGATCAGATAACGATCTGTCCATATCTGATAAATCGTTGCAACACGGGTTTTCGTACAAAGTGCATAACGTAGATAGTTTGGTTTGCAGTGTTTCTTAGCGTATTTTGTTTGTTGATAAACGGTTTACGAATTTACGATTGAAAGAAAAATCGATTTAACTTAAAAGCTACCAGTCGCGCATTGCATGCAAATTATTATAGTAGTATAATAAAATAACAATGCAATAAAATTTGTTTATCGATAAATATTCAGTGCAATGACCGATAAAAATTGCGATTTCATTCCCAATTCTGTAAAAAAACTGGGAATAATAATTAGCAGGTGAGAAGAAAAAGGCATCAGATTTGAAATGGTAATGAAAAAATAGTAAACACACAAATATACATATATGCATACAGGCGATAAGGTCAAAGCATCACAGACATTACAATACAGTTACAACTTAAATTGTATATTCATAAACAACGATAACTGAAATTCAATTAATATGACTGCGATATCGATAACAATACACAAAAAAAACCCCACCTCATAGGTAACATTAACAAAAATCGATTAAACCCAACACAAACGGTAAACCCACAAATATATATAGGTGATAAGGTCAAAGCATCACCCGCGTCATAATACAACCACAACAGAAATTGTATATCCGTTCAAAGTATAGACAAAAAAAAACCATTTGCAAACTCTAGAAACAATAACTAGTGTAAAATAAAAATCGCATTAAAAAAACCTATATCACCAATACCGATGTCGAGAAAAGAAAAATCCCCACCTCATAGACAACAGAAAATAAAAAGCCAATAAAACCTAATATAAGAGTAAATACAAATATATATATATATGCACGTAGGTGATAAGGTCAAAGCATCGCCCGCGCCATAATACAACCACAACAGAAATTGTATATCTGTTCAAAGTATAGAAAAAAAAATTCATTCGCAAACTCTAGAAACAATAACAAGTGTAAAATAAAAATCGCATAAAAAAACGATTATCACCAATACCGATGTCAAGAAACGAAAAATTCCCACCTCATAGGTAAAAGAAAATAAAAAGCCAATAAACCCTAATATAAGAGTAAATACAAATACATATATATGCATATATAAGCACGTAGGTGATAAGGTCAAAGCGTCGCGAGCGTTAAACCGCAGCCGCACCATAAATCGCATATCCATTCGAAGCGGGGGGAACGAGAAGGAGTGAAAAAAAAAAATTCGAATTTCTTCCGCAATCCAGCGAGCTCACCCTTGCGAAAACAGTTGGAACGCTAATTGGTGCGAGTTGACAGTGAGAGTGGCGGCCGCAAGCGCGAGCGGAAACGAGTGGACGCCGAGCGCGACTGATCGTCGGATTACTGCAGAGAAAACAAGCGGCTCGGGGAGTCGAGGGCGAGTGTGGCGCAAAGGTGTGCGCTGGGGTTCAGGTGAGTCTCGAGAGGACTGCGACTGCGCGGTGCGACGCGAACGCGTCGCTGGGGTGGTTGCGGAGAAACCGCGGAGAGACGGCGGAACGCGGCTCGGGCGGAGGGAACGACTGACGCAGTGCGCAGCGCCCGAGCCACCTGATAACAACCGCCGGTCCGGCGGCAGCCACACGCGAGTTCGGCAGACTATCAGGTGCCCGAATGCATTTTTAGGTATCAAGAGACGCGGTAGCGTCTCTTTGCCAAGTATTAAAAGAAATCTATAATGCCACCTCACGAGATTCTCACGACGAGACGCTAGCGCTACCCCGATGGAAAAATAGTACATTACGTTACAAGGGAGGAAAGTGCAACTTTTCACCGAGTGTGAAGTTTGATGCCCGAGCGAAGCGAGGGCAGAAATTCACACGAGGTGAAAAGTTGCACTCCTCCCATGTAACGTACTATACTTTTCTCCCGATTTCGCTAAAAAAATAACCACATTTCGTGTGTTCAACGCGGACGGAAAATAACCTCATTTTTGACAAGTGACGACACGCATGCGTAGTACGGTTCCCATTACTCCCGCGCGGGCAGGAATGAGCTGATTACCTCCCTAGGGAGGTAATGAAAGCGGACTGCGCATGCGTAAGTCACGCGTCAAAAATGAGGGATTTTCCGCCCGCATTGCGGACACGAAATGGGGTTATTTTAGCGGAGTCGGGAGAAATAGTACATTACGTTACAAGGGAGGAAAGTGCAACTTTTCACCGAGTGTGAAGTTTGATACCCGAGCGAAACGAGGGCAGAAATTCACACGAGGTGAAAAGTTGCACTCCTCCCATGTAACGTACTATACTTTTCTCCCGATTTCGCTAAAAAATAACCACATTTCGTGTGTGCAACGCGGACGGAAAATAACCTCATTTTTGACAAGTGACGACACGCATGCGTAGTTCGGTTCCCATTACTCCCGCGCGGGCAGGAATGAGCTGATTACCTCCCTAGGGAGGTAATGAAAGCGGACTGCGCATGCGTAAGTCACGCGTCAAAAATGAGGGATTTTCCGCCCGCGTTGCGGGCACGAAATGGGGTTATTTTAGCGGAGTCGGGAGAAATAGTACATTACGTTACAAGGGAGGAAAGTGCAACTTTTCACCGAGTGTGAAGTTTGATGCCCGAGCGAAGCGAGGGCAGAAATTCACACGAGGTGAAAAGTTGCACTCCTCCCATGTAACGTACTATACTTTTCTCCCGATTTCGCTAAAAAATAACCACATTTCGTGTGTGCAACGCGGACGGAAAATAACCTCATTTTTGACAAGTGACGACACGCATGCGTAGTTCGGTTCCCATTACTCCCGCGCGGGCAGGAATGAGCTGATTACCTCCCTAGGGAGGTAATGAAAGCGGACTGCGCATGCGTAAGTCACGCGTCAAAAATGAGGGATTTTCCGCCCGCGTTGCGGACACGAAATGGGGTTATTTTAGCGGAGTCGGGAGAAATAGTACATTACGTTACAAGGGAGGAAAGTGCAACTTTTCACCGAGTGTGAAGTTTGATACCCGAGCGAAGCGAGGGCAGAAATTCACACGAGGTGAAAAGTTGCACTCCTCCCATGTAACGTACTATACTTTTCTCTCGATTTCGCTAAAAAATAACCACATTTCGTGTGTGCAACGCGGACGGAAAATAACCTCATTCTTGACAAGTGACGACACGCATGCGTAGTACGGTTCCCATTACTCCCGCGCGGGCAGGAATGAGCTGATTACCTCCCTAGGGAGGTAATGAAAGCGGACTGCGCATGCGTAAGTCACGCGTCAAAAATGAGGGATTTTCCGCCCGCGTTGCGGACACGAAATGGGGTTATTTTAGCGGAGTCGGGAGAAAAAGTATATTTTTGTACACCATGTATACTTGCGCGAAAAATGGTATATTTGGGATATAATTTTCAGTATACTTTATAAGTATATTTGGCAATATACTTGTACATATATATATTTGATATACTCCTTATACATGCATTTATGTATGAATTTATGTATATATACAGAAAATATACCGTACGTATATTCGCCAGATATACGCACGAATATACAAAAAAGTACACTGCACGTATATTCGCTGGATGTACGAACAATATGCAAAAAATCTAACGTACGTATGTTCGTCAGATATACATAGGAATATACAAAAAAATTTACTGCACGTATATTCGCCCGGATATACGCTCTCGCGAAATATGTGATATTGCCGAATATATAAAAAGTATACAAAAAAAATGTGATTATTATACCACGTACATTATTTATATATTTTTCGATATATCGAAAAATACACTTTTCTTGCATACTTTTTTTCCATGGGGGATATTCTTATATTACAGCACGTTCGTTCTTTTTCGTCTGCTACGAAATTCTAACTGAAATTATTTCAGTCAACACGTCGCGGACGCCAAGTGTGTCAGGTTCAATTGTTTTTTCTTCTTTTTATTTCTAATGAGCCTTCTTTCAATCAAATCGGTGCCCGCCACGTTAATATCTGGCCACTTACGATTTCGATTTTGTCGAAAATGACTTATCACTGCCCCTTTCACGAAATGCCCCCTCGCTATCGCTGATCAGCGTCACCATGGTGGCCGCGGTCAGGGAAAACCGGGAAAACAGGGAAAAGTCAGGGAAGAAAAAAACTGGTCAGGGAATCAGGGAAAAGTCAGGGAAGAAAAAAACTGGTCAGGGAATCAGGGAAAAGTCAGGGAAGAAAAAAACTGGTCAGGGAAAAGAGAATTGAAGCTGAACCTCCCATAAATAGATACAAAGTTTAAAAAACATGATATATAATAGTGTTATTGTATAGTTTAAAAAACATGATATATAATAGTGTTATTATATAGTTTAAAAAACATGATATATTATAGTGTTTTTTATAATAGTGTTTAATGCGATTGAACGTTTATCGGCAAAATAAATAATTTATCGAAGACGTAAACCGGTTTTAATTACATTTTCATCGACATATTAATTTTTTTTTACTAGAAATCGTTGGTCAGGGGAAAATCAGGGAAAAGTCAGGGAATTTTTTTCGGAGAAAAAAACGGCCACCATGGTAACGTACGACAGCCAATGATGCATCAGTAGAACGGAATGCTGCATCCGTGATTGGCTGTTGCAAGTTGCGCTGATCAGCGAAAGCGAGGGACGTTTTGTGGAAGTAGGGTGGAAGTACCGCTTTTGGCCACCTTTGGTCCAATTGTGGCCAACCAAGTTTAAAAGGATTTATTTTTTTTTGTTGTTAAATAAAACAAAAATGGGCTTCACAATCTTATCAAATTGTATGAATACTTTCATACAAATTGATAACAATTTGTAGTAAAAACAAATATTAAAAATTAATTACAGTGAAAATGGCCACAAATGGTACAGTGGCCACAAATGGTACTTCTACCCTATAGCTACAATGCCTAAAATCGCATTCGGGCATCCGATAGTTTGCCGCGAATTCGTCGGCCAAAACTGCGTCCAGGACGGAGGAGAGGGGAGAAAAAAAAACGCGGGCAATAGGCAGAGTGGACGCCGGCAGCGGGCGCGATTGACGCGATAGGTGGATCATTGTTAGTGGGTCAGTGGACGTCTGCAAACCCTCGAACTCGATCGGCTGCCCCGCCAGAACATCGGCCAGATGTGTGTCAGACGGGGGAATCTCCGGGGGACCCTCGGCGACCTCGTTACCGATCGCAAAGGTCAATTACGGCTGCTTTTGTTTCGTGCCTTTGGCACGGAAAATTGGGAATTGGTTCAAGACAAGACTTCCCAGGTAACAAAAAGACATCTGGCACGTAAAAGTCATGCAAATGGGTTACCAATGTCTGCCCGATTGATAACTAAGGTAAAGGTACCGGTTTCGGCCATTTTCACTATATTTTTATTTCAAATTACTGTTTTCTGTATTTTTATGTTGATACTTCGATAGTATACATATAAATTAACAAGTCTATCGATGCAATTTTATTTCATTTTAATAATATAAATAATTCTGTGCTTTCGAACTCGGTGACCGAAACTAAGCCAAAGGTGGCCGAAACCGGTACCTTTACCTTAGCCGAATTCCATATAAATTAACAAGTTTATCGATACAATTTTATTTCATTTTAATAATACAAATAATTCTGTGCTTTCGAACTCGGTGACCGAAACTAAGCCAAAGGTGACCGAAACCGGTATCTTTACCTTATACGATATCCTGCGTCCGAAAGTTATTTTTCGGACACCTGATAACTCATAGTTATCATTCGAGTGGACATTAGTAACCCATTTGGATAACTTTTACGTGCCAGATGTCATTTTGTTACCTGGGTTGGGATGGAGGAAACTGATTTTGTGTACTTTTGCGCATGGCCGGTGAAATGTAACCCTGATAATAATAACAATGATATATATTTTTTGTGACTACTGTAAAAATAAATGATTGTTTTTTTTTTGTATTTACAAGATTCGGGAAATGGTGAAAATAACCTTATAAATGGTCGAGAAAAAAAAATCTGATACGTGTAACGTGTCAGATTGTTTTTACTCGTTTTCTCTATTTTTTTCGTGAAAAATCATGATGGATACGATGATGTTTTGATTCGTTCTTGATGTTCAGAGTTATTTTTATAAATGCCAGACATGGGATTAGGCGGGGGGCCGTCTGCGACCTCGTTACCGATCGTAAAGGGCAATCACAGCGGTCGTCTCTCTGTCCTCTGGTCGCGTTCGTGTGAAAAATCATTCCCGAAGTCGACGATTTTTTTGTGATGCTTTTTTCGTGTATGTTTTGGGGCGAAATTATGCGGGAGACTTCGGCAACTCCGCGGCCGATCTCAAGGAAATTATTTTTATTTTCGTGCAAAAAAATATTGCCCAAAAGTTTTGCAAAAGTCCAGCATTTTTTTAGATACTCAGACAAATTTCCAATTCTTTAAATAACGCGAAATTCATTTTTTTTTTTTTTTTTCGACGTTCGCGTCCTTTATTTAATAACGAATTTGTGTAATACGAATAATTTTATCGTAAATAAAATGAATTTTTAATAACGTTTAAAAAAATTCGAGACCCCGAATCATCAGGTTCAAAACAAGATTTTTTTCCGGCCTCTGTTGAATCAATAAGCAGCTGTAAATTACCACAACAGTCCAGCGATTTTTTCATTGATGTTGTGTCGTAGGGACGCAACGAGCGCGAGCGACAAGGCAAACCAAAGCGGCGCGTGGAAAGCATTTGCGGAAATCGAATAAAAGTGACTTACTTCGCTTTATTCTGCCTCGCAGCTTGTGGGAATTGTCGCCTCGGCGTTCGCCCAGTTTATTGTTCTTCGGCGCGAGTCGTCGAGTCTCGTCGTTCGGGACGCGTTTGTCAGACGGGATATCGTTGTTGTCACTCAGCAACGGACACTATCGGACTGATCGTTCGGATGGCACGTCGGAACGCTAATATCGTCCGCACGCGTGTGTGAAACGACGTGAGAGCTTGCAGAACAGGCGAGATAGGGCAGGACACCGAGTGTGTTCGCCGAGAGGAAAGAGGGATTATCGCCATCACGTGGTTTGCTCGGCGATTCAGTTGAAATTTTGCAAATATTAAAAATCATCGGAATGTTATTTTTAAGAGCGATAGTCACTAATCTTAGGAAATGACCTCAGAAGTTGTTTCGACATTCTCGAACGATGTAAGGGGTAACCGATTTTTATTAAGAAAAAATAGATATCGTTTTTTTTTTATCGAGGTAGAAAATATTTCACGATTTTTATTATTGATACGATGCTCGAATCACGTGACAATATTTTTAGCGCTAAGCATAACAAAAAAAAAAAACGAATAATCGTGATCATAATTTTTAAAACATAATAATTTATTTTATATTTTTTATTAAAAAAAAATTGAACAGTTCCACCAATTTTTTTGCGAAAAAAATGTATATAATAAAAAAAATGTAAAAAAAAAAGTTTTTTGTATGTAATAAAAAATGTAATAATTTGTTTTATTTTTTCTGTCAAAAAATTTAACTGTTTCACCAATTTTTGTTTACTACTTTGTGTTAAACGATTTTTTATGCGGTTTTTCATAAAGATAGAAAAAACATGCTTTTTCCGCGAAAGTTTGAGTTTGAGTTTAACTTTTTTTTTTGCTAAATAAATGAATGTAATAAAAAATGTAAAAAAAACAAATGTTTTTTGTATGTAATAAAAAATGTTATAATATCTTTTATATTTTCTGTAAAAAAAATGGAAATGTTTCATCAATTTTTTTTTTTTTACTACTTTGTGTTAAACGATTTTTTATGCGGTTTTTCATACTCTATTAATAAAGATAGAAAGAACATGTTTTTTCCGCGAAAGTTTGAGTCACCCGCAATCGCTCGAAGGGGTCACCGCTTTGTCATCGAATAACGAGAATTCGTTCAGTGTTTAGTAGATTCGAAGACGAAGCGAAGACGCAAATCCTTCTGCGTCTTCGATCAAATCATTCAATAATCACGCGTCTGTGATCCGATAAGTTCAAGGATGCTCCGAGACTCGTCGGATAACCCCGAGCATAGACCTTGTTACAGTTTCTCGCAGCTACGCAGAGGCAATTTTCCTCCGCCTGAGAAGAAAGACTACTTTGTAGGTGAATAATAAAAAAGCGATATAAAAATTTATACTTGAGAAAATGATCGGCCGCGTAGAAAAATTATTCAATCCGGATTGGCATTGGTTGTAGCAAAACATTTTTTTTTACTTTTGCTGGCAATGATACAAAAATGGGAATCCATGGAATTTTGATTTTTTTACATGATGCATTTTTTACATCGTGAATAATAAAAAAGCGATATAAAAATTTATACTTGAGAAAATGATCGGCCGCCTAGAAAAATTATTCAATCGGGATTGGCATTGGTTATAGCAAAACATTTTTTTTTTACTTTTGCTGGCAATGATAAAAAATGGGAATCTATGGAATTTAGATTTTTTTACATGATGCAAATTAATTAAGTAATTAAGTTGTTTTGATTGCGTTCTACAGTTTTTTAAAAGTAAATCGAAAGCGGGAAAAAGCAATAATTACAAATAATATCGTAACGATCGGGTATTAAAAATCAAACGAATTCGCCTGCAAACGAAGTTTAATGATAACAATACGTAAGGTATTGTTCAAGTTATCGACGGTAATATCAGTAGTGTCATAATTGACTGGCGCAAATGTAGTATCCAACCTTCAGAAACTGTAGATAATCGAGGTGCCTATGTTTTCCAGCTCTCCCGCAAAATATCGAGACAGAGCGACCGATCAAAGTTTTCTTTCATTTACCCTATTACGTTAATTCCTTCTATATTAATTCTTGCCGATCCTAATTATCACGTTATTCCTCGACCGATATATAATCCAAAATCAAACGAATTTACCCATAAGACCATAAGCGAAGTTTACATCAAATAAAAAGGAAAACGAGGCCAAAATACATTCGAACAAGCCCATTGTTAGTGATCGGTAAAGCAAAGATCAGAAGATAGCGATATTTATAAAAATAAAATAATTCAAAATCAACCAAACTTATCCATAAGTCCATAAGCGAAGTTCACTTATAATAATCATGGAAAACGAAGTCGAAATACAGTCGAATAAGCCCATCGTTAGAGATCGGCAAAGCAAAGATCAGAAGACCGCGATAATTACAAAAATAAAATCATTCAAAATCAACCGAATTTTCCCGTAAGGCCGTAAGCGAAGTTCACTTATTATAATCATGGAAAACGAGGACGAAATACTGTCAAATAAGCCCATCGTTAGTGACCGGTAAAGCAAAGATCAGGAGACTGAGGTAATTACGAAAATAAAATCATTCAAAATCAACGGAATTTACCCATAAGGCCACAAGCGAAATTCACTTATAATAATCATCGAAAACGAGGCTGACATACAGTCCAATAAGCCCATCGTTAGTGATCGGCACCGCAAAGATCAGGGGACTGCGATAATGACAAAAATAAACTGTGAAAGCCGATGACTTTGTTTTTCTCGACAAGAGTCTTTATTACACAGCTTAAAGTTACTCATACGAATTCCGAGATTTCGGGGGAGGGGGTGGGAAATCAGTCATGAGCATTTATCGCTAAGGAAAAGTCCAAGAAAGGCGAAGCCTTAATTTAAACCCGTGGCAATGAGAGTTGCACGTGGTCAATCGTAAAAAGCGTCTTTTAGCCAGTACTTATCATTCGTCTAGGAACTCTTACGACTTAAATTACAAATTCAAATTTCGCAAAAACGAGACAGCGTGACGCGCGTTATCGCTGCACAGATCGTCGGGAATGATCACAAAGAGCTGCAGTATTTTCGGACCCGCGAGATCCGTATTGGCAAGAATTACAAAATGCAAAATATTCGTCGACAATGGATATCGCTTAGGGTATCCATTCGACCTCGTTGGTGTCCATCTTGGCGATATTCGCGGGCGGCGAACGTTGAGTGGTGGTCGTCGTGGTGGGTTTCGAGCCTTCGGTGCCGGTGATTTTGTGGTAAACTTTGCTTCCGGCGTTCGCGACCCACTCGACGCCGTCGCCGATTTTCTCGCCGGCCTTGCGAACGATGTTGCCGATGTTCTCGGAGCTGAAGGTGCTCGGGTTGACGTTGATGTTGACGGGATCGTTGCCCGTTTGGCAGCCCGTTTGGGGCACGATGCTCAGCTCGAAGGGATCGACGCCGAAGTTTGTCAGCATTCGGCGGATCTCGTCGATCGTCGACTTCTCGAGCTCGCGATGACGCGAGAGGATCGTCGCGCTCTGACGATGGGCGAAGGCCAATTTCTGGCAGGTGAAGATCGCCGCGTAGTTGTCGTAGTCCGTGGAGAATATTATGTGCGATGCGCTACCCGCGACACCTGAGCAAACACGTTGAATAAACATGACAAAATGTTCGTTTAGTCACGGGGACACAAGAAAAGGAGTTGACTAATATTTGGCTTTAGAGTATTCAGAGAAAATATTCGGAGACGCAGATATCCGAAATTTTGATAAAACCATTAGTGACATCTAAACATTAACAAAAAAGATGTTAACAACTAAACGCAATATAAGAAAATGAGTTTTTAGTATATTTTTCTTCTTTTTTAATTAGTAAAAAAAACAAGTCTTAATATTTTTTTTAATAAAAATTACAAAATTTGTAAAAATTATACATTTTTTAAATAAAAATTATAATTATATAAGTTATATACGTTCAAACCGCTGCCTTTTTTGTAATTTTTATAAAAAAAGATTAAGACCTGTTTTTTTTTCATGACTAATTAAAAAATAATAATAATAGACTATGTAACTTATATATGTTCAAACCTCTGCCTTTTTTGTAATTTTTATTTTAAAAAAGACTAAGACCTGCTTTTTTCTTGACTAATTAAAATAGAAGAAAAATACACTAGGAGCTGATTTTATTATTTTGCGTTTAGAGGCTAATGTTTTCTTATAAAACTTATATAATATAAGTTTTACGAAGCTATTATCAACCTCTGTTAGAAATATCGATGCATTGGAATATATTTAAAACTATCAGCGACCAATGGCTTTATTAAACATTCTCGTTTTTTTTGTTGTATTTTTAGTACTCCGATAAGACCGAGTTTTCCGAGCTTCCCGAGTTTTTCCGTTTTTATCACACTTACTCAGGGGAAAGCGGACTTCCATGCGGGCCGGCGTGCTGGGCTCGGGCACGGATAGTTCGCCCGTGTAGTGATACTCGTGCTTCAACGGCGTGAGACCTGCAAACACAAGGCGCGCACCATTAAATATAATACAGGCCACTTTAGAGCCGAGGGCATTATTTCATTGACGAGGGTTGCTTTATGAGAGCTGACGAGCCCGGAATAGCGCGCTACTCCTTTTCCATCAAGACTGCGCGATGACTCCGGCCGGTCTATCGAGCCAACAGCCTCCCGGTGCATTCGCGCCGCTCGGTATGACGCATTATCGTTAAAGACTCATTTTAAGCGGCCCTCGGTCTCGGTCATACGGATCGAGCGCTTTGTCAGCGACTCCCCGACTTCCCCTCCCGCGAAATTCATTGATAGACAAAAGATCGGTCGCTGCGATATTTTTTCTTACCCAAAACCGGATGATTCGAGTCCTGGGTGATCAGATACTCGCCGGGCTCCTCGCCACGCGTGTAATTGTAACTGATGCACTTGCTCGCTGTCGATGTCTTCTGAATGACGTACCAGTTGCCCAGGAACTGAAATTCGATAATAATTACAGTTATTTTTCGATCCCTCGCGATCGCCAATATTTTTTTATTTTAGGAGCGAATTTTACTGACATCGGACAAGAGATATTTTATTGGTCTATCGGTAAGACAAAAAAAGCATTTGATATTCCAGGCTGTATCGAATTGAAGGTTTGTAAGTATTTTGAGCACGCAAAAATAATGCCAGGCTCAAATACGAAAGATTGTGATAATCATTTTTTAATAGAAAAAATTGAACAAACTCTGTTGAGAAAAAATAAACTTTTGCTGCTCATTACTTTATCTGGATATTTTTTATTCCACCATTTCGAACAATCCAACCTAATACGATTTTTATTACCGATAAAAAATCTTTGCAAACAAATGTATTTGATATTCCAGGCTGTATCGAATGAAGGTTTGTAAGTATTTTGAACACGCAAAAATAATGCCAGGCTCAAATACGAAAAATTGTGGTAACCATTTTTTAATAGAAAATTTAACAAACTCTGTAGAGAAAGAATAAACTTTTGCTATTCATTATTTTATCTGGATATTTTTCATTCCACCGTTTCGAAAAATCCATCCTAATACAATTTTGATTGCAGATAAAAAATATTAACCGAGCCATTTTGCCGCAAATCGGTGAAGCCGTTGTTGAGATTATTTGCGTTTTTACTTACTCTACTCATCTGGAAGTTACGAGCCGGTTCGACGATCGGACAAGCTCCCATGTGGTAAGAGTGAGCATTCGCTATCGCCAAGCAGCTCGCCAAAAAGGCGCAAACGATCAGGGTCCTCATCTGTGAAAAAAACACAGAAGAATAAGTTGACACGCACCGTTGACAATTAAATCCACGTTCTCCTTCCATCTACATTTGCGGAATCCCCCGAGTATTATAATTTCCGCGCTCGTCGACCGGAAAATACGTCTTCAAAGTCCGTCATTATAATTGAACTTGGACACGCTTTATCGTGCGGTCAACGACCTCGACGCACGCAATCATTCGTACGAAACAACTTTGAATTTACTCCGTTATTCTGTGCATAAAAAATGTTGGATTCAAAAGTTCAATTCAAAGTGAAATCAAACTTTGTTTCGTAAAAATCAAAGTTTTTTATTAAACAACTTTGAATTTACTCCGTTACTCTGTGTATAAAAAGATGTTGGATTTAAAAGATCAATTCAAAGTCAAGTCAAATTTTGTTTCATAAAAATCAAATTTTTTGTATAAAACAACTTTGAATTTACTCCGTTACTCTGTGTATAAAAAATGTTGGATTTAAAAGTTCAATTCAAAGTCAAATCAAACTTTGTTTCATACAAATCAAAGTTTTTTATGAAACAACTTTGAATTTACTCCGTTACTCTGTGTATAAAGAAATGTTGAATTCAAAAGTTCAATTCAAAGTCAAATAAAACTTTGTTTCATAAATATCAAAAAAGTTTATGAAACAACTTTGAATTTACTACGTTACTCTATGTATAAAAAAATATCGGATTTAAAAGTTGAATTCAAGTCAAATCAAACTTTGTTTCATAAAAATCACAGTTTTTGTATGAAATAACTTTGAATTTACTCCCTTACTCCGTGTATAAAAAAAATGTTGAATTTACATTTTTAATCAACAAAAATATAACTGAAATAAGGAGGAAAAAACTGAGCTTCTACAATCTGCAGCACTTTGATCGAGCGATATTTTTTTCACGGTTTATCACTCGATTAACATGTTTCCAGGAAAACTCGAGTCGTCATCCAGGGTCAACGCGAGATTTACGCTTCCTCGCTCCGGTGCAAAAACCTTTGATCTCCGCGAAATGCGGATCAGTAAATACCACGTCCGCTATATCATAGAATTTCCCGGTTACGGCGAAGCGAATGAAAAAAAAAACAATCCTACAACGAGATTGCGGCCTGTTTGTGACCTTCGACGCTCGGGTCTCGCAGCTCTCAATCATACGATAATTCTCGCATCGCGCGAACCTTCGAAGTATTATAACGATCAAAACACGATTTCACATTACAAATATTTGACTACCGACGAGTTTTGCAAACATCTCCAAAAAATCACTGGAAGAATTCGAATATTCTCGCATTATTACAGATACCAAAAATATGACTAACTATAATGATGTCAATAATAAATATTTAAATAACGCGTATTACACGTTATTTTAATAATATTATTGAATATTATTATTGAATAATACATATATTATTCAATATATTAAATAAAAAGAAATATATTATTCAATATATTAAATAATATATTGAATATAAAAAACACCCGTAAAATCACTCAGCAAATATCGATCTTTCAATTGAAACACAATCTTCTCAACTAACGTGGATCGATCTGTTTACTCACATTGCGGCTGTCGAGTTTCGCGTGTCCGCTTCTTCTGTCTTCGAACTTTTAACTGTGACATCAGCACCAGCCGCGAATGATTATATATACGGGTTTCCCCCACTCGGCCGTCAATTATGGTCCACACACTCGCGCACTGTTGAAGCGCCTCGTAACGAGAGACGCAGCACCGACTTCTTCAGGCCTGGCCCGAGAAAATCTCGCACCCGCAATGCTGTCGTTTTTTTTCGCGACATTGAAGATTTCTTTCTCCTTCTTATCCGCAGAACGTTGCCGATCCGATAGCCGAACTGTTACGCTCCTGGTGATTTATAGCGAGGCAAACGCTCTCGGATCGTCTGGTCGCGCGGTGCGCGGGGTTTGGAGCCCGAGGAGACTCGCGGCTGAGCCGCCGACGATGACGCATCGCGTCACTCGGAGCACGCTTGGAAATTCTCGGAAACCTAGATTCTCCTGTAAGTTTCGACATCCGCAGTCGGCGAAGACGTAAAAGGGTTGAATTAGCGGAAATTGGATTCGACTTTCGCGAATCGCCGATTCGCAAAGCTGTTTAGCGTGAACTCTTCGCTCGCGCGCGGCTGACTCGCGTCAGGCGAATTTTCGGGTGAAGAAAAGTAGCCTCCGCCCCTCGGTTTTTCGATTAAGGTAGTCCATTCGTGGTACAGTAGAGACCAGCGTGAAATTCAGTCAACATTTTGAGTATCTTGGTGGAAGAAAAATTTGAAAAAAATCGAGTATATAAAAGGCGCTTCAAAGATTAATTCTGCATATTAAAAATGACAAAATGTTATTAACAAATTAATGAAAAATATATTGTTCAACAAATTACCCGGTAAGGTAACTTTTTATCTTCGTGAAAATAATGTATTTATTTTTCTGAATACTGATGATTTTTTTCAGATTTTTATGTAAATTTACAAAATTGAATTTCTTAAATTTTTTTACTTTGAAAAATGTGTTAAGATTCAAGAATTTTGGATATGTGTTTGGTATGAAACCATCCATTATACTCAAGAAGCTTCCGGACGATTGATCGAGTAAATTCGCAAATACAGCTTAAACATTTTGAATAAGCTTAATTTTGTTTAAATTACATAAAATCTCGAAAAAATCCATACGGATTTTGAAAAATCAATAAACTGTTTTAATGAAGAAAAAAGTTACGTTACCGGGTAATTTGTTGAACAATATATTTTTTCATTAATTTGTTTATAATATTTTGTAATTATTAGTATGCAGGATTAATCTTTGAAGCGCTTTTTATATACTTGACCTTTTCAGATTTTTCTTTCATCAAGATACTCAACATTTTTACTGAAGTTCAAACAGGTTTCCACTGTACGACGAAAGGACTACCTTAATTCATTTATTATTTTTCACGAATCGCCGATTGCAAAGCTCTTTGCCGCAAACTCTCGTTGCCGCTCGGCCCACTAGCGTCCGGCGAATTTTCGGGTGAAGAAAAATAGCCTCCACGGCTCGGTTTTTCGATTAAATCAGTTTTTATCCTTCGCGAATCGCCGATTGCGAAGCTTTTTACCACGAATTCTCGTTGCCGTTCGGCCATCTCACATCCGGCGAATTTTCGGGTGAAGAAAAATAGCTTTCACCGTTCGGTTTTTCGATTAATTCATTTATCATCTTTCGCGGATCGCCGATCGCAAAGCTCTTTACCACGAACTCTCCTCGCCGTTTGGCCGACTCGCATTCGGCGAATTTTCGGGTGAAGAAAAATAGCCTCCGTCTTTCGGTTTTTCGATTAATTCATTTATTATATAATTATCATTAACAGGGAGATCCCCAACTTGAACACTCGAATAAAATAGCCGTCGCGCAAGCGTCAACGCGCGACGCGCTATTTGTGCGTGATGAGAGAAGAAAAGAAAAACTAGACCGAGAGAGAGAAGGTTCTCCGCGCGTGGAAATTCGCGGTGCGATAGTACGAAAAAAATAGCCCAACGGAAATTCGTCGCGGGTGAAAGAGATGGGAAAAAATTGTTTGCGAGATACGGAAGAAATTCCGCGGCGCGAAATATGTGCATATTTTTTCGATACGCCTGTGTGAAATACTCGACGCGTGTCTCGCGATCGAAGAAATCTTCGGTATCTCGCGTCCACCTTTTTCCGCATGTTTCACCCGTAAAAATGTCCTCAAGGATAATTGACACGTGACACCGCGAATCGTGAGATTCCCTTTTGTTTAATACTATTTACAACTGTACGCAGCGTCGGTCGTGATTCGCGTCGCTCCGTCATAAAAAAATACAATTTTTCCGTTCTCGACATTATTGAGTTGGTTTCTTCATCTCGTGAAATTTCCGGGCGTCGCAGCGCCGCGTGTACGATTTTTTTTTCTTCCCCACCAGAATCTCGGGGTTGAATTGCGCCGATTGAATCGCGCGTTTGGACACGAAAGAACCGATTTTTTTCTTTGTCTTATCTAACGATCGTGTGATTTCGAAATTTGCCTGCGAAAACGTCTGATATAAAAAAGAGAGAGAGAGAGAAAGAAAGAGAGAGAAATAAACGAAAAGAAAACAAGGAACACGGATTACGCGACGAGTTAAAATTATTAGTTAAATAAGGAGAATGTATAAATATGTAAAAAGACGTGTGTGACGATGTGATTAAAATTCTCGAGTTACGCTCGGCGGGAATAACGGGAAAACAGTGCAGAAACTATCGTCCTCGCGTGCTCCGCGTGTTTCTCCGACGAATCCTCGACTCGGCTGAGCCTCCGTGGAGACGATAATAATAATTAAAAACGAAAGAACCTGCGAGTGATATGTACGTAAAAGTGTGGAAAGTTTGGCGACTTGTGGATCGAATCGATCACGTTGGCGGCAGCTTCTTCGTGTCGAAATCGTCGAAGTACTTGTGGTTCAGGGCGGCGCGAGCCGATATTCGGTTCTCCGGATTGTACACCAGCATCGCCTGCAGGAGATCGAGGCCGTCTTTGTCCATGACCTTCACTTGGCTCGCCAAATTGTTGCTCGTCCAGTTGGGAAACGTCGCTTTGTAGTCCGAGAGCTGAGTGACTCCCGGCCAGATCTCGTCGGTCGGTGTTCTTAAAACGCTGAAAAAAAGAATCGATTTTTGTTTTCGGTGACTTTTTGTCGTTCTGTCTTCAACCGGCTAAAAAATTGTTGTTTCTCGATAAGTCAAACACGATAGTCGAATTCTCACAGAAAGACAATCGATTTTTGTTTCCGATGATTTTTTCGTTATATCTTCAACCGGCAACGATAAATTATATAAAAAATTTGCATTGGCTAAGAAAATCATT
Source organism: Pimpla rufipes (assembly GCA_963932165.1). NCBI lineage: Eukaryota > Metazoa > Arthropoda > Insecta > Hymenoptera > Ichneumonidae > Pimpla > Pimpla rufipes. The sequence goes on from OZ010637.1 coordinate 17,363,445, forward strand.
GTTACTCGAAAAGTCAATCACAAATGTCGAATTCTCACAGTAGAAAGATAATCGATTTTCCGTTTTGGTGACTATTTTTCGTTATATCTTCAACTGGCTACGATAAATTGTATAAAAAATTCGCATTGGCTAAAAAGATGGTTGTTACTCGAAAAGTCAATCACGAATGTCGAACTCGCACAATAGAAAGGCGATCAATTTTCGTCTTCGATGATTTTTTCGTTATATCTTTAGTCGGCAACGATAAATTATGTACAAAATTCGCATTAGCTATAAAAATGTTTGTTACTCGAAAAGTCAATCACGAATGTCGAATTATCACAATAGAAAGACATTAAATTTTCGTTTTAGGTGACGTTTTTTCGTCATATCTTTACCCGGCAACGACAAATTATATAAAAAATGCACATTGTCTAAAAAAATGATTACTACTCCAAAAGTCAATCAGGAATGTCAAATTCTTACAATAGAAAAACGATCAATTTTCGTTTTCGGTGTTATTGTTTCATTATATCTTCAACCGGCAACGATAAATTATATTTAAAAAATCGCATTGGCTAAAAATGGTTATTACTCGAAAAATGAATCACGAATGTCGAATTCTCACCGGAATATTCTAAAGAGCTGATCGATCTCGCTGTCTCCCTGAAAGAGGGGCTTCTTCGTCGCCATTTCCGCGAATATACAGCCAATGCTCCAGACATCGATGGCGCATGAATATCTGTTCGAGCCGAGAAGAATCTCCGGCGCTCTGTACCACAGCGTCACGACCTCGTGAGTGTAGACTCGCACCGGTATTCCGAAGGCTCTGCCCAGTCCAAAATCGGCGACTTTAATGCAGCCTCGCTTGTCAATCAGCAAATTTTGCGGCTTCAAGTCTCGATGCAAAACCCTTCGCATGTGACAGAACAAAACGGCTCGTGTGATCTGTAAAAAAAAAAGATTTTAATTTCAATAACTTGAGACAAAAGAATTGCTTTGTGCAAATTATTTGTAAAATTGTCTTCTCTTTACCTGATAAAGATAGGACTTGACCGTTTCAGGATCCATGAGTTTTCCGCTTCCCAGACTGTCCATGTACTTTTTTAGATCCATTGTCAGATACTCGAAAATTAGGTAGAGTCTGGATTCCTCCATCAGAACGTCCGACAGGCAAACTATGTTTGGATGCTTCAGTTCCTTTAGCAAAGATATCTCTCTGATAGCTGTGGAGGGTATCCCCTCGTCGTCACTCTCCAGGCGAATCTTCTTCATGGCTACTATCTCCCCGGTTTTCTTGTGCTTTCCCTTGTACACGACTCCATAAGTTCCTGCAAGAATGAAAAATCATTGGTACAAATTCGAAAGCTAATAATAAGCACAATTAGTAGTAGTAATTGTGATTTATTGATAATATAATTAAACATAACACATTTTTTTTGTATCCCATAAATTATAATTTTTACTTGCGTATACAAGTAAAAATTATAATTGAATGCCAATAGGACATTGAATATGGTCCTTCAGGCTAAACACAATTATTATAAAAGAACATGAAATAAAATAGTCAAAAGTTGCTCAATGACCACGAAGGATCTTTGCCATTAATGTGGGTGCAACAAAGCAACAAATGGAATGCAGCCTGAATATAAGGAATAAAATAAAATAAATAAAATGAATGCAGGTGTTTTTATATGACAAAAATCACCATAAATTCATGAAATTCATTTAAAAAATTCAGTATCAACAACAGCAAGAGTCACCGAAACCAAATACGAAAGTTTTTTAAATTGCATAATACTGAAATTTAAGTTGCATTTAAATTGATTTAAATTTCATTTTATTAATTGCATTTTAATTTTGAAATTTAAGTTTAACTTGCTTTGCTACTGAATAATATAATGAAGCTAACAAACTGCTCAGCAACACATAAAATTGTTTCCACGATTCTTTTATACCACCTTCTAGAATAACAATGGAAGCTTTCTCTTCGCAAACAATCCCACAAAAACAAACAAGTTTCTGAAAACCCTTGCAGCCCAAAATTAAAAAAAGGTGACTAAAATCTTTAAACACGTGTTCAAACCAATCATCAACAAACATTATCATTGCTTCGCACGATTATCACCCAATGACTGTTGAAACAGGTGCTTAAAGTGGTTTCGACACACCCAACATCACAAACAGCAATTAACAGTATGAATGGATTTAAAAAATGCTCAAACATGTGACAAAGAAAATCATCAATCCACGATGACAAATCGGTAAACACAAAGAGCCAAATTTCCCGGTGGGCAAAACCCGTCGAATTTCCTCAATATCGCGAAAAAATTCGCGACTCGAGGAAAAGATCGGAACGCGAGCGTGAGAACCAGGTGCGCGTGAATATAGGTTGTGTGCGATCGGTGTGCGAAAAATCGGCGAATCGATGACTTGAAAATCCTGGACGAGATCATCGCGTCGCCCATCGAGCGTGACACTCGAAAGCCGAATCGGCGGAAGCCGCGTTCGTCAATCGCGAGTGGGAAAAAAAAGTCAGCGAGGCAAAAACACAGACACGACGCACGACGTGAAAAAAACTTACCCTCGCCGATTTTCTCGATCTTCACGAAATTCTCCATCCTGGCTGTCGGTGAATCGTTCACGGCACTCGTGGATCGTCACGAACGCGAAAAATGCGCGGTTTACGGGGGGGCGACGCTGGGTTTACCAACGGGGGACGATGAACCGAACGCGAGATACTCGGGGCGCCCGAACGTTAGTTAGTTGCCGCACGTAACGCTCAAATTCAAACGTTCGTACGCCATATTGGTAAACACGTTTGAATAGCTGAGCCTCGGGTGTACTCGGGACTCGTCGGGCGGACTCGGGACGCGCCACACGTGGGATATATAAACGCGGGCGAACGCTCGACCGTAGGTCAAGACGAAATTGCCTGTGGCTAGGTCAGGGATGATAAATTGTCGATTTGAAAGCAAACGTCTAATTGTATTTTAATTATTCGATTTGTTTGTTTGAGGGGAAATTGATTCGATTTGCGAGAATAGTTTGTTCAATATCAGATTTTTATTTTCGATACCGAAAAAAAATAAATCGAAATTATTTTTGAACCGGTTGTGTTGGAAAAAATTAATGGGAAGAAATTATTTTATTAATTATAAGCGAGAATATTGGTACTTGGGCATTCTAATTGCTTTGCTGTTATTGAATGATCATTTTTGTTGACATTGAATAATCGATGCTGAATTGTCGAATTGAAAGCAAATGTCTAATTACATTTTAGTTACTCAATTTGTTTGAAGGGAAATTGATTCGATTTGCGAGCATTGTTTGTTCAATATCAGATTTTTATTTTCGATACGCTTGAACCGGTTGTTGGTAAAAATGATTGGGCAGAAATCATTTCGTTAATTATAAGTGAGAATATTGATACTTGAGCATTCTAATTGCTTTGCTGTTATTGAATGATCATTTTTGTTGACATTGAATAATCGATGCTGAATTGACGAAATGAAAGCAAAGGTCTAATTATATTTTAGTTATTCGATTAATTTGTTTTGGCGGCAATTGATTCGATTTGCGAGAATAGTTTGTTCAATATCAGATTTTTATTTTTGATACGCTTGAGAGTTGTTGGTAAAAATGATTAGGGAGAAATCATTTTGTTAATTATAGGCGTGAATATTGATACTTGAGCATTCTAATTGCTGTACCGTGAACGAATGATAATTCTGGTTGACATTGAATAATCGATAGATTTCGATTTAGATTTCGCTTGAACCGGTTGTGTTGGTAAAAATGATTGGGGAGAAATCATTTTGTTAATTATAAGCGAGAATATTGGTACTGGAGTATTTTAATTACTTTGCTGTTGTTGAATGATAATTTTGGTTGACTTTGAATGATTGATGTAAAATTGTCGAATTGAAAACAAAGTCCAATTATATTTTAATTACTCGATTTGTTTAAGAGGAGATTGATTCGATTTGCGGGAATAGCTGGTTCAATATCAGATTTCGATTTGAATTACGCTTGAACCGGGTGTGTTGGTAAAAATGATTAAGAAATCGTTTTGTTAATTACAGGCGAGAATATTGCTACTGTAACACTCTAATTGCTTTGCTGTTATTGAGTGATACTTTTGTTTGACTTTGAATGATTAACGCGAAATTGTCGAATTGAAAGTAAATGACTAATTACGTTTTAATTATTTGATTAATTTGTTTGAGGAGAAAATTGATTCGGTTCGCGGGAATAGCTTGTGCAATATCGGATTTCGATTTGGATTAAAGTTGAACTGGTTGTCTTGATAAAAATGATCGGGAAGAAATAATTTTATTAATTAAACGAGAATATTGTTACTTAAGCATTGTAATTACTGTGGCGTAATTAAATAATAATTTTGGTTCACAATGAATGACTTCAACCAAAACTGAGTGAAATGTAGAATTATTACTTAATCGTTTTACGCAGTACATAAAACGTAATATTGTAACTTATATAATGAATGATAGTAACGATAGTAACTAGTCCACAGAAATTTGTATCTAAAAAACAACAGTAATGGGCTGAGGTATGCAGAAGAATTTCAGTAATTTCTTTCACAATTACAGAATAAAATACGACGCATCGTTGATTTATTGGAAAACTCTTTATTCTCGAGGATTCTTCTCATTATAATACAAGATCTAAGTTGAAATATCGTTAAATCCCGATATCATTTACACTCCCCGTGTCTCTCGGCGGGCGCGTCGCCCGATCAATATTCGAGCTAGTAGCGCGCGCGATCATCGCGCCTCAAAGTAACATAAAGCTTCATCAAACACGTCGATAAACGTCGATGCAACTGCATCTTCGGCCGCGAAACAGAGCGCGGAGAAAAAGGAAAAGAACAACGTGACAAACCAGTGAGAGAAAATGAAACGTTCGTTGCGCGTTGCGAGAAGTGGGCGAAAATTTAACTGCGTTAACTAATATTATTATTATCTTCTTTCTTTTTTCTTCGCCAAAACGCGGTACTCGTCGGCACAACGCGAAAGCCATTCGCGCGTTCGCTTTTACTCGCGAAAAATCTTGCGAAACATCATTTGCTTTATCTATACATATATTTGTTTGTATATATATATTTCTCTTTCGTCTCTGGGGTGAGAGAGAAGATTGAGAAATTCTATCGAGGAAATTGATATCCTCCGGAAGCGTAACCGAGGCCGACGCCGCGCTGCGTGTGCGTCGTCGCCCGGGCGACCTCGTACTGCTGCTCCATGTTGTTAAACATCTCCTCCTGCTTCTTCAGGATGTCCGGCTTGTGGCCCGGCTGTGGGGTGGCCGGCAGATCGCCCTTTATACCCATTAAACGCTTGAATTTCGCCGTCACCTTGCCGTCCTGATCGTGCGTGAAGGTCGTGCCCATCCAAGTGTTCGCCGTCGACGCGGCCGACACCGCGGCCTTACCTTCATCCTGCTTCGACTGAGGCGGGAGAAACATTCACAATGAAACAGGCAAACAACGAAAAAGAAACAGCGATGTCTATCAGGATGAAACCTACAATGGAACCCTGGGTTCTGCGTGTCTTGTCTCATCTCTTTTTGGCTTTCGGGAATGTTTTACACTAAAGATATGAAATTTGCAGAAACTTGAGATCTAAAAAATAATTTTTATAGTGTAAAAATTATAAAAATAATGTTTATACAGTGTAAAAATTATAAAAATCATTTTTATGCGGTGTAAAAATGATAAAAATCATTTTTATAGATTACAAGAATAATTTGTATACATTATAAAAATGTTTTTATGCAGTGTAAACATTATAAAAATGATTTCCATACTTTATAAAAATTATTTTTATGCAGTGTAAACATGATCAAAATTATTTTTATACATTACAAAAATTATTTTTATGTAGTGTAAACATTATGAAAATATTTTTTATACAGTGTAAACATTACCAAAATAATTTGCATACATTGTAAACATTATAAAAATGTTTATAGTGTAAAAAATCCAGGGAGAAATTATCGTTCACCCATTCTTAAAAAAATCTCGTGATCAGCTGAACAAATTCCTATCAATATAGCAATGAAAACTTGATTCATTTTCCTGAATTCCCAGCAACCAGTATTAACATCCCATTTCGTTTCTTTCTCGCTTTAAACACAGAGAACAAATACTCAGACACCACAAACGCAGCGTTCCATTCACGCCCCAAACTCCCCAATCTTCCCCTCCCAAAATCCATCATCCCGTGTTTTCCCCCTCACCTTATTCGCCCAGAGAAGTTTCCTCTTCTGTATCTGCTCGGCGTATTTTCCCTGCGTCGCAGTCGCGAGAGGATTGTAGTAATTCGGCTCGCCGGGAACCAACGGGACGACGGGATCGCCGCCCGGCGCCTTCAGCTCGATTCCGAGCTTCTCCAGCTGCGCCAGTTTGTTCCTACCCTTTTCCTCGCGGTAGCTCATCGTTCGGAAAGGCTGCGGAGGCGCGCGTTCCTTCGATCTCGAGCGCGATCGCGTCCGCGCCTTCGTTTCTTTGCGCTCCCGCGACGAGCGTTCCTCGCGATGACGATCCTTGGTTCTGTCGTCCCTGGAATGACGCCTGTCGCGATCCCTCCGGTGATCCCTGTCCGATCTGTCTCTGTCTCTGTCGCGTCTGTCGTCGCGGTGATGATGATCCTTGTCGCTCTTGTCGCGATCGTCGCCCCGATCGTCTCTGCACGAGCTCGACGAGGTTCTGTCCTTTCGTCGGTCATCGTCGCGCGACGATTTTCTGTCGTCGTCGCGCGACTTCTTCGACTCACGGGAATCCCGGCTGTGATCGGTGTCGCGATGTCGTCTCTCGTCGTGCGACGAGCGACGCGACTTGCTGCTCTCGCGCGAGCGCCGACTGCGCTCGCTGCGCTCGGCGCGCTTGTGATCATCACGGGAGTTGGACGAGTGACTGTCGTGGTCCGAACGCCTGTAAAACGATTACGTTCTGCAGGGGTATACCACACAGATTTGTATTATTATTCGGCTCACACGAGAAAGCTACATTCTAATGCGCGCGAAGCCGCGCGCGACGATCACGCCTTCGACGATTTTAATGAATCGAAGAAACGACGAGGGGTTTTCCGTTTGGAATGGTTCTCGCGTGGGGATCGTGAGAATAACAAATAAAAGCAAACTGTTAAGGTAGTTATGTCGCTTCCCGCTCATTTCGCATAAATTCGAGAAAAATAACAGAGAACTGCAAACACTACTCGGTGGTACAAAAATCTGGAAAAATTCATGCACATTAAAGGTATTTACTGAAAAGATTAATTTTGCACAATGTTAATTCTAAAGTAATATTAACAAATTGATGAAAAAAAAAAATTGCTTAACAAATCTCCCGGTGATCCAAATTTTTTGTTTAATGAAAATGATTCGTTCACTTTTCTCAATACGTATGAATTTCTTCAGATTTTTAAGTTGACTTTGAATTTTGTGTTTTTTATGTGGAAAATGTGTGCAAAAACACAAATTTCAAAGTCAATTTAAAAACCGGAAAAAAATTCATACGTATTCAGAAGAACGAACGAAGAATTTTCATTTTAAAAAAAAATTGGGTCACCGGGAGGTTTTTTAAACCATTTTTTTCATCAGTTTGTTAATAACATTTTAGAGTTATTCTTATGCAGAATTAATCTTTTCAGTACCTTTAATGTACGTGAATTTTGTCCGATTTTTATACCATCGAGAAGTGTTTGTAATTCTCTCTCACTTTTCTTGAATTTATGCGAAATGCGCTATAAGCGATATAACTACCTTAAACGTCCAATTTCCCTGGGAATGCGAGGTGCAATAAATGGAGCACACGCGATTAATGCTCCGAAATGAAAATTGGTCTATTACAAAGGATCCCGATCTTCTGGGCGCGAATGAAATGCGGGAATACAAAATATTGGATTTACTCGTGAAATACAAAACGTTTCGTAAGTCGTCGTTTCGTCCCGCGGATATTCGTGATCTCGCGTGAGTTTTGGATTTTCGTGAGTTCGTTTCGACGTTTCGAATCCGACTCGCTTTTTGTGGTCCCGAATTTCTTGGACCACGACGATGGGGAACGGCTAAATCGATTCAGCGTGATTTTCCGCGGACGTCGATTTAAGGACTCTGACAAAACTTTAAGCAGGCGCGAGAAAAATGTTGGGACGAATAAAAGAAAATGAGGAATTTCTTTGATTCAACGTTAAGGGCATGTGAAATACCGACTGCGGTAAAAAAACTGTAATGAACATTTTTTACGCATATTTGCAATTACAGCTAAAAGAAGAAATTCATTCACTGCGCTGGTGAAATCCGCAGGGAACGAATTTCTTCTTTTGGTTGTAAGCGCAAATATCCGTCAAAACCGTTCATTACAGTTTTTGATACCGACTGGGCTCGACGTGGATGTTTCACATCGCCTTAATGTCTAATTCCCGTGCGAAGCACAGAGGCTCAGCGAATTTTCCACGTTCGAACGACGAGAAAATTCAAACCAGCCTACCTCTGGTCCGTAGGAGGCGATCGGTGACGCGAGGAATCCGATCTTGAGTCCGTTCTCGTGGTGGTCGGTTGCCGCTCCGTCGGTGGACTCGAGGCCCTCTCGCTCCCGGAGTCCCCGGACGAGTTGTTGTTGTTGCTCTCCTAGAGATAGAAAAATAACGCGGCTCTTGAACGATTCTCGCTTCGACGCTCTCGCGCGTGCTGGATATGCTTAGAGAATACGATAAATGAAAAAAAGAAAAATAACAATGAGAGTACAACGCCCAAAACCAAGACGACGACGCGGCGCTACGGTTGAGCAGTGCTGTAACGATTCCAATACTTTCGAACGCACATCTGTTGTTTATCCGTTTCATAAATGATTGGATTACTTTATTCTTTCGAAATTCACTATCATACGGATAGAAAATGTATAAACAATTTGTTAAAAAAACAAAAAGTTTTTCCACAGAAATTGATTGAAAAATGTTCAGACAATGAAAGTAATGAATAATTACAATTTATGACGTTGAAGTTTGCATCGTTGTCATGCAATAAAATTAAAAACAAAATATTATAAATTATAATTCACCCCCCTTAAGGATGTGAAATAATTTTCGTTTGTCATACTCTTAATCGTTATAATAATTTAGTCATTATAGTAATTTTTTATAGGTGGTATAAACATTTGGGTTCATTAATATTTTATTGCTTTCAATTTCATTGCATTGCAACGATGCAAACTTCAACGCCATTACATTTTTCCATTATTCATTACTTTTTTCACAACCTTTTTGAAGCCACACTGTGAAAAATGTTGTTGCTTTTGTCAAATTGATTATCCATTTTTTTTATCAACGTATAATAGAAAATTCGGAAAAGAATAGTTGATATCAAATCATTTATGCGATAAATAAACACGGTGAGTTGGAAATTAATGGAACGGTCGCAACACTGCATTAAAGTGTTGGTTGCATTCTACGGGGATATAGAGATAGAGATGCGCTCGTTCATATACGTATGTTAGTCGGGTTTTCCAATTCAAATTTTATATATCGTATTTTATTTGTGCGGCCTCTCAGCCGGCTGAGAGGCGAGTTTGTTGTCGTTTTCGTGTCGCCCAGCGGAGAATCGCGTCACGGAAATTCTGACGGAAGCTCCGAGGTCTCTGTTAGTGAACAAAAATTGATAACTGTCCTAGCTATCTGCCGCGATTGTCGCGATTAACTTTTCGTTCGAGTCTGTGTTGTCTAAGTTTTACATTTTTTTTTTGTTTGTTTTGTTCTGTTTTGTTTTCACGTTCTGTTAGAGAGTGTTACCTTCTTTCAGCTTCCTCTACTCACCTATTTCTTCGGTATAGGACTGGGGGGTAGACTTGCAAGACCCTCGCACAGCATTGACCTTGCCGAGGTGCGTAGATATTGTATCATGTATTACCAACAGAGCTACGTGTTAATATTCTCTCACGAAATGGCACCATACCCATTTACTTATCAATTAAGCTTTCTGAATCTTTCTCTTTTACTCTTTTCGTCTTTTTTTTTCTCTTTCTTTTTCTCACACTCTCTTTCTCTCTTTCTCTCTCTTTCTTCCCTTCTTTTGACTCTAGAGATCAGTACTGCAGCCAATCGATAAATCAAGTGCAAAAGAAGTGATCTTGCGAAAGGACTTTAGTCGAGAGAAAGAAACACAAGGAAATTGGAAAGCGCGACCTCGCATTCTTTACCAAATTATGACCGATCTATCGACGACCTGACTTACGCGTTAAGACGCGTTATATACCAAGTTACTCATCGCTTGCAATCGTTTTGTACCTCACTCATGTCCATCTGCACTGGATCGTAGTTGGCGTCGCTTGCTCTTCTCTCCACTATTTCTGCGCCGGTTGAACAAGGCATCTGTAAACAAAATATATTCACCGTTAACCAGATATTTTAGTGTCGCTGGGTGATGACCAGAGATTAATTTCTTTTCTTTGAAACACCAAATGCTTTTTCAATGTGACTCATTGGTTTTCTTTAATTTATTGGTGTGATTTATGGCAAAAAAAATTCACGTTGATGGGCTAATATAGTAGAGTTAAATTATAGAATAAATGAACAAAAAATTCATTTTTTAAAGATATTAAAGAAACTCATCTGTAGATCAAAAAAGTATTTTTCTGAGACTCAACTATACCTATTTATAGACATTGAAAGCTGCATTCATAAATGCTTCAATAGAGACATAGTAAGCTTTATTCATCTGCATATCTGCCAATAACTTTGCGTGTTCGCTTAACTGGGTCATGTCATGTAAATGTTATAAGTAAACACAGCTTTTGACTTTTTTCTGAATGCAAAATGTAAACTCTATTTGTAAAAATGCACACGGCAAGAAAAATGTGCACTTTTGACAATACATAGTTTATATACAACTACCAAATAAATCTGCAGAAAAGTAAAATAAAAGTAAACATATATAGTAAAATGGCAAATGACTGAAGACAGATAAAAAATAAATAAATACTGTTTGAGAGTTTCACAAATTCTTTCATCGCTTCAGTTCAACACATATTTTTCACTAACAAACAACTTTTTGTGAGTAAAAAAAAAAGTCATGAAAATCCAATTTTCCAAACTTATCTTCCAAATAACGCAGTTCAAAAGCCGCAGAACGTGTTCGTATTTACGGCTCGTTAATGTCGTACCGATATTTTTAGAATACCATAAATACCATAGACAAATCTCGGTCTCTATGAGTCGGCCACGCAGATGCCCGGAAACTGGGGCAGCAAATCAATGTTCGAATTCCGAGCGTCCGCCGCTTTGATACTTTTTATTCCGCGCGTAGATCGCGTCAGAGCGACGCAACGCAAGGAGATTAGAAGTCGCGAGATTAGCTCGGAAACTGCAGGGAAGAGCGCGATAAAAGGTGCGTTTCAGCGGGGACTCTGACGTTTCGCGTGAAAACCTCGGCAACGTCGGGACAGCCGAAAAACGGAAACCATACGTGCGGAACTCACCTTCACGTCGTCCGAATTGTTGCTGTTGTCACCGTCGCTCCCGTAATTCGCCAGCGAGTCCATAATGGCGTGAAAACCGCTCGTGGACGCGGCAGAGGTACGAACGAGAGAATTCGTGCCTCTGCGTTGTTGCTGTGCAAGCAGCGTAGTCGTCCCGTCGTCAGTCGACCATCGATTGTCTTTCACCGAGGCAGTAGTGGTAACCTAGGCGCGCTAACGTCCCCTACGCGTTCGGCCACCAATGGGAAACGAAAGATACTGGACGCGAGCAACGCGACGGCTTTCGCAGCTCGGGTTGCCTTTTCGCAGGCGTTTCTAAGGTAGTATGAGCGTACAGATGAACGTCGCGTAAATTCGAGGGAGTTTGAGAGAGAATTACGAAGAGTTCTCGATCAGATAAAAATCTGAAAAAAATCAAGCATATGAAAGGCGGTAAAGAGATTATTTTAGACAATAATAATTTAAAACATGTTATTAACAAATTACTTAAATAAATAATTGTTCAACTAAATATCCGGCAACCTAACTTTTTTTTTGTTATTAAAGTAATCTTCTTATTTTTCTACATACGTATGAATTTTTTCAGAATTTTCTCTGATTTTTAATTTTAACATAATAAAAAAAACGTAATTTTCAAACGTCACACAAAATTCGGAAAAAATTCATACGTGTGTAGAAAAATAAGAAGATCACTTTAATAACAAAAAAGAGTTAGGTTGCCGGATATTTAGTTGAACAATTATTTATTTAAGTAATTTGTTAATAACATTTTTTAAATTATTATTGTCTAAATTAATCTCTTTACCGCCTTTCATATGCTTGATTTTTTTCAGATTTTTATCTCATCGAGAACTCTTCGTAATTCTCTCTCAAACTCCCTCGAATTTACGCGACGTTCATCTGTATGCTCATACTACCTTAAGATAGTCCTTGCGACCAATATTCATTTCTCATAAATTCGAGGAATATGAGAGAGAATTGCAAACGCTTGCCGGTGGTATAAAAATCCGAAAAAATTCATGCACATTAAAGGTACTGAAGAGATTAATTTTGCATAATAATAATTCGAAAATGTTATTAACAAATTGATTTTAAAAAAAATGGTTTAAGAAATATTTCGATGACCCAAGTTTTTTTTTCATGAAAATTATTCCTTCGTTTTTTCGAATACGTATGAATTTTTTCAGATTTTAGAATTCACTTTGAATTTTGTGTGTTTTTATGAGGAAAATATGTGAAAATTCAAAGTGAACTCTAAAATCTGAAAAAATGCATACGCATTTGGAAAAACGAAGGAATAATTTTCATGATAAAAAAAACTATTATTATGCAAAATTAATCTTTTCAGTACCTTTAATGTGCATGCATTTTTTTAGATTGTTTTACCATCGACAATTGTTTGCAATTCTCTCTCCTATTCCTCGAATTTATGCGAAATGAATATTGGTCGCAAGGACTGCCTTAAGGCGTTTTCGTGTTCCTTTATTCACCAGCTTCGGAAGAAATGAATTAATAAAGTATGCAGGAAAAATGCTTCGCATTTTTTTGCTATGCGCCTAACGTCGCCTGTAGGTATGTCGAACCACCAATGGGAAACGAAAGATACTGGACGCGAACGCGACGGCTTCTGTGGCTCGGGTTGCCTTTTCGCAATTCGCAGGCGATTTCTCGCCTCGAGAAAACAAGAAAACAATTCTTGATGCTTTTTCCTATGCGCCTAACGTCGCCTGTATATTCAGACACAATAATGGCCAATAGGAAATGAACAATACTGGACGCGAACGGCAGCTTCTGTGGCTCGGGTTGCCTTTTCGCAGGCGTTTTCGCGTTCCTTTATTCACCAGCTTCGGAAGAAATTAATTAATAAAGTATGCAGAAAAAAAAATGCTTGACGTTTTTTGCTATACGCTTAACGTCGTCTATATATTTATAACTAGCAATGGGAAACGAAAAATACGTACTGGGCGCAAGCGCGACGGCTTCTGTGGCTCGGGTTGCCTTTTCGCAGGCGTTTTCTCGCTCCTTCATCCACCAGCTTCGTAACATATGCGGGGAAAAATGTTCAACGCTTCACGATACGGAATCTTTTATTGGTGTTACAATTACGAAACCGCGATTTATGGCGGCGAGGAAATGTAGAATTACATAACTGTCTGGGCATTAAATCTCACGCAAGTGAAACCATTTTGCGATGATATATAATTGAAATGTTTTCACCGCAGACTCGTAAGCGTGTAACAAACGGAAAATTTCTCCCTACTGCCCGGTGTCTCCGTAGCAACGAGCTGAACCCTCCCTCTCTCCCCCCTCTCGCCGCCCGTGACTGTTGAGCTGCATTCGCTGCATTGTGTAAAGGGTTAATTGAATGCGATTGGGCCCAATTGAGGCATTGAAGCGGCGCACTAGGAATCCTAGAAATCACGGGGAGCTGACACTGTAAACGTGTATCGAGATTTAATGCAACAGCGAATGGACTGAGTTGACAATGTGGCCAGTGAATATTGTCGCTTTAAGGTGATACGAAACCTGTACGAGTGTGAGAGAGAGATACAAACGGCGAAGTGAAAGAGAAATATGAAGAAAAAAACTGGTTGACAACAAATTTATCAATAACTTTTTTGGCATTATTATCAGTTTTATTAAAAATCGATACTCTTAGTATCTGTGACAATGTTAGACTAAAAAAAAGTTCTAATGATTGAATCAAACCATTAATTGAGGGTCTGATACATCGATCTTTAAGGAGGCATCGTCGGTACAGTCACGTCAATTGCGCACTAAGATTTGAAACATTATTTAAATATACTTTCGGAAGGAAACAAGTGTCCAAAAAGGTGGATATGAATTAAAGAGATCCTGTTTAGTATAGAAAAAAATATATGCAATAAAAATTTACAGAAAAATAGCTCAGTTTATGCTAATAACCAATGGGATATATTATAAGCAGTTTTTTGGAAGTCAAATTGGTAATTTCAGGTCGATCTTGTCGGGCGACAGCTCGTTTTGTTCGTTGAAGAACGTTTTACGAATTCACCGAGTTATTTTCTTCAGTTTATTTGTCGATTAGGAATAAAATCAGATAAACTCGTCGTTTAATTTTCTTCTCTTATAAACAAATGGCTGTAATTTGTGACCTATGAATATAATCGCAAATGTTCAACGGTAAATTTGTGCATTGTCCGTCGATAAACAAAATGAACCGTCGCTCGACAAGATCGAACTAAAATTACGAATTTGTCTTCCAAAAAACTGCGTATAATATGTCCCATTAGTTATTAGCATAAACTGAGCTATTTTTCTGTGAATTTTTATTGCACATATTTTTTTCTACACTATACAGGATCTCTTTAATTCATATCCACCTTTTTGGACACTTGTTTCCTTTCGAAAGTATATTTAAATAATGTTTCAAATCTTGATGCGCAATTGACGGACTGTACCGACGATGCCTCCTTAAAATAAAATCTTTTTTGTAACTCCGTGCGTAAAACTCGACTTTTCGGCTCATACTATTTTTTTGTAACTGCGTGCGTAAAACTCGACTTTTCGAGGTGCTTTTGCGTGCGCAAAGTGCTCGTTTTCCGCACTAGTGCTCGTTTTTAGCACTAGTGCGTAAAGTGACCACCCGTGTGTAAAGTTCCACTTTACGCACTCTTGGTTACTTTATGCACGTGTGCCGGAAAACGAGCACTTTACGCACGCAAATCCGCCTCGAAAAGTCGAGTTTTACGCACGCAGTTACAAAAAATAGTATGTGTAACTCGTGCGGAAATGACCTACTTTACGCACTTGTTGCACAATATACTATTCTATGCGCGATATTCATGTGTTTATTGCAGTAAAATGCTATAGTTAATAAAATAACTATAATTAATACTATTACTAATAATAATAATAATAATAATAATAATAATAATAATAATAATAATACTAAAGTATTGATAACTATTATTAAAATACTATAATTGATACTATAGTTATATAACATAGATTACTAGTTCATAAAACCGCGATTTTATTCCAAAAAACATATTCACGATATCGAAAGTTTGTTTACAATATGCGAAAGCGTCAATTGGCTGGAACGTTTGGCCCGCATAGTCGGTGAAAAAATCGTCTCGGCTGGTTGCTCCAGGACAAAGGAACCGTTGCAAAATAAGAAGAGGGCCGAGCGTGAGTGCGGAAAGGGAAGAACATTAAGTACAAAAATTCTATAGCCAGCGCAAAGTTATGCATTTCGGTGCACCGCGAATGGATTCCTCGAGACGATAAAAGTTGTCTCGTTTGTCCGCATCCCCACTCCGTGTGCCCCGTTATCTAACTTACCCTCTCGTATCCCCGTCTGCGGCTGCTGGCGGCGACAAGTTTCGAGATTCCCCGAAACACTTGAGACGCCGCAGAATCCTCGCGTGTCTGCATCGGCTCGGGACAATCGATTATCGCGATAAAACGGGATAGAGAGAGAGAGAGAGAGAGCGCAAATGGCACAGCCGAACTGAGCCATTGTCTAGTGCAGACTCTCTGGGAGGAAATCGACGCTCCAATCTAGACCCATTACCAATATACAGAGCAAACGATCGCAATTATACTTTTCGTCTTTACACACTTTGCTCGAAACCCATACGGGTCGAAATTCACATCACACTTTTTCCGCCGCTGCTCGGCTACGGCGAACGTATCGATCGAGAGCAGGTGGCATTTTATTTCGCGGTAACAACTGCCACGCGCATTAAGGTAGTCCTTGCGACCAATATTCATTTCGCATAAATTCGAGAATATTGAGAGAGAATTGCAAACACTTCTCGATGGTATAAAAATCTGAAAAAATTCATGCACATTAAAGGTATAATATAAATAATAATTCGAAAATGTTATTAACAAATTAATGAAAAAAAATATATAGTTTGACAAATATTTCGATGGCCCAAGTTTTTTTCTTCATGGATCCCTTCGTTTTCCCGAATACGTATGAATTTTTTCAGATTTTAGAGTTCACTTTGAATTTTCACATATTTTCCCCATAAAAAACGCACAAAATTCAAAGTGAACTCTAAAGTCTGAAAAAATTCGTACGTATTCAGAAAAACGAAGGAATAATTTTCATGAATAAAAACTTGGGTCATCGAAATATTTGTTAAACCATTTTTTTCATGAATTTGTTAATAACATTTTCGAATTATTATTATGCAAAATTAATCTTTTCAGTACCTTTAATGTGCATGCATTTTTCAGATTTTTATACCATCGAGAAGTGTTTGCAATTCTCTCTCATATTCCTCGAATTTATGCGAAATGAATATTGGTCGCAAGGACTACCTTAAAGTGCCAGTTGTACATAATACTAACAAGACTTATGTAGCAGTTACCGACCGTGTAACGGTTACGTCGTACACTAAATGGAAATCAAACGACGCAGCGTCATTAAATCGATCTATATATTGTACAGGTTGATAAAGTGTGATATATTTGCTAAGTAAACGTCGTCGCTTTTATTTATTATTTATTTATTATTATTATTTATTTATTTATTTATTATTATTTATTTATTTATTTATTTATTTATTTATTTATTTATTTATTTATTTATTATTTATTTATTATTATTATTTATTCTTTATTATTTATTATTTCCCGCTTACAAAGCAGCAGCAGACCGACAAGACTAAACCGGCGCCGCTGCTCCAGTCAGCGACCAGCGCGACGAAGCCTCGCCATTGGCTGCTCGTGGAAAGGCGGGACGAGCCGCGTCACGCGATTGGCCGAGAGCACAAAGGTCGCAGATAGCTTCTCGGCGAGCGACGTGAAATCGTTTTCGCCCCGACGCTCGATTATTCGGGCGCACATGACGACGGTGGTCGTACATAAAGCCAGGTGCGCGGCGATTGCATTTATAATAATGCTAATCGGGCGAGCCAGAACGGACTGCGCGTCACGATTGTCTCTCGCGTCTCCCGCGCGTTCGTTCCGCTTTTTTCCGCTGCCCCCTTTTTTGTGTTTTCGAGGGCCTGGAAACTGCGCGATAACGGTGGACGACAGTGGGGTCAAAAAACCGTTGAATATCCAGCGTTTATTAGCCTCGCTTGCACGGCGAGCGAATCAATTTTCATCGACGTTCGTGACCGGTGATAGTTTTGTTCCCGCGTATACGTCGAGAGATTCATGAGGATTTATTCACGAGTACACGGGGGGAAAAATAGGATGTGGCTAGACGTCCGGATGTCGGACGAAAATGTGTACCTTATTCGTTCGGAAAGTGGCAAAATTATCGTCAATACGGGTTTTCATCAAGTTAAACTGCTGAAACCATTGCAAATGTATCTGAGTGAATAATATATGATTATTCATCCATAAAAACTTGAAAATTAATTGAAAAATAAATAAAAAATTACTGACTTAAACCCGTTTTTAAATTAATTTTTAAATTACCGAAGTAAAGAATTAATTTTGAAAATTAATTTCGAAAAATTTCCGCTTACTAAAGTGGAAATTTTCCGCTTTCAAACACTATATACAGTAGTAAAGCGGAAATTTGTTTACTTTAGTAAGGAATTTTAACGGATTTTCCATTTTTAAACACTATACGTATACATATAATACTAAAGCGGAAATTTTCAGCTTCTCCTTCACGAAACATACGAAGCGTTCAGTAGAGATCGCAACGTGAAGTTTTTCGACTCCCTGGACGAATAATATAACAAATTTCGTACCATATCCGGACGTCTAGACACTCCGAAAAAAATATCATTGATTCAATAAAACCGTGGATTGCGGGCTGCCAAAAACAATGTTTTAAAATTAACTACAGTTATCGTTGTCACAATCCGATTCAACATTGAAACAATAAAACATTCTTTTGCCTATTTTGAAGTTATCGTCTCAATATCATACAAAATTGTAGGAACTGGAAGTCACATTGATTCGACTACACTTGTTTTTGGCAGCCCGCAATCCACGGTTTTATTGAATCAATGATATTTTATGATGTTGAAGTTTGCATCATTAGAATGCAACGAAATTCAGAAAAAAAATAATTAATTCCAGTTAACCCAAATGATGAAATTACGCATAAAAAATCATCACAGGAACTAATTGATATGACTTTTTATACCTAATTTTATCATTTGGGTTAAATAGAATTAGTTTTTTTTCTGAATTTCGTTGCATTCCAACGATGCAAACTTCAACATCATGATATATATTTTTCCGTGTAATGATGTACGAAACGAGCGGGATTTTCACTCCTACGCTCGCGACACACGGGTGTTTGTCTGTGATGACGGGGCGGTGGAAGTTTCGATTTCTCGATCGGCGGTTACGATAGAGACGTAAAGACGTTGAGGCACGAGAGGCCGGCGTGTATGGCGCACTCGCGCACTACATGCAGGGCCGAAGGAAGAAGCGGCAGCGCGTATAGCGGGCAATGGCGCCGCGTATGTAGTCGTGTTTCCTGCCCAGCATCGATCCTAGATACGTCCCTTCCCTACCTGAGCCACATAAATACATACCTGCACATAGCGTCGTTCTTGTGTATATGGACCAATCCGCGTCTGGCGGGGCAACCGGATGGAAGATAGAATACGTAGCGTACTATATGCTGTATGCCATTTTGCAGCGCGAAGGTAGAGAATGAAAGAAAGATTCTCCGAGATTGCAGCTGTTTTTTTATTTTTACCTTTTTTCGGGAATGTTTTTGTAGTCGGTGTAATAAAAGAAATGTTTTTGTGAAATTTGTGGTGGTCTGGAAGTTCTTTTGTGTTTACATTGGTTTTGGGGAAATTAACGTTTTCGAGGATGGTCCATATATATGTAGCGTCGTTGTTATGTATATATATGGACCAATCCGAGTCTGGTGGAGGAAGCGGATGAAAGATAAAATATGTACTGTAGAGTGCAGTACGAAGGTATGGAAAGAAAGGAAGAAAGGAAGATTCTCTTACAGACTGTAGTTACTTTTTCTTTACTGCTTCCACGAACATTTTTATAGTCGGCTTGAATAAGAGGTTTTTTTTTTAATTTTTAATGCACTTACGACGGAGATTCTTTTGCGTTTACACTGATTATAAGAAAATTAACAATTTCATAATTGTTCATTTTCAACAATTCTAATTAATTTTTTTACTTCCACGAATATTTGTATAGTCAGCCTGAATAAAAGAGTTTTATTTTATTTGTAATGCACTTACGACCGAGATTCTTTTGTGTTTACATTGATTATGAAAAAACTAACATTTTCCCAATTATTAATTTTCAACAATTTTAATTAACAACAATTAAAATGCATACAATGAGCGAGGTTTTTTTTCGATTTCATTCGTCACAATGCGTGTCAAACAAAGTCAAATAAAGATTAACAAAATTGTTACTCTACAGTTGATTATTCGGCAATGCGACGTTTAATGTGAAATTTGCGATTTTTTTGTCGACAATGAAAAACGTATAATGAATAAATAAACTCGTATCTCAAACTAACCATCACGAAACTATTTTTACCATGTGCCACCCATGACAAAAATATTATTAAGGTAGTCCTTGCAACGAATATTCACTTTGCATAAATTCGAGGAATATAAGAGAGAATTGCAAACACTTCTCGGTGGTATAAAAATCTGATAAAATTCATGCACATTAAAGGTACTGAAAAGATTAATTTTGCATAATAATAATTCGAAAATGTTATTAACAAAATGATGAAAAAAAAAAGTTTAACAAATATTTCGATGACCTATGATTTTTTTTCATGAAAATGATTCCTTCGTTTTTCCGAACACGTATGAATTTTTTCAGATATTAGAGTTCACATTGAATTTTGTGCGTTTTTTTATAGGGAAAATATGTGAAAATTCAATGTGAACTCCAACCTTAATACCTTAATTCATTCACGATTCAAGCGACCCTCCACACAACCATTCCACAAACTCGAGTTTCTTCCATCGATAAAGTCAAGGGCGATGACACGAGCAACGAGCAAAGTGAATAAAATCCCAACTCGCTCCACAGTCTCGTCCGCGTAGTCCCAACTGAATTCTGTTTGTGAACTCCGGCACCTGGAACAGGCGAATCACACAGCAATACGCGGCTACCGGCAGGAGGGTATAAGTCCGGAGGGTATAAGTACGAGTCGTGGTTCACGCGCGAAGAAGCGCGCGCGCTCTTTCTTCGCCTATACGGGCGGGCAGCGCGGATAGGTGGATAGGTGGATAGGAAAAGACGCACAAGAGCGAGCGCGTAGAGAAGCAGAAAGCCGCGGCGGTGCGCGCACAACACACACACAGACACACACAGCCACACTGCACGGGGAGTTCAGTCACAGCTAGGAGAGCGAGGTTTCCCGCCGGGACGCAACAGTCGACCGGCAGTCGTCGCGCCGAAAGCGTCCGCTCGTCTTTGTAACGCGTGGTGAATGCCACTGTGACGACCTCAGCGCCTCGGGCTACTCGCTCATTCGCCGATTGTTCGTCAATAAAAAAATAAATAAAAAAAATATATAAAAAAAGAGTTACAGTATCATCACAAGTCGCACATAATACCGCTTATGCTTCTTTGGTGCTTCGAGGCGACGCGATTGTCGTAGGACACTCGGGGTGAACGATGTGATCGGTGCTTTGGAATTTTGAGACACACAGAGTTTTTGCCACTAAAACGACGAACGGATATTAGTGAGAAACGAACGAGCAGCTTGGGATTCGTGAGACTGGCGGAGGGATTTTTCGTCGAGGAGGATTTTACGCAGGTCAGTTACGAAAATTCGACGAGATTTGTCGTCGAAAGTCGTCGGCCAATGGGAAATTAGATTATCAATCGAGGCAACCAATTGGCGAGGGATGAATTTCCTTTGAGCGATTTGATTGGTTGCGTTGTCCAATCAGTCGCTCACCGATTATTTGCCAAACGAGTGAATCGGTTGATCTGATAAATTTTGGAATTATCAGAATTCCAATTTTGGAATTTTGGAATTTTGGATTTTTGAGACACACACAGAGTTTGCCACTAAAAAGAGAAACGGATATTAGTGAGAAAAGAACGAGCAGCTTGGGATCCGCGAGACTGGCAGGAGGATTTTTCGTCGAGGAGGATTTTACGCAGGTCAGTTACGAAAATTCGACGAGATTTGCCGTCGAAACTCGTCGGCCAATGGGAAATTAGATTATCAATCGAGGCAACCAATTGGCGAGGGCTGAATTTCCTTTGAGCGATTTGATTGGTCGAGTTGTCCAATCAGTCGCTCACCGATTATTTGCCAAACGAGTGAATCGGTTGATCTGATAAATTAGGCGCTACACACAGGCGAATTTTTATCCCCCCACATTGTTGCTGCTCATCGAACCGTTTTTCTCGGTTTTCCGTTGAACGCCAGAGGCGTTTTTTCTCGATTTTATGTGAAGAGCCAGAGGCGTTTTTCTCGATTTTCCGTAAAACCCGAGAGGCCGACGGGGAGGAGGAGACAAAAGCGGGGCAAACGAACGTACAAAATCATCGCTTCCGGCTGCGAGATGGCGATCGCGGGTTGCGGTAGGTTCGGGGCAAAATCACGCTGGCATAATTCAGCCGTTCGGCGGAAAAAAAAACCGGCCGTTTCGCGAGGGGGCGACGCTTGATATTCACGCGCAACGATAACGCGGGGCCGCCTGGGCCGTTGGCCGTCGGGGCTCGCGGCGAGCGGCGAGAGCGCTGACGGCGGGGGGTGATTGCACGGTGGTGGTTACCCAGTGATGTCGCCCGGCTGGCCAGGCTGCTTGCGCCGAGCGCCACGTTACTGGGTCAACCCTTTAATCGAAGGCTGCCGCCGCGCGAGAACGGGGAACACGACGACACCCACGCTCCCTCCGCGGCTGTTCGAGAGTTGTAAATTCCTAAACCTTTTAGAAAAAAAAAGTTGACGGCACAATTGGTTTTGTAATTATGTATTAATAATAGTAACACGGGGTGATTGTGATATAATGTGAGGAGACATTTTGTGAGGAATTCCCTTAAAAGCAGAAACGTTTCGCGGTAATTTTTCTGATAAAATGGAAAAATGCGGTTAATGCATTACGAAAGTAATGGAGGACTGAGCTCTTTCATTTTTTTCACAATTGTGCACAATTTTTTATTGATAATGCGGTATCCATGCGGCTATTAAAAAGTTCACACATTTACGATCACCCCAAATTATTATTATTATTATTATTATTATTATTATTATTAAATTACAACTAAAAACAAATCGTAATGTAACATTTACTTCTGAAACTCAGAGTTGTAAATCCCTAAATATTTTAGAAATATAGTTGATGGTACAATTGGTTTTGTAATTATCAATTAGTAACAGTAACACGGAGTGATTATAATATAATGTGTACATTTTTTATAATGGTAGAAGAATATTTATTCTCAACAAAATTTCACGGTAATTTTTTGAAAAAAGTGAAGAAATGCGGTTAATACATTACAAAAGTATTGGAAGACCGAGCTCTTCCATTTTTTTCAAAATTGCGCACATTTTTTTTTTGTTTGAAAATGTGGTATCTATGCAGTTTTTCAAAAGTTCACACAAATTTTATGGTCACTGCAGGTTATTATTATTAAATCACAACTACAAAATAAAACGTAATGTAACATTTAGTTCTTAAACTCATAGCTCTAAATCCCTAAACCTTTTAGAAAAAAATTGATAGTGCAATTGGTTTTGTAATTATCAATTAATAACAGCAACACGGAGTGATTGTAATAAAATGCCTACATTTTTTAAAGGCTACGAAGAATATTTATTCTCAATAAAATTTCACGGCAATTTTTCTGAAAAAAAAGATAAATGCGTTTGATGCATTACGATGGTAATGGAGGTTCCAGCTTTTCCATTCTTTTCACAATTGCGCAGAATTTTTTTTATTGATAATGTGGTATCTAAGCGGCTATACAAAAGTTCACGCGCCATTTCATAATCGCCGCAGGTTATTATTATTAAGTCACACCTACAAGACAAATCGAACTGTAACATTTATGTCTTAAACTATAATTAGATTTTGCGACTCTGGTCTGTTCGCGCTTTATCGGCTCTCAGCGCTGTCAATCAAATGAATAAAATAACTCTACGTGCTTGTCACTATTGTCATTATTGTCGTCGATAGGTCGGAAATCGACTCGACGGTCGCGCTGGTCACGCGAGTGGGACGTGCGGCCGCGGCCTCGACAGTGGGTGGACAATTTAATGAGCCGCTTGGAATTGCTTTTTTCGACGCACGTGCGCGACGAGGGGAATTGAAATATTGGAATATTTAAATCGCGGAGGGTCGGGGCGGAATGTTTTAATTACTTTTGACCCTTCGCCGGCTCCGCGGGGCGTCTTGAGCATTGTGTTTTAATTGAATTTGAATATTATGTTTATCCGGGGACCTCGAGTACCTTGTTGCAATCACAATTGTCAAAGGAGGGTAATTCGAGCTGAATCTACTGCTTTTTTATTTTTTTAATTTTGCACGATTTACCAACCAATCCGCCCTACTTCAACTCCCTTATGGGATTTTTGCAAAGACGACAAATACTCGAAGTTAATAAACCCGGTTCCGAAATTCATTGCACGAGTTAAATATTTTAATGTGTATTTAAGCCTCAAGTGACAAAATAATGAAATTTATAATAAACTAGGCTAATCACACGCGCTGGCGCGCGTGCCTGAAAAACTTGCAAAAATCGACCTCAGAAATTTGCTCTTTTCAAAATATCGACTTTTAACCTATACCATCATTCTCAAGTCGCATATTCTACCCCCGAAAACACTGGTTATTGACCTTTTTTAATCGATTTTGAAAAAAATATTTTTTTGGCGACGAAAAAAAAAAAAATGCTGTCAGAAATCGTCGAGCCGGCTCCGGACCGAAAATCGACCCCAATTTTTTTTCTTTTCAAAATATCGACTTTTAACCTATACCATCATTCTCAAGTCGCATATTCTACCCCCGAAAACACTGGTTATTAACCTTTTTTAATCGATTTTGAAAAAAATATTTTTTTGCCGACGATATTTTTTTTTTCTGTCAGAAATTGTAGAACCGGCCCCGGACCGAAAATCGGCAAAATCGACCCCAACTTTTTTTCTTTTCAAAATATCGACTTATAACCTATACCATCGTTCTCAAGTCGTATATTCTACCCCTAAAAACACTGGTTATTAACCTTTTTTAATCGATTTTGAAAAAAATATTTTTTTGTCGACGATATTTTTTTTTTTCTGTCAGAAATCGTAGAACCGGCCCCGGACCGAAAATCGGCAAAATCGACCCCAACTTTTTTTCTTTTCAAAATATCGACTTATAACCTATACCATCGTTCTCAAGTCGTATATTCTACCCCTAAAAACACTGGTTATTAACCTTTTTTAACCGATTTTGAAAAAAATATTTTTTTGGCGACGATATTTTTTTTTTTCTGTCAGAAATCGTAGAACCGGCCCCGGACCGAAAATCGCCAAAATCGACCCCAATTTTTTTCTTTTCAAAATATCGACTTTTAACCTGTACCATTGTTCTCAAGTCGCATATTCTACCCCCGAAAACACTGGTTATTAACCTTTTTTAATCGATTTTGAAAAAAAAAATTTTTGGGCGACGAAAAAAATATTTTTTCCGTCAGAAATCGAAAATCCGGCTCCGGACCGAAAATCGCCAAAATCGACCTCGGAAATTCTTATTTCAAAATATCACCTATAATAGGTTAATCAATTTTGCGCTGCTGCGCTCTTATAAAACTTTAAAAGGGTACGGGTGCTGCCCCGCTTGTCCTCTTATGAAATTTTTCAAATTTGACACCAAACTGATTTTGTTTATCACGGACTTTCCTGGCAATCAATCACAGCTCTAATAGTTTGCTAACAATGCTTTCCGTTACTCATGAACTTTTTAAAAGAGGGATACAAGAATAATAGTTTTATTTTTCTTAAAACGTACAAGAAATGCAAAACGAAAAATGTTGTATCTAAAAAATTTGAAAATTAGGGAAAAAGACGCTGAATCCAGGAGGGAATTATAATGAAGTCGTTGTCTCAGCGAAACACGGAACAATGGATCTGTAGCCGATGTTACAGCCTCATATGTATGCGTTATAAACGAGAGACAGTTGGGTTTGGGTTGAAACCTGCAATTACAGAGCACAGCAGCGATGCGTCACCTCGATGGTGTTCGTGCCGCTGACAAGGGTGAATGTCATTTGGGCTGTGATACGCGGCGGCCTCTGTCGGGGACTCTGTACTGTGCCTCGCAGTGCAGCTGTGATAGACGCGCTCTCGCCAAAGCCGGTTTGCTATATATTTCCGCCCTCGCGCGCGACTCGAGACCCCGCAGCGTCTCTCGCCGACTCTGAACCTCCTTTAATCGTCTCAATCCTCCTATTCCGTTCCAGTTTTCATCTCCCCGCACACGCAACCCTTTAATTGTCCGTCTTAATTCGCGCGGGGCGTCCACGCAAAAATAAATTGACGCCGAGAAAAATACACGAGAAAATTAATTTTCGCATCGTAGATTTTTTTTTTTTTTTTTTTTTTTTTCATTAGAAAATGTTAATTTCGGAGTTACGCAGATTAACGAAATATGATAATTTTATTAAAAAACGGTACAAAATGTTTAGTTGTATAATTAAGAAATATAAAAAAGTTGTTGTTTATACAGGGATAAAAATAAATGTTTTTTATTTGCTAATCGATTTCCGACTTTTTACGAACTGAGATCGAAGTTATCCACGTTTTCGTTACTTAGTAATTCTGATGGATTGGAAAATATAATCCACGTAAATATATTCGTAACCTTCGGGCAAAAAGCGAGTGCAAACTGCCATGCCAGATGCATTTTTTGAAAATATCCGTTGGAAGATAAGTGAAAAAGAGAAAAGAAAAGTGCCCAGACTTTTTTTTATCAAGTCAATAGTTTAGGCGCTACACCTTGCTAAAATAAAATTTTTGCAGATGCAGAAAATTTCAAGGTCATAATTAATTATCGCATTGTGAATTTTTTTTTTCCATGAGAAAAAAATGTTAATTACAGAATGACACAGATTACAGAAATATAATAATTTAATTCAATAACTGTAAAAAATGTTTAGCTATATAATTAAGAAATATAAAAATGTTGTTGTTTATACACCGATCAAAATAAATGTTTTTTTTTATTTGCTAATCGACTTCCGACTTTTTACGAACTGAGATCGAAGTTATCCACGTCTTCGTTACTTAGTAATTCTGATCGATTGGAAAATACAATCCACGTAAATATATTCGTAACCTTCGGGCAAAAACCGAGTGCAAACTGCTATGCCAGATGCATGTAGGTCAGTCCGATGAAATACCGCAGATTCTTCATTACCCAGGCATACCATCGATATTTCTTTTCTCTTCAGAAAACGTTTCGTCCGAGAGTCAATTCAAGTTCCATTGAAACCACAACAGGGCTGAGGGAGCAGTGGCCGGGATATTTATAGCTTTATCCTATTTGCAATCTCGGCCTGGAACAATGAATCGTCCAATCTCGTGTGGATCTTTCGCAGCACTTGAGTTGTTGCTAATTTCACTTGGCCTGAATGCATCTGGTACGGTTGCCTCACTTTTTTCGAATCTCTTTTTCCGATTGTTGGAATTTCTTTGTCTTAACCCTACAACTCATGACTGGGGTGTATCGCACCCCACGCGACTTGTAACTTACGTACATTGTAAAAATAAATCATGATTTCTTGGATCAATATTGAAAAAATAAAAAATATCTTTTTGTTTAAGTCTTGTGATTTTTCACATAATTTTTTGTCGCCACAGAAGAATAAGACAGATGATATTTTCGATTGAAAATGGTGAAGTGTTAAGAAAATAGTTAACAGTAAAAAAATCAAAATTGCCTCTTCATTCAAAATTCTATTTTTTTTTAATAGAATAAATAGAAAAAAAAAAAAGAAATGGAATAGAATAAAAGAGAAAATTCGATTAAAAAAACAGAATTTTAAATAGAATTTTAATGAAATAGAAAAATATAGAATTCTAAATAGAATTTTAATGAAATAGAAAAATATAGAATTCTAAATAGAATTTTAATGAAATAGAAAAATATAGAAAATATAAAGAAATACAATTTTAATAAAAAAGCGAGATTGCGATATTTTACGCTTCCCATTATCTATTTACAGACTCAAGCGCAACAAACAAAGTACAATCGGCCGCCTCTTCTATTTTCCGCCAATCAGACTGTCCCTAATTCCTCAAGTGCTACAAATTCCCCCGACATCTGGAGATTTCCCGTGGCTTCCCGACGCAGCGAATTCCCGGAGAAACGTCCAACTGTCGCCGTCGGCAATTGTATTTTCACGCCTGTTTCCCCGTTGTGCAGGCTAGAAAAATCATTACCCCGCGTTTGTGCCGAGCGAGAGAAGCCAACGGCCTCGTCCGCGAGTCTCGAGACTCGCGGAGGCTCCGCACTCGCGACCGGCCGCTCGGAAATTCCTGTCTGCGCCCAAGAACCAGAAGCGGCAGAGAATCGCCCGAGCAAAAACGAAAGTCGCCGGATAATGCGACGACGACGTTGAGGACGGTCCTGAAAATGTGCCGGGGGAGGCCTAGAGAGCCCTCCGAGGCGTCTCTCGGGTTGCCCCGCTCGCGATTCTTCCGCCTCCGCCGCTCTCGTCTTGTTACCCGTCGTGTTTTCCCCCTCCACCTCCCCTCCCCTCCCCTCAATCCCTCGGGACTTCGACGCGCACAAAAGCTCGAATTATTTTATCCAGCATGGAGAAAAATTGCGCCGGGTGAACAAAAAAATTCCTCTGTCGATTTCTATGGTCGGAAACACACACACGATTATTTTCTCCACTTGAAACCGTCGCTCATTGTTTTCCCTCATACGTATCGTGCGTCCTTAAGTAGAAAAAAAAAAAAAAAACGTAAACAAACACGCGAATTCGCGCAGACAGCAAACAGACGCTAGGATAGTTTTCCACGAACTCGCTTTATCCTCCATTCGCTGCTCTTCGCCCCCTCCTTCCAGACCCTCCACCGCTTTTTCCTTTGTTACGCTGCACGTTCGCTGCGGAGCGACACACAAAAAAGGTCTACGAAAACAGCAAAAGACTCACAATACGTCATTTCGTGAGTCCTCAGTCGTCGTCGCGCCCGCGCCCGTGGCTCACTTTAATTCTCATGAAACGCTCGACGATGGAACGTGCGGCTCTTATCGTTTTCGCTGGATCGACTGTAATTTTCGTGCTTACTTTTTTTTTGTCCTCTCGTGCTCTCCACGCTTTTACGCAGTTTCGCGCCGATAAGCATTCGGGCTCGCGTGGTTGGGAATGGATTTCGTGGACTTTTCAGGTGATCTTGAAGGGAGGCCCGGGTGAGGCGGGTGACCTTTGCGATTTTCGCATCGACCCGAGATAGCTAGTACCACTCGCGGCGCGGCACAGTTTCTACTATTTATGTACATCCACGCGGCGTTTATCGCACGCTATGGAATTACTTAGTGACCCCCGGCGTCTTTGGGACGTTTACCGGCGAAATGTGGGATTTGATGCGAACTGCGATAAAGTTCGGAAATGATGTGGAATGGCTTTGAATAATAATAGTAATGCCTATTATTAATAATAATAGTAATGCCTATTACTAATCATAATAGTAATGCCTATTACTAATAATAATAGTAATGCCTGTTATTAACAATAATAGTAATGTCTATTCTTTTTTTTTCTGTGAAATTGACAAATCTTTTTTGTTTCGTCCCTTTGTCGCGACTTTTCGACCATTTCTTACGACCTAAACCAGAATTTTAACATAGGCAGGAAATGCATTTTTTCCAAATCTGTCCTTTAAAAAATCGATTTTATTTCACAGGAACAAAAGATACAAAAAAAATAAAAAAATACAAAACATACAAAATACAAGAATACAAAATATACAAAATATACAAAATTTGTTTTTATCTAATTCACAAATCAATGTGGGACTCGATGCGAACTGCGATAAAATTCGGACACGAAGTGGAATGTGTTTGAATAATGATAATAATGTATGTTATTAATAATAATAGTAATGACTGTTATTAATAATAATGGTAATGCCCATTATTTTTTTCGCCTGTTTCTGCGAAATGTTTTTTTTTTCGTCCCTTTCTTGCGACTTTTTGACAATTTTTTTACGTCCTAAGCCAGAATCTCAACACAGGCAGGAAATTCATTCTTTTCAAATCTGTCCTTAAAAAAATCGATTTTATTTCACTGGACAAAAAGATTACAAAAAATATGCAATACTTTTAAAAATCTAATTCGCAACTCATTTTTTCAGCTATTAATAAGCAAAATGATTTTAGTGTCTAATCGTTTCGAGCTTTTGATAAAAAAAAACATCTTCACACGTTCCGAGAGTCAACACAGCAGTTTGGTGGCTCGTAAAAATGTTGTTTCTTGCCTTAATTAATTTTTACAATATTTCTCGCCTCGTTCGGCGAGTGCCGCGAGGGAAACGAGTTTTTAAAAATAATTTTCGAGCTTATCCGCCGCCCATCTCACGTGCGTTCGCTTCCCGTGCGGCTCTTCGCTCGAAACTCTTTGCTCTCTTTGCTTCGTCGCTTTTTTTTTTCCCTCCGCCGCGCGCTTCCTTCTTTGCCGCGCGCGCCGCGCCGCTTCGGCGTAGCCCGGCCCTCCTGTGCCTGAATATACTGCACAGGTGTCCATTAACCCCACCGTCGGGCCCGTCGTGTGTGCCTACGGACACGAGAGTTTCTTCTCGTCGAGCCGCGCGCTCGGTGTACACAGAGCGGTGCATAAGCCGCGCGGGGTTACTTATATCTGTATTCCTTTCAGGCTCTTTCTTTGCGCCGCGTCGACTATCATTCTTCGACATGACTGCTCGACAGCCTCACGGTAATCTTGAACCTGAGATCGGCGCGGAGGACGAATACGTCTCTGTGTGCCCACAATTCTGACGTAATGCGCTCGGCCGGACGGAAAGCAAAATTATTTCTTTTAGTGGCTGCGAGGATTTATTATTATTATTTTTTTCATAAATTAAATAAATGTTGCTGGCATAAATAAAATGCGTAATTAGCTGATCCCGAATTCTGCCATTTTTCGTGCCGCACCAGCAAAGCTTAAGTCGGTGAAATTCGTGGTCTTAATTTTTTATGTTGAAAAATATTGATTTTTCGGTAGAATAAAAATCCTATTGCAATTCATGTCGAATAATTTTTTCATAAATAAATGTTGGTGGCACGAATAAAATGCGTAATTAGCTGATCCCGAATTTTGCCATTTTTCGTGCCTCATCAGCAAAATCTATGTCGGTGAAATTCGTGGTCTTAATCTTTTATGTTGAAAAATATTGATTTTTCGGTGAAATAAAAATCCTATTGCAATTCATGTCGAATAATTTTTTCATAAATAAATGTTGGTGGCACGAATAAAATGCGTAATTAGCTGATCCCGAATTTTGCCATTTTTCGTGCCTCATCAGCCAAAGTTTAAGTCGGTGAAATTCGTGGTCTTCATTTTTTGTTGAAAAAATTGATTTCTCGATAAAATAAAAACCCTATTGCAATTCATGTCGAATAATTTTTTCATAAATAAATGTTGGTGGCACGAATAAAATGCGTAATTAGCTGATCCCGAATTCTGCCATTTTTCGTGCCTCATCAGCAAAGCTTAAGTCGGTGAAATTCGTGGTCTTCATTTTTTATGTTGAAAATATTGATTTCTCGGTAAAATAAAAATCCTATCAAAATTAATTCCGAATAATGTTTTCACTGAAAAAAAAAACGAACCATAAAATTGAAGCAAATTCTCGTCGAAAAAAATTCTCGTCGACAAGTCGACCGTTCATTATTTTTTCATTACACATTCACGGCGAGCGAAAAATAAAATTACCGAGTGCATCACTCGCCTCGCGTCGGGACTGCAAAATATATTCGAAACATGCGCGACTCCGGTATCGCGATGCTCTTCAATTACGCGTTGGCTTCGATCCTGCCTTATTCCTCTTCATCCGCCCGTATACTATGTATTCTATGTTTACACGCCGAACCTTCGCACACCGCGGCAGCTTTATGCAGC
The DNA here is from genome assembly GCA_963932165.1 of Pimpla rufipes. Classification (NCBI taxonomy): domain Eukaryota; kingdom Metazoa; phylum Arthropoda; class Insecta; order Hymenoptera; family Ichneumonidae; genus Pimpla; species Pimpla rufipes. Next base: position 17,394,952 of record OZ010637.1, read on the forward strand.
CGTCGCGTCTTGTTTTTATTTCCTCTCCGCTTCTGCTTCTTCTTCTGCCTCCGCGAGGTCTCCGATCCTTCAGGTGCGCCTCTCGGCTGCCACGGCAACGTGGGGATGAGTTCCGTTATCCCGTAGTAAACACCGCGCGCCGTACGAGAGATCTCGAGGATCCCGGTTGCGAGCTGTTGGGATGCAACGAGCGCGGAGAATTCGCCGGGGAATCGCTTGCACTCCGCTTGCGATGAAACATATTCATCTCACTCGCGTCTCTCGCTCACGTACGTCGTGGAGCACCAAAGCTGGCTGACATTTTGCAGCCGGCAAACGCGACTGAATTATTCGGGTGTATAAATGTCGGGGTGTATACAAACCGCCATCTTAAACTTTCGTACAATCTGTCCAAAGACCCGTCAACCTGAGTTCCCATGGTTTCATTATTCAATCACCGAGAATCTCAAATATTTCAATGCATACGAACTTTCAGACTTACGAATTCTAATCCTTCCAAATTACGGTTTTTACAAAATTCAATTCCTATACATTCCATTTTTCACAGATTCCAATTATTGTATGTTACAATTCTTAGAAATTTCATTTCTTAGAAATTTCATTTCTTAGAAATTTCATTTCTTAGAAATTTCATTTCTTAGAAATTTCATTTCTTAGAAATTTCATTTCTTAGAAATTTCATTTCTTAGAAATTTCATTTCTTAGAAATTTCATTTCTTAGAAATTTCATTTCTTAGAAATTTCATTTCTTAGAAATTTCATTTCTTAGAAATTTCATTTCTTAGAAATTACGTTTCTTAGAAATTACGTTTCTTAGAAATTACGTTTCTTAGAAATTACGTTTCTTAGAAATTACGTTTCTTAGAAATTACGTTTCTTAGAAATTACGTTTCTTAGAAATTACGTTTCTTAGAAATTACGTTTCTTAGAAATTACGTTTCTTAGAAATTACGTTTCTTAGAAATTTCATTTGTCAGAAATTTCATTTCTTAGAAATTACGTTTCTTAGAAATTACGTTTCTTAGAAATTACGTTTCTTAGAAATTACGTTTCTTAGAAATTACGTTTCTTAGAAATTACGTTTCTTAGAAATTACGTTTCTTAGAAATTACGTTTCTTAGAAATTACGTTTCTTAGAAATTACGTTTCTTAGAAATTTCATTTCTCAGAAATGTCATTTCTTAGAAATTTCATTTCTCTCAAACTTCAATTCTCGCAGACTTCAATTCTCGCAGACTTCAATTCTCACAAACTTCAATGCTCACAAACTTCAATTCTCACAAACTTCAATTCTCACAAACTTCAATGCTCACAAACTTCAATTCTCACAAACTTCAATTCTCACAAACTTCAATCCTCGTGGAAGCAGCAGTAAACAATTATTTACAACTCGCACCTCGCCGAGCTGTCCTTCTCGGTCAAAGTGCATGAATTTCGCCGAGCACCCGATCTAAGAACGGGGGCTGTTTTTACGAACCGGTCCAATGGGAATTTGTACACCGACGGGAGTTTGAACGAAGGGTTTTCGCCGGCGCGTCCCCATCGTGTTTACGCTCTTTCGCCTGTCGACAGCGGGCCGGGAACACTGGAATATATATTCGCGGGTCAAAAGGTCGTCTTAGCATATCACAATGTATACACGTCGTTGTGACACGGAGATGGTACAGATACAGCCATATATAGCGGACGCGGAGAATGGAGAATAGTGTGGTAAGAACAACCAGTTTTGTGAACTGCTCTTCAGATCGGAGAGAGGCGGATGATAAAAAAAGCATAGTCGACGTGAATAATCGTCGGAAGACCGGTTCGTCAGTTCTGGATATCTCCGAGCATCTACAATGCCGAAGTACCGTTCGCTCAATTATCGATATCGTAACGCGTGCTGGTGGCCCGTGGACTTAGGCTTGAGGCAGATGGGAAAACGTTTTCTCCTGCATCATCGAGATTCTGTTACAACTCTCGATGACACCGATTTTATTTTTAATAAAACCGTCGTCATCGGTTTTCAATAAAACTGTTTTACTTTTAATGAAAGTTCTGTGGGAAAGTGTCGATAATATTAATGTTTATCGACTGGTAGGACGCTGGGACTAAGTCACTTTCGTTTCAAGTTTTTTTTAGTTCACAAAAAAGTGGAACAGACGAAAGTTTCATCGATTTCCTTTTAAGGTCATTTGAATTTTATTCCTGTTTCGTGAAATAGTTAATTAATATAAGGTGCCCAAAATAAAGAACAAAAATTTAGAATAAAGGCCAAATGTTTTCTCCTGCACAAAAATTTAGAATAAAAGGGGAATGTTTTCTCCTGCACAAAAATTTAGAATAAAGGGAAAATGTTTTCTCTTGCACAACCGGGATTCTACCATAATTCTCGATGACAACATTTTAATTTTTATAGCAATTTTTTTCCCGGAAACTGTCGATAATATTAATGTTTATCGACCGGTACGACGCCCGGGCTAAGTCACTTTCGTTCCAAGCCTTTTTAGTACACAAAAAAGTGGAACAGACGTGGAAACGTTTCGTCGACTTCCTTTCAACGTCATTTGAATAACACGTCGCGCGTCACGTTGTTTTCTGAATCTCAATTTTATTCCTGTTTCGTGGAATAACTAATGAGCCCGAAGTATTTTTTTTATAAAAGTCAACGAAGCTAAGAGAAAAAAAAAAATCCGTGATTTTCAAATTGCACATTTGGATTTTTAAGCGTACTGAAATAATTTGTGCTGTTTTACTGAAATTTATTTTAATAAAATGTATAATATTGCTAGGTCAAATTTTTTATTGAACGCTGTAAATTAAATTAGTGTTGATGAAATGACGAGACGGGTCAATATTTGTAAATACTTGATGATCTTTCCAAGACTTCTGTGTGGCTTTCACGAGTCAAGAATTTTTCTCTCCATCGCCATCTGCCCACGTATTCAACCCATCCTACTAAAAAGTCTCCCCATGCTGACGAAGGTCGAGCGTCTACCGTCCGACCAATCCAAATGTCACACAATGCCATTTGGCATTGTGAGAATTTTCGTGATTCCGAGTCGCGAGCGAGACTCGTTTCTGTCGCGGAAGAAACCGTTTCTCGAGCTCCGGCGTCGAGGACTATAACGTCATCGACCGGTATAGTGCGCCACTCGTAACGCGTTACACTCGCGACCCTGAAAGCCCCGCGGGCTTACACGACTCGTCGAAAGGTCCCCCTTCGTTATTTCACTTCCATGAGAGAAAAAGAAACGAAAATAGTAACTGCCTCATGATTAACTCTAACATTTGCTCGCTCGATATCACTCGTGAAATGTGAAAATAAAAACAAATTTCGGCGTTCAGCGGAAATTTTTGGTGGAATTTTGTGTCGTCGTGTAAATCTGTAATTGTCCGATACTACGTATGTAGATTTTATTTCACAACAATTGACTAATTAAAAAAAACCGACAATCAATATTTTTAGTCAGTCAGCCAAAGTTAGATGTCTGAAATTTAGTCCCACTTCGTTATTTCACTTCCATGAGAGAAAAAGAAACGAACATAGTAACTGCCTCGTGATTAACTCTAACATTTGCTCGCTCGATATCACTCGTGAAATGCGAAAATAAAAACAAATTTCGGCGTTCAGCTGAAATTTTTTTTGGAACTTTGTGTCGTCATGTAAATCTGTAATTGTCCGATACTATCTATGTAGATTTTAATTAAAAACAATTTACTAACTTAAAAAAACGATAATCAATATTTTCAGTCAATCAGTCAAAGTTAGATATCTGAAATTTAGTCCCTCTTCGTTATTTCACTTCCATGAGAGAAAAAGAAACGAAAATAGTAACTGCCTCGTAATTAACTCTAACATTTGCTCGCTCGATATCACTCGTGAAATGCGAAAATAAAAACATATTTCGGCGTTCAGCTGAAATTTTTTTTGGAACTTTGTGTCGTCATGTAAATCTGTAATTGCCCGATGCTACCTGTGTAGATTTTATTTAAAAATAATTAATTTATTTACAAAAATCGAAAATAAATATTTTCAGTCAGTCTCCAAAGTTAGATGCCTGAAATTTTAAAACACAAGTGTTTGCAATTATTGAAACTGAAATTATCATTGTAATTTTGTGTCATCATATAAATCTGTAATTGCGCAGCGCTGCGCATGTGGATTTTATTTCAAAATTATTCACTGACCTAAAAATATTGACTATCGTTTGCCTGAAAAAAAAACAAGTATTTGTAAATATTGGAGTTGAAATTATTATTCGAACTTTGTGTCATCATGTAAATCTGTAATTGCCAGATGCCACCTATGTAGATTTTATTTCAAAACAATTCATTGACTTAAAAAATTGATAATCAATATTCTCAGACAGTCAGTCAAAATTAGGTGCCTGAAATTTTAAAACACAAGTGTTTGTAATTATTGAAGCTGGAACTATTATTGGAATATTGTGTCATGATATAAATCTGTAATTGCTGAATGCTCCACATATGGATTTTGTTTCAAAACAATTCACTGACCTAGAAAAATCGATAATCAACATTTTCAGTCAAAATTAGATGTGTGAAATTTAAGAAACAAGTATTTGTAATTATTGAAGCCGAAACTGATTGCCAGGTGTTTGTTAAATTAAACATTTTCATCCGCCTTAAGACAAAAAAAAATCTCACCCAATTTTTTTTCCAGAATTAAAAATTCTCATTTGCAGATTTTCCGGTGTCGAAGCTACAATTCACGCTCGCCGAATGCACGTACGGTGCATCCCATTGCCGATGAGCTATTTTTAGTCCCACCACGTACTTATTCCCTGCGCAATGTCTCTATCTCCTGGAAACGTGACGATAAATTACACGCACGACCGGCTACTTCGTTAACCTAATTCATTCGGCGATCTGGTGTGTAATAACAATGAGTCGCGATGGGCCCGGTGAGCGTTCCCTCCATCACGAAAGACGACGATTACGCCGTGCGTATTCGTGTGCTGTGTGTCGCGGGTCTCCGAACGCCTACGTATCGGACGGCTCGCGTGTCGAGCCGCTCGACACGTGTGTACGAATACATTTTTTACGAGCCGTTTAATCTCCGCTCGGGAATTTTTTCTCTCGTTATAATAAAACTGGTGTAAATTATCGAGCGGGAAAAAAGTTGCACGAGTACTATTGTATCGTGGGGGGGAAGCGGGAATTGAAGGCGGAAATATTTTTGCATAAAATTGCCCGTCGGGTTTATCGATTATCCCGCGCCGTTTATTTATAAAGGAACGCATCATCGACCACCGTGCTCTATATTTTAGCGGCGCGACTTTCAAGCTCGATATATTTAGACAACTTCTGGACGATATAATAGACGCCACGGACTCGCGATTATTGTGGCGACCGGGGACAGTCGGTTTCTAGCTGCGATTCAAGTGCAGTTCACTTTAATTATGACGTTGCAGTTTGCATCGTTGCGGTGCAACGAAATTAAAAGCAAAATATTAATTCCATAAAAATGTCAATAATTCACCACCATTAGATAACTTTTTATAGCCGGTATAATCATTTGGGTTCATTAATTTTTTGTTGCTTTTAATTTCGTTGCATTGCAACGATGCAAACTGCAATGTCATCTTTAATTACATAAAAAAATAGAAATTGCGTGAGCGTTAAAAGAAAATACAAACTTTTAATAGTATTTTTTATTGCATTTTTTATTAATATATTCTTGTGGTTTCAAGTGAGTCTGAAAAAAAGTTGTGGTTTTCAGTCACGAAAAAATAAAACTGTGTTTGCAATACAATTGAAATCCTGATATTTATGACATTTTTTGTAACACAGTAAAAAATCAATAAAAAAAATGGTACTGGTAGCGTTGAAAACGTGACACATCCATCAGCATGAATTTTTTCAAGCGCGCACATAGCGAGCGAAACGTGCGTTCCTGTAACTGGGTTAACGACGAGTCAAGGGAAGCCTCGAATGTTTTCGTTCGCACTGGTAAAGATCACCTGTCGATCGAGCTCGAATATATATGTGTTTCCGTTGCTTTCTCAACTCGTTTGATTCTCTCTGGGTCTGCAACGAGAGACTTTATAAGACTTTACCTAGACTCATTGACAGTATAGACAATACGTTCGCCAATGACGGCTCGGTTCTCTCGTCAAGTACGATTGCGATCCGTTACGTTATAAAAGCAGCTGGAGTGAGAATTACGTCAGGGCGAACTGGAGTCTCGCTCTCTCTCAATCCACACGACGAATGTATCAACGCTATTCTCGATCCTTACGCAGAGTATTGCGAGCACCGAAGCCTTCAAATTTCATGAACAGCTGTAAATATTTTCAAATTGTTTAAAAATATTTCAATTGTCACAGGTATCAATGCTTTATAATTTCAATTCTCGGAAGTTTCAATTTATTCTAATTTCAATTCTCGGATGTTTCAATTTATTCTAATTTCAATTCTCGGAAGTTTCAATTTATTCTAATTTCAATTCTCGGCAGTTTCAATTCTATCTAATTTCAATTCTCGGCTGTTTCAATTCTTTTTAATTTCAATTCTCATCGATTTCAATTCTTTATAATTTAAATTCTCATCGATTTCAATACATTCTAATTTCAATTCTCATCAATTTCAATTCTGATCAATTTTCATTCATTCTGATTTTAATTCTCATCAATTTCAATTAATTCTAATTTCAATCCCCATTAATTTCGATTCGTTGTAATTTCAATTCTTTGTAATTTCGATTCGTTGTAATTTCAATTCTTTGTAATTTCGATTCGTTGTAATTTCAATTCTTTGTAATTTCGATTCGTTGTAATTTCAATTCTTTGTAATTTCGATTCGTTGTAATTTCAATTCTTTGTAATTTCGATTCGTTGTAATTTCAATTCTTTGAAATTTAAATTCTCTTCAATTTCGATTTTTTGTAATTTCAATTCTTATCAATTCCGATTCTTTTGTGATTTCAATAAATGTCAATTTTTACAAATTTCAGTTTTAAAAAATGCCAAGACTTATAAATTCCAAGTCTTATAAATTTCTCCTGTCATGTACGACTTCTATCTGTTGCGTTATAAAACTAGTCGGAGCGCGAATTACGTCAGGGTGGACTGGAGTCTCTCTCGAACACGACGTATGTATCAGAGCTATACGCGATCCTTACGCAGACCATGGTGAGCGTCGAAACCTTCGGATTCCATAAGCAGCTACGAATCTTTCCAACTTGTCTAAAAATAAACCTTACACGGGCAGGCAGACCCGCGACTACGCTAGTCGAGCATCCAGTCGAGCGTCCGAGAGATGCAAAACAGAGAGACGAAACCGACGCGAATGCGGACAATTATAAACGAGGCGATTAGCGACCTTGCGTCGAGATTCCATCGCAGAATTTCCCAGGAGGCTGCGGTGCAGCGTTATTTAATACAGTTGAAACTCATCGGCGTAATAACGACGCCTGTTGTGTCATTGCGGATGAGACCGGGGCGTTTCGGGTCAAAAACCCTTTACAGCATTATAATAATTTTTTATTACAACATTTTATTTATTTTATTATTATTTATATTATTATTTTTATATTATTATTTTATTATTATTTTCCTTGCAACTGCAACAGTCATTAAGGTGGTTGGAGCTTTTTACACGGGTAGTTTTTTAAAGATTTTTCCACACTTGCTAGTCGAATTAATTGCCTGCTTTGAAGTATGACGTGCATATCAGCTTATAGCATTTTTTAATAGAGGAAAATTTGTAGTCATGTACTAAAAATAAAAACTGACCAGTTCATGTTAATTTCTGAACAGGTGTGTTTTTTTTTTGTGGATAAAAAAAAATTATACTAGTGTTGGAAACGAGATTTATTAAGACTCGATATTTTATTTTATTTCATTCAGCTGGCTTTTATATTTCAAATTTTACTAAGTTTGTATTCAATCGTAAATTAAATAGATATAGTAAACATTTATTCAGGGTCTCAACGGGGGAATATCACGAGCTCATAAATTCGTAGACACGTCGCGTTAATTAATTCTGCATGGCCGAGTGGCCGTCGGTGGAAAACCGCCTGCATTTTCGCTATACATTCGCTTTCGAAGCGAATGGCACTCCGGGCGCGCGGCCGAGACGAGGCACTCGCGAGCCCATTCGAGGATGTCGATTCAATGAGCCACGACGCTCGCGGGGCGCCGGGAAGATGCACTATGTGTGCTCAATGATATGCCGAGACGTTGCGTCGAGGTACCGCGAAGGAGGCGAGAACTTGGGAAAGGGAGAGGAGAAGCTGAAAGGGGGACCCAGAGGACGCGTGCCAAGTATCACACGCGCCACCGACTGTCTATATGTGCTCAAGCAGGATCCATGTAAGATAACACCCAGAAGGACAGATGGAGTCATTGTAATCGAGCACGTGTGGCAATTTTACGAGATCGTAAATTTCGGTACAGTTAATATATCGGTTATCCCAGGTTACCCTATTTAATTCAATTTTTATTGAAACGAGTCGCTTTTTCATTTAAAAAAAAAATCTCCAAAATTGTTCAAATTTTTACCATTTTTTCGTGAGTGAAAAAATGGTTCCTGTTGATCAGAATCTTAAAATAGTACTTCAGATATTTTTTAAATTCTAAAAAAAAAAATTCGCATGAATTTTGCAGCCGGTAATTTTTATGCATTTTTTTTTAATGAAAATGTATAATATTTTTCTCAAGTTTCGTGGATTCGATTTTGGCTCTTCGACTGGAAGTCAGGTTTGTGAATTCTGACACAAAAAAAGTTGAAAAATCACTTTAAAAAAAATAGTTATAAAATAATATAAATCAGCCTTTTCTGGGATACAATATACGACTTAGATTCTTCAGTGTTCATCTTTCATTGTTCTTACTGTAGTGTATCGCCTCATCTAGTCTCAATCCGCTACTATAGGTTTCTATTCTCATCTCGCTGGCTTTGTATTCTGTACACCACCTATAATTCTGGTCCTTAGGGATTTATCCCAGGATCAAATAAATTCTACTACCACCGCTATTTAAGAACGATGTTATAGACCAAAATCCAATATCCTGAAAAGAAAAAACGTTGTAGGATCGACTATGGCACTCTGGTGTTTTTCAGGGTATAACACACGACTTGAGAACACAAATCATGTGTTATACGAAGGAAAAAAAAAAATAAGCGGTCGCTTTCAGTCGGTTTAACATTACAGCAATACAATTTTCAGACATACGAGATAAAAAAGTGCAATCGTCAAAACGATTTCAAGCATTCAAACACGTTTCTGTCGTTCTCCATCTCCCAAAAATATTCCACCTATCGTAAAAATTATTCACATCAAACACCAGAGCTCTCAGTGGTCAACTAATACCTCAGTTATCACATTTTATTTTCATTTCCATACACGTTAAAAAATCTTAAAAAAAAACACTCAACGCCGCTCGTAAAAATTGTCTTCAGCAAACATCACATCGGAGGTCGCGGCGGCGGTTGAGATTCGTTTCGGTTGTCTTTCTTTGTTGTCTCTTTACGACCCCTCGTCCTCTACTTCTGCTACGCCGAGCCGCGCGCGCGAAGCCGGCGGCCGCAGCGACGCGGCCTATGAGGTAAGCGACGCGCGAAACTGGTAATATAACGCGGACGAATCGGCGAACGACCGTTAGGCGGCGTCTGTGCGCGCGTTTGTTGTGAAAACGCGGCGACTGCAGGTTCGCCTTGGCATCCATCGTCGCTGCTGCTGCGACGAGCCCCGAGTGTGTTGAAAGAAAGTGGGTTGCCGTGTGTATATTTGTTACTCGTCGAGTTGTCGCTAATGCCTCGGGTGTGGAATGTCTGCCGTTGCGGAAAAGCGGTGGCCGCGCGTCCAGCGGCGAGTGAGACCACTAGGACTCTGGCGGCCTCCGCCGCCCGAGTCGTCGACCTGTTGAGCGCGCGCATTATTATGAGAGAGATAACGCACATGTGTTCTGCAATCTAAAATGCTATCCACCTTTAACGGCGCGCGAAAAAAACCCACAACCGAGGCGCCGAACCGATGGTGTTTTCAAATATGGACTTTTCAGGTGATGTTGGAGTTTGCATCGTTGCAATGCGATGAAATTAAAAGGAATGTAATATTAATGAACTTAAATGATTATACCGGCAATGAAAAGTTATTATAAGGACTAAGAGCATGACAAAAAATATTATTTCATCTGGTTGCCGGGCAAAATCTCCCCGGACGGAATCTCCCCGGACAAAATCTCCCCGGACAAAATCTCCCCGGACAAAATCCCCCCGGACAAAATCTCCCCGGACAAAATCTCCCCGGACTAAATCTCCCCGGGCAAAATCTCCCCGGACTAAATCTCCCCGGGCAAAATCTCCCCGGACAAAATCTCCCCGGACAAAATCTCCCCGAACAAAATTTCCCCGGACAAAATCTCCCCGGACAAAATCCCCCCGGACAAAATCTCCCCGGACAAAATCTCCCCGGACAAAATCTCCCCGGACAAAATCGCCTCGGACAAAATCTCCCCGGACAAAATCTCCCCGGACAAAATCCCCCCGGACAAAATCTCCCCGGTCAAAATTTCCCCGGACAAAATCCCCCCGGACAAAATCTCTCCGGACAAAATCTCCCCTCACAGAATCCCCCCGGATAGAATCTCCCCGGACAAAATCTCCCCGGACAAAATCTCCCCGGACAAAATCCCCCCGGACAAAATCTCCCCGGACAAAATCCCCCCGGACAAAATCTCCCCGGACAAAATCTCCCCGGACAAGATTTAGCAGACTGTACATCGATTTCAGTATAACCGTGCATCAATTAATACGACTCATATCGAATGTAGTAGTAACATACATCAATTTTACGTTACACTCGTGTAGTAAATTTTTTATACCCGTTTCTGCAAAAGAGCTTCCTGCGCCATGTAGTAATTTTATCTTAAATGTTTTTAATAGGGCACGCAAAAACATTAAATATGAACTTTTCACGTACATCTCCTGCCCCGGTTGAAAATCTGTAGCGTTATATCCCGTTCTGGTCAGAATCTGATCAGGCCGACGATGGTCCCGCTAAAGCCCCAGCTGGGCCCGACTTGAGCCGGATTTAACGCTACAGATTTTTTACCTAAATGTATCTTTCGGCACGAACTTTATCCGCAAAAATATCATATGCAGATTTATCACGTATTTTTCGTGCCTTTAGTTCTTGAATTTCCGACTTGAATTTTTCTCGTACTTTTCGCGCGCTTTTCGCACGGAACTGGAAGTACGCAAAAAATCAAGGGTTGTGTCTCATTGGCGGGACTTTTTCACGTACATCTCGCGGATCCCGTATGGATATGGGATGTACTTGTTTTTTTTTTTACATGGGCATTTTCCCTCTGAGCGTTCGTGAATGCATTATGCAAAGAGAGGGGAGAGGGGGAGAAAAAAAGAACACCACGACGCGCGAAACGAGGTCACCGGGTAATGCACGAGACACGACGAGCGATTATTTTTAACGCGTAATATGAGGTACGCGAGGTCGTAAACTCGGCTTCCGTAAAAAGATTATGGCATCCGAGTTGGCGGAAATATTGTCGTCGATATAGCGGACGCGACGTAACTTTCTTTTTATTAACAAAATTCGTTTCCTTTTTATTGTTTTTTATTTAGACGTATTTTGGTGGTATTAATTTGTTTTATGCTTTCGTTTTTTTAGTATAAAGATTTTTATCTACTTCCCCCCCCCCCCCCCCCCTCCCCTTATACATTTATAGGTACCGTAATAGCCTATAAAAATGTCACGTTTCCTGTCGAGGATGTGACTTAGTCGCGACGGAAGTGAGGCCAAAATTCATAGTTACCGTAATGTCATAAAAATGTCACATTTTCCGTCGAGGATGTGACGTAAGTAGTTGCAGCGGAAGTGACCGTTGCCGGTAGTCACAAAGTCGGCTGTGCATAGTAAAGGATGTATGGAGGTCAAGTTTACTTAAAACTTAGTGCGTTGTGAAAAATTAATTTAGCCATATTAGTTCATTTTAATATTTACGGTGTTGAATTTTGCATCGTTGGAATGCAACGAAGTTCAGAAAAGAATTACTTCTAATTAATCCAAATGATGAAATTAGATATAAAAAGTCATCACAGCAACTATCATGAGCTATGATGACTTTTTATACCTAATTTCATGATTTGGGTTAATTAGAATTAATTATTTTTTCCGAATTTCGTTGCATTCCAACGATGCAAACTTCAACATAATTAATATTTAAAATGTTGTAGTTAGTTACAATTGTAACTGTGTTTTCTTAAAATTGCACGAGATACGGAAGGATTTTTTTAACGCTGAATATAGCGACTTCTGTAAATATAAACTGAATATTGATTTTACCGTAAATGTAAACTGCATATTAATTTTACCGGAAATATAAACTGAATATGAACTTTACCTTAAATAAATAGCCACTCGACGTAGCATAAAAATTACGATCTTCGATATTCAGCGGACGTATTTTTTACCAATAATTAATTGGATTTTTTTTTGTCTATACCAAAGGGAAATTTTTATTTTATTGTTGATTAACTTTTCTCGTCTATTTTACGAGCTTTATTATTTTTTGTTTGTTTGGTCTGTAGGCTCCGCGGAGTCGTCGCATGTCTTTTTTACGTCTTTTTTACCAATAATTTATTGCATTTTTTCTCTATGCTAAAGGCGATTTTTTAAAATTTTATTGTTGATTAACTTTTATCGTTTATTTTACGAGCTTCATTATTTTTGTTTGTTTGGTCTGTAGGCTCAGCGGTGTCGTCGCATGTCTCTTGAGATTAATGGCACGAACCGGATCGCAGCTCGACGTTAAACTTGCGACTTCCGGGTCTCAATCAAACGGAGGTTGGTTGATTGAGAGATCCGATCGACTTCCTGTCCCGATCAATCCGGCCGACACGGCCGCGCTCAGCACCTCGAAACGTCGCGCACCTGAGCAACTCACTACGGTTCGTTAACCCGTTCCGCAAGCTCGCTCTGTCCTTCGCGTCGCTGAATTTCATTTCGTTAGCCTTGACGCGAGACGAAAAAGGCGCAACGAGGGGGAATTCGTGAAATGGAAGAAGAACCGGGAAACAGATATGAAATTTGAATAGCAACCTTGACCCAATTTTCAGTCTCAATCGAGATGACCCGAGTTTCATTCAGATCAAGTGATCGGATAGCCTCATCCAAAAATAAAAATTAAAAAAAGAAAATAAACCACTTTTTTAAATTAATTTTTTAACCATTTTTTGTCGGTTGTCTGAATCTTTCGGTTAATAATTAAAAATAAAACATTACTCAAAATCTGTAATAATAATTCTTTTCATTTGTGGTTGATTAATTAATGTTTAAACAATATTTTATTGTTTATTTCACTTGTGTATTATGCATCGCATATTATTTAATTAATAATAATTGAACTGCAGTAATTAGAAAGAACATTGAAAATAAGAATATTTCTTGTCATGAAAATGCATCTAATTTTATTTCAATATTTCTATTAGAAAATAACAATAGAAAGTTTGAGGGAATTTTATGCTTATTTTTGTCTTCAGTCAAATGATCGATAAAAGTGATTATTTTCTCGTGAAGGTGAAAAACGAAGATTAACAAAGTTTTTTCAATGTGTTTACTCTGCAATAAATCTCCGAGAGGAAATTCGTACATGCCTGAGAGGCTTCGTCGCGGAGCCAGCGAGCGGCTCATTAATAATTTCGTTTCGCCGTCGCCGATAAGACGAGGACGTCGGCTACCGATTAATGATATCCCTCTGTATTACAGCCACGTACGCCAAGGAAGCTACACCTCGCGCATCGCAATTATGACTAATTGCATGAAAGCCTTCCTGGCGAGACGTAATTGGCTGCCATCAACGTCATTAGCAATTAAATATTCTCACCCTTCGCGCGAAGAAAAAAGTTTTCGCACTTGGTATCCCCGACTGATGAATATTAATAAAAAAAATTTGTTAAAGAAGGAGCGAAAAATGCAGACACAGCGGCAACAATTGTGGCAGCGCAGATAGTTGCACGATTGCCTTGAACATTAAATTGTCGCTCGGAATAGATGGCGTGTAACACGCCTGGAGGGTTCGCATGATTCAATCGGTCACCCACAAACAACGTTCGGACGAGATGTAATCGAATAATTTCCCTCCGCCTTTGCTTCTATTGAAACTGTTTAGAAACTCGCTTTACTCGTTCAGTAATGGTTTTAACTCTCTCGCAACTACTCGGTTTACATTACGGCATCATATTTATGAAACATTCAAGAACAAATGTATGAAATGGTAACATTTTTTATCCGGTGAATGTAAGAATTTTTATTTACATTTATTTATTTTTTATTACTTTTTTGGGCGATTCACTGGAATTTATAACAATTTCGAGGAATAAAGAAAATTAGAATTTCAGTATTTATAGACAAATTCGTTGGAATTCTAAAAAAAATATTGTGCTGGTCTAATAGCACAAATTAGAAATAATTTTTATTATATTTATAATACTAGTCGTTTACATTATCATATTTATGGAACATTCAAGAACAAATGTATCGAATGGTAACATTTTTAATCCAGAAAATATAAGAATTTTTATTTACGTTTATTTATTTTTACTGTTTTTTTTACGTGGCACTGAAATTTATAACAATTCCGAGGAATCAAGAAAAGTAGAATTCGAGTATTCATAGACAAATTCGTTGGAATTCTAAACAAAAAAATATTGTGCTGGTCTAACAGCAGAAATTATAAATCATTTTTATAATATTTGTAAACTTAGTCGATATCAAGTTGCTCTATTTTTTCCCAAGACTGATTACAAATTCCGACCTTGATCTCAACTTCCCAGCCGCGTGAGAAAGACATTTGTAAAGGACCGAAAAATCGTTGGTCGGATATTGTCAGAGTGGCGACAATGGCGCAATTGCGATAATTGTTATTGGCCGTTAGACCCGACGAATGGTAATTGACGAAAACTGGAGCAATTCCGAGACGTTGAATCTCGGGGTGTCGTCTCGGCGTGGATACGCACGGCGGCCAACACCGAGTGACATAATTCACATTCATTCAAGGGCCGCCGAGCACTCGTCCCGCTCCCACTCGCTGTAATCCACAGCGCGGAAGCACAGGACGCGTTTATTAGCGACGACACGTACGCACGGCGCACGAGACGAAGCGAGACACATGGACACAGTAGATGTGGGTCTCTCCCGTTAAGCACCTCGGTCGTTGTGATAAGACACAACACTGCGGCTTCCGGTTTAGGCGATCGTTATCCTTTGCGTCCTCGGTGTCCTCCGCAACGTCCGTGGGAGACCTCGGCTGTGGCACCACGCAATTTCAATTGAATTATTTAGCCGAACTCCCAAGGCCGAGCTTATCACGCAATCCCTGAATATAATTAACCCGAGCATTTTACACCTCTGAGTCACAGTGACGAAAATATCTAATTTATTAGTCTCTTTTATTAACTGCTTTTATTTATTTTTTTATACTTTTGTATATTTACACGCGATATAAAAATGATGATTTTTAGTACGGCGAATTACATTTTTTTATTAGGATGGTTTATTAAGCTTTTGATTTAACATTTGTTAAGTCGTAAATTGGGTTTTCATTTATTGAGATGAAGATGTATTTATTGGTTTAAAAATTAGCTATTATTTTGATTTTTTCAACTTGCGACTTCACAGTGAATAAAACATGTAATTTAGGATTTTTGTTGTTGTTGTTTCAGAGACGCCGCGAGATGGGCCGGGAAACGAGGCTCGAAGGACTCGACTGATCCTCGCATTGAAAATTCCATCAGAATTTGTCGATTATTATTATTAAGAAGCTTCCAAGAGAGATAACGAGGATGTCGATGGCCTCGATAGAAACGATGGGGACGACCAAGGGCGGTAATAGCGACCTTCCACGGAAGAAGCTCGTCAACACGAACTTGATATCCCTCAAGTGCCTTCTCTTCCTTTTCTTCGGAGGTGAGAACATCGCAAAGATATCTCGTGGTACTTTACTGCGTATGGGAAAAGCCACTGGGGCTGTGGAATTATTTTTCAGGGCTTTTATAAATTGAATCGCTCTTTAAAAAAATAGATATTTACTAATAAATCGTCCTATTTTATTAGAATATTATAAAATTATTGGATTAAATATTGATTTTAGAAAGAAAAAGAAACCTGTTTTATACTTGCATTTCTTTATAGCCATTTTAGCCCTATGATTTATAAAATTTTAATAAAGGATATACATATTACATATCCGTTTCAACATATCTTTATGTAAAAAAGACTTATATTAAAAACGTTTAAATTTATCATGTAAATCGTACCGCAATGCAGCGATCGAAAATACCTCTTTTAATTAATACGATTTTTAATAAACCATTGATGATACTAAAGTTTGCATCATTGGATTGCGACGAAATTCACAAAAAAAAAAAATCATTATAATTAACCCAAATTATGAAATTAGGTATAAAAAATCATGATAGCAACTAATCGCTATGATGACTTTTTATACCTAATTTCATACTTTGGGTTAATCAGAATTATATTTTTTCGGAATTTCGTTGCATTCCAACGATGCAAACTTAAAAATCATAAACATCGAGCCGGTAAAAAAATTTACCAAAATTCGCTAACACAAATTACCCTTATTTACAGGAATGGGCTGCCTATTTCCGTTTCTTCCTCTCCACATGCTCGCGGTGGGTCTGACGCTGGAGGAGGCGCGACTGGTGTCGATAATTTCGCCGATAGTTGCCCTGCTGGGTCCGATAATAGCGAGTCCACTGGCGGACAAGTTCGCCGGGCGTCAGGGCTCCAACGAGAAGACCTCGACGGGCCGTTACCTTCGGGTGATGATAGCCATCGCCTGTTTCCTCTCCGCCGTTCTCTACTCCCTCCTCCTCCTCGTTCCCGTGGTCGAGCGAATCGACCTGACGCGCGAGGAGCAGCCGACCCTCAAGTTCACCTGCGACGGCCAAGGCGCGACGGTTCTTCAGGAACGCCGCGACGACTTCTCGACCTGCTACAACTGGACGAGCGAGAGTCGCGTCTGCGCGATTCTCCTCAGGAACTGCAACTACGCCTGCCATCCGATCGTCCCGAAACACACGCAACTCGCGCTGAGCGGCGAAAATGGCTCGCCGAACGCGCCGAGCGTGGAAACGAACGACGGCTACGAGAGCAGCGGCGACCTCGACGTTATTCCGCTGGAAGCCGACCCCGATGTCGAGGGCAGGACAAAGGTCATTACGCGGAGAAAGAGAGTTAAGGAGAAAGACCGACGTCGTCGTCGTCGTCGCGGCCGTTGATTGAGCCGACGAAATAGGCGCGGATCCGGGCTGCTTCGTACAAGAACGCCCTCAAACCACCCGTAAAACTTTCCATTAATCTTCATTAAGCCACGTTTCGCTGCAATCTTCTTGAGTATCGTGCACTTCGCGACTTTAAGTGCTCCTTCCGTCTAGGCTCGATGGTTTTTAGCCAAATTGGCAATTACAATTAGGCATAGGGCTGATGTTACACGGCTTTGTCTGCCCTCGGAATTTTTTTTTACTTCGTGTTTCCTGTTTTCAAAGTCGTTAGAGAAGTACGAGGAATTTAATCTTTGATGATGAAAACTCGGGAGATTTTGTTCCTGCTGATGTAACCGAGGAAGGGTTCATGTTTTAATTACTGTTTTCGTAATAACAGCTTTAGCTTGAAATAAATTTAAAAAGAAAAGTAAAGGGTGAATCCTCGAATGAAATTTATGCGATTTCAATTATAAGTTTTGTTGAAATGTTTCCAGTTCAAACTTTTAAAAACCGTTAACGTTTGAATAACTGTTTTCATAATAAAAGCTTTAGCTTGAGATGAAAAACAAATCTAAAAGATGGATCCAACTGGTACACGACTAGACTGGCAATATGTAGGCGTTGAGGTTATCATAAACCTCGAATTAAATTGACGCCATTTCAATTATAACTTTCGTTGTAATGTTTCCAGTTTAAACTTTAAAAAGCCGTTTATTTTTTATAAACCTCGAATGAAATTTATGCCATTTTATCTCCGGTGATTAAAACACTCACGAGATTTTATTCCTGCAGAAATAACCAAGGAAGGGGTTTATATTTTAATTACGGTTTTCGCAATAAAAACTTTAGCTTCAAATTAAAAAATAACTAAAGGGTGGATCCAACTGGTACGTCTAGTCTGACTGTATATAAACGTTGTCGTCATCATAAACCTCAAATGAAATTTATGCCATTTCAATTACAACTTTTGTGGCAATGTTTTAACTAAAAACCCGCTAAAGGGTTGTTCCGACTGGTACGTCAACTTCGTCAACACTCACGAGATTTTATTCTTGCTGAAATAACCAAGGAAGGGTTTATATTTTAATTACTGTTTCCGCAATAAAAACTTTAGCTTGAAATTAAAAAAAAACTAAAGGGTGGATCCAACTGGTACGTCTAGTCTGGCTACATATAAACGTTGTCGTCATCATAAACCTCGAAAGAAATTTATGCCATTTCAATTACAACTTTTGTGGCAATGTTTTAACTTAAAAACCGCTAAATGGTTCTTCCGACTGGTACGTCAACTTCGGTGCGGTAGAAACGACGACGTCGTGACTTCTCGTGATTCCGTCTTCCAACAAGCCCTAAGAACGATCGATAACGTGTTTGTGTCTTTCAGGATCGCCAAACAAACGCGCGAAAGGCTCGGCAGTTGGTGATACCCGAGCCGCCGCATTTGTGCTTCAACGAGGGTAAGAATAGGGTCTGTCACGCTTACACGAGCTATTCCGGCAGCATTCCCGTCAACGCGAGCTTCAGGCAAGCCAAAAACGCGCGCGACCGGAGGGAATGGTGCGCGTATCCGATTTCCGAGGAGATCCGATGCAGGATACCGAAGGAGCTGCAGGAATCCGAGGCCGAGCACAACCAAAGCTGTACCGTCGAGTGTGAGCTTCTAGATCCGTTTATGCTACCAGGTATAACACTATTAATAATTGTTTTCAACCCTTGAGTACCTTTCGTCGCGCTGCGCCGGTTCTGGCGCGAGCGACGCTGCGGCAGCCGTCAGGTACCTTTTTTGTGCACTTTTAATTAACATCCTAACAATCCTTGAGTGCATCTCTCTCCCGTCTGCCGAATGCCGCTGGCCCTTCGTGCGAGGGAATCAGAAAAAGCTTTGTTTCAGCTTTGGTAGTAAAAAAACAAGTTGCCGAGTAGAAATACATTCATTTCGTTCAATAAAAGTGCAACATTAATTTTACGGTGGATTGAAAATAGGAAACTAGTTCTGGCGTTAATTTCCTTTTCATTCGTTGCGTCGATTTCGGTGCGCTCGGATAGTGAATTAGAAAATTCTGATATCGGTGCAACGACAGATGAGAAAATTTATTTTCGCCGAGAATTTATTTTCGATTTTTTAGTCCACTGTGAAATTAATTAAGAGACACGCAGTTGTCTCGACGTGAGCTCAAAGTATCAGAAGAAGAGTTAGAAATTTGGCATGAAAAGTGGCTTTTTCACTTCGCTTAGTCACCGAGATTTGTGCTGTATTATTTGGATCGAATTTCAGGCGACGCAGACACGGATAATCAGTGCCATCAGGTGGCGGGCGATCCGGACGTGACGTTTTGGATGTATCTGGCGATTCGTTCGATCGCCGATATTTTCCCCACGGCCGCCGTCGCCCTGGTGGACGCGGCCATCGTGATAGCCACGCGCGAAACTTCCTGCGGCCGCGGAGACGTCGGGCGTCAATTGGCTTTCGGTTCTCTAGGTTTCGCGGCCTTTGGACCGCTCGCCGGTTATCTCAACTTACTGATGCCCGCTCGTCCCGCTTATTTACTGCCGATAGTTTTCCACGTCGGCCTGATGATCCTCGCGGCTATCGTCGCGCTCGCCGCGAACGGGATGCCGCTCAGTCCACCCGAATGGTGGTGGCACACCAGATCCGGGATGCTCGCCGTGCCGATGAGCGCGGTCAAGAGATACGGCAGCGAGACCGTAGCACTCGTGTTCGTTCTTCTCGTCCTCGGCATCTTCTGGAGCGCCATGGACAGTTATCTTCCATTGTAAGTTCAGCGAATTTTTTTTTTTTTTTTTTTGAAGCGTAAAACATACGAGCGATACATTTTTAAAAAGTTTTGTGGTTTAGTCAGAAATTAAGAATTTCTCCATTCCATTGTAAGTTCGGCGAATTTTTTTTTGGAGCGTAAAAATGTCGAGCGGCGAGTTAAAAAAAAGTTCTGAGATTTAGGGAGAAATTACGAGTTTCGCCAATCTTTCATTGTAAGTTCAGTGCATTTTTTTGCGTCAAAATTTCGAGCGACGAAAAAAAAAATTCTGGGATTTAGGGAGAAATAATGAATTTCGCCAATTTTCCATTGTAAGTTCGGCAATTTTTTTTTTTTTAGCGTAAAACTTTCGAGCGGCGAATTAAAAAAAAAGTTCTGAGATTTAGGGAAAAATTACAAATTTCAGGGAGAAAAGGGGGAATCTGTACCTCTCTGTTCAATTCAATTGCTCAGAATTATGATTTACAACATATCAGCATTGCAGGATCCGATTTTATTGCAACTGATCTCATTTGAAAGATAAAAAATAAAAAATAATGGACCTCATACATTTTCCATCGGCCACGCATTTGTCACAGATAATTCGAGTTATAATTTAATAATTACCGAAAATGACTGATAAAAGTAACATCGTTTGGGGACCGACAATTTTTCTTCCGACATCTGGTGTCGAGACGCAATCGCGTTTTTTTAATACCAACAAAAATTAAAATAACAAAATATATTTTCTAGAGAATAGAGAAAATAATCTAAATACTTGTATTTACCTACTAAACTTTTTTGGCAGACATTTATCCAATCTCTCCGGCAACGCGCTGACCATCGGTGTGATTCTCACAATCGGCGCGATTCCTGCTATATTTTTCCTGTGGAGATCGGAGCATTTTGTCGATTACTGCGGTCACAGTAATCTTCTGATAATCGCATTCACGGTTTACATCGTCAGGTAAGACCTCAATAGTCTGTATTATTCGTGAGCGTTTCCTTTCAGTTTATTTAACGTATGCTCGAATTTAGATTCACCGGACTGAGCCTCGTATCGGAACCCTGGTGGGCTCTCATCTCCGAGGCTCTTGAACTTTTCACCCTCGGTATTATGTGGGTCACTGCCATTCTCTACATGAGACATCTGGTCCCGCGTCATCTCACCGCCACCGCTCAAGCACTGCCAGTAATTGCTCACTTCTGCTTAGGTGAGAATTTTCGATCTTAATCTTTATTTTCAGGCTCATTAGCCACTTTAACGAATTTTTAGCTCTTTACACCCGGTACTAAACATTTTGTATCCATCTTGCAAATTTTGGTATCTTTTATTGACAGTATTGAAGCATAATTTATGCAATTTAATCATTGTTAAATGGAGATGTCAAGCGTTCGTTACTTTTAAATACAGACTGTTTTCTCTTTACCCTATTTGTTTATTATTTGTTATTATTGTTTATTTGTTTATTAAATGTTTAGTGAACGTGACCTACACGTTATATAACTCAATGTTTCATCTTTACGAAAAATCCTTAAAACATATTTTTGGCAATAAATTTCATGAAAAAAGACAGTAAAAAGTAAATGTGATGAAGAAAAGTAACGATCGCTATTTTCGTCGCTACTCGTTTCTCGTTACATTTGCTTTTTACGATTTTTCGTATGAAATTTTTTGCCAAAAATGTGTTGTAAGGATTTTACATTGAGTTAAAACCTGGAGTTATATAACGTGTAGGCCACGTTTACCTAACGTTTAATAATAAACAAATAATAGGATAAATAAAAATAAAAGTGTATTTAAAAGTAACGAACGTTTGACACATCTGCTGTTAAAATTCAATTAATCTTACTTAAATACTCAAAATATTCAAGGGAGAAAATCCTAAAATGATTTTTTAGCGTATCAATTGAAATAAATATCGATTTAAATAAACATTATCGATCGTTAAAATGTAATTGTAAAAACTTTATTTTCGTTATTACATTCTACTTCCTTCCAACGTACAAAAGTGCTATCGACAAACGAAAAAAGTTGTTTTTTTTCGCAAAGAAGTCTCGTTAAAAAAGGGGTTTTAAAATTGCAGGCCGATGTCTCGGCGCGGTGATCGGCGCTTACGTTCACAGCGGCACGACGGACGTGGACTCGTTGAAATTCGTCTATCAGTGCATGGCGCTCGCCGCGGCGGTCGTGGCCGTTCTGTACTTTGTGCTCTATCACGGCCTCCTGAAGCCCCGATGCCACGCTCAGACGGTTCACGGATCGCGGAACGCGCCGTCAGTCGTCCAAGGTACCGAATTACGTTTTTCTCCAGCAGTACAAACAGTCTAAAATCGTCGCAATTAAAATTACATCGTTGAAATTGTTTACTAAGCCGCCTTACAAGAGCACGAACAGACGTTGAGTAAGGTCTTCTCATTATCCTGCCCCTTTTTTATTTCCCTCGGGAAAATAAAAAAGGAAAATGAAAAATTTCCCTCGGGCTCCGAAACTTCGGACTAATCGCTTTTCGTACAATTTCAATTGCAGGTATGAACGGCAACGGGAATTACACGCCGCTCAGAGTCTATCACAATGGAATGGCCAAAAAGGGACAATTCCGGTACTAAATCCGGCTCAATTCCGAATATCGGCGACTCCCGAACGTCTCTCTTGCTCCGGCCGCAAGATCGACGCGTTTGCGGAGCTTCCCGACGCCCCGATCGAGGGACTAACTCATCGATGACTCATCCACGGTCGCCCCCTTCGATCGCGGATCGAGCAAACGTCTTTCGTTTCTCTCTCTCCGAGACTTCCAAAGCAAAGAATGCATTTTTTGTCCACTGCAGCACATCACGCGATCTCAAGTCTCGCTCGCTGCATCGAACAACTTCGTGCTACATTTTTCTAACGCGTTCGCTCTTATACCTCACTAAATAATTAGGCAGTTGTGCGGATCAGTGACATTTCGGAATTTACAAGTTTCGTAAAAAAAAAAGGAAAAGATGAGACCGGGATACTTGAAGACTGGAAGGTCTCTAATCGGTACAATTACCAATAACGAATGTACGTTAATTAAGGTAGTTCTCCCTGTACAGTCGCGTCAAATGTGACTTTCGGGAAAAATTTCGAATACTTCTCGATGAGAGAATAATCTGAAAAAAAATCAAGCATGTAGAAGGTGCTGAGAAGATCGATTTTCCATTATAATATTTTCAAAATGTTACTAACTAATCAATGGAAAAATGAAATGTTCAACAATGTACCCGGCAACTCAACTTTTTTTTGTGATGAAAATTATTCATTCATTTTTCCGAATACGTATGAATTTTCTCAGAATTTTGTCTAATTTTTTTAATTACGTTTTTTTAAGGAAAATGTGGCGAAAATCGTAGTTAAACAAAATAATACACAATTTTAAAAAAATTCATACGTATTCAGAAAAATGATTGAATAATTTTTATCACAAAAAAGTTGGGTTGCCGGGTAAATTGTTGAACATTTTTATATTTCATTAATTTGTTAATAACATTTTGGAATTATTATAATGCAAAATCAATCTTCTCAGCACTTTTTTCAGATTATTATCTCATCGAGAAGTGTTCGAAATTTTCCCCAAAACTCACATTTGTCGGGACTGAACCGGGAGAAATACCTTAAGGTTGTCGCAAAACAGATCAGTGAATATATTTCGCTCTTCCTCGGGTATTTCTTTTTCGTGAAAATCTAAAAAGAAGCGTCTGACTTTTACCTGTAAAAAAGTAAAACTGAAGTCTTCGAGACATTTTTAGACCTCTTTATTATAGATCCGTGAAAATTAAATACCAAAGAAGAAGCGAAAAATACGGCAATGGATTTATTTTGGGACACTCAAGAACGTTCACGGGACTCGAAGTCGACGTATTTTTTTCTATTTATTTATTTACTGCCTGACGATAATCTCGCGTTGTATCCTAACATTTAACGACGACGGACGAGAATGTTGAGAATAAAGGTTTTGCGAAAACGGAAAAAGTGGTGTATTTGCATTGAATTATCACTAAATTACAGGAATCGATCGAGCACATCTTGGATCTTGGGGTAGGCTTGAATATTGCTTCAAAGTCAATTTATTCCGACGGAGCCCTTAACGCTACAGAGGCGCTTGAATCGTGTGAAAAAAAGGAAAATTTTCGCACTCCATTTGCCTCTCCGGTGTTCGACTTCGCCTCGTCGTGCACTTTGTCCTTATATTATATGTCGGCCTCGTTCGAGATGATTAATTATGTAGTATAGCTACTTCGTACTAGGTGGAGCCACAATGTTCAGAGTAACGGATTTTTTCGGCTAGGGACTTCCCCTAACCCGGTGGTAATCCGCCATGTTGTCTTCATTATGTTCTTTGTGCTCGATGTGGCCACATCGACAGAGTTTAAAATCAGTGAAATAAGAGGTTTTTTCATCACGATCGACGATGGAAAAACAGAAGAGGAAAGCGGATGAGTCGGGGCGATATCAAGCATTCCTAAAAGAGTTAAAATCTTTTGAAGAAGCGGTCATTCTTTACATAACCTCCCCGGGAAACGTGGAGGACGCGGAGGACGCGACCGTGTTAACAGGCGAGGAGGTCGCGTCGCACAATGAGGATGATTCCTTTCGAATACAGGACGGTACAGGCGAGGCTGACCGTACCTCTTCAGATGTTCCACTGTGAACAATCTATTCAGATGTTCCACTGTGAACAATCTATTCAGATGTTCCACTGCGAACAATCTATTCCGATGTTCCACTGTGAACAATCCACCCAGATGTTCTTTTGAACAATCTTCTGGACTGGTCATTTTTATTCCAGGTTTTTTGGTTTTGAATTTACAGCAGCGTACCTCTTTGTGCCGGACGACGATACAGAGAATAGCCCTCCAGGTAAGCCAGGCGAGGAGATCTCACTTCAACCTCACCTTGACACAGAGACGCTGAGGATTTTGGGAGAAGACTCCAGCGTCAAGGTCGAAGACTTAGTTTTTCCTTCGAACCTGACTGTCCGATGGGAAAAATGGTTGAGGTCTGGTCTTTCGAAGGAGACGAAGTAGGAGATTCTGGAAAAATACTCTCCTTAGACGCTGTGATCAGAAGAGACAAGCATTTTCTGGCTACGCAAAGTCTAGCTGGGACTGTGCTGACATTGCTGGGCTCTACGCTGGTGAAAGTCATGTTCGCTGAGGATCAGCCCACAGATCGGCTGGTACTGCTAAGCGAACTCTCCGACACAGCGAAGTTGCTGACGGAGATACACCACGGACAATCAAAGGCTAGAATTTCATACATTCTGCCCAGCGTCTCCAAGGAGTTCAGGACAATTCTGGAAAAAACTGCACCTGACAGTTTTTTTTGTTGGTGCTGACCTGGGAGAAAAATTCCGAGACGCGAAGGCAGTCGCGAAGATCGGAAAGGACTTCAAGCCGGAGGAGGCAAAAAGCGGGGCGTTAAACTCGCGGGGCCCAACCTCGAAGCCGGGCAATCAGAGGACGGGCCAAGGTCAGAAGTCGACTGGCAAGTTTCAGCAGGGAACGAGGAACATGAGCTGGTCTCAAAAATCGCCAGGTCAAGCGCGTTCAGGGAACAAATTCCAACAGCGGATCGGGGGTCGATCGGATCGACCCCGGAAGTAGAGGTAACCTATATAGCGGGTCGTCTAAAACTTTTTCTCAAAGACTGGATATATCTTACGGACGACAGCTTCGTTATTGAGTGTAAAAAGGGTTACGTAATTCCGGCTCCGGTTGGCATTCGACAAACTTTGATCCCAAGGGAATCGCGACGGTCACAGGACCAGTTAGCGGAAATCGCAAATGAGTTGGGAAAGCTCAGGGCCACAGGCGCGGTCGAGGAATGCTCGCCGTGCTCGGACCAACTTTTGTCGAGGTATTTCTTAAGGGATAAACCCGACGGTTCTAAGAGGTTCGTCCTTAACCTAAAAGATTTTAATTATCATCTTGTGAACCCGCTTTTCAAGCTAGAGGATCTTAGGACAGGGATAAGACTGCTCAGACCGAGTATGTTCATGCCTAATCTGGACCTGAAAGACGCATAATTTTTAATTCCAGTTTGCGAATCATCAAGTAAAGATTTACGATTCAGTTTCAATGGCACATTTTTTTCAATTTACGTGTCTTCCGGTGGGTCTCCGCACGAGCCCCTTTATTTTCACGAAGGTGTTAAAGCCAGTTTTGGCAAAACTTCGTAGTCAGGGGTTCATCTCTATGATTTATTTCGATGACATTTTCTGTTTCGGAAGCACCGAAAAGTCTTGCGCTCGAAATGTTGAATCACCGATTCGACTATTTGAATCGTTAGGATTGACCATAAATTACGAGAAAAGTCTGTGCACGTCGACTGCGCGTAAAAAATGTCTGGGATTTATCCTTGATTCGCGGTCAATGACGGTAGAACTCACGAGAGATAAGAGGAAATATCTAATAAAATTAATAGCTGAGTTTTGAGGAAAACGTCTTGCAAGATAAGAGAATTCGCGCATCTTATAGGGTCTTTGGTGTCCGTGTGTCTCGGCATTGAATACGGTAAGGGTCACTGTATATCGTTAGATAAGCCTTGCAAAAAACCCGATCAGAGACGGCTCTTACCAGTCAGAGATTTTCTCAGACGCATCAAAATCCGGCTGGGGAGCGTCGTGTGAAGGAGACGTGGCGAACGGGTTTTGAGACGCGAATGAGCAGAAATTACACATCAACGAGCTAAAGTTATTAGCAGCCGTTCTTTGCTCTACAATGTTTCGCGTCGGAAACAGATGAATGTGAAATTCTTCTGAGAATCGATAACACAACCGCGATCGAGTTTATTAACAAGATGGGGGGAGTGTGTTACGCGAATCTGAATAAAGTGGCGAAGGAGATAGGGAATGGTGTGAATCGCGCCACCTGTGGATATTCGCTTCCTACATTTCGTCCAAAGAGAACGCAGAAGCGGACGCTGAGCCGAGAAAAAACAACGTTGATACGGAATGGAAACTCGACGGCGCCGCGTACGTAAGGATCGTTCGCGTGTTTGGCCGACCGGACTTTGATTTGTTCGCGTCGCGAATAAATAAAACGAGTGATCTTTTCTGTTCTTGGAACAGGGATCCGGGAGCTCTAATAATAGACGCGTTTTTCCACTAACTGGGGAAGATGGTTTTGCTACGCTTCCCGCGGGTTTCGTTAATTTTACGGGTTCTGAAAAAATTTCAGCGTGATAGAGCGGAAGGAATTTTGGTGGTTTCCGAATCGGCGGGGTCGACCCTGATATCCAGTTTCTTGGGAAATGTTAGTTGAAGACCCGATATCTCTCGAACCCTCTAGTAAAACTGTTGTCGTGCCCTTTTTTAGATCGCTTCAACATTCGTTAGCCGCAAAATTTTCTCTAATAGTCGGGAAGTTATCAGAGAAGCACACCTGAGAAAAGGGGTTCCGATGGGGGCGGTACACGTAATGATGGCGTTTCTTTCGGAGACGACGATCAGCAATATGCTTCACCGCAAAAACGTTGGTGGTCATTCTGTGAAAAATTCGATTTAGACCCGTTTAAGGGGAACACCGAATCCGTGATCTTTTTCTTGACAGAGTCATTAGACGAGGGAGCTCCTTTCGGATCGCTGAATTCAGCAAGAGCGGCGATTTCGCTAATTTCAGAACATCCGTTGACAGACAACGCGACGTTATCGCGTTTTTTCTTTAAAGGAGTATTCAGGCGGAATCCGTCTTTTCCAAAATACACCACGTCGTGGAATTCGGAAATAATTTTGAAAGAGGCAGAAAAACTAGAACCGACAGAGTCACCATCCTTGCGTGAGCTTACGGAAAAGCTAGTCTTTCTACTCGCAACGGGTACAGCCCATAGAGTACAATCACTCTCTCTCTCATTAATATATACTATATAAGGGAAAAAACCGTTGGGTTTTCAGATCGACATAGTAGAGTTAGTTAAGGCTTCGAGGCCGGGCTCGGCTCTACCCAAATTCTTCATCCTTTTCTTTAGTACCAATCCGGCGATCTGCCTCGCGAGAGCGATTTCGAAGTACCTCGTAATAACATCGAAAATTCGGGGAAATCAGAAAAGACTGATTCTAACGATTAACAAACCGCATAAATCGGGGACTGCTCAAACAATTGCCAGATGGCTAAAGCAGATCCTTGCGAGGTGCAACCTCGGAGATTATTCTGCGCACAGCACGCGTCATGCCGCAACGTCGGCGGCGCTTATCAAGGGTCTGGACGTGAGTCTAATAAAAAGTACGGCAGGTTGGTCGAACGAATCTATGTTTTCGCAAGATTTTATAATCGACCAATTGTAGCGGGAAGAGGTCCCTTCGCGATCACAATACTGGATCGTGTGCTGGAGTAAAAGAGATTTATTTTAATTTCTTCGTAACTCTCTCGCCAGAGAAAATATACCGTTTTTTGAGACTCTAAACGGCTACATAATTAATCATCTCGAACGAGGCCGACATATAATTGGAAATCAAACGAACTTACCTGTAAGTGAAGTTCGATTGTAATTATATGGAGAGCCTCGTTCGAGATGATTACACCCCACCCGTGTAAGTACTTACACACCCACCCAAAAAAAAAAAAAAAAAAAAACAAACAAACAAACAAACTTTAAACTAATGAAGACAACATGGCGGATTACCACCGGGTTAGGGGAAGTCCCTAGCCGAAAAAATCCGTTACTCTGAACATTGTGGCTCCACCTAGTACGAAGTAGCTATACTACATAATTAATCATCTCGAACGAGGCTCTCCATATAATTACAATCGAACTTCACTTACAGGTAAGTTCGTTTGATTTCCAATTATATCCGTTTTATTACAATTCGTAATCGCGAGAGAAGCGAGTGTCCCGCGATTAACCGGTGAGCAGGATGCGTCAACTTTCCACGTTTAGCTTTGCGCGGGTTTCACTCGTCTAGTTCTTTTTTCACAGTTATACACTAACAAAAAATGTTCTCATCCTCCAACTGCGTTCGCGTTCCTGTTGCACTTATATATTTTTTTTAATATATATAATAATTCGATAAATAAGCAGATCCACGTTGCGGCGATCCCGACGTTGCTCGAAACTTCTCCCCGAAGACGCGTCTCTCGTCCCGCGGATCGGACAGCACTCGTGTGTTCAATTACGCGAGTCAGGCGCATCGAAAGTGAAAGAAAAAAAAAATACCGAGTGTTCCTCGTCACAGTTCCACAAAAAGTCGGATCCCAATCGCTACCGCGCGTTGTATGTACAAAAGTATCCGTAAAAACCTGACGACATTCGACGAAACGATACATAATTCGCGTCGCAAAAGTTTTTTTTTCATTAAAAACGAAGAACAAAATAGGAGAAAAAACGAAGAAAAAAAACATGAGTACCTTTTGCGAAAAATGGATAAACAAAAAAAAATGACTTCAATCACGTTCAACGATTATTACAGACATCCGTCGTGATTCCGCCGTACGCGCGATCGCCGATTATCTATGATACCAAAGTTCGCATCGTTGGAACGCAACGGAATTCAGAAAAAAAAGTTTTAATTAACCCAAATTATGAAATTAGGTATAAAAAATAATCGTAGCAAACTAATGACTATGATGACTTTGTGTACCTAATTTCTTAATTCATAATTCAATTTAATACAAAAAATTCTAATTAACCCAAATGATGAAATTAGGTATAAAAAATCATCATAGCAACTAATAACTATGATGACATTTTGTACCTAATTTCATAATTCAATTTAATAAAAAAATGCATTCTAATTAACCCAAATGATGAAATTAGATATAAAAAAATCATCATAGCAACTAATAACTATCATGACTTTTTGTACCTAATTTCATAATTTGCGTTAATTAGAATGCATTTTTTTTCTTCTGAATTTCGTCGCAATCCAACGATGCAAACATCAACATCACGATTACCTCGCGGCGGGAATCCGAATAAGCCACTGAAACGCGAGCGCGCGCGATTTCGCGAGAGCCCCGCGAGTCTCCGCGTTCAACGGGTCGCGAGCCGACGTCGCGTCCTCCTCGCCTCAGTCCAACACGGTGCACTCGTCGTCGCTCTCCACCGGTTTCCACGAGTTCAGCCCGGCGTTGCTGCCGCTGTTGTCGCCGCTGTCCTCCTCGATGAGCGCCCGCACGGCCAGCACGGTTTCCTCGTCCGTCGCCCGCGCGATCTTCGGCTCCTCGCTCGGCGTTTCCTTCTTCTCCTCGTTCTCCGTCCTCGTCTCTTCCACCGCCTCTTTCGTCGCCTCCTTCGTCTTCTCCGGCGTCGTTTCCGGCGTCGTTTCCTCCGTCGTCTCCTCCCCCGTCTTCACCCGTTTCTTCTTCCTCGGCGATCCCGCCTCGGACGTTCCGGTCTCCGAATCCGAGCTCGAAGAATCCGAATCCGAATCCGAGCTCGACGATTGCGTCGTCGTCGTCGTTGTGATCGAAATCTCCAGATGCTCATCCATAATCTCCACATTCTCGTCATTCGTCTTCGACTTTTCCTCCTCCCCGCGTTTCTCGCCCTCGACATCCGGTTTTCCCATCGTTTCCGGCGTGAGCCCCAAATCCGCCTCCACGAGATCCTTCACCGAAAAAACCTCCGCTTCCTTTTCCTCCTCCTCCTCCTCACAAATATCCAACTTACTTCTGCGATCCTCGATAAACTGAAGATAGCTAATAAACTCCTCCTCGTATTTCCCAAAATTCTCATCCGGCACCATCACCGGCCTCAGTATATCGCACTCGCGTTTCGAGTCGTAATCAGCCTTCAAAAGCAACGCGTATCCCATCGATTTTTCATAATCCCTCGTAACAACATCGTAAGCCTGAACCGCTTTATCCTCGGTCTCGGGTTTCGCGTCGGTGCCGCGACTGATGCGCGTCCTGTAAGGCCTGATCTCCCTCACCAGGCTTATATCCCTCGAGTTCTCCGAGTCCTCGTCGCTCTCCGGCTCGTCGCTCTCCGGCTCCGACTCCCTCGTGCACTGCATATCCAGCGCGATCGTTTTGCAGCTCCTCTCGCGCTTCCCGAGCGTCACTCTCGCCGTGTGCGCGACACCCTCGCCGTTGCACTCGCGTTTGTACGCCTGATAAGCGCCAACGAGATTTTCGCTCAGCGACGTGAGTTCCTCGACCGTTCGCTTTATCGTGCGATTCACCGCTCTCGTTTTCGCCTTCGCCGCCACGAGTTCCTTGTCCGGCGAGAAAATCATCGCTGATTCGAGAACCCTTTTGAGTTTGCTCTTCAGGCTGTCGAGGACGGCGTCGATGGATTTCGTGGGACCGCGAATAGCGAGTTCGAAGGATCTCGCCGAGTCTTTCGACCTCCGCGCGGCGTCTCCGTTTTCTTCCTCACCGTCCGAACGCTCGGCGTCGCTTCGCGGCGTCGGCGAGAGAATCGTGAGGATCCCGTCGTCCGGTCGCACCGGAAACGTCAGCGTCGAGAGCTCGGGAACGCGGTCGTTCGACTCCTGCACGGTTCTCGGCTCGCTCGGAGCCGCCGCGGGAGCCGCGGGTTCGTCCTCGTCGCTCTCTAAATCGATCACGCTGGGCGGTTGGCTGTTGGCGTTTCTACTGGCGATATTGGGGTTGGGAATCGGTTTCGCCAGGACGATTCGCGGGCGAATGGGTCTTAATAATCCTCCGGTCGCGGTGCGAATGAGGCCGGCGGTTTGGAGAGGCTGCGCGTGACCCGCGACGTTTATTCTGCTCGGCGCCTGCGGTCGAACGTGATTTCGCGAAGGAATCGACACCATCGGCATAGATTGCGAGCTGGTGGTTTTCGCGTTTGTCCCGGACTGGGAAATTCCCGGCGGGACGTGCTGAATTTTTCGCACGTAAAGCGGCCCCGTGGTTCGGATTATCCGGTGGTCCCGGCCGCCCCGAATCGCTGGACCTGCGACGGGTTTTTTCAGCAAATGCGCGGTTGGGACTGGAGTTATTCCGGTTCTCGGCGCGGAGACCAACGGGGGTCGCGATCCTGGTGAAAGAGCGCCGAACGAGAGGCTCTCCGCTCCTTCGACCATCGTCTGGTCGAATTGCAGAAGAGGCGGAGGGATTTCGTCCTCGGATGCGAATTTCGGGCGCTCCGAGTCGGACGTCGCGTTTGAGGAACGAGAGCGAAGACGGCGGCGGGTTTGACGCTCCGCCGGGGGATCCTCGTCGGGGGAACGATCGTTGCTCGGGGTATCGACGAGGAAAACGTCGTCCGCGTGATTCGCGGGCGGGTGGCGAGGATTCGGCGCGGCGTCCGGATTTTCCGTGACGCCAGGCGACGCGTCCGGCATCTCGAGTTTTATGAGGCGCTTCGCGCGCTTGGCGTTCATGATTTTTCGGCGCTTTCGCTTGGGCAACGTGAAGGTCTCGTCCTCCTCCTCGTCGTCGCTCGGCGTGTCGCCGCGCTTGCGTTTTTTCTTGTGCGGGCAGCACTGCGACTCGTCGAGATTCATCTTCGCCTCGATCTCCTCGGGGCTCATTTTACGATCGCTCTGCAGGATTCGCGTTACCGTCTGCACGTGCTGGAGCAACGCCCAGCAGGCGGCGCGCGCGCTGTACAGGTCGGCGGGGTTGCAGACGAAGCACTTCCACTTCTCGTCGCGCTCGATTTTCTTGCGCACGAGGACGTCGAAGTTGCGCTTTATGCAGGCCGAGCAAAAGGTGTTGCTGCAGTAGGAGCAGCAGTAGAGGTTCCCGCCGTTCGCGCACCAGCGACAGAACATGTCGGTCGCGTCGTCGCCTGCGGGAGAGATTTGGGTTTTTTTTTGTGTCGATTTTTAGGCAATGAGCGGGCGGGGTTTTTGTTGAAGTTTGCGTCGTTGCAATGCAACGAAATTGAAAACAAGAAATTATTAATTCCATAAAAGTTCAAATAATTCACCCATTGGCGGGTGGAATCTTATTTTTTGTCATGCTCTGAGTCGTTATAATACATTTTTACAGCCGGTATAATCATTTGGGTTCATTAACATTTTGTTTTTAATTTCGTTGCATTGCAACGATGCAGACTTCAACGTCATGTTTTGATGGGGTAACGAGGCGGATTTTAATTGTGACGTTGAAATTTGCATCGTTGCAATGCAATGAAATTAAACGACAAAATATTAATTCCATAAAAATCCAAATAATTGAGAAGTAATTTTTTTTGTCGTGCTCTTAGTCGTTATAATAACTTTTTATAAACGGTATAATAATTTGGGTCATTGATATTTTGTTGCTTTTAATTTCGTTCCATTGCGACGATGCAAACTTCAACGTCGTTTTTAATTAGCTTCTGTGACTCGCGCAATAAACCACGCGTTTTGGGTGAAATAATTAAGTAAAAATTGTGAACATTCAGGGAGGAAATTTTGTTTAATAATCAAAACTAATTTGTTATCAATATTTTTGTGCATAACAACTGTAAAACAATAAGTAGATGGAATTAATTATAAGGAATTCTAGTGGAGACTGACAATTACGAAAATTTGCGGGACAAATTTTATAGTCATTAAAAATGAATTTTAATCAAGTTGAAAGACAAAGAAAATTCTTGGGATGAGTGGAATGTATCATTCACTAAATATTTTGTACTTCCCACTGCACAGAATAAGAATAGTTTTGCATTTTTTTTTCTTTGTGCAATCAGTACTTATGAATATCTGGAAGCTTGGACTCAATTTCTAAGAATCTAGAAACAAAGTATTACCTTGCTCAAACGTTCCATCTCCATAAAAACTTCTGCAGTTCGTACAAAGTAGAACATGGAGCACCGGATGTTCGTGCATGTTGTGGGCATCCGCAGGGGCACTGCCGATATGGATATCGCATGCGGTGCAATGTAGCTTGCGAAATCGCACAGACGCAATATCTGCAAAACAAAAAAAAACAAACAAACATACCTCTTTAATACTCAAAACAAAATTCCGTAATTACAGGGTTAATTCTACAGTGTTAATACTATGCAAAAATGAGTCACAGTTGTAATTACTGAATATTTACGCCACAAATTTCTGTTTTAGTACAACAATATTTTCTCAGCGAGTTTCCATTCAAACCAAACAAAAAATTATCAGATGAAAAATTATCAGATGAACAGATTATCAGGAGAACTTTGAGACATTTTCAGTCCAATCCCCAAACTGATTAGCGTTTCAATACCCAACATTACTCAAATAAAAGACGTCCCAAACAAAAATCTGTTTCCACCTCCCACAGCAGCTGTTTCTCTCCGCCAAAACACCAGCTTTGCTGCTCCAAATCGCAGCCTCCCCTCGATTCCCTCTCCTCATCTTCGACTCAAAAATTCCCTGGAGCAATTAAATTTAAAGGGCCGGTGGTGTTGAGACAGAGACAGACAGCTCGTCGTGCCTGAGAGGATTTCTTCGAGGGGAAGAACTTGTGCCAAACAAAAAGATGAACCGGAGCCGAACAAGAGTTTCTAAAAATGCCGCTTGCAAAAATAAGTTACAGTCGTATTTACTGGATATTTACGCCACAATTTTCTGTTTTAGTACAATATTTTCTCAGCCAGTTTCCATTCAAACTGAACAAAAAATTACTGGGTGAACTTTGAGACATTTTCCAACATTAGTCAAACAAAAGACATCCCAAACAAAAATCTGTTTCCGCCTCCCACAGCAGCTGTTTCTCTCCGCCAAAACACCAGCCTTGCCGTTCCAAATCGCAGCCGTCCCTCGATTCCCTCCACTCATCATCGACTCAAAAATCCCCTGGAGCAATCAAATTTAAAGGGCCGGTGGTGTCGAGACAGAGACAGACAGCTCGCCGGGCCTCAGGAGATTTTTTCGAGGAAAAAAACTTGTGCCAAACAAAAAGACCAACCGGAGCCGAACGTGAGTTTGTAAAAATGCCGCTCGTCGTGCGATATAGCCGCGGACATCTGTCGACTGTGGGCAACGACGTCCGCGACGGCCGACACTGAAATAGACGAAAGTTTTTCGAGGTTAAGTTGGACGCACCTCTGATGCTGAAGTCGGGGATGCTCTTGTAATCCGCGATCTCACCATTGCTCTGCAGCTCCGAGGGTTTTCCCTCCTTGACCTCGACCTCCAGGAGACTCGCTATGTCCATCTCGCCCGGGTGGCCCCCGTCGGGTCAGCAGCGAGGAACGCCAACGCCGGAGGATCTTTCAAAATACCAAACGGCCAACCTCCATCTTATTCGTCGCGGGACCGGCCAGCGGCGCAATCGGCTCGTCTTTTGCGGGCTTTCGCTCCCATCGGGTCGCGACTGCGACTGCGGGGCCCCCGAGGACGCGATCACAGGACCGCGAACGCCCGACCGGAACAGCAGAATCTCGCACCGCACCGCGAATTCACCTCGCCGACGATGCCTCGTTTTCGCCAAACTAGAGATGCGAGGTCCATATTGTCACGGTCATTTGACCGTCACGAGACCGTCAAGTGATCGTCAAATGACGCGTGAAAAAATGACCAATTTATTTGTCACCGATTATTTAAGGGCATGTGAAATATGTACCACGTGACACGTGAGTGCGAGAGAGATAGCTGCTTCGAGACGTGACAATTTGTCGTAGTTACCGACAAATCGTAATCGGAATGCACGTATCATGTGTGATTTTTAATTATCTAGTGCGTGAATTAGTCGCTTTTCTCAGTTTTTATCGAAAAATAAAAAAAAATCGATTTTTTCATTACAGATTTCTCTGCCGGTAATTGATCTGTAATTTTATTTTCTTTTCGAAAATCAAAATTCTGACTAATTCACGCACGAAGTTCACATTACTGGCGTCTGTATTTCAATTTTCGCTTTGACCTGTTCATAATTCGCGAAAAACGGCACTTCCGAACTTTTGAGGTGCAAAGTCGGTATTTCACATTCCCTTAAGGGCATGTGAAACATGTACCACGTGACATGTGAGTGCGAGAGAGATAGACGCAGTTTTTGAATGAACGCCATTTAAAAACTATTCTTATTCTGGATAAAAGCAAAATATCATCGGACGGAGAATTAAAATACGCTTCCGTTGATGTTTTTCTTTGCCTCAGAATATTTTCGGTATCTTCATACGATTGATTACAGTTTTTATTACCGACTGAGTAGGTTTCACATTCCCTTAAGGCGATGTGAAACCTACTCAGTCGGTAACAAAAACTGTAATCAATCGTATGGAGACACCGAAAATATTCTGAGATAAAGAAAAACATCAACGGAAGCGGATTTTAATTCTCCGTTCGATGATATTTTGTTTTCATCCGAAATATGAATAGTCTTGGAATGGTGTTTATTAAAAAATTGCAGCTGCCTCTCTCGCACTCACGTGTCACGTGGTACATGTTTCACATGCCCTTAAAACTGTCGCCAATTGCGCGTGTTTTTAGTTCGAGCCCGAATGATTGATACCTGCATAACAATTTCAGGAAATCATCAAAAATTTGTCTAAATACTCGGTAAATGTTGTATATCAGCTGATCTGCGTTAAAAGTCACGATTTCTAATGCTTAGCTTCAATATTGACTTAGATATTTGAGTTCAACGTAAAAAAATTGTGAGCAAATTTGTGACCGAAAAATAAAAGACCGTCATTTCGCAACTAAACAGGTGTTTCGGTCCACTTTGGACCCCCAAGTAACAATTTTTGTGTTGTTATGGAAAAGTTATCCGAATGAGATACATATGTCCGCCAGAATGTTATCTGAAAGCTATCATATGTCCTAAAGTTAACTTTCGGATATCGGATATCTTACAGATAACTTTTTGGCGGACATATGTAACCCATTCGGATAACTTTCTCGTAACAACACAAAAATTGTTACTTGGGCCGTCACAAGACGCTTGTCGAAATGACCGTCATTTTTACTTCGACAAAATGGGCAAAAAAGATGATGTCAAAAGACCGTCAAATGACGGTCATTTTTTGGTCTTTTGACCAATTACAAAAATGACCGTCATTTCGCATCTCCATGCCAAACCATCGTCGCGCAGGCCTCGTTCATCAACACAAATAATCGCCGCGGGGGCGTTTGAATTTTCGGCGGGAACACTGCGCGCGCGCTCGAAACACCCGCCAACCGGCTTTGGAACTCTCAGACGGTGATCAACGATTTTACGGCGACACGAGTCTCGTTGCGCGAAAGAAATTGTCAATTTGATTCTGAAAATCGGGAATTTGCTGTTCGAGGCGGCTCGAGAAGCTTCGGAAATGATTCTACGCGACAAGCCGCCGACCTTCGCCGTCTGGTGGCGAAACTCGGAACTAAAAATCGTGGGCACTTTCCGCCATCTGCGTGCATATATATTTGCAGAGTTATTATTATTATTGTTATTCGTGTAAGGTGAGACGGCTAATGGCCGCCCAATTGGGCATTGGGGGGCATTGGCCGCGAGCCGACGCCATGCTTTCTTTTACCTTACAATCGCGAGACTTTGTCTGTCGACGGTGGCGCCGCTAACCCTAAAAAAATTGGCACAAGGTTAGGGTTTGTCGCAGCGACTTATATCTTGGTGGAATACATGCGACGTGGATCAACTGATTATACACGACTTACCTGCGACGTCTCCGGCGCTGAAATCGTGCCAAGACGGTGCCCAAACGGTGGAATGGCGACTGGGCAGTGCGGGAGTAACGAGCAACGCGGACCGCTCGGTCGGATCTCAGTGCGCGGTGCGAGCGTCGAGCGGGCATTAGTCATGCAAGAGCAGCTTCAACCTTGCGGCGGCCATTTTGTTATGGCCGTGTCTATCTCGTCCGGGACGTATTTAATGGAGGCCTGCGAACGCGCTAACGAAAGATGTCGCCGAAATATCGCGATTTCGCACGATTCGCGCGCGCTCGCCGTAGGTGTGAGCGATTTTTTTTTTTCGCGTTATCCGAAATACGATTTTGAGTCTACGTAGTCCGTCGCGATCGTTCGTAGCCTCCGACGCGTGTAGCACAAGATGGCGGTTTTCGAAATATTATTTGAAGATAAAAATTGTTCGCCCATTTTTGTTGATAATATTTGCGCCAAGTAGCTGAAAGTCTCGTCCGAAAATCGATTCTACATTTTTTCTACAGACATTTCACACGCGATTTTTGTTCATCAAGTTATATCGTACTGCGAGATTCGCATATTTCAATTCTACACACGCGTTCTAGTCTACACTTTTCATTTCTACACTCCGGATTCCCGTGGCGAAATTCTACGGATTCGCCGGGTGTAGCAGTGGAAATGTGAAGGATTGACGCCTGCTGTTTATTCAACACGTTATATCGTGTAGAATTGAAACGTGTAGATTGAAATTGTGTGGCATTAGTCTACATTCTTCGTTTCTACACGCTCAATTCTCGTTGTTGCGAAATTCTGTGGAAAAGTCGGATGTAACAATAAAAACGTGTAGAATTGACACCTGTTGTTTATTCAACGCACATAATTGTAGTGTATAATTGGAATGTGCAGGTGAAAACTGTGTGGTATTAGTCTACACTTTTCGTTTCTACACGGTCAATTCTTGTTGTTGCGAAATTCTGTGGAAAAGTCGGATGTGACAATAAAAACGCGTAGAATTGACACCTGTTGTTTATTCAACGCACATAATGTCGTATATAATTGGAATGTGCAGGTGAAAATTGTGTGGTATTAGTCTACACTTTTCGTTTCTACACGGTCAATTCTCGTTGTTGCTAAATTCTGTGGAATAGCCGGGTGTAACAATAAAAACGTGTAGAATTGACGCCTGCTATTTATTCAATCCACAGCATCGTGTAGATTTGAAACGTGCAGATTGGCATCGTATGACATTTGTCTACACTTTTAGTTTCGTAGCAATTAAAACGTGTAGAATTGACGTCTGCTTTTTTATTCAACACATACAAATTGAAACGTGCGTATTTAAATCCTGCGGCATTCGTTTTTGTGTAGAATTGCGCTATGAGAGTCAATTCTTCTAATCCATTATTATTATTCCTCGTAGACCCGCGATGTAAACAAAAGATGTCACCGTACGGTTTGAATAAGAGCGCGACGAGCTCATCCGGAACCAGGAAACGCGCACGAAACGTGCCGCGAATATATTTGTTTACAAATGGCGCCGGACGCCGCTCCGTCCTCTCGATCGTTTCTCAATTAAATTCCCTTTTTTTCCGCGTTCCAGGCGAGCCGCAGTTCGACGCCGAAAATGGATAACTCGAAGGACGGCAACGTCGTCGACAGAGCGGCGCAAAAATTGACGGACGACATCAGAAACATGGCCAACTACAAGAGCCTCTATATGGAGATCCAGGTGACTCCTCGTTATTTCTACATTTTTTCGTGTAATATTTTTGAAATTATTTTTATTCTTTTTGTTTTCCTGTTTTTCGGGCGACAGAGACTTGCGGCATCATCGGCAGTGAAGAAGGACAATTTCAAGAACACCCTCGTCGATGCCCTCAAGAACAATGGCCTCGAGACCGAGATACGAAACACCGTGTTTCACTGGGCGCGCTCGCAGGTCAGGAACGCGATCGATCCGTTTTCTCTTTTCCTCGCGCGGCGGCCCGCGCTCGGCTATTCCAACGAGCCCGCCAATGCCGAGACGACCCGAACTCAATGAAATTCCCGCAGGGCTCGCTGCAACCGCGGCCGGAAGTCCTCACCGGCGAGGCTGACCTCAGCTATCTGAGAAAGGCGCAGATTCAGTGGGAGCGTCGCATTCAGAAGTCGTTGAACTCGATGTGCAACGAGTTGAACGTGCCCCTCGCGCGAATTCGGCCGAACGCGGACAGGGAGGAACTCGCGGAAAAGTGGAACGAATTGAGCACTTATGACATCGGTGAATAGATTTTTTTTTTTCGTATTTTTACCTTTTAAGAAAATAATTTCGGGTCTTTAGATAGTGATTCTTTTCGATGTAAATAATTACGATATAAATTTTCAAATCTTTTTTTTCCACGATTATATGAAATTTGAAGATTTGATACACATTTTTTTACGATAAGTTTACATTTACTTAAAAAAATGTGAGATAGAAAAATTATTCTCCAAATTGTTTATTTTATTCAAATTTGTTTAGAAAGTAATTTTAACTTTTCGGAAAATAATTTCGACTCTTTAGATAATTATTCTTCTCGCGGTAGATAATTACGGTATAAATTTTCAAATTCTTTTTTTTTCACCGGTCATATGAAATTTGAAGATTTTATACACTTTTTTTACGATAAGTTTACATTTACTTAAAAAAATGTACGATAGAAAAGTTATTTTCCATATTGTTTACTTTACAGCAATTTGTTTAGAACATAATTTTACCTTTTCAGAAAATAATTTCGGCTTTTTAGATAATTATTGTTCTCGTGATAGATAATTACGGTACAAACTTTCACATTTTTTTTCCACAATTATATGAAATTTGAAAACATGATTCACATTTTTTACGATAAGTTTGCATTTACTTAAAAAATGGGCGATGGATAAATTATTTTCCAAATTGTCTACTTTACAAAAATTTGTTTACAAACAACTGAACCTTTTTTTTTAGATTTGTCACAGTATCGACCTTTGTATGCCCCGAAAGACTTTCTGGAAGTTTTGTTCTCCGTTCGCGATCCAACTTTCAAAAGACAAACGTGAGTAGCTCGACGAAAATCGCGCAAACGATATTCGTCGAGTATCTCACATGCTCCGATTTTTTTTAGGGACGAACCGAACTGGGAGTTCAGTCACATTCAAATCCGCGTGAAAACTCTCGGCGAACTGGTAATATCGAATATTTTGTTTGCCCGTTCAGCACGTTTACACGTGCGGAGTTGACGATAATCGGCTGATTGCAGAGATCGACGTATTCGGAGCTCGCCCAAGGAGTTCCCCTTCTGGGGGTGAACAACAATATGCCAGCTGTCGGGAATTTCCCGAATCTCGAAGCCGAGCGCACGAATTTGGGCGAGAGAGTTTTGAAAACAAATCACGCGCCGATAGCTCAGGAGTTTCTCAAACGAGGCTCGCCCCG
Source organism: Pimpla rufipes (assembly GCA_963932165.1). Lineage (NCBI taxonomy): Eukaryota > Metazoa > Arthropoda > Insecta > Hymenoptera > Ichneumonidae > Pimpla > Pimpla rufipes. The sequence goes on from OZ010637.1 coordinate 17,435,874, forward strand.
AGCTTTGCGTGGTCGGCTTTGGTCGCTCGTCTTGGGTTCCGCGGTCAAAGAAACCGTAAGAATCAAACAAAATTGACTTCCTTCCATTTTTACAATAACGATTGAATTGCAGGACGCTGATTACTACGAGGAATTAAAGGGAATGGTGCTGCAGTACGATATAATGGTCGACAAGCTTATTATTAAGGTGCAATTCAATTTCACCGGATAATTTGAGAAAACGAGAAACCAGAATTTCACACGATAATTACAAATATTTTTTTAAGGACGTCCAACTAACGGCGAGCAACGACGACCAGTATTTCGTTTTCGAGGACGTTCTCTACAAAACGATGCTATCTTTCTCGAGAGACTCGGAAGTCCTGGCTCCGGTCACGACCGATCGGTCCGCGGGCGGTCAGGTGATTCACGCGGTTTTGCAAGGCAAACCAGCCACGCTGGAAAACACTCTGGTCTTTCCACCCAGCGGGGTGATTCCATTTCACGGATTTACCATGTACGGTAAGAAAATCGGACTTTTACGATGAAATCGAATGAATATAGCGAAGGATAAAATACAAACTTTTAATTAAATATGTAATAAATAATTAATCTATTGTGTCAGATTTGGTCCTGTATATATTTATAGTGTAAGAAAAAAAATGTTAAGAAGAAATCCATTTATTAATAAATCAAATCATATCAACTCCAATGAAAAGAAATGGAATGAAATGAAATGAAACGAAATGGAATGAAATGAAATGAAACGAAATGGAATGGAATGAAATAGAACGAAATCAAATGGAATGAAATATTTTCAGCGATTAATTGAAACTGGTGTTACTTTTAGCTACGCCCTTTTGCTACTTGTACGACGATCCCTGCACAATGTACTACACCTTCCGGGCTTTCTACCTGCGTTACTGGTTCCGATTGCACACGGTTTCCAGCCACGAGCAGGGAATCGTAGCGCTCTGCCTGCTTTTCGAAAGATTGCTCCAATGTCACGAGCCTCAGCTCTGGGCGCATTTCCGGAATTTGAGGATACAACCGTAAGCTCGACTTTATTTTTTCTGGTACAAATATCAATTAATTTTTTTTGTAAAATATAATTCAATTTGTTTGTTATAGGATTAAAGTGGTGTTCAAGTGGCTTATGCGAGGCTTCAGTGGCCACTTGCCGCCCGAACAGTTGCTGTATCTGTGGGATCTCGTGCTCGGCTACGATTCGTTGGAAATAATATCCCTTTTGGCGGTGACGATACTCAGCTTCAGGAAGGAAAATCTTTTACAAGTTAATACTCTGCACAACGTGGAAGTAAGCTCGAAAATGATGTATTTAATTACGTATAAAATGATTATATGTACCATATCTATCAATTAATTACTTAATTAATCCATTTGTTGATAATCAATTCATTAATTAATTTGTTGATATTACAATAAATTATTTCTCAGGCGGTCCTGGCGGATCTCTCGTCCCTGAAAGTGATGCCTATGCTGCAGCTCGTTCTCCTCAAGGAATAAAATTAATCTCCATCGTTCGCGTCATCATCATCCGTCCAGCATATTTTATGTACAGAATCTACAGCGTAATGAAAATACACCGAATTTTAGATACTTTTCTGTATAATCGTCTTCCAATCAACTATCTATTACTCGCAACGATCCCAAACCGATTTTAATCAAGTAAATAGTACATCTATCTATCTATCTACATATTTTGAAAGGAGATAATTAGTCGATATCACCTATTCATTAATGATTCATAAATTACTTCGCAAAATTAGTTTTCAATCGCAATATTATGGATCAAAATATTTACGCAAAGTTTGCTTCAAATTGAAAAATACATTCCATGAGCCCCCGGCGGGAAGATCACAAAGTAAAAAAGACCCAAACGAAAATTACCCCGGTCGAAGCTTAACTACAAACGTTTTTATTTAAAACTCCGAAAAAAAGATTCAATAAATAGCGAGCATTCAAGCGCCGAATACGATTTTAATCAACTTAATAACACATCTATCTATCTAACTACCTATTTAAAAAAAAAAATTAATCGATATCACCTGGTCATAAATTATTCATAAATCACTTCGCAAAATTAGTCATTTTCAACCATAATATTTTTAATCAAAATATTTACACAAAGTTTGCTCCAATTTGAAAATTACGTTTCATAAGCCCCCGGCGGGAAGAATAGAAAGTTAAAAAAGGCCCAAACGAAAATTCCCCCAGTCGAAATTCAACAACATACAAAACTTTCAATTAAAAATCTGACAATTACAATCGAAAAAAAAAAAACAAAAAAAAAATTATCAATAAGCAGCGAGCATTCAAGCGCCGAATACGCCCATCTCCACGCGTACCGCGATCGTTCCCCGTAGTCCCAGGACTCTCGCGGTGTGGCGCGCACGCCCGAGGCCCAGCGGTCGGCATATTGCCAACGAAGCCCGGGTTCGTAGCCACGCTCGAAGGGTGGGGCGAGGAGAGAACGCGACGCGTAGCGTGCGAGAAGGACAGCGAGACGAGGGAGAAGGCAGGCAGGCGGGTGGGCGCGAGAAAGAAAGAGAGAGCGAGAGAGAGAGAGAGAGAGAGAGAGAGAGAGAGAGAGAAAGCGAAAGGGGAGGTTTCCCGTTTCCGGCTGTCACCCGGCTAGACGCCTGCCACAGCTCCGCCGTGCTCCGTGTTTATAAAACAGCTTTTCATCCCCGCGTACGCGAGAGCCCGAAGTGCAGTGAAAAATCATCAACGAGCGACGAGACGAGGATCAGCGACGGCGAATCGCTACGTGAGTATCGCAGCAGCCTCGCTAACCGCGGCAGCTTATTTTTGTTCGGGGCCCACCGAATGATTTTCGCCTCTCCGCCGCTCCTCCCGAATGCGACGTATAACCAACTTTTCGCCACAACCGAGTGCGCCACCCGAGGGTGGGGTGCAACCTCACCCCCGAAATATTAGTCATGCACACCGCTGCTCTCTCTCTCTCTCTCTCTGTCTCGCTGCGCCTCACGTAACGTTCACGCACAACCACCGCTCGTAGCCAGTCACGGGCGTTTATATATACATATATATATCTATATATATATTTCTTTTTTTTCTTTCCGCTATCCTTCGACGCAACTCGCGTCGGGCGTTCAAGTTCTCTCCGCTTTCATTCACACCTATCGACAACCGACGATTCGCAATCTCGCGCACGACCTTCGCGGCGCTAATTCTCCCCGACCCTTCGATCCAATTTGTCAACGGATTACGTCGCCCACGCAGCCAGCGCGAGAGACTCCCCGAGGTTCGCGGTTTCGGGCTACGCGTCACGATTCACCTTTTTTTGCGAAGTTTTTACGAATTTTTTTTTTTCGGGTTTCTGGGGGCTTTTTTTTATTTTTGGGACACGATTTTTGGAGCTTTTTGGGGTTTGTTGTTATTATTATTTGGTATTATTATTATCAGGTTTTTTTTATTGTTTTTTTTTATGTTTTGGAATATTTTTTCTGTGGTGCGATTATCGAAATGCTGAAATCATATGGGTTGATTTGTTTGCGTTTAGAATTGTGGGGATTAAAAAGGGCTGACTGATCGAGGGGAAAAGCATTGGTTGGGCTGAGTCAGGTTTCCTTAGTGTGATAACAGAGAGCCTTTTAAAGTTTGCAATTTTAGTGAAGCCTCGCAATCAATTTTATTTTAATTTTTTTTATTTCGATTAAAAAAAAATGTATTTTTTTTGTACATTTGCTTAAATTCTATTTTTTGGTGACCCCAAATTTTTGCTGAATTTGATTAAAAAGTGTGTATAAGTTTGTTGAATTTACATAAGTTAAAGGATAAGTGAGGCAATCGAATTGAGGGGAAAGGCATTGGTTGAGTCGCATCAGATTTCCTTAGTATGACTATCGAGAGCCTTTTAAAGTTTACAGCTTCTAAATTTTCAGTTCAGAATTGTTTTAAATTATTTATTTATTTATTTTTCTTTGTATATTTGCTTACATTCTACTTTTGCGTGACCCCAAATACTGGCTGAATTTTTATTAAAAAAGTGTGTATGAATTTACGAAATTTATATGGTTTCTCTCATTTGCATCTCTCAGATTACATGAGTTAAAGCGCGAGTGAGCCAATCGAGGGGAGAGGCATTGGCTAAGTTGGGTCAAGATGGCTTGGCGTTTCAAGGCTTCCAAGTACAAAAATGCCACGCCGATTGTTCCCAAGCCGGAGGCTTGCATCAGAGACATCTCCGTGGGATCTTATCAGACCTATGGGAACAACATTGCTGCCTCCGCCGCCTTCATGGCATTCAACGTGGATCACAATGGTAAAACAAAAACTCTCTTCAACCTTTTTTACCACTTTCCTTCGAGTGTACCTTTAATTGCGTAATTTATGCACAGTTATTCAAATTAAGCAACTACTCCAGTAGCAATTTCAGATTTGTGGTTTCAATTGCATTAATCGCAATCAGTCTCTGCATATTTAAAAAATTAGAGCTTCATCAGACTGAGCAAACATTCCTTGTGTTTTAATTTACATAAATTTCAATAAATTCTCTGCAGTTAAATTTTTTTAAAGCCTATCTAACTGTTATACAAGACTTCAAGTTTACATCACAGAAATTGGAATAAATTCGTCTTAAAAAAAGTCAAGAGCCTTTCTGGAGCTTTTATTAAATTTGCAGTTTCAACCAGTGTTGTAAGTCCGCATTATTTAAAAAATTAAAATTTACACATCAGTTTATTTTTCAGTTACGATTTTATATCGATAACTTGTAGCGATTATAAAATGATATGTGAACTTTTGAACAGCCGTAAGAAAAACCCAATTTTCAATTAAATTTTAGGAGAAATTGTGCGAAAAACGGACAAGCACAGTCCTCCATTATTTTCGCAAAGCATTAAGAGCATTTCTCAATTTTTTCAATAAGATTACCATTAAGTTTTATGGGGGATTAATTTTTTTGCTTCTATTAAAAAGTTTACATATCACATTATAATAATTACGAGTTATTATTATAAAAACATAATTACAAAATCAATCGTACAAATAAAAACTCTGGTTTTAATGAATGTTCTACATTGTTTGTAATCAGGTTCGAGTCTCGCGGTTCTTCCACTTGAAGACTGCGGCCGAAAAAGCAAGACGATGCCGTTGCTCCACGCTCACGCGGACACCGTAACCGACATGGATTTTTCACCGTTTCACGATGGCCTTCTGGCAACTGGGTCGCAGGATTGTCTTGTAAGTTTTCCCTGTCGCCGATCGTTACCTCTCGTTCGATCTAATCCCAGCGAGCGACGAACTTCGGTCTCAATCAGTTCGATAAAAAAATAACTTGTGTCAAGATACGAAATTAATTCCCTTTCTCGCCGTATTTCAGGTGAAACTTTGGCACATCCCGGAGTCCGGCTTGGAGGAATCGCTCTGCAATCCCGAATGCACGTTTTCCCACAGACAGCGACGAGTCGAGGTTGTCCACTGGCATCCAACGGCCGAGCATTTACTCACCACGGTGTCCTACACGAATTTATCGCTGTGGGACGTCGTATCGCAGCAAGAATTATTCTGTAAGATAATTTCTCCTTTTCTCTCGAATTTCTCGAATCCCTTTTTCATACGATGGTGAAGTTCGCATCGTTAAAATGCAACGAAATTCAGAAAAAAGTAATTTTAATTAACCCACATTATGAAATTAGGTGTAAAAAGTCATCATAGCAATTAGTTGCTATGATGGTTTTTCATCATAGCAACTTTTTATTAATTTCATAATTTGGGTTAGTAAGAATTAATCTCTTTTTCTGAATTTCGTTGCATTCCAAAATTCAGCATAATTTTTTCCTTTGTATCAAGCAAGAATTATTCTGTAAGATAATTTCTCCTTTTCTCTCGAATTTGCCAAATCTCTTTTTCATACGATGTGGAAGTTCGAATCGTTGCAATGCAACGAAATTAAAAAAAAACGTAATTCTAATTAATCCAAATTATGAAATCAGGTGTAAAAAGGCATCATAGCAACTTTTTATTAATTTCATCATTTGGGTTAGTAAGAATTCATTTTTTTCTGAATTTCGTTGCATTCCAAACTTCAGCATCATTTTTACATTTGTATCTTGCGAATGACGGGCGAATCTTGATTTTTTTTAGCGAACAACGAGCACGCGGACGTCATACAATCCCTCAGCTGGAAGTCGGACGGCACAGCCCTCGCGACTTCCTGCAAGGACAAACAGGTTCGCATCTGCGATCCACGAGCGCCTAAATGCATCGCGAGCACCTGCTCGAGTCACCAGAGCATCAAGGACTCCAGGATCGTCTGGCTCGGCAGCAGCAACAGAATACTCACAACTGGTTTCGACGCGGCGAGGCTGCGTCAGGTCTATATTAGGGATCTCAGGAATTTGAACGAACCGGTGAAGACCCTTGAACTGGACTGCAGCACTGGGTATGTTTCCTACAATTTTTTGTATAGAATTGAGTAACTTTGTTCTTTCAATGCTTTGTTTTTTATACTTGCCACTGAAAAATACGAAAGTCCTACAATTTTTAATATGCTTACCAGGCGATTTTTTCACACTAGTCAATAGTAAGGCGCTAAAATATTCCTCAAATTATTGCCAATGCATACTAATCATATCGATAAACGCGACAGTTTTTCTATGACAAGTATTCAAAAAGAAAAAAACGATAACGATCGTTAGGAACTTTGCATCCAATTTTTCTTACCGATGAAAAAATAATACTTTTTTTTTGTCTAAAATCATTGGGAAGGTGTTAAAATGATTACCAATTATTGCCAACGAATATTATTCTCATTGATAAACGCGACAATTTTTCTGTGTCAAGTATTAAAAAATAAACAACGATAACGAACGTCATAACTCCGGCTTTACGATTAAATTAATGAATACCTTCAGTATCCTGATGCCGCTGTTCGATCCGGACACGAACATGCTGTTCCTCGCTGGCAAAGGGGACACGACGATCCTCTACATGGAAGTCACGGACAAGGATCCGTACCTGGTGGAGGGAATACGGCACAGCGGCGAGCAAACGAAGGGCGTTTGTCTGGTGCCGAAACGCGCGTTGAACGTGATGCAGGCCGAGGTCGACCGAGTGCTTCAGCTCACCTCGAACATGGTGATTCCGATAATGTACCAGGTGCCACGAAAGGTCAGTACAGCGTGGCTGTTCGATAATCCACACCTCAATAATTACGGTATAAATACCGCGTATTCACGTTTCGACCTTTGCTCTTTGAATCGCAGACGTACCGAGACTTTCACGGTGACATCTATCCCGACACCGCGGGCTGCGTTGCTCAAAATACAGCCGAAGCTTGGATCAAAGGTCACAACGCTCCAGTGCCAAAAATATCGCTCGATCCTGCCAAGCGAGCCAAAGGCGAGGAGTCCGTAACCGTGAGTACTTTTTTTGCCTCCTTCTTCCTCTTTTTTCTCTCGTTGATAGCTAAACGTTTCGTAAGGCTCGATTGTCGTTTCGTTGTTTCAAGATTTTGTCGATAGAATATTCGTTGTATTATTTTTGTCAGAGTTGTAAATCCTTTATTTTTATAGAAATCAAATTGATGGTACAATAATTATGTTTTTATAATAATAACTCGTAACGATTATAATGTGATGTGTAAACTTTTAAATAGAGGCAAGGAATATTAATTTTCGATCAAACTTCATGGTAATCTTATTGAAAAAATGGAGAAATACTGTTAATGTGTTGCGAACATTTTTAATCGTCGCACAATTTTTCCCAAAATTTAACTAAAAATTAGGTTTTTCTTACGGCTATTAAAAAGTTCACGTATAATTTTATAATCGCTACAAGTCATCATTATAAAATCGTAACTAGAAAATAAACTGTTGTGTAAAGTTTAATCTTTAAAGTTATGGGGACTTACAACACTGATTTTCGTTGATTTATTCACTGTACGATTTTTGTATCTCTTTGCATCTGTGTGTGCGTTTTTTTTTTGCGAAGAAAACGAAACGAGGCGTTGGATCGTTTTTCACCCTGATTAGCACTGTTTTAGCACTCGAGTTAGTCTGATTACAATCATCGACGTACAAGAAATATCAGCGATTTTGCGTCTGCGTCTACTGTTTTTAGTTATTATTTGGCTCACGAATCATTTGCGAATGCGTATTGTATTATTTTGTTGGATTAAGCACTGTAAGATGTTTTTTTATTTCGTTGCATCTGTGTGAGATTTGTTATAAAAAATGAGACGAGGAGTTAGTTCGTTCAGACGATTTTAGCACCAGGGATGGCATTCGAATGAGTAATTTAATTTTTTTTTTTTCTATACTTGAGTATTAAGTTTTTTTTTCGATATAAAGGAAACTAACCATTCGTGTTTTTTTCCTTAAAGAATTATTCATTCTAAAAAAAATACAAATTCCGAAATCAAATTCTTACGAAAGAAAAATCATATTTTTCTCCAGTAAAAAAATGACAATTCTGTCGGTTTCAATTCATTCGATTGTTCCATCCCCGTTTCACTCCGTTACTGCTTACATTATCCCGTTCGTAACTCTCAGTGTACACGATATCTCGCGTCACCGTATTTGCGTCTGCGTTTACCATTTTTATTTACCATGTCACATAGTTTTACGAATTGTTTGTGAATGCGTATCGTCCGGCCGCTCGGCATTTTGCGTTACTCTCACGTTTCAGACGCCCGACGTACACGACAATTAAATGCGTCGGGCCGAGCTGAAGGCGCTTATATTTTTGGCACGTGTAACATTTATAACCAGGCGATCGATGATCCGTAGCTTTATTTTGTTCGCTCGGCAAGCAATCGATGATTTGACTTAGAGCAGTGGGCGGCGAGTGAGCACGAGTTGAAAGATGTTTTTCCCGCAGCGTTACAATGATTTGCAAGAGATTTCGCTTGTTTGAGTTGATACGACGAGCAACGAGCATTCGTAGTGCGAGCGAGTAGCGTCGTCGCCGCTTTCGTTGTGAAAAAACGATTCGTCGTAATGAGGAAGCTTAAACGTCCCAATCCAGATACACAAGGGAAATCTGGCGACGCTCAAAGAGACTCAGCAAGAGATCAAAGTCGAGCAGTCCAAGGCGGCGAAATCTTTGCACGCGACGCCGAAAGGCTTCGCGCAGCCGGTGAAGCCCGCGCAGCCCGCGGCGCAAGAGAAGGAGAAGCGAGCCGAGGCCGAGCCGGAAAAACCGCTGGACGAGTCGCCCCGCGGCGCGGAAACCGACGACGACAAAGCGAAGATGCAGAACGGGGGTCAAACGATGCCGCCGAAGCCGCTGCCGAGATCATCGCGAGCCAACAGCATCTCCGAGGACGAGCCGAAACCCGTGGCTCGGCCGCGAACCTCGCCCAGTCCCGGTTCCGTCGTCACTTCCGTCAACCCAAATATCGTCGGCGGCTACAAGGTTCGAATGAGGAATCTACGATAGAAACCGATTGACTTAAGATTCGCGCGCTTCTGTAGACGGGACGAGATAAGACGAGATTTTTTTGTTAGACCATTAGAAGCGGCGCCCGATTCGCGGACGATTTTATGACTCTACGCTTTGGCTACGATCGCTTTGTTTATTTTAGGCGGAATTGTTGTTCCCTTATTTTCGAAATCAGACGATTTGTTAATTTACTCCAGATGAATTTATCGGAATTGTCACAAAGGTTTTAATGATGGAAGAAAGGTAGACCGGTTTTTCGATCCTTTTTCTTTTTTTTTTTGGTTTTAGTGAAATATTCATAAATTTGTTTACGAATGTTTGTTAATTTATTCCACACAAATTTATCGAAATTACCGAGAAGATTTTGATGCTGGAAAAGGTAGACCGATTTTTCGCCTGTTTTCCATTCCTTTTTTTGTTTTTAGTAAAATATTCATACATTTATTTACAGTGCGAAACTAAAAAAGAATTGCTATACAATATTAACGGATTAAGTAAACAAATTGGGTGAGTTCGAAGGTAACAGGATGGTTAAATATTTGTATCAATGCCGAGGTTGGCGTAGAGCAGTCTTTTTATTGTATTTTTTTTTAAGTTGAAATCGTTCCACTTAGCTCGCAGCTGACGCTTGGAAGCATATTATTTGTTTAAGCGATTGAGAAATTGGTATCGTAGGACTTTAGTATCCGTTATATATCGAGCCATGTGACTCTTCCGTCCCCGCATATATCTCGACGTTAACAGCCCGATATTCGTGTGTATCACGGCAATGAATGTGAAATTCCTGTTCTCACAGCCGCGCCTCGGACCTAAGCCCTTCCAGGCTAAATCCGGCAGCCAGGAATTTTCCTTCGACAAGGTTTTTTCCGTTCCTCAGGCGCCCAATAGCGAGAACAACGGTTACCCGAGCGACACGGGAATTCTCGGTGACGGCAGCGCGGACGTCGACAAATCGCCGACGTTCGAGAACGAGAGGATCAAGGAGTCGGAGAACGGGAAGAGCGACTCGAGCTCGATGGAGGAGGACGCGAACTCGAGCGACTCGGGTTACAAGCCAAAGACCCCGAGCACCGCCGAGAGGCGCAAAGTCTTCGAGACGAAGGTCAAGGACGAGTCGCCGGAGAACGAGGAGCCCGGGAATTTCGAGCGCGGGAATTTGAACCGAAACTCGATTGCCGAGAGGAGGCGACTCTACGAGAGTCGCTCGGTGTCCGTGACCGACGGAAATCTCGCGGAAAAAGCGATGGGCTCGCCGACCGCGCTGCGAAGACGCGATTCCTTTAAAACCAAGAGCGAAGTTATCAAGGAGGACGAGGTGAAGAAAATCGTGCCGATGCTGCGACAGCAGAGCATGGATCCGCGTTTAGAGAAACCGGAACCCATCACCACTCCGACTCCGAAAAGAACGTCCACCGTCTTTGGTTAGTATTCTCTAAATATTCTCTATTACCTTTATGGCAATTAGTAATATGTAATGACTAACAGGTTGTTGTGGTTAGAATCAAGATGCTCGAATCAAAATTAGATCTTTAATCAATTTAACGCAAAATAAAAATAAATAAAAACGTCTAACTTTGGGACAGACTTGAATTGAGGGGGGCAAGACTTTAATTATTATCATAATATTAATACATAAATAATAATAATAATTACATTTTATAATAATAATAATAATATGTTATTTAATTATTATTATTTAGGGCAGACTTTAATTAAGGGGGCTGGGACAGACGAACAGACAAACAATTTTCCAAAATATATATAACATAAAAATTAAACCTCCGTTATGGATGGACTTTTTACACATTATTCTCGACTCCAGATTTTTTTTCGAAAAATATTGCATTTGTGGGATCCCAGATTCAACGCCCGACAAAAAACCAGATGTGTGAAAAATGTGTTAAAAATTTTGAAGAGGAGTCTCGTCTTAAGTTAAAAAAAATCAAACTGCAACAATGTAAAAATTTGCAGGACGTGTGTCAAAGTTCAGACATCTGAAGGGAACCCCGGGTCACAAGTCGACGCATATCGAGAACATAAGGAACATCAGCCGGCAGATATCCGGAGAATGCGACGGTTTTCACGGTAACTTTCGAATGCAAAAGAACGAGAAAGGAGAATTCTCTGTCATCGTCAATCTCGTCTTCTTTTTTTACTGCAGCAAACTCCGACCGCGTCGCGGTGCCGCTGAGCGGCCCTGGCGGCAAAATCGCGGTGTTGGAGCTGAAGAAGACCGGACGTCTTCCGGATGGCGTGATGCCAGCTCTCGTGCACGGCGCCAGCATAATGGACTTTCAGTGGGATCCTTTCAACAATCAGAGACTGGCAGTCGGTGAGTTTCATCGATAAGTTCGTGGCCCATGTTTATTCTTCTCCGAAGTCGGAAAAAAATATGACATTGAAGTTTGCATCGTTACAATGCAACGAAATTAGAACCTAAATAAATAAAAATATGAATTACACATTAAAATAAAATAATAAATATAAAAATAAAATAACACAAATAAATAAAAAATAACAAAAAAATGAAAATAAAATAACATAATTTTTTTTTAATAACAAAAAAATAAAAATAAAATAACAACAAAATAAAAATATTAATGACATAAAAATCCAAATAATTCACCCCCATTAGGGGGTAAATTAATATTTTTTTATCATGCTCTTAGTCGTTATAATAACTTTTTATAGCCGATATAATCATTTGACTTCATTAATATTTTGTTGTTTTTTACTTCGTTGCATTGCAACGATGCAAACTTTAACGTCATAAAAATGTCACGATTTTCCCTTTTTTTTTTTTCAAAGCTTGCGACGACGGAATCATAAGACTCTGGGAAATTCCGGAGGGCGGTCTAGTTGAGCCGACGAACGAGCCGAAATTCACGATCGAGGCGCACAGCGACAAAATCTATCTCATCAAGTTTCATCCACTGGCGTCGGACGTTCTCGCCTCGGCGTCTTACGACACGACGGTGAAGATCTGGGATCTCGCTCCGCTCGCGTCGGGCGGCTCGGCCGTCGCGAAGATCACGCTCACCGGTCACACCGACCAGATATTCAGCCTCGCGTGGTCACCGTGCGGACAGTATCTCGCGAGCGCTTGCAAGGACGGAAAGCTTCGAGTCTACAAGCCGCGGAGCGGCGAGACTCCGGTTAACGAGGGAAAGGGACCGGTCGGGACCAGAGGCGCTCGGGTTGTTTGGGCGCTCGATGGACGATATCTCGTGGTCATGGGTTTCGATAAGTGAGTTTTGTGCTTTAGTCACTTTTATCGGAATTATTGGCACTATGTAAAACTTTTTTATTAGTAATTTAATAGATTAATTTTGCCAGTGAATCATGAAACGAAAGGAATAGAAAGAGGAAAATGCAATGAAGACTTCGATCATTTCTGAATTGAATTCTGATAATTTCTGAATTGAATTTCGATAATTTCTGAATTGAATTGCAATAATTTCTGAATTAAATTTCGATAATTTCTGAATCGAATTGCGATCATTTCTGAATTAAATTTCGATAATTTCTGAATTGAATTTCGATAATTTCTGAATTGAATTGCAATAATTTCTGAATAGAATTTCGATAATTTCTGAATTGAATTTCGGTAATTTCTGAATTGAATTTCGGTAATTTCTGAATTGAATTCCGATATTTTCTGAATTGAAGTTCGGTTAAGATATTTATATCGAAAAAAAGATTCATACTTTTTCCTGAAATTTCCCTCCGATTTACGTGAGAAATTAAAAGTACTGATGATTGAATTTGTTACTTGCAATTCAGAGTTTCGGAGAGGCAGATATTGGTATTCAAGGCCGACAAACTCAACTCCCCGCTGAACTACGTCGGCTTGGACGTCTCGCCCGCGATTCTCATGCCGTATTACGACGAGGACAGCTCGACCCTGTTTCTCACCGGACGCGTAAGTTTTCTCGGCTTTTACGGCGATCTACATATCGAAACGATTCCTCCGATCGGATAAACTCAGATGACAATATTATTATCAGGGCGACTCGACAATCTACGCATTCGAAGTTACGGAGGAATCTCCGTATTGTTGCCCTCTGAGCCATCATCGCTGCGCCAGCTTGCATCAAGGATTGTCTTTCCTGCCGAAGAACAAATGCGACGTCGCGAGTGTCGAATTCGCTTCGGCTCTCAGACTGACGAACAACACGATAGAACCTCTGAGTTTCACTGTTCCACGAATTAAGGTGAGTCTCTAGTTTCGATATTAACTTCTTGCCGGCGAAATGTCGATGAAATGATTTAAAAAAACGGCGTATTTATTATTTTAGAGCGAACTCTTCCAAGACGATCTCTTCCCGCCAACAAGAGTCACATGGAACCCGACGCTATCGTCCACTGAATGGTTTAACGGCGTGAATAAGCAGGCGCCGAGGATAAGCTTGAAACCACCCGGAATGGATTGCCGTAAGTTTCGCCCTCGAAGTTTGTTCGTTTGTCGCAGTACAATCACAAATCACTGATACTTCAATAATTCCGGAAGTGAATTTCGATAATTTCTGAATTGAATTTCGATAATTTCTGAATTGAATTTCGATAATTTCTGAATTGAATTTCGATAATTTCTGAATTGAATTTCGATAATTTCTGAATTGAATTTCGATAATTTCTGAATTGAATTTCGATCATTTCTGAATTGAATTTCGATCATTTGTGAATTGAATGTCGATAATTTGTGAATTGAATTTCGATAATTTGTGAATTGAATTTCGATAATTTGTGAATTGAATTTCGATAATTTGTGAATTGAATTTCGATAATTTGTGAATTGAATTTCGATTATTACTGAATTGAATTTCGACAATTTCTGAATTGAATTTCGATTATTTCTAAATTGAATTTCGATAACTTTTGAATTGAATTTCGATAACTTCTGAATTGAATTGCAATCATTTCCGAATTGAATTTCGATAATTTTCTTGTTTGCAGTAACCGAAAATCAGGGACAGGGAGTGGTGACGGCACCGGTGGCGGCTAAACAATCAGGCGGGCAGTTTAACGTGTCCGCGCAGTCGTTCGGCAGGATGGGCTGGAATCCCGAGATGTCCGGCTTGGTGAAAGCGAAACAGGACGAGGTGAGAATCCCTCGAAACGCGATTTGCAAATTTCCGCATGATCTTGCACTGTTTCTCAGCCTTTGTCGTGCTCCACACGAATATATGGAAACATTCTATCAGATGATGCAAAAAAACGTTTGTTTTCAATTTCGTTCACGATTCCACTAAAAAAATATCACTCAGAAAGAATTGTCCGCATTTTTGTAATTTTTTCTCCTCACCAACGAAACGTTATCGAATTTGAAGAACGAAATTGAAACGAATGTTCTTTGAAATCATCGTAATGTCACATTACTATTATTACGTCGACGAAATTGTTGTTTCTGGATGTCGTGCGAGTGTATTTGCGTGTGCTGTATGTGGTAGATCCAAAAGAATATGAGCAACTATGTGGGGGACGTAATAGAGTGTTCGCTGGAGCAGGACCAGATGGAGGGCGTGGACGAGCACGAATGGGTGGGTAATCGCTCATATTCCGTAGTTAATTTCATACGTAGCCCTCGATATCGCGTGGTATGAATAGACACATTTTCGACGACGCATTTTATTATGATGTTGAAGTTTGCATCGTCGGAATGCAACAAAGTTCAGGAAAAAAATTCTAATTAACCCAAATTACGAAATTAGGTATAAAATGTCGTCATAGCGATTAGTTGCTATGTTGATTTTTTATACCTACAAAAAATTAGGATGAAATTAGGTATAAAAATTCATCATAGTGATTAGTTGCTATGATTTTTGATACCTAATTTCATCATTTGGGTTAATTAGAATTTTTATTTCTGAATTTCGTTGCATTCCAACGATGCAAACTTCAGCCTCACATTTTATCGACATTGTTATTGACGCTTTTGGTCTCCTTTACTGCAGGACGAGTGAAAAAGACGCTGCACGCGATAAAAAGAAGAAGAAGAAGAAGAAGAAAAAGAAGAAGAAGGAGAAGAAGGAGAAGAAGAAGAAGAAGAAGAAGTAGCAGGAAAGCGACGGTATCGACGGGCCGTGCGATCTGCTCCGAAAAATCCGCGCGCGTAAGTCGCGCAGGAATTTTTATTTCCAGCCATACGGCACCTCGCGAAGGGCCAAGCCATAAAAAAGCAAAACACTTTCCCGATCTCGCTTTACAATTTCGTCGGTACTATCGTCGTGCCGCGGTGTTTATTTTACCGATTGCCCCGCGATCCTCCACTTTCTTTTTTTTTTTTTTTTAAATCTTAAACACCCCGCGATAATCAGTTTCAATCATCATTTCCTTGAGTGCCACAGATTAATTTATTTGTAAATTACACGAACTCGTCCCGTTTTTCGGGACGTTAGAGCATTTGTTTTGTTTTCTTTTGTCTTTAATTTACGCCGCGAATTAGTTGAATTATACATACGTATTAACGATGTAGCTCTCGATCCGCGTCGATTCGGGGACGACTTTTCGTCGCGTTTTCGGCGCGAAACTCGCGACACGCGGGGATCCTCGCGAAACGTCTGTGCTTCTCAAGGATTGACGCGTGATTATAGCTCTAGTCTGGAATGATTTTTTTACTTCCGTTTTATTTTCCAATTTTGTTTACCCTCTTTTTTATTAATATATATATGAAGATTTTTTTTCTTTCACTTAGCATACGTAATCCTAATGCTAACGGCTTAGTATTATTATAATTATAAAAATATGGGCTATATTAGGGATAAGCGGTCGTAGGCTTCGTCGTCGATGAATCACGCGAGATTTCGTTGTAGAATTAAGGCGAACCGCGACTTTCGGCGGATGAGTCGCGCGAGGTCGGCGATTTTTATTGTCGTTTAGGCGAGAGCTCGGGCCGCGCGAAGGGCGATAGCTACGAGTTACCCCATTTGAAACGGAACATTTATTAACGGGAAAACGAGCTCTGGTAGGGAAAAGAAAGAGGGAAAGAAAAAAAAATGATGTAACGCGAACGAACGAAGCTGAAGGACTTTTAAATCGTAAGAGGAACAAAAAAAAAAGATGGGAGAAAGAGAAAGAGATCGCTTGTAAGATCGTGCCACTTTGAGATTCCGAGATATATATCGAAGAGACGAATTTCGGTTGAGACGTTTTTTTTTTTTTCGTTTCGCGAGGCGGGTATCGAATCGACGAATTGCCGCGAACATTCCGACGTGAAGACGGAGTTAACGACTTCGACGCCTCGCCCGAAGTAAATGTTTATCGGCATTGACGTTGCGCGTGTGATATTAGCAAGTGATACTTTCATAAGCAACGGGAAGATTCGCGAGGATTCTTCGCCAATGCTCTGCACGCACACGCTGATTAAGATACGAAATACGTGAAATAACGGATAAGTAGTAATGAGTATACATTATGCACTAATGTAAGTAAAAATTCCCTCGTCAGCGAACTTTCCCCCCTCATTCCTCCCTGGAACGAAGAATCATATCGACCCCAGCTCGGGAGTCTAGGAAATTTCTTGAACCCCGGGTGGAAAGTCCGGTGCTCGGATTTTCGGCGCGGTTTTTCTCCCCAAGGGATTTCCTAGCCCGCGCCTTTTTTTTCTCGGTACCCGGGAACGAGCGCCACTCGCGATTCGCTCAAAAATTTTCCAATCTCGTCTCCCAAGAGGCAGAAAAAAAAGAAGAAGAAGACAAACGAAATAAGAAAATAAACGGACGTGCATTCGTGACTCACGACACGCTGGCGTTATGAAATAATGAGAGAAGAGAGGAGAGAGAGAGAGAAAAAAAAAGTAATCGAGAAACAATTCCAATTTTACACCTTTTTACATTAGAAAACTTGAGACATTATTTTTTCGAAGTACCGCGTCGGTTAACGGAGACTCAACGATTTTTGCTACGGTATATTTTTTAGTATGGGAAGGAAAAAAAAAGAATACACATTATTCCGCGAATGAAATGGAACAAAAGCGTTTTACATTTGAATGTCGAGACCTACTAATTGTACGTAAGGAGTAATGTAATTTTACTATGGTGCTACGTCTCCGCCTGGGATTTCGGGGGGTTTTCGCCGCCAAGGCGAGACGAGTTCGGCCGACGCCTCGCGCGAACCCCCCGAAAATCGCGGGCACGAAGATCGAACACCGTCTCTCCGGAAAAATAAAAATAAAAAAAACCGTAAAAATAAGACGAAACAAAAAAGAATGAACGATGAGACAGAGACCAACGAGGTGCCAAAAAGACGACAACTTCGTGTCATGACAATTGCAAAGACGAGAGATGAAGGGCCCCAGCGGTCGCTGGAACGTCGCGCGACGTTCGTAGGCTACTCAATGATAATTCCGATGCATTCCATTACAACCAGCGCGAAGGTGACTTTTTGTAACGTTCAATGGATTTTAGGAGTAATTCTCCGTTTGTTTTGATCTTTTCTGTCGCACTCATCACGCAAGTCCAAACGGATTATCTGACGACAAAAAAATGTTCCGATGATTAGATGGGAATTTCTTCGCGAAGAAATGAAAGTCCACCGTCCCACAGTGTTTTTTAAACGATAGTTTTTGCGTAACGTTTCTAACGATATTTTCCTATTCAGCCGTACACTCGAGATATGTAGCTAATTACATATACAATACTATATCGGTGCATTTTTTGCATTTATGTCCTCATAATTTGTGAACACACACAACACACAATACACGAAACACACACGGAACAGACACAATCGCACCGTTCAGGTTTTTCAGTGACAGAATCTCAGTGGTAGAGCACGATCGTTTCTGATGCGAAACTTGAATGTCTCGCAGAGATAATAGTAGTTATTAAAACGGAACCACTTTGCAATCGACAGACGCGTCTCGCGTCAAGAACGATTGATCGCCAAGTAGTTTTGTCGTGTAGTGACGTCTCTTTGTATCGACTTTATATCTTACATGTATTTCATCTATAAAAACTTTCTACCAATTAGCATTGCGTGTAAACTTTTACTCGAACCCTTTTCCACTGTTTTGTACGCCAAGTTTGAATTTTTGTTCGAACGAAATTTAACAGCCGTGTGAATAAATATCAATATCAATTTAATTGAAATTGAAAATTGAAAAAAACTTTCTACCAATTAGCATTGTGTGTAAACTTTTACTCAAACCCTTTTCCACTGTTTTGAACACCAGATTTGAATTTTTGTACGAATAAAATTTAACAGCCATATGAATAAATATTTTGATAAAATAATTTATTTATTCGTGAGGCAAGTGAGAAACAGTATAAAAATTGAAAATAAAACACAGTTTAACAATCATATATAATGTGAGAAACAGAGATTGATAAGTTTAGAAATCTAAAACGCATATTCTACAAATATCGTGATACAATTGTTGTTTCTGGTTTGATTTTTATAGCCATTAAGACGAATTGCTGAGAATTCGTTAGCGCATTTCTCGTACTCGTAGTTTCGGAATGTTTTTATTTGTAGCTATGATAATTTTACAAACGTTTTAAACGTACCTTTGAAACCATTTATTTATAATGCGCAGCAATCAGAATGCACGATTAGAGTCTGCCGGGTGGCTATAATTTATAAAGAAAGAAAACGAAACAAATTTCATAACGCTATGAAGCGATAATTTCAGAGTATATCTTAATATTTCACAGTCAACTGGATCCACCGACGCGATCTCTAGGGATCAGCCTGAGCTCCGATCCATGCTTCAGGAATATCGTGCCTGGAATAAAGAAAATACAATTTATATCAATCTCAAAATAAAGATTCTGTGGCCAATGATAATTATGACTAAAAATTCCCAAGCATGCGATTTTAATTACAGCAAAGCTGCAATTAAAATAGTTTTATTGATATGATTTATAATTAATTATTATTCATTGTTCTTAATTATCGTATTAATAATTATATTGATTATTAATACTTATATATTTTTTATATAAATATTTATATTTATAGTATAAAACGATTTTTATTACAGTGACGCTGCAACTAAAATCGTTTTATTGCTGTGGTTTAATTTCGTGTAAAATTTACCCGCGGTTTGCTGAGGATTGATGCCAATTCCATCGTCCGTAATAATCGCCGAGGTGGCCGGTGTGACCCTGAATTCTTCAGCCGCAAATTTGAGAACCGCCGTGAAGGGCGTGTTTTCAGGTACGCTGAGTCTGCGGGAAAAATGGTCAACGCTCTTCTTAAAGCGAAACTACAATAACTGCATATTACTGTGTCGATTTACATCCGTTTAATCACGATGACTAGCCCAACAGCGTCGATATACATCTCTTAAAATCTCTTAAATTACGAATAATACAAAATCTCATTATTATTAATCTTATTGTTCTCATTAAATCTTATTGTACGACAATCAGTGTTGTAAATCCCCATTACTTTAAGAATTAAAGTTGACACAGTAGTTTCTTTTCTAGTTACGATTTTAGAACGATGACCCGTAGCGATTATACAATTATATGTGAACCTTTGAATAGCCGTAAGAAAAACTTAATTTTTCATTAAGTTTTCGGAGAAATTGTGAGAAAAATGGACAAGCAGTCCTCCAATGCATTAACAATATCTCCCCGATTTTCAATATGATTACCTTCAAGTTTTATGCGAAATTAATATTTCTTGCCTCTATTCAGAAGTTTACACATCATATTATAATCATTACAAGTTATTATTATAAAACCATAATTACAAAGCCGATCGTACCGTCAATTTTATTTCTATACAAATTAGGGATTTACAACTCTGACGACAATTAATCGCTATCTCTGGGAATCTCTGTCAACATCGCTCCAAATGCTGCTACTGTCCGGAAGGCCAATCGAATAATCGAGAAGATATCTCGTGGCCTCGGAAACCTCGTCGGAAGCTCGCAAAAGAGTTCTCATCGTTTTCACGAGAAGATCGTACGTGAATTCGTGCTCGCAGTGCCAGAAGCCATCGCGAAGCTCCATGTTACGAGCGAAATAAAACACACCGTCCAGGAAGTCTTTTTGAAAATTATTGTCTTGCAGCAATTTGCACAGAATTTTTTTCTCCACCTGCGCGAGAGTCGCGTAAAAAGGGGGTTTATTGTCGAACGCCTCCGCGGTCAAAGCCTGCATAATTAATTTCTTAAGGGGGCTATCGTCGCGAATTTGCGCAGCGAATCGAACGACCGTGAGAATTTTATCATTTTCCAGCATTTTTTTTATGCACCGCGAGACTTCCTCGTGTTTCCCGCGCGCTGCTTCATTTTCCCACGTGGCCAGTAGCGCTTTTTCTTCAATCTCAGATTCCGTGACTCCCAGTTCCACCAAGGAATCCACCATAACGTTTGCGCACATAGAATCAGTGAGCAGATTGCCCAGCAGATTATTCAGTCGTTCGCTGCCAAAGTACCGAGTGTAGAGCTGCAGTAATTTGTCTATCGCTTCGGTGGATATCGCAGGATCTTTTAGAAAGACTTCCAGCATTCTGTCTGTAGCTTTTTCAAACTCTGCGATTGTGTAAATAATTGTTCTCTTGTCCTGCGACCACCGAAATTTGAGATGACTCTCCAGACACTCCGCCTTGTCTTCTTGGTGAGCCTTCGCTACGGTGGCTTCGACGAAGCGGCAACAATCGAACAACTTTGATACATTTTCTGCGGTGACTTTCCCAGCGATTTCCGGAGCCTCGATCAACGCTACATATTTGTCAAACATGTCGAGAATCAGGTTGAACTCTGATTCGGCCATATCAACGACTTTCTCGTGGCATTGCGGCTGATTCGGCGACCCCCGTTATCTTCTGGCGAGCAGCTCCGAGTCATCTGTTCAAAGGAAACGAATACGAATCGTCAGACTTGGATTCCAGCCAGAAGATTCGGGGGCCGAATCCAGTTCAATTTTTCATCGTTTCTACACCAAATATGACCTAATTTCCGACGTTAACAAACGATTGTCGTACTTTCGCCAAATATTATGATCGTGGAAAAATGTTTGTTTTTGTATGATGTTGAAGTTTGCATAGTTGGAATGCAACCAAATTTAGAAAAAAAAATATATATAATAATAATAATAATAATAATAATAATGAACCTAAATGAAGAATTTATGTATAAAAAGTCATCATAGCAATTATTTAACACTTATCAAATTTTTATCAATAATTATCAATAATTTAATCATTTATGTTTACTACAATTATTTTTTTTTTTCTAAATTTCGTTGCATTCCAACAATGCAAACTTCAACATCATGTTTTTGTTTCGTGTTTGGTTATGTTTTTACTTACACCTTGAACGGCAGCTTCGGGTCGGACGTCAGGGTGATTTTGAACGTTACTTTCGATCTGAAAGTGAAATAAACGGAAAATTAATGTCAAAAGCTGTCTGGGGCGTCTTGAAACAAAACATATGTTTTCGATCGCGTTATTTTGAGGTTAATCACGCATAACGCAAATTGTATACATAGGAAAATGAAATAAATTAGGTGAGACGAAAAATCGGCAATGACGACTGAATAATAATGTTTTACTTACGCCATGGTTGATAATATTATAATTTAGTGCTTGTGGAATTGAACTAAGCGGATGACACGGCCACTCGGTGAAAGTTAACCTTGTTAACCCGATCGCCGTGGACAACTCTGACAGCAACACAATTTTGGGCAGCTTAGGGCGCCATCTGTGCCGGATGCGTGGCTGGTACCGGAAGTGACGTCATCGACAATCCGCCGACGATCGGCGGGGCTATTGTTGTGATTTTGACATTCGGCAGGAAGATCGATTTGAAAATGCTGGATAGGAGTTTGTAATTTGGATGTAAATGTCTGGCTCGAGGCTCATTTAGCTTCAATTAGCCCTTCGAAAGCAGAGTAGAATATCTTCTTTTATATCTTCAATTATGTAAATGCTTTCTTATACGTTGAAAATTATAATCATAATACCATGAAAATGGTATATTCTACACTTTAAGTTCGTAAAAAAACGTATTCTCAACACATCTTTCGACTTTGAAATTAAATATAAGAAATCTACAAACTAAAAAGTGGTTTTTTAAATAAATGACGACTTTTCTGAAAATTTCAGGTTTTGAGGGAAGTTATTATTTTTTCGATGAGGAAGGAACAATTAAAGGCACAACCTTAATACTAAATTAATTTTAAAAACTTCTCTATACTAAAAAAAAACGTCATTACGGTTAAATAAAAGCAGAGGCAATTAAAGGCTTAGTACAACCTTAGTATTAAATTAATAAAAAAAACCTCTATACCCAAAAAAATACTTTCATTATGGTTCAATAAAAACAGAAGGCTTAGCACAACCTTAATACTAAATTAATAAAAAAAATTCCCTAAACCCAGAAAAATACTTTCATTGCGGTTAAATAAAAACAGAAGTACCAAAAGGCTTAGCACATCCTTAGTATTAAATTAATAAAAAAAACCTCTATACCCAAAAAAATGCTTTCACTACGGTTAAACAAAAAAACGACGATGATTGTTCTCTAACAATGACAATCCGCAATTTCGTTAAACCACGTAAGTTTATTCACGCGTGTCAATGACTGGGCCATGCACTCTATGTGGTACGTATACATAATTCATTCACTCGGTGCGCGTATGACGCGCATGTGCACCGACCGCGTCAGCCCCCACCACGTTATCACTGTCCCTTATCGCGCGCTCGGGGTGGAAGGGGAGCCCCGTGACACGCTCGTGGTGGCTCCCTTAGTAGGGAAGTGCGCGCGTACCGCGATGCTTTGCAGTGTCGTTCACATCGCGGTGCCTGTCTGTCTCGGTATAATAGTCGTCGACATACTCGTACCTCTTTCCAATTCTCTGGGGGTCGAAGCGGCCCTTCCACCCGGAGCCGGTAAGCCCGATATTTCCAATAACACAATAATCAAATTCTTATTTTTTTTATAACATTTTCGTCAAATTTCTTCCATCCAGCAACGGAAAAGACGCGACGAAACAGTGAGCAAAGTTCTAACTCGTGCGACGAGCTATAGGGGGTCGATTCAGTTGCTATGTTTTATTAACGACGCCGGCAGGTGTGTCACGAGGATAGGAGGGTTGATAAACTCACTTCTACGAAGAGTTGTCTTCACTTGTCATTTTTTTACTACCCTCGCCAGCACCGGATGAGTCAGAAATTATGTTTTTTTTTTTTTTTTATTGAGAATCGATATCGTCTCGCCGGTATTATTATTGTTTAAAAAGTTTGAGAATTTGCATTAAACGAAATTTACATTCATGGCTTAATATATTAAATTTAATACACGAGTGTAGTGAAATTACAAATGATTGTTTTTAATTTCCTAATTTTCCTAATTAATTTAAAAATAATACTGTAAAAATCTCACGTAAATATAAAAATTAACGCAACAGTTTGTGAGAAAAAACATCCTTTACCTCTAATGGTTTATACTAAATATTTTTAACAGTCTGATTTCTTTATCATCTTTATTATCTGATTTGTTTTATTATTTACCTGGCACTGCTGGTTAGTGCCAAAACCGCTTTGACTTGGGGAGTCCAGTGAAGACCTTGAGAAAATCTCGAGAGGGTGTAACGGAAAGGGGCAGAACTAGATATACGCGCGCTACCCTAGTAGTCCGGATAGTCTCGAGGCGGAGAACAAACGCGTGCAGGTGTTCCGGGAGCAATCGATATTATTACCGCCTTCAGCACGCGGTCACACGTTGCTACGTTGATCCGCAAAGTTGGTGTCTGGCGGTGCAATGATTTTCTCGTTACTTTCGTTTTCTTCCCTTGAAAATGCAGTCGCATTATTGGCAAAGTCTTTTACGAATTGGTGGCAGTGCAAATAACAAAAAAAAAAAAACCCGTATTGTTTTCGTTACTCCGGCTTTCACCATTTATTTTCGCATACCGGAATCGCAATATAAAACTGAGTGTTTTAGCTTCAAAGTTTTTGAGCGTATATTTTTTTCCAATTTCGGAATATTATTACGATCAGAGTAACGTGATTGTTCGACAATTGTTACCTCTACTGTTTTCTTTATTCTTAAAAAAAATGTTGACTTACACTGAAACAAAAAAACGTGTTTTCATCGCGCCAGTTTTTTGTTTACTTAGCATCTTGAAAAGCAATATTTATGTTTTTGGTCTTTTGGCTTTTAATCTTTAAAACAATATTTTTGCTCAGTTTCGGAACGCGTTGGATGATTAGAGTCACTTATTTCATACAAATATCTTAATTCAATATCATCCTACTAAATTCGAATGCAAAGTTGCGTGTAAAAAAGTGAAGCATGCGAGAAGCTCCGAACGAGAAATAACGCATACAGGTTGAGGAATTACGGTAGCGGTGGATTTCATTCATTCACCATAGGAACTCGGTTTTCTATCGATTTAACACCGCAATCACCACCGCTAAAAATACCTACGGTGTGTGAGAATACAGACACTCTATGTGCGCACCTTTGTACAAGCGACGGACTCGCGTCCTCCGTAGGATATACGTTCAACTTTCGAAGAAACCTTAATTACCGCATCACGCATTGCAGATGAAACGCGGAATGTAAAAAAAACGCTTGTTTATATTTTACGCGTGTATAACATTTGGCCGTGCGCGTCCCTCGCTCGCTCGTCTCGCATTACCTATTCCGCGATCCGATTCTATAGCTCGGCCGAAATAATGACAACGCAGGCATATACAACACGCTGGCCCGAGACCTAGGAAGCTTCCGGGCCGGAAACGCAAACGAACCGTGGAACCAGGTCGTTCTGACACTGATGCGAAATAGCAGATGACGAAAGTAAAGAAATATAAAAACAAACCGCCGGAGAGGCAGACTGAAATTGCCGCCAACGAGACTGCAAATTTGCATGACAATTAGCGGAAGCGCAGCGAGAAAAAAAAGCGCTCAGAATTACAATTAATTGACGGTAAATAATTCATTGATTCGATAAAAATTGAATTAAAAAAATATAAAATTGTGTTTTTGACTCTACATTATTTAAATTTTTATTGGCAACCCTATTTGCAAACTAAGAAAAAGTAAAAAAAGGAAATTGACTAAAACCGTAAGCATTTTTATTAAATTTCCTTTTTTTAACGTAAACATTTAAAATAAATTTCCTTTTTTTTAACGTAAACATTTTTAGTAAATTTCCTTTTTTGTAACCTAAATTTTTTTAGTAAATTTCCTTTTTTTTTTACGAAAACATTTTTAGTCAATTTTTAGTCAATTAAAAAGGAAATTGACTAAAAACGTAAACATTTTTAGTAAATTTCCTTTTTTTTAACCTAAACATTTTTAGTAAATTTCCTTTTTTTAACTTAAACATTTTTAGTCAATTTTTAGTCAATTAAAAAGGAAATTGACGAAAAATGTTTACGTTTTTAGTCAACTTCCATTTTAATGTTACTCTTGTAAAGTAAAAACGTAAATATTTTTAGCCATTTCAATGAAATATTTAATCCCACTGTAATGTTCGTTCAGTATTTCTAAGAAAAATTATAAAAGCAATTACATTCGTAGCTGGACACAATTTGCACGAAAAAGCCTGTACGATATTGAAAAAAAATCTACAGATGTAATAATTCACAAACATTTGGTCCTAAAACTATTTGGAATACTTTCTCATTCAAGTGGTTCTCGCTCTTGCGGCAACACTTTTGGAATTCCAATAATTCCAACGCAAAAGTCTGCAGAATCGCATTTTACGGGCACTTTTGTGTACTTCAAGTTCAATGAACCCTCGAGTCGAGTCTGGAGGGTTGTTAGCCGTCAGTGTGCAACCACGTGCCGCACTATCTAACGAGTAAACGTCGCGCGAACTTCGTTGCGTGCCGCGTCGAGCGATGCTCTGTGCTCTGTGACGGTGAAATTACATTATTCCGAGAGTCACCGTGCCTGTCATCGACGATAAATCTCATGGAACGCGGAGGGTCGGACCCCGGCGAGCAGTACGAATCTCCGATGATTCCATTTCCACTAAACGCTCCTTCCGCTTTTACTTTCCAGCAGTAGCACATAATGAGTGCACAGGTCATTACTCTTGAGCGATGGCCACGTTGGGCCGTGTGTACGCAAACCGTCGATGCAAATTTCACGATTCCGAGACACGTGATCGCGTGATAACGCGAGTCCCTTCGATTGAATGATTGCTCGCTGTCTCGTCCAAGTATCCCTCGCGTCTCCGACTGTTGACTCCGCGCAGTTCGTTTTACGCGACAGGACGGAATTTTCTTATCAACGAAACTTCGTACAACTATTTTGCTTGCCGGAAGTTCCACTGCAAAACAGTGCGAATTTTATCAGATGCAAATATTGACGGAGTAAAAAGTGAAATTGTAGTGAAACTGACTTTCATGAATAAAAAAAAAGTTTTTTTTGGGTAATTTATGTTTCAACTGATTATTGAGAATTTAGTTTACATTTCACAGTTCGTTTTACGCGACAGGACGGAATTTTCTTATCAACGAAACTTCGTACAACTATTTTGTTTGCCGAAAGTTTCACTGCAAAACAGTGCGAATTTTATCAGATGTAAACATTGACGGAGTAAAAAGTTAAATTGTAGTCAATCTGACTTTCATGAATAAAAAAATAGTTTTCTTCGGCTAATTGAAGTTTCAACTGATTAATAAGAATTTCGATTAAATGTGACGAATCCTTTTGAAATGATTTTTAAAACGATTAGATGAATTGAATTGCGCGTTGCTGGTTTTTTAAATTAATTTTTCAATTGTAATTTACTCACAGATTTTTATTTTTGTTTTCCCAGAGGACGAGATCGTCCTGATCGAACATTTGCCAGGCAGACGAGTGCATCTACAGGATTTCTTTTGGACCGGTGCTGAGGACGCACCGCCATGGCTCGATCCGGATCAAACGCTCAGTCTCTACGAGACGCGAACCGTTCATCACACGGCTACGGTTTACGTTCCCGGCGATCCGGCTGGGGGAGGTGGAGAACCCTCGCAGGATCCTCGACTCAGTCCCGACGATCCTGGCTGCACTTCTTGCATAGATCCCACACCGAAACTGGTCGAGGCTGATCAAGATATTGGAGTTCTCGTCGGTGAAGATCCTGGCCCAAGGTAAATTAAAAAATGCATTAGATTATATATCGAGCCCTTTTTTGAAGCATTTCAATAAATCCGCAATTGAGTTAAATTATGAAAATTCTTATAAAATTCTTATAAAATTCTTATAAATTTTTTATAAAATTCTTACAAAATTCTTACAAAATTCTTACAAAATTCTTACAAAATTCTTATGAAATTCTTACAAAATTCTTATAAAATTCTTACAAAATTCTTATGAAATTCTTACAAAATTCTTATGAAATTCTTACAAAATTCTTATGAAATTCTTACAAAATTCTTATGAAATTCTTACAAAATTCTTATAAAATCCTTACAAAATTTTTATAAAATTCTTACAAAATTCTTACAAAATTCTTATGAAATTCTTATAAAATTCTTACAAAATTCTTATAAAATTCTTATAAAATTCTTATAAAATTCTTATAAAATTCTTATAAAATTCTTATAAAATTCTTATAAAACTCTTATAAAATTCTTATAAAACTCTTATAAAATTCTTATGAAATTCTTGAAAACTCTTATAAAATTCTCGAAAATTCTTATAAGTCTTGAAAATCCTTATAAATTTCTTATACATGATTCTGTACTCGTTTTACTAGTCATTCAATTACCAATTCCATAGGTACTGGTTGCTGACGGTTCTCCGATCAGGCGAGAGCGTTCCGCCGAAAGTGGAATTGCGCCTGGCTCGTCTGTACCGCGCCGCATTCTCCAGGCAGCAGCAACGTCACTTGGGACTCCTTGCGACAGATCCCCGGTTGCGAAGAGCCGCGACGAAACGCCGGGTGGCTTCCGAAAATCATCATCCAGTTCCTGAACAAAGAATTTTCGATGAAGTAACATAACAATCTTTCCTCTAATCACTAAATTCCGCACGCAATTTTATTCTCTACTTCATTAAACGTCTTTCAGATTCGTGTGGAGGACAAAAATTATACCCTAGAGACGATAACCGAGTTATCAACGTCCAAAACTGATACAAATCCGGACATCACACATGGCAAAATCGAGCCAAAACGCATGAGGCAAGTGAGGATACCGAAAATTCGTGTGGAAACGTCCGAACCTCCAGAATCCTCGTCTTTGATGCCTCAGCCTGATGGATTTTCAGACAGCAATCCAGACGAGGAATTGCAAAGAAAAGAATTGCCAAATGACGACCTGATAATTCCCGAAAAACAGAATAACCGAAGACAGCAAACGTCTCTGTCGATTTCGAGTCTGATCGGACCCAGAGGTCGACGATTCTTGCTGACTAACGCGACGAACAAAATTTTCACATCGCCGTCGACAAACGCGGCCGAAGTAACTCCAGGTGCAAATAAAACTGAGCAATCGAGAGGCTCGAGGGCCCTGAAGGCGTCGACGCTTTCCGAGAGCTCCGCCACGTTCACCGGACCCCCGGGAAATCAGTCGGAATTATTAAACACGAGCAGATCCAAGTTGCGCTCGTTGGACATTGGATTAGTGCAAGTGCGAATGCAAAACACGAGTATGACGGAGGCCGGGGGCACGAGATTGATATACTCGGTTCATCTGGGAGGAAAACCCGTACCCGCGGAAACCGCGGCTCAAGATATGGCACTTTTGTCGCCCCAGGAAGTCGCCTTGGAGCTCGGAGTCCCGGTGATCATCCAAGGCGAGCGTAAGACATTTTTTAACGCTGTTAAAAGCTGCTTAATTCGCGATAATAAATCCAGGAAGAAAAACGCCTTTGAATGTTGTTCATAACAATAAATCAAACTCGTTACAATTTCATTTCGGTATAAAAAATGAGTAGTTTTGAATTAATCTATCAATTCGTACATCTAAAATCCCTTTGATTGTTGCGCATAACAATAATCCAAAATTGTCACAAATTCATTTCAGTGTAAAAAAAATTGTAGTGTTAAATTAGTCTATCAATTTGAAACATTTAAACCCCCTTTGAATGTTGCGCATAACAATAATTTAAACTTATTACAAATTTATATCGAAACCAAAAAATTGTATTTCTAAATTAGTCTATCAATTTGAAACATTTAAAACCCTTTTGAATGTTGCGCATAACAATAATCCAAACTTGTTACAAATACATTTCGGTATAAAAAATTGTAGTTTTAAATTAGTCTATCAATTTCAAACATTTAAACCTCCTTTGAATGTTGCGCATAAAAATAATCCAGAATTGTTATAAATTCATTTCGGTATCAAAGAAATTGCAGTTTGAAATTAGTCTACCAATTTCGTAAATAAATTCCCACCATATCGTTTGCGAATTGAAGAAAGTCTAAAAATACATCTGAGTAAAAAAAGTAGCGTAGTAATTGTTCAGTCATTTAAGATCAATTAACTCAATAGTTGCTTTGCTACTTTTTTAATAGACACCAATTTTTGCTAATTTCGTGATAGTTACGTTTTACCTATTTTCAAAGACGATTTATTTTAGTAAGCGTCTAATTCGCTCAATTTACAATCTACGAATTATTCGCTTTCAGCTTATTTGAAGGAAACTCGTCCTCTCGCTCTGTCTCGGAGACGAGACGCTTGGCTGTTCGTCGGGGCCGCCGGCGCGGGAATAATTCTGCTGACTTTGATAATGATTGTTCTCGTGGCCGCTGCGAAGAGAAAAAGGGCTCACAGCGCGGTGTCCGCACCGCCCACGGAAAGTATTCTGAAGAAGGACAGAGGCTACACCCCGACGACACCGGGATTGGACAACACGGGCTACACGTCGGAGACCGAGGCGCGGGTAGGAAGTTTCGTCAACTGTTGCATGTCTGTGGCTAAAATAAATCGGTCTGGAGACGCTTCCGGGTCTCATGATGCTAATTTTCGATGCTCCGGAATGATTAACGGTGCCGAGCGGTGCCTGCATAGTTCATCCATCCCGCGCGTCGTCGTCGCGAAGCGCAATAAATAATTTACGTACGAATTCAACGAACCCGATAGCCTCTCGCGTGCCTCAAAGACTGCGTGACGTTCAAGTTTGAAGCCCCCGGAGTACACGGGCTACGTGTATTTTCCCCCCGGTGAGGAGGGGAAAGTTCGACTCGTCCTGACGTTCCAAACGATCGGAGAGGAAAGTTTTATGCTTCGAGACGAAATACTCGAGGAAAGGATAATTTTCGATTTTATGCGAGAATGTAAAGACCTTTTGTAGTAATTATAGACTTGAGACTCAACATTTGTATTAAAGATTGTGAATTAGACGCTTCAGTTTACTCTGACTACTTGAGCTTAAATATTTAACACTTTACAGAATCAAATCTCTTTAAAAAGGAAAATAGTTACTTTCTATTTATCGCAAATCTGCAGTTTTGAACAAAAATACTAACATTTTTACTAAAAAATAAATTCTTTAAATAAATAATACTCAATTTTTTCAAATTTTTTTTTAGAAAAATACTAAAAATTTTGCTCGATGGTTTTCTTACAAAACAAGCAACTAAATTTTTGCTTTTTACGTCTCATTTTCCTCAAAGAAAAAGCTATTTTCGACTCATTCTTATTAGTACTTGGATTCTGATAAGGAACTGAGGCAATTTGACTTATAAATTGTGAAGGTCTTGGGTCTTTCATTTCTGTAATTATTACAAAATTGTCCGTCAGTGCTGAACCGAAAATTACGACAGATTTGAATGTTCTGTATAATCGTACAAGGTCTCCCTTTCCTCGTGAATTTTCGACTCTCATTAAAGCAGGAGGGACCTCCCTATTGGTTTGTAAGATTGACTGGTATACGACGAAATTGCTGATGCCAGGACAGTATCGATTATAACAAAGTCCGCTCGCCCTTCCCGAAAAGAGTCGCCCTCGCCGATTTGTTACATAACGGCCACGGCACATGAAGCAGCGCCCTAAGCCTTGTTTTCTTTCGCGTTCGCAGACACAAACGGACGGTACCAGTCAGCGACAGACGCCCGGAAGTCACTCGAGATCGCCGATAACTCCGCTTACGCCCGAGAGCTTGAACGACGACATACAGGAATTGTCGAGCGACAATGAGGAAGACGTGAAGAGACAGCAGAGCGCGAAGTCGTGGGACATCGAGGAGTATCCGGAATCTGTGAAGAAGACCAGGTGAACATTAAAGCAACGTCTACACTGAAAAAATGTATCGTTAAAACAATCAACTTTGTTGCCTATAAGCAACGAAGTTTATTGATTGAAGTTTAAAGATTTTCGTTGACTGCACCGAAACAGAAAAATGGGCTTTATTTAATTATCGGCAAAAAATCGTTGACAAAAAATTCCCTCATCCGAGTAAAACAGATTGTAACAAACGTTACAATTTCTAAATTGTAAATCAATAAAAAATATTTCGTTAATACAATAAACAATAAACAAACATAAACATGAAATAAACATTAAACAATAAACTTTGTTTTAAATTAGGCTATCAATTTGAAACATTCAAAACCCTTTTGAATGTTGTGCATAACAATAATCCAAACTTATTACAAATTGATTTCGGTATAAAAAGAAAGTGGTTTTAAATTAGTCTGTCAATTTGAAACACTTAAAACCCCTTAAATGTTTACTTTGTTAACAATAATAAACAATAACAATACTTTGTTTTACTTTGTTAACAATAAACTTTGTTGCCTACAGGCAACCGATACATTTTTTAACCGATACATTTTGTATTAATTTACAATGACAAAATTTAAACGTTTCTTACAATTTGTTTTACTCGGATGAGGATATTTTTTGTTAACGATTTTTTCCCGGTAATTAAATAAAACCCTCTTTTCTGTTTCGGTGCAGTTCACGAAAATCTTCTTGCCGCAAGTAAAATTCGAAACTTTGTAATATTCACGTTTCACGATATTTCAGAAGAACCGGACGAAGACGAGTGATGAGAGGAGCCGCGGTGGACCAGCCGAGAAGCCCCGACTCGATGGACACGGTCGTCGATCAGGAGGAGAATCTCGAGTCGTTGGAGGAGGCTCGGATACGAAAATTGGAGGACACAGCCTCGCCCCACTCGTATCTCTCGATGCCCTCGTGCAAATTGTTCCCCAACATGCGAAGCGTCGAGCCACTGTCGAAGATCCTCGAGCCGGTTGTCGTGAGGCACTTGGATCTCGAGTTCGAGACGCCGGAGATGCCGAGACGGGGAAACGGGACCTACGATCGCGGAGTTTACCGCGAGGAGGGTTTGAGCAGGACGAGAAGCGCCTTGAAGGATCCTGGAGTCGTCGGGCCGATCGTTTGGGACCTCAGAAGGCAAAGAGCTGTGGAAGGTCAGACATTATATTAATTTCTGATCGTTAAAAAAAATGAACGTAAAATTTAATGTATTTTTATTTCTTTTTTTATGAGTTATTATATTAATGAAAAGCGATGGAATTGATTAAATGTATAATGAAAACTCGACCCGAGCTTCCGCTGGGTCGGGTTTTGTCACCAACGAGAGAAAAATTCGAAACACCGTTTTCTCGAAAAGACATTAATTCTGCCAGCAGAAACCGCGACGTCGGAAACCGACGGCGGGGAACGTCCGAACGTCTCGGGTCCGGTAGGTCGGGCAAGACGAAGACTTCACGAGCTCCTCGAGGATTCCTTCAGTCTGTTCGGAACCAGGGACGCCCGATCCAGGGAACCGGTGTCTTCTTCGTCGCGACCGAACTCAGCGGCGAGATCGCCCGACCGTACGACGTTCTCCGAGTCGAGAGGGAAGTCCGCCCACGTAAGGTATGTAAACAAATCATAAGCTTATTAAACACTCCAAGAAAAAAAGGGATTGAGTCTATCGCAATAAATCCAACGATATCTTTGCAATTTTCCGTTTTTATTTTGGCTATAATCGTACAAATTCTATTGAAATTTATTAAAATATATAATAAGCTCCATGAAGCAAAGTTAACCCTGCTTAGTAATTCCCAGTGACACTGATAGAAACTGATCAAATGGACACAATTTCGATTGGAAAATAATAGGTTCAAACAGGTTTCAATCGGTCCATTTATCTGTTTCATTGGTTCTCATCGGATCTTTTAACCAGGGAATTGATTTTCGATCAGAATTAATTCGCAGTTTGATCACTTCTCCGTTTCAGCGTTAAATTATTAATATTCCTTGCAATAATTATCGGTTTTTTTCCATTTTATTGATTCTTATCGGATCTTTTAACCAGGGAATTGATTTTCGATCAGAATTAATTCGCAGTTTGATCAATTCTCCGTTTCAGCGTTAAATTATTAATATTCCTTGCAATAACTATCGGTTTTTTTGTCCATTTATTGGTTCTTATCTGATCTTTTAACCAGGGAACTGATTTTCGATCAGAATTAATTCACAGTTTTATAAATTCTCCGTTTCAGCGTTAAATTATTAATATTCCTTGCAATAACTATCGTGTTTTTTGCCCATTTTATTGGTTCTTATCGGATCTTTTAACCAGGGAATTGATTTTCGATCAGAATTAATTCGCAGTTTGATCAATTCTCCGTTTCAGCGTTAAATTATTAATATTCCTTGCAATAATTATCGGTTTTTTTGTCCATTTATTGCTTCTTATCTGATCTTTTAACCAGGGAATTGATTTTCGATCAGAATTAATTCACAGTTTGATAAATTCCCGGTTTCAGCATTAAATTATTAATATTCCTTGCAGTAATGATTTTTAATATGACTTTCTCTGATCATTGGATTTGGAGTAACGAAGTTTCGCTAACATCGCATTTGATACTCGAGTGTAAATGTTGCTTATCGAGGTTTGTCTTCCGCAGTCCGGTGGCAACGCCAATAACGCAGCCAAAGACGAGACCGCGAACGTCGCTGCCTCGGGGAGGTCTCGAGGAAGAGATACCGGAGACCGGAACTGCGCCACATCCGCGGGGAGCGTGGGGCTCGAGGCCCCTCAGCGCCGGCCCTTTTCATCGGCCGAATTTGCCGGAGGTCGACGTGACCCGGGTGCTCGCGGATCCTCAGCTGCCCCCGGAGGATCCCGCGGTGCCGCTCATAGCCGCCATTAGAAGGGAACTCGACAAATTCACCCCCGAGTCACGAGCGTAGAACCACAGAGAACCGCAGCAGAGTTTCGTCTAGTCCTCTTTTTTTTTAATCCTACGTATCTATTATTTCCCCACTCACTGTACATATGTCATACGAAAATTCATACTCGAAATAACGGCAACATCTCTCGGCTACGGCGTAAAATAAGAATTACCATTTTGAAGAAGAAAAATCCGTTCGTTCGCTCGCGAAACGAACAAACGACAATCCGTCCATCACGTATAATACGATAACGATTTCAATAAAATTTACGTACAGTAAAAATCTAGCGAGACTCTCATTATTTAGCATTAAGCGGAAGTAATTTCTACCAGTGGAAATAGAACGGTGCCTAATTTTACATGGTGGTCGCGGTCAGGGAAAATCGGGAAAAGTTAGGGGAAAAAATTGGTCAGGGAATCAGGGAAAAGTCAGGGAATTTCAAAGGTGATCAGGAAAAAAGTGAATTGGCGCCGAACCTCCCGTAAGTAGATAAAAAGTTTAAAAGATATTATACACTAGGCTAATCGCACGCGCTGGCGCGCGTGCCTGAAAAACTTTTCGTCAAAATCGACCTCAGACATTTTTTTTTAAATATCGACTTTTAACCTATACCATCGTTCTCAAGTCGCACATTCTACTCCCGAAAACACTGGTTACAACGCTGTTTAAATCGATTTTGAAAAAAAGATTTGTTTGGCGACGAAATTTTTTTTTTTTTCTGTCAGAAATCGTAGAACCGGCCCCGGACCGAAAATCGGCAAAAAGGACCCAACTTTTTTTCTTTTCAAAATATCGACTTATAACCTATACCATCGTTCTCAAGTCGCATATTCTACCCCTGAAAACACTGGTTATTAACCTTTTTTAATCGATTTAAAAAAAAAAAAAAAATTTGGCGACGAAAATTTTTTTTTTTTTCTGTCAGAAATCGTAGAACCGGCCCCGGACCGAAAATCGGCAAAATCGACCCAACTTTTTTTCTTTTCAAAATATCGACTTATAACCTATACCATCGTTCTCAAGTCGCATGTTCTACCCCTAAAAACACTGGTTATTAACCTTTTTTAATCGATTTTGAAAAAAAAATTTGTTTGGCGACGAAATTTTTTTTTTTTTTGTCAGAAATCGTAGAACCGGCCCCGGACCGAAAATCGGCAAAATCGACCCAACTTTTTTTCTTTTCAAAATATCGACTTATAACCTATACCATCGTTCTCAAGTCGCATATTCTACCCCTAAAAACACTGGTTATTAACCTTTTTTAATCGATTTTGAAAAAAATATTTTTTTGGCGACGAAATTTTTTTTTTTTCTGTCAGAAATCGTAGAACCGGCCCCGGACCGAAAATCGGCAAAATCCACCCAACTTTTTTTCTTTTCAAAATATCGACTTATAACCTATACCATCGTTCTCAAGTCGCATATTCTACCCCTAAAAACACTGGTTATTAACCTTTTTTAATCGATTTTGAAAAAAATATTTTTTTGGCGACGAAATTTTTTTTTTTTCTGTCAGAAATCGTAGAACCGGCCCCGGACCGAAAATCGCCAAAATCGACCCAACTTTTTTTCTTTTCAGAATATCGACTTATAACCTATACCATCGTTCTCAAGTCGCATATTCTACCCCTAAAAACACTGGTTATTAACCTTTTTTAATCGATTTTGAAAAAAATATTTTTTTGGCGACGAATTTTTTTTTTTTTCTGTCAGAAATCGTAGAACCGGCCCCGGACCGAAAATCGGCAAAATCCACCCAACTTTTTTTCTTTTCAAAATATCGACTTATAACCTATACCATCGTTCTCAAGTCGCATATTCTACCCCTAAAAACACTGGTTATTAACCTTTTTTAATCGATTTTGAAAAAAATATTTTTTTGGCGACGAAATTTTTTTTTTTTCTGTCAGAAATCGTAGAACCGGCCCCGGACCGAAAATCGCCAAAATCGACCCAACTTTTTTTCTTTTCAAAATATCGACTTATAACCTATACCATCGTTCTCAAGTCGCATATTCTACCCCTAAAAACACTGGTTATTAACCTTTTTTAATCGATTTTGAAAAAAAAATTTGTTTGGCGACGAAATTTTTTTTTTTTTTCTGTCAGAAATCGTAGAACCGGCCCCGGACCGAAAATCGGCAAAATCGACCCAACTTTTTTTCTTTTCAAAATATCGACTTATAACCTATACCATCGTTCTCAAGTCGCATGTTCTACCCCTAAAAACACTGGTTATTAACCTTTTTTAATCGATTTTGAAAAAAAAAATTTGTTTGGCGACGAAATTTTTTTTTTTTTTGTCAGAAATCGTAGAACCGGCCCCGGACCGAAAATCGGCAAAATCGACCCAACTTTTTTTCTTTTCAAAATATCGACTTATAACCTATACCATCGTTCTCAAGTCGCATATTCTACCCCTAAAAACACTGGTTATTAACCTTTTTTAATCGATTTTGAAAAAAAAATTTGTTTGGCGACGAAATTTTTTTTTTTTTTGTCAGAAATCGTAGAACCGGCCCCGGACCGAAAATCGGCAAAATCGACCCAACTTTTTTTCTTTTCAAAATATCGACTTATAACCTATACCATCGTTCTCAAGTCGCATATTCTACCCCTAAAAACACTGGTTATTAACCTTTTTTAATCGATTTTGAAAAAAATATTTTTTTGGCGACGAAATTTTTTTTTTTTCTGTCAGAAATCGTAGAACCGGCCCCGGACCGAAAATCGGCAAAATCCACCCAACTTTTTTTCTTTTCAAAATATCGACTTATAACCTATACCATCGTTCTCAAGTCGCATATTCTACCCCTAAAAACACTGGTTATTAACCTTTTTTAAACGATTTTGAAAAAAATATTTTTTTGGCGACGAAATTTTTTTTTTTTCTGTCAGAAATCGTAGAACCGGCCCCGGACCGAAAATCGGCAAAATCGACCCAACTTTTTTTCTTTTCAAAATATCGACTTATAACCTATACCATCGTTCTCAAGTCGCATATTCTACCCCTAAAAACACTGGTTATTAACCTTTTTTAATCGATTTTGAAAAAAATATTTTTTTGGCGACGAAATTTTTTTTTTTTCTGTCAGAAATCGTAGAACCGGCCCCGGACCGAAAATCGGCAAAATCGACCCAACTTTTTTTCTTTTCAAAATATCGACTTATAACCTATATCATCGTTCTCAAGTCGCATATTCTACCCCTAAAAACACTGGTTATTAACCTTTTTTAATCGATTTTGAAAAAAATATTTTTTTGGCGACGAAACTTTTTTTTTTCTGTCAGAAATCGTAGAACCGGCCCCGGACCGAAAATCGGCAAAATCGACCCAACTTTTTTTCTTTTCAAAATATCGACTTATAACCTATACCATCGTTCTCAAGTCGCATATTCTACCCCTAAAAACACTGGTTATTAACCTTTTTTAATTGATTTTGAAAAAAATATTTTTTTGGCGACGAAACTTTTTTTTTTCTGTCAGAAATCGTAGAACCGGCCCCGGACCGAAAATCGGCAAAATCGACCCAACTTTTTTTCTTTTCAAAATATCGACTTATAACCTATACCATCGTTCTCAAGTCGCATATTCTACCCCTAAAAACACTGGTTATTAACCTTTTTTAATCGATTTTGAAAAAAATATTTTTTTGGCGACGAAATTTTTTTTTTTTCTGTCAGAAATCGGAGAACCGGCCCCGGACCGAAAATCGGCAAAATCGACCCAACTTTTTTTCTTTTCAAAATATCGACTTATAACCTATACCATCGTTCTCAAGTCGCATATTCTACCCCTAAAAACACTGGTTATTAACCTTTTTTAATGGATTTTGAAAAAAATATTTTTTTGGCGACGAAATTTTTTTTTTGTCAGAAATCGTAGAACCGGCCCCGGACCGAAAATCGCCAAAATCGACCTCGGACATTTTTATTTTAAAATATCACCTATAATAGGTTAATCAATTTTGCGCTGCTGCGCTCTTATCAAGCTTTAAAAGGTTACGGGTGCTGCTCCGCCTGTCCTCTTATCAAATGTTTCAAATTTGACACCATACGGATTTTGTTTATCACGGACTTTCCTGGCAACCAATCACAGATCTAATAGTTTGCTAACAATGTTTTCCGTTACTCATGAACTTTTTAAAAGAAGGATTATTATAATAAGCATAATATAACATGAATTATTGTAATAGTGTTTAATACGATTCATCGTTGATCGACAAAGTAAATAATTTATCGAAGACGTGGTCCGGTTTTGGATACATTTTCATTAGCATCATTAATTTTTTTTATAGAAATCCTCTGAACTATGATCGGGCAAAAATCAGGGAAAAATCAGGAAATTTTTGCCGGTAAAAAAAACGACCACCATGTTTTGATTCATAAGCTGACGCCAAGACCAAAGTTTCGGTTCCACGTTTACCGAGAAACAGGATAAATTTTTCGTTTCCGCCTTAACGTACGAAATTTTTGCGAAGAAGCAAATAAACCAAATCTGAATAATGGCAAACACAGCCATAAAAATCTGACTAAAAATAAATTACATTTCACCCCGAAAAGACACAAACCACCCTCATCGATCCCTTCATAGGAAAGATAAATGTACCAAAAAAAAATTGTACTAATTCCATAATTTCAGTCCCACGTTTACCGAGAACCGGGATAAAAAATGTTCGACCCCGCGTCAACGTGCAAAATTTTCGCGAAGAAGCAAATAAACCAAATCCGAATAACAGCAAACACAGCCATAAAAATCTGCAGACCGTTGGCACGAGAGCAGGAAGCCGAATTATACGAAAACGGATACGTCTGGGCAATCAAAGCCAACCGGAAATGTAAAATCTGCGATCCCTCCTCGGCGAGCGCACGAATAAAAAAAGGTCCACGCGCAGAGCCGGTTCCCCTCGGTTTCGCGCGCCCGAAACTGACCTAGATAATATAAAAACCGGATGCTCTTAAATTGTCGCCGCCGCGTGTACGGGTTTCGCGGCTGAATGAAGCGCATCTGGAGGGTGGAATCTGGTCTCGATAATATAAATAAATTTTCCCCGTTGCGTCGGCGGTTACGAGCGACGTCCGGGAATCCGCGGGGCGCGCGTGGATTTTCCGGCTGCAATATTTTCTTTCGCTCGCGCGTCGCTCGCGCGGCAGAGACAGACGAGATAGAAGTCAGGCGACGAGCCGAACGTGAAGAGTAACGACGAGAGCGGGTCGGCTCCGTTTTCAGTTTAAAGTTTATTTTCGTACACCGGGAGGCTGGCTCTCCGTGTAGCCGCTCGCCTTAAACCGTATCGGCCAATCGGTCGCGCACACCGAGAAATATCACGAGGCTGCCGTTGGCTCCTCCCGCGGTGGTGGTAGCGGCTCTTCTTCTTCTTCGTCTTCCGCCGCTGCCTGCATCTCCCGAGGAAAATCCCCGGCAACGCGGCTCGCTTTTAGCGGTCCGAGAAAGAGGAATATTCGCATCCTCGGCACAGTCAGCTGCCGAAGGTCCGGTTGACTAGTCACACCACACAAGCCACTTGTTCTCTCCTTACGTTCTTCTCGTTGTCGAATTTTCGCAGCAGGTAAGAATTCATCCATGAATTTTCTTGACTCCCCGCGGGAATCCCGTCCGGCGTTCCCGAGTGATTGAAAAACCCCGTACGGAGCGATTCCTGAAAAAATAAATAAATAAATAAATAAGTAATTAAATAAATACAAAAA
Organism: Pimpla rufipes; assembly: GCA_963932165.1. Taxonomy (NCBI): domain Eukaryota; kingdom Metazoa; phylum Arthropoda; class Insecta; order Hymenoptera; family Ichneumonidae; genus Pimpla; species Pimpla rufipes. The sequence continues at coordinate 17,476,035 of OZ010637.1, forward strand.
TGAGGAACGAATAATGCGAAAAAAAAGAAGCGACAAAAAATGGAAAGTTGCACAGTGACGCGCGTTGCTGAGATTCTCGCCACAAAGTGACAGTGTGTGATGATATTTCGGGCGATTTTTACAATCGTTCGAACAAAAGTGCGAGCGTTCGATATGGATAATGAGTTTCGTTGAGGGAGGAATAAAAGTGGGACGGCCGCGAGGCTCTCGGGTGACGAGACTTTAATCGCGTTTAACGAGTTTTCTCGCGACACCTGAGACTGATTGTGAACGAAAAGTATCGGGATCGGGTAGAGCGGCGCCTACGAGGTGGATGGCCCGGACGGCGATGCTTTTACGACCGACAAGCGTAACAGATATTGGCGCCTGTCGTGGCTTCGAAATGAGACCTCGTTGTTTATTTATACTGGCTACTTTATTCATTATTTTGTCAGTGTTTGAATGTTTTATAATTTTTTAAATTTATTTTACTAGACAAACATCGAATTTGAGATATTTATTACCTTCAATGTTATTCAATACGTTGAATTCAACGTGTTTAATTTTTTTTTATCCCGAAATTCAATTGGTTTAATAAAAAATGTATTTAGTGAAAGATTGAAAAAGGTCATTATTATTTAATGAATTGTGAAATAAATAAACAATTAGCTCGATACACCTCGTGGGACGTTCAGGTAGACAGATTTTGCAATCGAGAAATATTTTCTATCAATTAATTGAGTTCACTAAAGTCTTTTTCAGAATATATATTTTATATTTTTCAGCACATTTTTTTCTGTAATTAGAAAAGAATGTGATGAAAAATACAAGTGCACTTTGACAGTTTTGAAGCGGCTACTGTAACCCAAAGAAGTATTTTGGCGATGTTGAAGAATCGGAGAAACCTAAATGCAATTTTTTTAAATACCGTCGACTAAAGATCAAAAAGGCGTCTCTACTTTATTTACAGCGTTTTAATACCATAGTAGTCGACACATGTTTTCCTTCCCAATGTGCATGTGGTCAATGACCGAAAGCCCAAACCACCCTTTGCGACCCCTCAGAAGCAAACAGAAATGTACAGAGCGAAAATATAATTAATTGAACCAACAATCAGCGTTACATTAATTAAATTTAATTATTCACTCATTCATTGCCTTTGATTTTGGTCTCTCGACGATTTCTTTCTCATGAATACGTAATTTCGATGTAATTGATGTTTCCTCGTTCGCTAAAGACCATAAATTAATCCGCAATACGGCTAAATATTAATACCATTTTACCCTCAGATAAAACCATCCACAGGAAATCTGCAGAGCAAAAATAACGTTCAACGAACCAATATTAACTTTCAATATTGAACTAACGAATTTCAGTGATTTAATCGTTGTTTGCTCTTGAGTTGATGATCCATTTTTCATGGTTACGAAAATTCGACGTAATTGAAGTTCCCGCATTTACAAACAGCTTTTAGTAAATCCCAATAAAATAGTAATATCAATAAATAACATTTCGCCCCGAAAACACGAACCACCCTCATCAACCCCTTCATAGGAAAGATAAAAGTACAAACCAAAAATTATACTAATTAGCTGATTACTGACTCTCAGTATTTAGCTATATTTAATGCTCCACGACTACCGTCGAGCTTTTAGTCCCTGGACGATCTATTTTTTCCTGTCCACGTACATTCGACGTAATTGACGTTTCCTCGTTCGCCAATGGCTATTAATAAGTCCGCAGTATGGCTGACTATAAATAATATTTTAGCCTGCATCTTCCCGTGCCTAACTGTCCTTCTCCCGGACGCCCCCGCGGGTTCTTGCATAATTGTCGCGACGACAAATGTCCTCTCGTTAATTTCCACTCCGGGCACCTATTTACAGATTTTCTCGCGGTTGATTTTTTTTTTTTTTTTCTTTAATTACTGCCGAGTGAAATCGGTGCCGATAGTTTGCCATTAAAAGGGGAGTCAATGGGAGAAGGGCGCGGTACCGTTGCGACCAAATTTGGAGCGTGGCTCCTCGCAGGCCACGTTTGTACAGAGTGGGGCGAGCTGCTAAGTCTATTTTCGACCAGCGCACGCACCGGATACTCTATACCCTATCCCGAATGCCTTCTGCAAAGCTTGGCTTTCGATAGCAACGCACATCCCGACTTACAACCTACTAATTATCTTGTCGCGGTTGAAAAAAAAAATTGCCAGAAAAAAATGATTTTCCTCAATGTAATTTCTACCTTTTGAGAAATCGTCGCAGATCGACGTGTACTAAGTACTGCAGGTCGTTGGGCTTTCAGGAGATACATCAATATTTCATTTTTAGGCCGGCAGGCGTAGCCCAAAGGAGTCACCATGGCGGACGATGAGGTGAGGTAGGTATCGTAAAAATGAATTTAAAAAATAAAAAAATGAAGAAAAAAAATGAGGAAGCTGATTTACAGGAAGCAAAAAATCTACTCGATCGACCTCGCAAAAAAGGGATAAAATTAAGATTTTAATATATTTTTCTTTTTTTTTCACGCTCCCAACGACGTCATTATCGACACAAAAATCGTCACCCCACCCAACAAACGGATGATAATAAACTAAAAAAAAATTGACGAAACGAACGTGGATTCGTAATTTTCTCGGCAACAGTTTCGGGGTTATCAGCGCTTTCTAAAAGGTACGCATAGTTTGGTGCTTTTCATTGTTTTGAGATTGTTATATCCCCGGTTGAGAGTAAGGAGTCTTGTTTTCCCTTCCGCTCCGGCGTCGGTCGAAAGTTTTCGAAGCACGAAGTTCGAAGTTTCGGCCGGGCTAAGAGCATTTCGAGCCTTCCCGAGAGAGTTTGATGCATTTTCGAGAGCGCGAGATAAAGACAAATCTCGGGGCTGCATTTAGGACGCAAATGAAGTGGCCGCGCGCGCACGAGACACCCGGAGACCGAGACGTCCCGAGACTCTCCTGTTGCGGCGTATCTTTCCCTTTCGGCGGTGCCCGCACTCTGTCCCAGTAGTACGAATTTAGAATTGCCCGATCAAAGCGTGGCGCTTCGTATCTTTAGAAGCCCTCGGCTGACCGGTAGACGCCAATCTGCACTTGTCTATAAGGAATGTCGAGCCCAGTTTGCTTTTTATAACTCTTCTTGTTTCGACCAACACGAGTCTCAACTCGATGCACCCTCTGTGGTCATCCTTGTCACCAGAGTTGTAAATCCCTCATTTTTCTAGAAATAAAATTGATGGTACAATTGGCTTTGTAATTATGTTTTTGTAATAATAACTCGGTAACGATTATAATACGATGTGTAAACTTTTAAATAGAGGCAAGAAATAATAATTTTGCATAAAACTTCATCGTAATCTTATTGAAAAAAGGGCGAAAATAATGGAGGACTATGTTTGTCTATTTTTCTCAAAATTTCTCCCAAAATTTAATTAAAAAATCGATTTTTCTTACGGCTATTCAAAAGTTCATATATAATTTTATAATCGCTACTGGTCATCGTTATAAAATCGCAACTAGAAAATAAAGTCTTGTGTAAACTTTAATTCTTAAAGTAATGGGGACTTACAACACTGCTTGTCACAAAAGTCAGCTGATGGTCCGAGGAAATTCGGTTGTCCACGAAACTCGGTCCACGGATGACCACCGGAATCTGTAAAAAAAATCCATGGAACATTAAAATTTAATTATTAAAAAATGGTATCGGCATAAAAAATGGAAGACACTTTTTGAGGCTGTGACTACAGAGTTCAGAGAAAGTTACTTTTTTTTTACATTGCACCGATATATTTCATTATTCTCTCGGACGAATTGGAGAGACAGTTTTTAAAAAACAACTTGGCCAATTGTGTTTAATAATTTTCTGTATCCAGTCGTGTTCATCATTGTACTGTGATTAACCACTGAGCTTCAATGTTAGACTACAATAAGATCAAATTCCTCGTGAGGAAAATGAAACGAAGAGTTTTTAGAAAAACGTCTTTACTGTTATTTGTATATTATGAGTAGTTTATTGTAGTTAGAAGGTTTGTTGTACTATGCACAATCCCACCTTCACTGTACACGCTCACTAGTGTCTGTAGTGTACATATTTTCCGACACCACCAATCGAGATTAGTGGCAGAGTAGAACAAAAAAAAGAAAAAAAAAAATCCTACACCAATACAACACCTGATTGTCTTACTTGGGTAAAGTAGAAAGTGTTACGTATATGTTTGTCGTGTCATTTGTGGCTTCTTGCATGAACTCAGCCTTCTTTATACTATACATATTTACATAATTTCATTGCAGATATAATCAAATAAATCTATAAAATCAATGCAAAAACTGGTTTCCATTAATACAACCGATCGCTCGTGAATTGTGTAACTAACGGAGTCTCGTTTCTTTTATTTTACAGAGGAAGCGCATCGAGGATGTACGTAAGACTCGACGCACGCGTGGATTCGTCATAAGAATCCAACGTGGCGAGGATCGATGTGGTCGAAAATTTGAAAACAAATACCATATCAAACACAAACAAAATTAAACTTCATTTACCGCAAAAAAATTTAGATGCTCTTTTTTTAAATATCTTTATGACTTATGCGATCAGAAAACCGGTTACATACATTTCTTAGACGGGGTTTGTTTTACACGCTTCTTTTAAAAAAATTAAAAAATCTTTTTCTGAGGATCTTTTCAGAAGGAAAGAAATAGTAAATTGAAACAAAAATTTAAGACATTTATTAAGAGGAAAGAAATAGTAAATTGGAACAAAAATTTAAGACATTTATTAAGAGGAAAGAAATAGTAAATTGGAACAAAAATGTAAGACATTTTCACACTGGCGAAATATAGGAAAAGAAGAGGAAGCAGGCGGAGACGGACAGGAAGAGGGCGGAGGTCCGCGCCCGTCTTGAAGAGGCCTCCAAGGCTAAGAAGGCCAAGAAGGGTTTCATGACCCCCGACAGGAAGAAGAAGCTCAGAGTACGTATCGCGTCTCTCGCTATCATTTATCACTGGTCGCGACTCGTGAGCCTAAAGTCCACGACTGATTTTCGTCGATATTCATTGTCCCCTGTAGCTTTTGCTGCGTAAAAAAGCCGCTGAGGAACTGAAGAAGGAGCAGGAAAGAAAAGCGGCCGAGAGAAGGCGCATAATCGAGGAGCGTTGTGGCCAGTGTAAGGACGTTGACAACGTCAGCGAAGGTACAAAAGTTTTTCTCGTTTTTTTCTTTCAACAATCATTTGCAACACTGTAAAATCAACATATGGTCTCATGCATAATTACCAAGTTTTATTGCAGAGCATCTTTTCGACGATTTCATATTTTGGTCAATCTAGCCCTCCGATTTTTTGTGTCTTGATTAAAAAAAAACAAAAAACAAAAAAATTCGCAAGTCCGAACGAAACATTTGGGCTTTGCCCAATTTCGTCGGACGTCACGTCGTACAAAAATACTCAGAGAACGAACGTACAGTATACAACACAAGACAACACCGCAGTTGTGTTCCCATTGTGAAAAAAACATAAATGTTCCCACGTAACTCGAATTCCCCCGAAACAAAAAAAAAATCGTTGTGATTGTTGATTACGAGACATTAACCATTGGTTTCGACTGACACGCAGAGGGCCTTAAGAAACTCGTACGAGACTACTACAATAGGATCTGCGCGTTGGAGGACAAGAAATTCGATGTCGAGTATATCGTAAAGAAAAAGGACTACGAGGTAGTAATTTCTCTCCTTGGCAAAGGGAGTGAACATGAGAAAGCAAGCAAAAGCATTAAAGCCAAAAGATAAAAACAAAAAGAGTTTTGAAATTCGGCAGGACACCGCGCGGTGTCAGGCACGAGTGATAATCGCAACTTGGATACTATCCGCGAGCTTCGCATCTCTCTCGACTGTCTGTCTGTCTACTTTTCTTTTTTTCGTTTCTTTTATTTTCATTTCATTTGTACTCTCGTTCTACATTCATAATTTCATTTTCGCGCGCAAAGCAATCAGATTAACACGACTTTCAGCGAGGGGAATGCGCTCTGTCTCTGTCGACATTTTTATTCTATTTTTTTTTTCTTTCATTAAGTCCAATTACCTTTTTCTGCGTTTTTTTTTCTTTCAAAGCTGCAACAACGTGTCGTCGCTGAATGTGTATCTCGTGTCTGTTCTTTCTTTTTTTTCATCGCTACTTTTTTTTTCTTCTCATTGTTTCGTATCAGTAGCTCTGTATTATGTAATGTATATATTTACACAGGAGGTTGCGTCGCCAATTTTTTTTCAAATTCGGTACACATTTTTGTTGAGAGAAATAAAAAAAAAAAAAAAAATTTCGTAAAATGGAAATGTTAGCTAAAATTTACAAGTAAATTTTACTTAAAGGCAATTTTACTTAAGTAAATTTACTTTAAGGATTAAAGTAAATTTTAGATTCTCTTTTCGTGATAATTAGGGAGCAATTTTATATTTTCCTCGTGAGCGGGAAACGAAATTTTAGTTTTAATTTCGTCTCAGCGAAATATCTTGTCGAGTTTGCAAAAATTCGCGAAGCACCTTAATATACACACACAATTTCGCCTCTGCGTGAAGCGTCCAGAGTTGCATCACCGCCCAAAACCGAACCCACGTAAAACTTCGCCCGAACAGTCGGCGACACTATTTATAAATGAGGGATGATAGACAGTATCGCGAATTTAGGACGTCGTATTTTAGGTTTAGCAGGCCAGGTCGGTCAGGCGTAGAAGTTTATTTTCTTTACTCAGCACGATTTATCGAAAGACTATTCAATTCAACGTTTTTTATTTTTGTTCCTCGAATTTGACAGCGAACTTGAAGTCAGTACTGACCCAGTATCATAAGCGGATCAACAAGCTCGAGGAGGAGAAGTACGATCTTGAATACGAAGTTGCCAAGAAGGACTACGAGGTCTAGAAAGAGAATTGCGATAGATTTTTTATGAAAACGAATTAATTTTTCCACTTGTTTTGATAACTGACGGATTTTCTTTTAGTACTTCACCCGTAGTGGTATCTCGTAGGTTCGCGCTGAAGCAAAAGTAGACTGTACTGCGCATATATAATGTCACAAGCAGCAAGCGCCTCAGTTAAAAAGTTACAATTTAATCCGAGAAATGCGAACCAAAGTTAATAGCTTGGAGAACGCGAAGGGAGGAAAGTTAATAGCTGCAGCATCAGAGTATCTTAGCGACAGGCTGTGTATGAAAGTATTTAGATACAGAGATGAAACGCCCTTTTCTTACTTTGAGAAACATTTTTTCGCTTATTTATCACATAATTTATTTAATAACAGAATTCATATTTCACAAAAGTGGACTTCGGTGTTCGAGACTGCTAACTTCTTAATTAATTCTTTTTTGCTATTTTTATACTCAACGTTTTTGTATATTTTTCTTGTTTTTTTTTTAAATTAATTATTAATTCTTTCAATATTAAAGATTTTTTATCACGTAGCTTGCAAAATAATAGCTAGATATTAGACAATAAAAAGTCAACACATGTAGATCACTTTTATAAAATATTAATTAAACGTTGATTAAGTTGTGAGATAAAAAATAATGAAATTTCTTTTGAGAAGTATTTAGGGGTGTCTATGTCGTCTTAGATAATACAAATTTCCAAGTAGACGTTGTTTAAAACCCACATTTGCATCGAAAGTAACGTTGGTATTCCGATTCAGGCTTGTTTGGCAAACCCCTCCAGCATTCGTTCCCAGCTTTTCATCATTTTTCCCCCGTCCAAAACGTATCCCCAGGATCCCCAAGAGCATATTTAGAGATGTTGTATCGCGTTTTACGCGTGCGTTCCGAGACACAGGGACAGCTACGTACATCTCGGAGGGAATATCTCGAAAGTTACCGACGAGCAGTTTAACCGCAGAGCGCAGAACGGTCGTGACTTCCCATTTCGTGATATCTTGTATTTTTAGCCGAGCTCCAGACGATTTGCAAGGCATACTGGAACAGATTATACGCACTCGAGGGTGATAAGTTTGATATCGAGAGGAAAAATAAAATGAAAGACTTTGAGGTAACTAAATGGTGATTATGGACGAAGATTTTTTTTCTTCTTCTTGTTGATCGAATTACTGAAAAATGTATAACCGATTATTGAGAGTTTCAAGAGTTCGGACACTGACAAAATGTGTAAAACACACGGAGATCGATGAACACGATGGAACTGTCAATTGACAATGCAAAAACATGCAAAAAAGTTTCATTTATTTATCAGTAAAATTAATTAAAAAAATAATAACATAACAACATTTATTTAAATTAATTGAAATTTTGATGCAGGGCAATAATTTGGTATTTCCATCGTTCCGTGCGTTCATGCTTTTCACGCCGTCCCGATAAAAAATCTACACACACGCACACACACAACTCACAGTCACACAAAAACAGAAAATCGGGTTTTCTTTTATTTTACAGAATTTATTTTTCCGAATATTATTTGCCTCTCTCTCTCTCTCGCACCACTTTTTTTGGGATCTTGCGAATCAGAGCCGCGTACGCTTGGCCAGCAACTGGGAGGTGATAAAAAAGTGCTTTCTGTCGGCAATTAATTCAATTAAAAAATAAAAAATAAAACAAAAAAAAGCAGCAAGAAAATGCGTTCACAACTTTGCGCTTCTGCGATATGAGCTAATAATATCTTGTTCTCGTTACCGTGCGACACAATCAACGGGAACGAGGTTATACTAGCCACGTCGTGTCACGATATATCGCTGATCCCCCAACGTGTTTCTTGTAGAGGACTTGAAGGAGATTTGCCAAGAGTATTATGACCGCGTCTACGTTTGTGAGGGTCAGAAGTGGGATTTGGAGCGTGAAGTACGGAAAAGGGACTACGAGGTACAATATACAAACCCTTCATCGAACCCGATCAGGAATTCCGAGGACCGAGCAAGCGTCTTTTAATTGCCTGAAAGATAAAATCAGAATTAACACCAATGGACAATTGCCAAAAAAAAAAAGAACGGGAATTGCTTGGCTCTCGGTATTTTCGATATTGGAATTCCCATGTTCAGCGCGAGTCTGAGTCCAGTTTCGAGCACGTTCAGTCTCGACGATTATATTGCAAGGATAATAACCAATAATTAAGACAAAAAAAAGGAAATTAAAACGGTGCAAATGCAAACCGAAAAAGAGAGCAACGCCCGAATGAGACCACAGCCAATTCTCTCAACGAATTTGCCCAGTCTTGCATCTCGCCTGTCCTCTTTAGTTTCCTCGTGTCTTCCCAACCGTAGAAAGACTCAAATAAATCTATTATTATTTATAGAATTTATATAGTTAATTATAGAATTTATAAGATAAAAAAAATCTTTTCGACAATATGAAGTGCCATCATTCGCTTTTCTCTCTTTCTCGCTGACACTCACTTTCTCTCTCTATCTATCTCTGGTTCCTCACCCCTCTATTATTTTCTCTTTTCCGTTTTTTTTTCGTCAGTCACGTCAAAGATAGCGTAATAAAGCGTCATCCAAGCTTTCCACTAATAAAGCACCGTAATTGAGAGAGAAAAATAAAAATTGTTCCGTCTCGTTGTTCCCCGTCCAATCGGGGATGCTCAGACTGTTTTACAGTGTGACCTGTGTGTACGGTGCAAAATCACTCTGTCTCGTTGGCCCCCAAAAAAAAATATTCCTCTGGCTCAAAATTATTTTTTTTCCATCCAATTCTGACTCGTACGAAAGTTATTTATTTTGCTAACCACCGCATGGCCTTCAATTGATTTTTTTCTCCCCGCCCTCAATTATAGTTTTAGCGCTTACGGGCTAAGTCTCTTCGCCTCGTGGAATAACAATTCATAATTTCCACGTTATTACAGATTTACAAACTTTTTATTTCATTTTTCATTACGACGGCTTTAGTCGCGCGCTTACTAAGTGTGGCGCTTCATATTAGTTGGTAACATTAGACGTAAAATAAGGAGAAGCCGGGATTTATAAGCAGGACAGGTATTACCACCCTGGACAGGGAATTGTAAATTGTTGTTCCACGTGATAACAAAAAAACAAAAAAAAAATGAAATGTTAAATCCAATTTGATAAAATGTCGAAATTACCAACGATCCGTACCGTGTTACACAAACCAGCAAGCAACCCCTTTTACGTACTGTCGCCCCTCAAGTGATCCTCCTCTCCCACGTGCTCAAGACTCTCACAAAGTTGGACGCGTGTGAAATTTTCTTCATCTTTTTGTTTTGTCCGTCTCGTTGACAATCCCCGAGAGAGAGAAAGCGAGTGTTGCAACGTAATCGCACCATCACGTATTTTCCGCACTGTCGATATTCCCATCTCGTTTTGTCAATAACACGACGAAATTTACGGCAAATTTGTCACGACGAACCGAGTGTAAATCCGTGGAAACGCGATTACTGTTATAATTTTTTTTTTTCTCAAATGTTCAAATGTTCAAATGTACCTCCCACGATTCTGAAATGATTTTGCACCGAACCACACACCAGCACCAACCAAATATCCAAAGGTTTTTTTTAATCATGTCTTAACCCGATGTTTAATCTAGTTTTTACTATGTGCAATACGTACGAATACGTGTAATACGAAGGATTAGACAGCGGCTGACCAAGACCGGCCGTCACCCCTCGACTATGACAGAACAATCGTCTTTCGACACCCCTAGAAAAACCCCCCGTACCGAATTCTCGACCGGCTCTGACTCGATCTTGACTCGGTATGCAACCCTCGAATGCTCCGAACTGATGCACCTGGATCGCCAAGCCCGCAGGAGCATTTTTACTTTATGAATTTCTCAGGTGTAAATTGCCAGCCGAAAGTGCGATTTGATGAGAACCTAAAAAAAAAAGAAAAAAGTTTTCGAATACGCTAAGAACATTATTTTGGAGATTATTTTTGAATAATAATAAATATAATGAATCGGTTTCAGTTCGAAAAAATTCATCAAATATTCAGCATTTTTTTTCGGTTCACGAAAAAGATTTCTGAGTATTTATTGAACCATATTTCGAAACTCGACGCTGGTCGAATGAAATTTTTGGCTGGAAATTTATACGTCCTAAAGCCCCGTCCAAAAACTACAAAATATTTTTTCAATCCAAGGCAAAACCATGATCCCTCGTAGAAAACCAAACTTTGATCATCCAGTAAAACGCGTATCCTCTCCAACGTCCTCTCTGCACGTTTGTTTTACTTGTCGATAGCCAGTGGCAAAGTGTGCTATTGTTGCTTCGATGTTTCAACAAGAATTTTTGTCCTAACAAAAAAAAAAAATCGAGTGTCCTAACGCAGCTGAATTAACGCGCTGACGAAACACCGACTCCTTCACTGTGCTTCAGTTTTGCGCCTGTGATTTCCTCGCCAACGTTTCCAATTCTATTTACGTTTTAACGAGCGAATTGCTCTCGCAGTACACGCTGAAGTGATATCATGTACTAGATATTCTACTGTTTATTTATCGAGATGGCTTCTGGCCGAGCTCCAGTTTCCACGAATACCATGGCTCGAGCGAGCGATGCAATTTTCGTGAGATTGGCTCAGTTGAAAAAAAAAAAAATGCACACGCGAAAGTAATAAAATAAATAATAAAACAAAATGCACCAGCTCGGCGTAATCAAATTTGCTGCAAACGCTTCTTACGACAGCAGTAAAGCCATGACAGGAAAGAGCGATCTAACTCTGTTCTTCCTTCATCCAGATCTCCGAGCTGAACAGCCAGGTCAACGACCTCCGAGGAAAATTGTAAGTCACCGTGGGCACTGATCGCATTTAATTTTTTTTTTTTTTTTTCAAGCGAACGTTCCTTGAAAACAATTGATAATTGCAGCATGAAGCCAACCCTGAAGAAGGTCTCCAAGTACGAAAACAAATTCGCCAAGCTCCAGAAGAAGGCGGCCGAGTTCAACTTCAGAAATCAGCTGAAGCAGGTTAAGAAGAAGGAGTTCACGCTCGAGGAAGAGGACAAGGAGGTAAGAAGTCCTTTTTTTTTTGTAAACATTATTTACCAATTGTCGATGTCAAAATTTATTCCAACCGGGCTGACGAGAATAATTTCTCGACTCAAGTCCAAAAAAAAAAAAAAATGGTCAAAAAGTCTTGACGCAGCGAAATTTTTATTGGGGAGACAGGTAACAAAATTATTCTCATTCTTTCCGTCCCAATGTAAAAAAGAATAACGGTTTATTTTGTCTCTTCTCACCCCGCAATCCAAACGTTTATGTCTCATGTCCAACCGTGTCGATTTTGTGGCTTTTATCACCATTGTCAATGTGGATTTCTCATGTAAAACATCACGTGTTTTTACTACATCTCGCTGTACACACAAACCGTAATAACGTGACGTCGTTAACCTGGTCAAGGTTATTGAAAGATTCCCCATCGTGGTAACACATGGATAAAAATTTGCATCGTAAAACCATCAATTTCCTTGATGTGGGTTACAACGTCAGGCTTTTACACTCGTTTTTCCACTCATTCCAGCCAGCAGCCGTGACTCTAGGCTATGTGTTGTTCTTATTATTCGCAGCCCAAGAAATCCGAGAAGGCAGAATGGCAGACGAAGAAATAATTGACTAGACAAAAAACCAGCACACAAAACAATTACACGATATATACCGAACAATAATATTTATGAACATAAATTCCGTCGTAGTCAAATAAAAGAAGGAACAAACATTGCTAATACTTTTTTTATCTCGCATTAATATTTTTAATATTTTTTAATATTTTTAATATTTTTAAATATTTTTTAAATATTTTTAATATTTTTAATATTTTTTAATATTTTTAATATTTTTTAATGTTTTAAATATTTTTAATATGTTTAATATTTTTTTCTATATTTTTCTATGATTTATTATCTATTATTATTAAGAAATTAATTACTGCCACACACGAGAGTGACAAGGTGAGAGACTCGCTCACAACGTATACATATAACAGGCACACGCGCTTCAACTCACACAAAGACATTTTTTAGTAGATTGTCGCAGCAATTTGCCCCAAGTGTTTTACAGCTCTTTTCAGTTCAACCGCCAGAAACTTCGCTGCCAAAGCTTCCAAGGCTATAAATGTGTAGTAGTTAATTGTTGTCCCGTCCGAAAACTCGATTTCGAGTCGACAGCTAGTCGCCGATCGAGCCACACTTTGTTCGATGTTGTTGGTGTATTTAATTGATCAACGATCGACAGATTCAACAATTAAAAAAATGTGATTGAAAATAATTATTTTGTTGCATCTGGGCGATCTTGATGTGCTTCTCATCTGTCCACTGTCCATGTCCGTCTTGACTAATCATGTTGCTTTTGCATTATGTTCGCAGAACGCGTCAAAAGAGAAGGTAAAACCCTCAAACTCGTAACGGAATGTTATTATTTTTTTATTTTTCTTCTTTAAGGAATTCTAGAGATATGATCGATTAGCGTACACCGGAATGACTTAACGTAGTTACGAGTTAACGAAATTATTCTGCATCGTGAGAGTTGGAACTTCGATTAACTGGGATGGTACTCAAAATTTCTTGCATCAATAACCATCATATTTACCGTTTAATTCGTCAGTTAATCGGAGTTCTACTCTACATCTTTCGTTCCACAAAAAAAATTGCTTGACCTGCACATTATTTGTTTTGTGTCCATGTTTCATTATTATAATTGTGATGTCTTAAGAAAATAGTATTAGAAAAATTACTTACAACGTAAGCATCAACGTTTCCCCCAGTGTGATCCAAATATCAGCTTGTTTTAATCCACCTACAATTTAGAGTAAACATATTAGTCGGTAGAAAAAAAACTAGAAACGGTGATAAAATATTTGGAAATTTGCTAACTCGTTTTGTATCTCGTTTTTGCAGAAGAAGCCTGACTGGTCGAAGAAGGGCGAGGAGAAGAAGGTAAAGGAGGAGGAAGTCGAGGCATGAGACAGACATTCACCCAAACAAAAAAACAAAAAAGAAATCACTCTGAATGAGAGAGCGTCCAAGATTCACGCCACCATCCGAATAACTCCCAATAAAACGCCATTTCGTTTTATTCTCTTTTTCGTTATCCTACTGTACGTGCAGTTCCAGAGTAATTTAATTCTACTGTCCTCAATTCACATACACATATATAAATATATTTTTATCAAATGTATCGTCAGACCAAAGTTGCGAAACCTCGTTGATTAACCCGACTTGTAATTGATAAAACCTTCGTCTGTGGTATTATAAAAAAAGAAGAAGAAGCGGAGCGTAAGAAAAATCTTAAAATTATCTGTAATACCCGGTGTTAATAATTATGTCGTTTTCTCATGTATCCTAATGTATCCCCCGCTGGTTCAATCGTCCCCCGAACTCACGGAGACTCGAGTCTCTCGTCGGACGCAAAACCACGGATTTTACTGATACTTAAGATTTGTTATGTATAAGAAAAGTAAAAAAAAAACGACAACACAAGCTAAAAAAAAGAAAGCAGCAGTTAAAAGAAATGCGTAAATGTGTTTTTGTGTAACCCCGACAAGAAAACAAAATCTTCCTCTTCCCGTTTCCAGGATCGACGGAGCCGAAATTTGTCGGCAGTTTTATTTCTCGCGTTGATGTGAAATCCGCTCGTTGCCAATTAACGATTTTCCACGTGTAACTGTTGTGTCCACTGGTTTTCTCCACCTACCGAGTTTTATGGGTAATCGATGTGATGTTAGAGCGCAAATATATATATATATATATACAGATATATATATATATATATATACGCGCCTAGCTCGTTTCACGGGAGACGCGATGCGTGTATCCGAGTCGCGAAGCTCGATGAAAGCAGATTTGATTGCGTAAAATTCGTGGGAGGGACGGGCGGAGGGTTGACGATCGAGGAAACGGTCCACGGCCGGGTAGGTACGATACTAACGAGTTTTCGCTTAATAACACTTCGCTACAGGGTTTCCCTTGTTTATAGCCAGGAGCTTCGACATAAATATACACATATATACGTGTGTATGTGCATTCGCTACGCAGAATAGTAGAAACAGGTCCGACAAGTCCTCGTCGACGTCGCAGCGGTGCGTTTGGCCGGGTTTACCTCGTTTCGATGATACTCGGCGGTCGCGCGCACGTGTATTGCATAAACTGCCCGACACTGCGTAGCCAACCAGTAAAACACATTGTGCGGGTTCGCACATAATTAATTTTGCCGCTCGCTCACGTTCCTCTCTCGTAACCGATCATTCTGCGTACATTATGCATTCAGGTACACGAGCTTCGCTGTACACGCCTGTCGTACATTTATATCGGACGTTTCGCTCGATGTTAAACCGTCGTGACGTTTTTTTTTGCTTTCGGGAATTGAGATACGTTAATTTCTGGAGGTTGCAACGAGTTTCTCAAAATTGTTGCGGTATGATGAAAATATCTGTCGTTACTGTTTTTATTTATGGATATCTTTTTTGTTTTAGTGAATGAAAAATAGAATCCTATCTGACGATACTGAAGTTTAAAAAATGTGGATATTCTCGAGAACTGAGATACACTAATTTCTGGAAGTTGCATACATTTCTTAAAATTGTTGCGGTATGATGAAAATATCTGTCGTTACTGTTTTTATTTATGGATATTTTTTGTTTTAGTACATGAAAAACAGAATCCTATCTGGCGATACTAAAGTTTCAAAAATGTGGTTATTCTCGAGAATTGAAATACACTAATTTCTCGAGGTTGCATCAAATTTCTCAAAATAGTTGCGGCATGATGAAAATATCTGTCGTTGCTTTTTTATTTATGGATATTTTTTGTTTAAGTAAATGAAAACCAAAATCCTGTCTGACAATGTCGAAGTTTGAAAAAAGTAGACATTCACGCAATATTTTTTAATGTAAAGTTAAAGCAAAAAAAAGGGTTGATAATAATTGATAATAACGGTTTACAAATCCGAATTTCTCGCGCAAAGACTGCAGAGTTTATATATAATTTTTTTCGCGGTCCTGCAAAGTTATTCGGCGAAAATTTGAGCACAATGTTCGCAGTGCGATCGACTTGACGAGGGAAGTCCCGTGCACACGCGACAATAAACAAATAGACGAGAGTCCATCGAGGTGCGTAATGCAAATAGTCTGGCCGCGATGCATCGCCGAGTCGTCGGGTCCGTCCGTCGTATTTTGTCTCCGCACTAAATCCACAGTTAGACAAAAAAAAACACGGCCGAAAATGGAGGGAATCTGTGCGAAAAATTCAACAATAGGGTTTTTTTTCCAATTTATCAAACGCATCGCTACGAGGCGGCCTCTTTCGAATCATCGAGTTTTTTGTGCTGCACTTTATTTCTTCCCCCATTGTCGTGGCGCTCCGACGAAACAATTGACGGCGGATCGGCTTTTCGTGTGCTCAACTGTATTGTGAATTTATTGTGAATTTGTGGAAATTGCAGGCAGCGGCCGCGGCTGCGGAGGCCGCGGCGGTCGCGGCGGCGGCGGCCGCGGCAGCGGCGGCTGCCGCTCCACCGACGCCGGAACCTCCTGCGGAATCACCCGCGCCTCCTTCGCCGACACCTTCGCCCGTGCCGCCGAGTCCGACGCCCTCGCCAGTTCCACCCCCGGCGGAACCTGCTCCTCCGGCACCGCCTGCGGACGGTGCTGCTCCAGCTCCACCAGCCGACGGTGCTCCTCCCGCGGAGGGAGCGCCTGCAGCTCCACCTGCGGACGGCGCAGCTCCACCAGCAGGTAATTCATTCATTCACGTTAATCACCTCCGATTGATTTATTGGTGATTTACAACGCCAGAGTTTTCCTTGCGGCGACGAGTCGATGCCCTATAACATTTTTCAGTATGGAAATTAACTATTAAAAACAATTAAAAAATGTGTTTAATATACAATTCAATATTGTTCTTCTTTATTGTTTTATAGACCGATTTATGTACGGTTATTCATGTACAATCATTCACGTTAATCACTCCTAATTGATTTATTGGCGTAACGTCAACGTTTTTCTTACGTCGATGAATCGATGTCCTTTAACATTTTTCATTACGAAAATTAACTATTTTAAACATTTGAAATATGTGTGTTTAATATACAATTTACTATTGCTTTTCTTTATTTTTTATAGATCGTTTTATGTACGATTTTTCAGATAAACTCATTTTTAAATCTGATGGATACAAAAAATATTTGTCAAGGATAAATGGAGAGATTTACTTACGTCGAGATTGAAAAAAATCTCCGTTTTCATTGCAGAAGGTGCACCTGCACCTGCACCAGCGGAAGGCGCACCACCAGCGGACGGCACAGCTCCAGCACCACCAGCAGAGGGAGCTCCACCGCCGGCCGACGGTGCCGCACCTCCACCGCCAGCGGACGGCGCTGCACCTCCACCTGCTGAGGGCGCTGCTCCACCTGCGGAAGGTCAGTAAAGCAACGAATAAAGTTGTGGAAAATATAGTTAATGTTTTTGTTTAAACTTGTTACTCATTTAAGTTTTAAAAATATTTACTACATTTTTCAAGCTTGTTAACTCAATCACAGCTACCGGTATTATTCAATAGTTAAAAAAAGCAAATCTACCTACAAAAAGAGGCCCAGGAACGAACAATTGTTCACGTAATTTTCATGTAATTTTCATTGCACGCATATCAGGTGCACCAGCAGCGCCACCTGCGGAAGGCACCGCGCCCCCAGCAGCGCCAGCCGAAGGCGCCGCACCAGCTCCCCCTGCCGAGGGCGCCGCACCAGCGCCACCACCGGCGGAGGCTGCGCCCCCGGCGGCCGCGCCGCCAGCGGAGGCAGCGCCGCCAGCGCCCGCACCTGCACCTGCACCCGCACCCGCCGACGGTAAATATTTTCTCTCCTCCACTCATTCGCGTCGTATATTTATTTCACCTCACTCGATTTTCACACCTTGTGAAGTAAAATTAAATGCAATCCATTTTTTCAACGAGTTGAAACAAAAAAGGAAACCTTCTTTCAAAAAGTCGAAGAAAAGGAAAACCTTTTTTTCAAAAAGTCGAAGAAAAGGAAAACCTTTTTTTCAAAAAGTCGAAAAAAAGGAAAACCTTTTTTCCAAAAAGTAGAAGAAAAGGTAAACCTTTTTTTCAAGAAGTCGAAAAAAAGGAAAACCTTTTTTTCAAAAAGTAGAAGAAAAGGAAAAGCGTTTTTTCAAAAAGTAGAAGAAAAGGAAAACCTTTTTTTCAAAAAGTCATAAAAAAGGAAAACATTTTTTTCAAAAAGTAGAAAAAAAGGAAAACCTTTTTTTTCAAAAAGTAGAAGAAAAGGAAAACCTTTTTTTCAAAAAGTAGAAGAAAAGGAAAACCTTTTTTTCAAAAAGTAGAAGAAAAGGAAAACCTTTTTTTCAACTCGTGTGATTGCAACACTCGTTGGAAAAAGTTTTTTCGCCCTCGTAGAGTAATGTACTATTGCCTCACTGCAGTCTGGAAAGTGAGGTTTTCTACACCCTGTGAAATAAAATTACATACGATACTCGTCAGAAAAACGTTTTCTCACCACGTGTCTCATCGATGGCAAACTCGCACTCGTGAGAAAAAGTTTTTCCGCCCTCGCGTCGTAAACACACTATCACCACTTACTCGCCCGCCCGCGTCACCGATTCACGTTCTCTCTTCTATTTTCCAGCCCCACCGTCGTAACTTTCTCAGTATCGCAACTTCCGTTGACCAGGAAATCACGTCAGTCGCGGCTCGTCAACATCGCTCGCGCTAAACGCCCCGCCAAACGTCGCGACTGACGCGCGACGCAATATCCAAACGCAAATATACACTTTCTCACTCTCCACCGGTCCGTCTCACTCTCTCCCGCGCGCCAACGGCTCTCGTCGTTATCATCGCGCAACACGTCACAACTCGAGGCTCGTCACGACCCCGGAAGGCATCGAACGCCGTCCCGGATCCAAGGAAAAAGAAAAAAAGAAAAAAGAAAAAAAAAACCAACACCCCGACTAAGCCTCGATGCTCGATCGTCTTATCGTATACACGAAATGTTATCATTATTTTCAATAAACGTTAGAAAAATTCAATTAGTCGTTTCACCGGGCGTTGATACGTTTCTCTCCCCCCCCCCCCCCCTCCCTTTCCCCGCCTCGATGCTCGATCGTCTTATCGTATAAACGAAATGTTATCATTATTTTCAATAAACGTTAGAAAAATTCAATTAGTCGTCTCACCGGGCGTTGATACGTTTCTCTCCCCCCCCCCCCCCCCCACTTTACCCCGCCTCGCCGTGCGATCCAATATCGCTTTGCGTGGTATTTTTCAACCAAATTGTTTTGTGCTCTTTCACGCGTCATTCGATCCGCGCGCTCGGCGCGGGCAATTCGCGAAACGATATCGTATTTCCCAGACTCACCTCGACGTTCGCTCGTCCTCTTATTACGGGTCCCATTCTGCTCGGCTCGCCCGCGCCTCTGTGTTCCTCGTTCTCCTCGTCCTTCCCGGGGTCTCTAGAAGCGAACATAACCTCCCCGAATCTCCATAGAAAAACTCGTATTTCAGCGGCGGCTCCTTCCGTATGTGTTTCGTGCGCTGCCCGCTGCAACGGGAACGTCGGGAGAGCATCTTTCACATTTCGAGTGCGCGCGCGGGCACAAACGCCATTCATGCCAAACCGCTGCCGAGCACAATGGCCAACGATATAAACGCAAAGGCGCTCAAGGTAAATGCATAAATGTGCGGGGTGGTGGGGGAGGGGAGGGGGTGAGGAACTCCACCGCGAGAACTTCAGTGCAGTCTCGAAACCCGAGGCGCACTTGAATATATGACCGTTATTATTATTATCAGCATTATTATCATTATCGTTATTATTATTTTCATTATTTTCATTATTATTATTATGGTAGTACAGCACATGAATATATGACCGTTATTATTATTATCAGCATTATTATCATTATCATTATTATTATATTCATTATTTTCTTTATTATTATTATGGTAGTACAGCACATGAATATATGACCGTTATTATTATTATCAGCATTATTATTATTATCATTATTATTATATTCATTATTTTCATTATTATTATTATTATTATGGTAGTACAGCACATGAATATGCAACCGCAGTTCGGTCCAGTAGCTCGATCGTTCGGTTGGTGTTTTTTTTTTCTTTTTTTTTCCCCACCCGTTATAACGAAATCCGATCGTACACATCTCCGGGTTTTTTGCTCCGGGGAAAACGCGATAGATATCGCCGTTATATGGGAATTTGTCGAGGAACTCTCGGTGCGATACAGGCGGAGGAAAACGCGCGCGCGCGTCGTATCGGTTTGCCCTCGTTGGCGATCGTAATGTACTGCAACGAGGCTGTGAGCGCGCAGCGCGCCTAACGGACGGTCCGAGACTACCGAGGTGGCGCGCGCGGGGAGCTCTACGCTGGAATAATACTCTCGGATTTCCTTCCTGTTCGTTCATTCGGAACAGTGGCTTGACCGGTCTCGTTTACGGAGCCGTTTGCGATATTCGATCGTCGTGCACGCGCGGCGACGACATTATATGTATTTTTATATTCCCAGTCGGCGGCGATGCGGTGGATGTATTTTTCTCCGAGGGCTTTACGAGGCGCGGGAGTTATGGGTAAACGCGGGAAAACGCGATCGGCGATCCTGAAATATATACGCGCGATGATAAACATTTACGGCGAGTTTAACGATATTTAGATCGGAACTGCTGGGTCAGATATTAAAAAATATATATTTTTACCGTAGCGTTCGCCATTTTGCATTCCCGCGAAATAATAACGTTCGTTATTTCTAGTTTTTATTCTACTTCGGTTAGTCACTTGGCCGCGGGCGCCATTTTGAATTCTCTTCAAAATTATATAAATACGCGATGATAAATATTTACAGCAAATTTAACGATATTTAGATCGAAACTGCTGGGTCCGATATTACAAAATATATATTTCCACCGTAGCGTTCGCCATTTTGCATTCCCTCGAAATAATAATGTCCGTTACTTCTAGTTTTTATTACACTTCGGTCAGTCACTTCACAGCGGGCGCCATTTTGAATTCTCTTGAAAATTATATAAATACGCGATGATAAACATTTACGGCGAGTTTAACGATATTTAGATCGGAACTGCTGTGTCCGATATTAAAAAAATATACATTTCCACCGTAGCGTTCGCCATTTTGCATTCCCTCGAAATAATAACATCCGTTATTTCTAGTTTTTATTCAACTTCGGTCAGTCACTTCGCCGCGGGCGCCATTTTGAATTCCCTTGAAAATTATATAAATACGCGATGATAAAAATTTACGGCGAGTTTAACGATATTTAGATCGGAACTGCTGGGTTCGATATTAAAAAAATATATATTTCCACCGTGGCGTTCGCCATTTTGCATTCCCTCGAAATAATAACGTCCGTTATTTCTAGTTTTTATTCAACTTCGGTCAGTCACTTCGCCGCGGGCGCCATTTTGAATTCTCTTGAAAATTATATAAATATAGGCGATGAAATTCGTTATCGCCGCGGCCGCCTACAAAGTTTCATGTAAATCAGCCCGGCCGTTGGTCGCGCGCGGCCGCGGAAACGCGAGTAAATAAAACGCGATGCCACTGGTGGCAATTGAAACATACAGACCGCACGTTGTTCAATCAATTACAGCCGGCGTTATCGGCGAAGCGTATTGCGAAAGATATGATAGCCCGGCGAAAAAAAAATAAAAATCAGTAATAGCGATCGGGCCGTCGATTTATCGCGCTGTAAAGTTGGTGTACGTTGGCGCACCGTCGTTGGCCTAGGACGCTCGAGAAATGTCCGAACCGTAAACTAGGGGCGAACGCGTCGCATTAGCATAACCGAGATACGCGCGAGCCGCCGCGAAATACAGGTTTCGCTACGCACGATTTAAAAGATCGCGACTTACAACATATTTTCAGATACGAACGCGCTGTACGCGTGCGCAAATATATGGCATTCGATGCATACGTTATTAGGGGACTCGTGTACGGCTCTTCCGTCTGCCGATTGGTTGGCGCATGCATAAAGCCGGACCGAGTGGACTTATAACCTATCGATGGATCGAACGGTTGAAAACAATCGTTGCTATCGCTCGTCACAGCGGGTCAAGTGCGGTTCGGCTGCCGGGAAAACGACGCAGGTATAACCATAGCCTCCGAACTCTGCACCTCATTCCCCCCTCCTGCTGCTCTTCTTTTTTTGTCGTCTTTTGTTCGTTTCAACCTTCGTAACAGACGAGCGCAGCTTAGTCGAAATCTCCGGGAAAAAAACTCGGCCGCGAAGCGCACTGTAAACATTCTCCTTCTTTCTCTCTCACCCGTCGCAGCTTCTAAGTGTTTACACGCTCGTTTAGCGAGAACGTCTCGCGCGCGCGTCTCATTGGCTCGCGCGGCGGCGGCGAGAGCCTCGCGAGTCGCGGTCTCGCCGTCGCACTCGGCCCGTTCGCACGGCGCCTCGCAACGGTCACGGCTCGATCGAAAAATCCCGGAAAAACTCATCGTTAGTCGCGACATTCTTTCCCTCTTATTGTCGCAGTTTTTTTTTAGCGATCACGCGCTCTTTCAACGAACGTCTCGGTGGATCGTGAAGTCTGCGATCGCGAATCGAAGTGTTACACGTTATCTTGCTTGAAAAAAATAATATCGTTCCTGCCTCGCGAAAACTGATTTTTCTTCTTCTTCTTCTTCTTCTTCTTCTTCTTCTTCTGTTTGTGGTTGGCTCTGGTTTTCACCGTACTGCCACGTTCAAAATAACTGATTTTTCACATAAAGGCCAAAACGGTCAACCAATCACGGAGTCAACATTCGAATCTTCGCTCTATGATTGGCTGCGACGGTTGTTGCTTATCAACTCCGTCGTCGCGATGCAGTAACGACATGGAAATAACATATATGTCACCAAAAAGTTCTATATGCAACATATAGGGTAGAAGTACCGTTTTTGACCACCTTTAGTCCAATTGTGGCCACCAAATTCAAAAGGACTTAATTGTTTATGTTGTTAAATAAGAAAAACATGAGCTTGATGATCTTGTCAATCTGCATGAATACTTTCGAAGTATCAGCATTGGAATACGGAAAAACAATGATTGAAAATGAATTTCAGTGAAAATGGCCACAAACGGTACAGTGGCCATAAATGGTACTTCTACCCTATGTTGCATATAAAAATATATGCAACATATATGCGACATATAGAACTTTTTGGCGACATATATTTTGACACATAAATATTTCCATGTGGGGTAACGACATTCGTCGCGATGTCGTCGCGAGTCATCATCAAGAACGCCTCTGAAAAATCCACACACCGACCCGAAAGTTTCAACCCACGAACCGGTAAGTCAAACAACATCCTTAACTGCGACGCGAAAATGGCGTCGCACAATAAGCACAAGATCCCGAAAATCCGCTGTGAAGCTGACGCAAAACCAAATCCCACCGCGAAACTTCCAATTCCGGTGAATCGAATTCGCAAACATTTTTAAAAGTGCACTCACCGCGTTTGCACGAATCCTCGTATAACGCGGTTCGCTCGAAAACTCCGTGTGGGCCACGGGAGGGGCGGGAGGGGAATGGGGAGAGGGAAAGGGGGAACTTGTGTTGGCTACGCGCGCCGAAAAACCGTTCGTTCCCTCTCGCGGTCGCAGTTTCCGAGTGTTTACCCGCTCGTTTAGCGAGCGTCTTGCGCGCGCTTGTTCGCCCCGCGCTTTTCCATTGGCTCGCGTAACCGACGACGACGACGACGAGCCTCGCGGTGTCGCGGCACTACTCACAGTCAGTCTCGCCGCGGCCTTCGTGACGTAAGGATCGTCGCGCGCGCTACGCGTCTTCGTTGTATTCGCGCGTGGTTTCCCAAAGCCGCGTGAGCCTCGCGTCTCTCGCGTCGCCTCGTCGACTGTTTGCCATCTCGCGATAATAAGCAAGTAAGTCGCTCGCTTGGCGCTGCAGTGGCGGAAAGTCTCGCGCGAGTCGTGTGCGGCAGCTGCCGGAAATAAACAACTTTTGCGGGCGTTTAGCGTAATTGGCGAGATAACCGAGCGCCCCTCGCGTTTCGGCCTCGTGTCACGTGACGCTCGGGCGACGCGCTTTCGCGACTCTGTTATAGCCGATCGAGCAGTGACTGTGATTTGTTTTTTCGTATTTTTGTTTTTGTTTTTTTTTCTGTTTTTTGCCTCGTCGTTATAATTGACACACAGACTGTACACGTTAATTACGCGGGAAGCTCGTGACGAGAACAGTGATCGACGCGTGACAGTTCGCTGTTTCGGCGACAACGGCTCTCGATCGAGAGCGACAGCTCTCTGTTGACTCCCGAGCCGGTCGCGCGGCCACCGAGTGCTCTGCTTGTCGGGCGCGCGGACTCTGGTAAGTACCGGCGTTCTCGCGCGGCTTTCCTCTCATTGTTTTTTTCGCGGTGAATTCCGCATACGTGGGTTTTTCACGGGTTGCGAGATGTGCGTGGGGCATTGTGGAGGAGAAATCGTGGCGCGACCGGCAACTTTTTTAGCGGCGATTGTTAATTGGCGCTTGCGAATTGTGCCGGGTTTGTTTTCATGACATTGAAGTTCGCATCGTTGTAATGCAATGACATTAGAAACAAGAAAATTCAAATAAATAATAGATAATTCAAATAAATAAATTTCAAATAAATTCAAGTAAATAATTCCACAAAAATTCAAATAATTCAAACCCATTAGGGGGTGAAATAATATTTTTTTGTCATGCTCTTAGTCGTTGTAATAACTTTTTATAGTTGGTGTTATCGCTTGGGTTCATTAATATTTTGTTTTTAATTACGTTGCATTGTAACGATGCAAACTTCAGCGTCATTTGTTTTCACTTTTTTCGTTACTGTTGTGCATTGAAGATGCCCGTCGAATGAATATTTACTCGGAATCACGTGGATTGGATTAAAAATAGGTAACTGACGTGTAATAATAACTGATAAAACATACTCGGTTTGTATAAAAATTGATTGACATATCGAAGAAAAAACAATCAGGGCTGAAAGAGCCAGGTCGATGGTTCATTGGCAATATGTTAGTGTTATAAACCGTATGTGTGGCTTTTATACGGTGCATGTTGAGCAGAAACAAATGTACAACGTGTTGTCAACAGAGTTGTAAATCCTCAGTAGATAAAAAAAATGGCAATATGGTTTGTTTTGTAGGTGTGATTTAATGATAATAATTGACGGCGATTATACAATGATGCGTGAACTTCGGAATAGCTGCATAGGTGCATCATTTTGAAAACAAAAATTGTGAGCAGTTGCGAAAAAATGAAGGATCACAATCCTCTATTACTTTCGTAATATATTAACAGTATTTCTCCATTTTTTCAGGAAAATTACTATGAAATTGTATAAACAATAAATATTCTTGGCAGCTATTAAAAAATACTCATTATAATCATTCAATGTTATTATTATTATTAATAATAAGAAACCAATTGTACCATCAACTTTATTTCTAAAAGATGAAGGGATTTACAACTCTGTCGGAAAATAATGAGAAATTCCCTTCATCCAAATAATACGGCGAAACCCCTTCAAAAAACAATTACATCTCAAAGGCTAAAAATCGTCAACCATTTTTCACCAAAATTTCGCGCCAAATCAACAACTTTATATCCCCGCTCTCAGTATTCTTATCCCATCACTGCGCGAAATTGCAAATTTACAGCCCTTCGCGCGCATTTCATAAGGTTTAAATGAATCTTTTTTCACGGTGTCATAAACCAAGCGAAAAACTTTTTTAACACCCTCCGTGTGCGCGACTCGATCCCCTCGAAAGTTGCCAGTTGCCGCCACCACAATTTCGTCCCGTGTCCCGTATCCTCGTAAACGACTGCCGCGTCTGTATCACCATTTTCATGCGCATTTTCATGTGCATTTTCATGTGCACCGTAAACTGTATCTCATTTCATCCGAAACGCAAAAAAAAAAAAAAAATCACCAACCATCCACATCTCTACACACCGTTTTCCAATGATGTTGAAGTTTGCATCGTTGGAACGCAACGAAATTGAGAAAAAAATTAATTCTAATTAACCCAAATGATGAAATTAGGTATAAAAAGTCATCATAACAATTAGTTGCTACGATGACTTTTTGTACACAATTTAATCATTTGGATTAATTAGAATTAATTTGTTTTTTTTTTCTTCTGAATTTCGTTGCGTTCCAACGATGCAAACTTCAACATCACGTTTTCCATGCATTTCCCGTGCATACACCTAGAGAAATCGTTCTGAAGGGATCTATTCGAAACAAATAAAATTTATTTGAACGAAATAAAAATGTATTTGAATGAAATAAATTTTATTTGATCCAAATAAATCCTATTTGGCCGGCCATTAAATAGAGTGATTTATTTAATGGCCGGCCTAATAGGATTTATTTGGATCAAATTAAATTTATTTCATTCAAATAAATTTTTATTTCATTCAAATAAATTTTATTTGTTTCGAATAGATCCCATCAGAACGATTTCTCTGGGTGTAAGGATCACAAAGACGACGAAACATTCGGAGACAGAATCGCCCGTAAGACTCGCGGAAGTCGATTCCCCGGGGCTCGAGGGTTAACGTGACTGCCGAGAGCAGAGACGAGTGTGTCGATGCTGTCACAGGAGATTCTCGTGCCTCGTTGATCCGCGAGACGCACGCGATCGCGCGCGCTATTTTCTCACCCGGTAATACCGGTTATCGCGGCGACGAGTGAGATCCGCGGTACGGTACACTCGACTCGGAGGACGAGACGAGAGAAGCGGCAAAAAGTGGCGAGGCTCGCGCGCGCGTTTCTTCGCTGACACGGTGCTCCCGTTTCTTCGGATGTTCCGCGCCGCGCTTTCCGGCCCGTCTCGCACGTTCCGCCGTTACGGCCGCCAACGGCGCTCGAACGCACCGAAGAGAGGAGACGAAGAAGGCGCACCGGGAATGCGTGAAGCCGGTGGTGATTGAGTCAGCGACGGAAAGCGCGCGCCGCGGTCGATCGTTAAAACGCCAACGACGGAAATTAAACGCTCGGAGAGGCTGAGAGAGGTCGAGGGAGATTTATGCAAAACATAATAAAAGCGATGGTAATACGGCTGGAAGCGTCACAGAGGGCGCTTCGACAATGGATTTATGCGGCTGCCGGCCGCTTCTGCCGGAGATGAGATAGCGCGCCTAGATAAATATTTTTCATGTACTACAGCGCTTACGCGCTTCGGGTGTACCGGAGGTGTGCGCGCCGTATAGATAAACACCCCTGCGATACTGCGCGCGGTACGACGACAAGCGTAATATCCTTGAGCTATTTTATCTTCAAAATTGCTTGTCCACGGCGCTCCGGGGCCCGTGTAAACAGATTTAACGGTATTTTTACGAATGATGCTGGCGGACAGCTGTAACACTCATCCCTCTTCGCCTCTATCGTAATACCCCCTCCTTCCTCCCTTCCTCTCTTCCGCTCTCTCTCTCTCTCTGTACCGCCCCGTGACCCTCCCACGCTTCTGACTCATGTACGTGTACTTAAGGGGAAATATATGTCTCTCGTTGAAGAAAATTAGATTCGTCAGTAGTTTTTCGCGGTATCTCGAGGAATTCCGATTTTACGGCGGTTGTAAAATAAACTCGCGGTCTTGGGAAGATTTATTTCCGTGCCGGATAGCGGGCAGCGTCATGTGTAAGTGACTCGCGAGGGCGGATACGGTGACTCCCGGCGGGTATAAATGCGCGGGTGATAGGGAGATGGAGGGAATTAATGTGATGTCGAGTATTCTTATGACGGAGTAAATTTTGAGTGTTGCCTTGGTTTTATGTTGAGGTGGCTCTAGCGGTACCGTTAAACGTGAGTTTCAGAGAAAATTTTGATCGCTTCTCGATGGGATGAAAGTCTGAGGAAATGAAGCATATTGAGGGCGCTGAAAAGATTGATTTTGCAAAATAATATTTACTAGGCTAATCACACGCGCTGGCGCGCGTGCCTGAAAAGCTTTTGGCCAAAATCGACCTCAGAAATATTTTTTTCAAAATATCGACTTTTAACCTATACCGACGTTCTCAAGTCGCATATTCTACCCCCGAAAACACTGGTTATTAACCTTTTTTAATCGATTTTGAAAAAAAAAAAATTTTTGGCGACGAAAAAAATATTTTTTCTGTCAGAAATCGTAGATCCGGCTCCGGACCGAAAATCGCCAAAATCGACCCCAATTTTTTTCTTTTGAAAATATCGACTTTTAACCTATACCATCGTTCTCAAGTCGCATATTCTACCCCCGAAAACACTGGTTATTAACCTTTTTTAATCGATTTTGAAAAAAATATTTTTTTGGCGACGAAAAAAATATTTTTTCTGTCAGAAATCGTAGATACGGCTCCGGGCCGAAAATCCCCAAAATCGACTCCAATTTTTTTTTCTTTTCAAAATATCGACTTTTAACCTATACCATCGTTCTCAAGTCGCATATTCTACCCCCGAAAACACTGGTTATTAACCTTTTTTAATCGATTTTGAAAAAAATATTTTTTTGGCGACGCAAAAAATATTTTTTCTGTCAGAAATCGTAGATCCGACTCCGGACCGAAAATCGCCAAAATCGACCCCAATTTTTTTCTTTTCAATATATCGACTTTTAACCTATACCATCGTTCTCAAGTCGCATATTCTACCCCCGAAAACACTGGTTATTAACCTTTTTTAATCGGTTTTGAAAAAAAAATTTTTTGGCGACGATTTTTCTGTCGAAAATCGTAGATCTGGCTCCGGACTGAAAATCGCCAAAACCGACCTCGGAAATCTTTATTTCAAAATATCACCTATAATAGGTCAATCAATTTTGCGCTGCTTTGCTCTTATAAAGATTTAAACGGTTACGTGTGCTGCCCCGCCTGCCCTCTTATCAAATTTTTCAAATTTGACACCAAACTGATTTCTAATAGTTTGCTAACAATGCTCAGTTCTAATAGTTTGCTAACAATGCTCAGTTCTAATAGTTTGCTAACAATGCTTTCCGTTACTCATGAACTTTTTAAAAGAGGGACAATATGTTATTAACAAAGTGATGAAAACGAAACATTGTTCAACAAATCATCCGTTAATCTAACTTTTTTTCAAATGAAAACGATTTGTCAATTTTTTTTTAATACGTATACATTTTTTCCGAACTTTTTCTAACTGACGAAATGTTTTTTTCCTCGTGGATGACAGAGGTAAATATTCTGATAGAAACACAGGCAACGTCAGTTGATAGAATAAACATCGAGCCATTTTTATACTCGGCAAGAGCACCTTAATAATGGAGAGTAACGAAGTTAAACGCGGGTTCGATCCATTACATTATTAAACGGCAAGACTCGATAAGTTAGAACTAATTAACTGTCCATATAAAGTAACCCGACTCGCCAGCCCGTCACGCGTCTCACGATATTGGCTTCTCGATATAACCCGGTTAAATATTGTGTCTCGCAATATCGCGATAGCCGAGGTCCGAAAAAGTTGGGAAAAACTTCCCATATCCACCGCGCGCGCCCGGTGTGTGGGATAGTTCGAGAGCGAAAGTTCTCGTCCCAACTTTCCGGCAAAATCGGCCGGTTTTTTTCGCGAAAGGACGTGGAGGCAGCGCTGCGTAAAATAATAAAGTCTTTTTTTTAGCTTCGACTCGCCGACGCTCGCGACGCCGGAGGTAGGAAAATTAAGCGACCCCCCGCGCGGTCGGCGAGGAAGAAAGCGAAAAAGCTTCCCAGAAACGGCGGCAGAGCTGCGCCTCCCGCTCACACGCGATCCGCCATCGCAAACTAACCCACATTCTCGTCGTCCTCGTCTCCATTGAGACACCTAATGAAAACATTAAAATTAAGAAGTCACCCCTGGGATGTTGCCTGCTGTTCCACTACCCTCCACCCCTTCCCTTGACCTTTTTCTATTTTCCCTGCACGCCTTTCGGCCTATTCAGCTCACGAAACTGCCGGCTATTTTACAACACGCGATTCCTGACAATAAAAATGTCCTCGACAGATTTCTGGCGTATCATCCTGATAACACCGGATGGACGTCAAGGTGTAGGTCTCATGTAGGAATCAAAAAGTACGCTTTTGAATGGGCGGTCTAACTTTTGCAGGCGTAATACTAAGGTTAGGACCCAACAACGAATGCTTTTTTGGACATCATAGGCCTAAAAATGAAAACCCAGTTAGGGGACTTTAGTGTACTAAATGCTCACAAATGGACCCTTTGGTGTTCTCAGGGTTACACATTTTGGTCTCTATGACGTCAAAATATTTGCCTCTATGTAATAAAATATGGACGTCCAACACTTTTCCGCGACTGTCCTCGCAGTGGCCACCCTGATTACCGAAAGTCAGCCACCTCCCCCGCTTTTCACTCTAGCGGCACACAACGAATACGCGCACCGTCAAAAACTTCCTCGCGTGATTATAACAAAGTGCGCGAAAGAAGCGCGCGATAACGAGGGGGTTTGAAAAAAGAATTCAAACGAATTCCCCGTGAATACGAAGGCGTAGAAAATAAAAATGATTCCGGAATAAAGAGCGGGAAGCTACGCGATAGCGATCAGGTTTCAAGGATGATTAAATTTTTGTGTTACGCGCGACGTCGCCGGCGGTGTACCGCGAGGTGAGGGGACAGAGCTGCCGCCGCCGCCGCTACTGGCAAAGGCCTTTGAAAAATTGATTCGTATAGGGTATTCCGCGCGTTGACGCTGCGAGCGCGCCCATCCTCGCTCTTCTCGCTCCTCGCTCGACGGCTACACGTGGGGTTACTATGCTGTATGCCACTGGATTGACGCTCGCTCGGCGTTCTCCACCCTTGCGGGATGGCGCGTTCCACGTCAACGAGCGGCGGTTGGTTCTCGCTGCACCAGCCAGCTGATACGGGTCCTCGACGACTCCTCGTGCTCGATAATTAAACGAGAGAATTTAACGAAGGCACCGCCGCGCCTCACCGCGACAACGACGATGGCGAATAATTAAATCTCACTTTGCGCGCGGTTCTTTTGACGAGGGTTAGGTATCTCCCGCGCAACTCCGCCCGGTCTCTTTATGCGCGATGGAAAAAGAAGGAGACGGGGCCGAGAGAAGCGCGAGATTCGGGCGTGAAATTTCGGGGAAAAACAGCAAACAAAGAAGATACCGGCTGCTTGCCCTACCCTTCCTCACTATGGTTATTATACCTTATTATACTTTAAATCCATTTTTTTAATTAATTTGTGTCTTTTATTGAAGCTCTTTTTAACGGTCAGGCAGGTTTTTGTGACAGAGGTTTGTGAATTATGCCGTGGAAATGATTACGCAATTATTATTATACTCTTTGTATCGCAACTTCGTTCAAGAAAATGGTAAGAAAAAGTAATTTGAGCCGGAAAATATTTTTGCGGATTTTTCCCTGGACGAAGCATTGAAGCATTAAATGTTAGCCTTTGCGACTATTTTTTATTTCCTCCACTAATTAGTGAGCTGATTAAATTTCGTTACATTAACAGTGAAAAATTGGTGCCGAAAAACGCAAATACTAAAAATTAATAGTCGTCTGAAAGCACCTGCGAAATACCGTGGAGAGGGAGCGAAGTAGCATCGGGATATTCAAAAGGATATTGATATCCTCCTGTCGACGCGCAATGAGGATTTACGCGGAAAAATATTACCATTTCGAAGTACCCCAAACACGTACAAAGGTAGCCATTTATAATACTGCAGCGAATCGGCGTACACCGACCGTTGGTAGTCACCGGGTTCGCTACACCATTAAGTTTTATATGCCCGCAGCGGTATTCGCGTGTTTGTCGTTGAGTGCGGTCGTTGTCCGGCGCTCTCGTCATTCGCCGGACGAGCTTTCTCTCTCTCTCTCTCTCTCACGCTCTCCCGTCGTGTGTACGGTCAAGTACAACCGAGGCGCAAACGGAATAGAGAAGCTGGCTAACAGAGCAGTGGATCTGCATCTCGAGAGCGCGCGCAACGTACACACGGAGCCCACGGTGCAACAACAAACGCGCGAGTGCGAGTGAGTGGCGGAAAGCAGGGTGAGAGCCGGACGAAGCGCGTACGTTGGCAAAGGCTGCGGTTCGGCGCGCGGCCGCGAACGGGACGCGCGTCAGTCGGGACGCGCAATAGCGCATGAACATGACGTACGATTACGAGCGAACCCTCTCTGCCTCTGATGCAGCAGCAGCTCGACTCGCGAGCTCCGAGCAGTGCTCGACCGCACGAACGCTTCAAAATAAACGCAGTTATACTGCCACGCAGAGTACCGAGTACACGGCGGCGGCGGTGCGGTGTGTATATATATATGTGTGTGTACCGTGGGCCACACCGAGGCGCGCGATTAACAGACGAGAGGGCTCACTGGTTATGAGTCGGACGTTGTGCGTTGCCTGGCCCGCCGGACCCGGGTCTAGCTGTGAGAATATCGGTTTGTTTGAAAGGAATGGCAGGTCTATTTGAATCAACTACAGTTTTGTTTCAGTTGAATCAAGTTTTCGGTCTTTCGATTGAAACAGAATTGTATATATTTGATCCGTTATTCAGATAGACCTCATATGAGCTGGGATGGGCTTATTTAAAACGTATAGGAGGTCTGTTTGAATTGAATACAATGGATTTGAAACAGTGCAATTTTTATTTTATTGAAGCAAAATTGTATTTGATTTAAATAAGGCTCGTATTCGTTTCAAATAAAAACCCTGTGGGCCGACTGCCTGGGTCGAAAATGACTGGGTGGCCCCGTTGAAAACAGCCCTTAAAAGCTTATCATATGACTATCGCAAATGTAATTAGTAATATAATTGTAAGAAAAAGCGCAAAGGAAACGTGTGACGACGAGAGGGGTTAGAAAACAATGACAATGAATTTTCCCGTGAATATGAAGTCCCAATAAAATCTTTGCGACATAAAGAAGAGCGGAACTTGAACCGCATGAACCTGACGTACGATTACGAGCGAACCGTCTGCCTCTACTGTAAGCTCGACTCGCGAGCTCCGAGTACTGCTCGACCGCACGAACGCTTCAAAATAAACGCAGTTATACTGCCGCGCAGAGTGCGAGCCTAGCAGTGGCAGTAGGTAGACATACCGAGGGCCACACTCGTTCGCGATTAACAGACGAGAGGGCTGACTGGTTATGTGTCGGACGCTGTGTGTTGCTTGCTGCCCCGCGCTACTAGACCCCCAGGGACTTTCGAGCAATACCAACATCCGGCACCTTGCGCTCACCTCCGGGCTTTTTCCATACAGTCAGAGCGTACGGATCGAAAATAGCCCATAAAAGCCTATTCTGTGTGCTGGAATATTGAAAAATGAATAAAAACTGGAACGAACGTTGGCTGGCAGAAGGTCGTGTCCCATCGATATATTGCATTCACGATGTTTCTGTTTTTATTGCTGTAAGAGAAATTGAAGTCCACCACCGGGTGGGTCAGGTGGAATGAAAAAGCGTTCGAGCTGTGATTGGAACGAAATAATTGCTTTTTTTCGTAGCGATGATAGTCATCAATTGTTTTGCAAAACGTTCTGTAATTGTTCGAAAGAGTAAATTCGCTGATATTTTTTAATTATCAATTTTAGTTTGCCAGTGCGAAAATGATATAATTATTTTTCACTCAATTGAAAGTAGAGTTTTATTTTACAGAACTTGGTTCGATTACGTCGCATGAAACGATCACTCGAATAAATAAAAAATTGAATTTCAATAATAACGGCTGCAAAACTATTAATTTATCAAAATAATTCGTACTCATTTAATAATATAATAAAATGTCTCCAAGATCGCACAAAATTCTATCTAACAATTGGATCTTATACATGTTGGCCTACAACGAGTGAAGTTACGGGACTTTCGGTAGTAAACTACTCGAAGACCTTAGAATCCTTAACGAGTAAGACATTTCGATGTTGATGTAGCAAAGAGTTGGAAAGAAAAGCGAAGTCACTAAACTCGTCGTAATTCCTCGGCGTGTATCGTCGCGTAAAACGGTCTAAAAAGTGTAAAAAAAAAGAAGAGAAAAAAAAGGCCGCGGATAGAAGGATAAAGGGTGAGGAGGGAGAGGATACAAAGGGACGTGCTGGTTGGGCTGAATGAGGTCTGTACTTTCTGAGTAGCAGCAACAGCAGCAGAAGAAGAAAAAGAACGTTGGAAGCTTTTCCTCTTCTCCGTGATTCTTTGCCAAGCTGGCGGTTTCCAGGTGGATTCGCTCTCTGCTCCTGATCCTGATGCTGCTATTCGTGGATCCAAGTCGTCGCCGAGCGTACGTGAGCCGAAAACTCGATTGGTTTCGTCCACCTCCTCTCACCCGTTCTCTAACCCTTATTCCCCAGGCCTCGAGGAAAATCCTGTGCATTATATACGTCGCGTCGGGGATCAGATTGATCATCTTGGTGGGTATCTCCGTACCTTGGGAGAGGAAAATATTCCAGGCGAATTCGAGATGCTAAAAGGTGAAAGTATCTCCCGATATCCTGTCGAATGCAGTGGTAGATGGGTTCGTGTAATGGGGTTCAACTACGCAAGAATTTTTCGTTGCGACTCACCTTAATCCCAAATCGAACGATCGCAACACGGCTCTATATTTTTACTGTTACTTACGGCGAATAAATTGTGATACCCGATTTAAAGCACTTTTCGTCACTGCACTCTTGGCAATAAGAATTCACTTATTTGGCGTAAACATAACTGTTATGTCTGTTATTTCGATATTACGCCGAATTATTTTAACGGTTTTAAGATTTTGTTTATTAATCTTAAATTGTCAGGTAATTAATCAGTAAAGCCGATACTGAATAACACCTTCAGATAATTGGTTAATACTAAATCTAATTAACTGCACGACAAATAGATAATGCAATTAGATATAAAAGCAGAAGAACGTTTTGCAAAAAATTCAGTTTTCAGTAGTATCTCACAGTAATAGCTATTCCGTGACTAGTGAACGTTGAGAATGGTGTCCGGTAGCCTTTCAGTGTGTCTTATCCCCCCGGTAGCGCGTTGCCTGTCGCGTTGAGCGCGCGTCCTTGCCATAAAAGGTGCTTCTCTCGTGCCGGCTTCCATACAATATGGAGCGAGCTACACAAATATACAAGTATACCGAGTCGAGCTTGCTGTACTCCTTCGGCGAGGGGACAGGGGGGGGGGGGAACACCCCAGGGATGCAAATTCGCCGGGCATATAAATAAAGTGCAGAGAGATCTCGCGCCACCGCCAATTAAAACGCTCCTTATCGAGAAAGGGAGCGAACGAGTGAGCGGCGTAGCGAAAGCAACTGTGGCGTCTGCCGCATAAGGCGGACGTTCCAGTCATCGGCCATGTATACAGGTAATAGTCAGTTGTGTTATCTTACTGTAGATTTGGCTACAGTTAAAGGGCACACTGAGGATTACTGCTACACGGCCGATGGCTAGGACGATCACCTTACTTACATACCTTCACACTGACCCTTAGCGTGCGGCAGCCACATCTTTGCAGTGCGCGGGCTGCAAAACACGCCGTGCGAATAAGTACTAGCAAGATAAACGTTATGCCGAAGCTCCCAAGCTCCTGGGTATGCGAAATAAATTCGATAAAATCCGGGTGTCAACTCGTCTAATATACTGATTTGGAATCTTGGCCTGCTAAACCGGTAAGTAAAATTTGTCTTTACTAAAATATAATTAAGAACAAAATTGTGTGGTCAATTGAATCATTGTTGAACCAGATATCCTAACCACTAGACCATATCGGAAAATGTGATGACCCAAAAAGTATTTTTTGAAGTAAGTAGGGAACCTACTTACTTTTACACTAAGCCTCAGCGGTCGACAGTCACAAATCGTTCAGGCAAACTGGTAAGTATAAATATTCACAGAAGGAATATAGTGACGGAAATGAAATTCTGGGAAACATTGATCCTTCAAAGAGGCGGATATCCCAACCACTGGACAATATCGGATAATATGAACTGACTAAAAATGTGACTGTTTCAAAGTATGGACAATCTACTTATCTTTGCCCTAACCCTCGTCTTGCGGCAGCCACAACTTCGCAGTGTGCAGGCAGTAAAACGCGACGAGCGAATAAATACACGCCCGATCAACGTGGCGTGCGAAGCTCCCAAGCTCCTTGGTTATGCGATATAAATTCGATAAAACCCGAGAGTCAACTCGCCCGATGTATCGATCTGGAATCTCGTTCGCGCCACTTCACAGGATGATAGAGGCGCCTGATTTATTATTATTAAATGTATAGGCGGCCGCGAGCGCGCGCACGCCCGATTGTGGGCTTCTCCGATCGTAGCCGCGAGAGGAAAAGAAAGAAGAAAAAAAAATTATAACGAGGAGTGTAGAACCAGGAATTCACTGGATATAATCTGGTAATTGGTAGGTTTGACACCGATTTATCGCTGCGAAATTGCCACGTGAATTATTATTTCGTTAATATCTATATGTATGTACATATATATTATTACATACTATACATTGGCTGTCTTTATTATCGCCTGGGGCTTGTTGAACATACCGTTTTGCTACATCAATTACAAACGGCACGGAATACGAATTATAAATTTAAATTGGCTCGGGTGTCGGGCTCTGATTCACGTCAGCTTCGATCCCTCTGGTAATCCACTACCCACCATTATTGCGACCACCGATATCGAAAATACACTCATATGCAGTCCGTGCATTGTTTCTCACACTTTTGGCTGAAAATTTGTCGATACTTTGGTATAATTTGATTCAGACGCGTTGCATTGTTGCCGATAATGTTGAATGCGCAAACAGCGCGGAGATATGTATCGATTTGTATATTTTAATAATGCGCCGACTATTATTAGCCGCTGCGTGATAGCCTCCCCTCTGGGTGTATTAATTATACGTCAGTTTTTATGGTGTCAGCGTCGGTAACAGCTCAGCAAGTTGTAACCCCTTTTTCCGAGGGTTCTCGGAAATTCATATCCGCTGGAAAATTATGAAAATAACATTATTTTAGTTGCCCTTGTGCGAACTTAAAACTTAATAGGAGTACTATTTAATAAGTTAAAAAATATAATGCTTACTGTTAAAAATATAATGCTTATAATGCTTACAGTTGATCGTTACAATTTTGTTTCCTTGAATTTGATATGTTATCGATTGATGCTGAAAACTTGAGAGGAAAAAAAATTGGCATTGGTTTGACCAATGATGAAGCATTTCTTCAACCAACCTCTCGAATGATTTCAATTCTGCGTTGACTATTCGGGTCGTGCACTGGTGGAACGGTAACTCACAATTTCAATTCGAAAAAGCGTAGTGCGTCGGATCCGAGAGACCCCGATGCAACAGAGCACAGGACTGAGCAATAAAAATCTTTTTCGCGTCGTCGGGCCGCTACTGTGCGTGGGGTTCTCGTGTCGTTTCGAATTATTCGTAACCCGTTAGCACCGGTGGGGCGCGATGGGCTGTTGCTCAACTCTGTGGAGAGAGTTTTCGCCTGGTTCTCTTTATCTCTCTCTTTCTCTCTCTCTGCAGTGCAGATGGTATTGTGGGGCTGCACCGAGCCTGACACCCGTTCCAACGCCACGGGGGATGGAATCCCGTATCCGATTGTATGTGGTTTTTGCATGTGTGTACGTGAGCGGCTACCGTCGAGGACGACGGCGACGATGACTACTACCAGCTGCGGGCCACGAGGCCGTGAAAATGAATTTGGAAGCGAGCCCGTTGTTGTTCGATCGCGCACGCTTCAACACGCCCGTGCCTATGCACACTTCGCGCCTGTACGTCCCGGCGCGGGAATTCTGTAATAATTCACGAATCGTCGGGGGCGCTTGATGATTTTTCATCGCTTTGGACTGCCCGCGTCCTTATAGCTTTCATTATTCTCGTGGCGTTTGAAAGCATTCGCTTTTTTGCGTTGCTTTCCGTGTCACAGTCGTAATTTTTTCGACCCTGGAGTTGACGTATAGGGCAATTAATTAATGTGAGTTCAGGCTTTGTACTACGTAAAAGCAACGACACTAATTCAGTTCTACGTGATTTAAATAAATACATAAACATCAATCATTGAGAATCTGACAGAATCGTATAAAGTTAAAAACCTTCATCAAGGCGTCTAAATATTTTTACATTGGAGGTAAAAAGCCGACTGAGAAGAGTGAATAATTTCTGGAAAAACTCATTTGCATACATTTTCGTATGTCAGCAACGTTATAAACAGTACAAGTATTTATCGGTGTGTATAATCCGTTAATTCGGGGAAATAAAACCATGTTGTTTTGGTGGTCGTGATTGTACTTCAGCTGACCACTAGTTTTATTAGCCAACCGTACGTTACGCCTGGGATGGAGCGTTGGAGGGGCGGGGGGGAGGCTTAAATGTCTCACAAAACAGCAATTAAACCATAAAATTCCGGCGCAATATAAAGTTACAGGCACGTAATAGAACGGGACGTAATTACGAACGTAAAAAAGGATATGAGTAAAAAAAAAGTAAAAAAAAGTAAACTAGCAGAGCGTGGTTTCGATCCACGGACCTCTGGGTTATGGGCCCAGCACGCTTCCACTGCGCCACTCTGCTCTTCGTGTCCAGGAGTCCTCACTCGACGTACATAAAGTGCTGGGCAATACACGCAATTCGTACAAGCGTATAAGCTCGTGAGACGTTAGTATTGGTACACACTGGCTGTACGTTTCTGATTGTGACTGATTTTAATTGGATTTTGGAATGTAATACGCACGTAATAATTCCGTGCTCTCGTTATGGATAATGGTATACTAGTCCAACGAAATATTCAGTAGGCAAATTTGACACTGCTTAATATTTAGGAACAGACAATTGACGCACACAGAAATATTATTTCAATTAGAAAATAATTGGTTGAAAATGATTAATGCTGTCAACTACTTAACATCTGTTGGCATTTATCATAAATAATTATTTTTGTCATATTTCAACCTGTTTGTAATCTATTATTTCACAAGATCCTCCTAATATCTGTAACGATACGTGTTAATATTTTAGATAACGGTAAGAATTATTGTTATGCTATAACTTTATGTGAGTAAAATGTAGGGGTGTATGACACTTGAAAGCCAGATATCCTGATAACTAAGCAATATCGGAAAATGCAATGTTTCCCAAAACGTCTGTTTCAAAGTAAGGAGGGGTAGCCAGTTTCTATATTTTCATATCCGCGTTGCAAATAAATTTGTTTCAGGAGTTGCTGAATGTGCTCTCCTGTTGGTGCAATACTATGTTATAATATAGTTCACGTTTCCGCGGTATACGCTTGCAGCCAGTACGTGACCGTGTATTGTACACGTGCGCATGAATTTCCAACGTGGATATACGACGGTGGCCTATGTATATATATTACGTAGGTGTAGACCGTAACCGAGCTCTGCGGCGCACGCGGGTCGAGGATCTCCGATGTCTCGAGCCCCCTGAGTACATATAGGGAACGGGGTAGGGAGAGTTGGAAGCGCGCGAGCGCGGACAACGCGCATTAATCAGAGAGCTTTGTCCGGAAGTGTTCGTAGCAGGCGTCGACTCTCTCGTGTCCTCATCCCTGCGTGCAACCACTCTCTCCTGCTCCTCTGCTGCTTCTGTTCTCATACCTCGCGTCCTGCAGTCATGTAGTCGCCTGCCCTCGAGCCGTGCAGTCACTGTCAACCGTACGCCACGCGGATAAGCAAAACGAAGACACGTGATGATGGAGTTTCAGTTTCCAGTATCAGCGAGCTTGGCATGAGGTGATACACCTGGAAAACGTATTATTAGAGTGAAACGAGGCGGACTCACGCGATTTAATTAGTATAATGTCACGTTAGTAGAGAAAATATATGCACGCATATCCCTAATTGTTAAAGAAAAGTGTTAACGGAAGCACAATCTTTTCCACACTGAAGGGGGATACAATTTGAATAAATTCACAACTATTATAGTGAACCGTATTTTTTGTATGAAAAAATGTACGCTAATCGCAAAATTATATGGTTTTATATGTTTTAGTCATTTGAAGCGTTAATCCTTTTTTTGTGAAGTTTGTACGTACATTTTGTGAACATTTCATAATCGATCAATCAGTCCAAAATTGTCAGAAATCATATGGAACGATTATTTCGATCATTTTACTCTTTCAAATATTGATAGCAATAAAATACGTAAACCAAATACACGAAGCCGATAAATTTGGATATCCGTCAAAAATTATTTTGCACGCCCCTTCTACCAAATGCCACCAAAAATATTTGCCGAAGGAACGCGGTGTATCCATTAGGATTACAGAGCGGGTTATTACTCAGGCTTTTAGCGTTCATTAACATGTCACATGTATCCAATTAATTTATCATAATCCGAATAAAATGGACTAGTGCAAACATCGCGTTTGCTCGGGTCGTTTCCATTACGCAAATTGTTAATCATTTCGGATAAAAGAGGCGAAATAAATGTCGCATGTTTTTCACTTTTTCCTGTCCACCCGCCGGGCTGGTATTGTGTTTTCGTTTTCAAAGTTACAACAAAATAAGCTGGTGTAGCCCGAGGGCATTTAGTTCAGCCCAACTAATGGGCTCATGCAAAATTGAGTGAGCGAGACGAGCCAAAGGGTTTTGTGCGCATCGAAGCGTGCGAAAGCAGGAGAGCTTATTCCACGAAGGGAAAACTACATAGTTATATGTGAATCAGCTCTCAGCGTGACCGCTCGAAACCGCTTTCCCCTGTGCACGTCCGTGCGTTCCACATGGGACGTATCAATTCCAAGCGGCTTATCAAACCTGGTCACCCTCTCAAAGAGGCTATTTTCGAAGGCGCGCGTGCTCACCGAGCAGCATCAGCGCCAACAGGCACCGGCACTTTGAGCGCAGAGAGTTGCGGGTTGGAGGACCCAGACACACACGTGGGCCCTCGACGCGCAAATCCTTTTGCTCCCTCCCTCTCCCTTACTCGCTCTCTCTCTCTCTCTCTCTCTCACTCTGCTATCCGACTACTAATACGTTTTCTCGTGTGCGGCACCACGAGCTCTATCGATTCCCTGGAAAAAAGCTGCGAAATTACATTCTCTCCTTTTCCTCGTCTCTTTTTTGCGTTCTAGACAGGAAGCAAAAAAAATTGCCTTTTAAAAATAAATTTCGTTTTCCCATGAAATTGGAAATAGTTGCCTCGAATAGTCGAAATAGTTTGTGTCCTTCTGGTGCACTGTATACACTGCATACCTGACACTCCCCGAGAATTTTTGTAATGCAGAGACACCCTGGATGGTTTCCCTAATTCCCTTTACCGGGAAGGTCTGCACCTGCCACAGGTAGAAAACCCGGACGTTCTCGCGCCCTCCGAGAAGAATCGAGAAATAAATGCTGTGCCACGCTGGCCGACGGGGAATCCTAAATTTACGCTTTACCTTTTTTTGGCAGGCATGGGAAAGCCCGATGCGAGGGAGACACGCAACTGCATAATAGGGACACTAATGAAGACACGTAAAATGGAGAGAAGGGAATCATTCAGTCGTGTTTGCATAATAAATAGAAAAAAATATATTTTGAAACGAAAGGGACAGTGCTGAATGAGGATTATTCCGAGATAATGATTGTAACATTCATGACCACATCCTTCTACTATCTCGATCAGGATAAAGGCGGAGAAAATAAATCTCCTGAACAAACTGGGATGAGCTCCGTGTAAAGCAAAGAATCGCATTCGCCCTCCATCGACCACTTCAATGCAGAATTTATTCTGCAGACGAGCTGAATAAAAAGAAATATGGCTGTGCGTTCAGTGGAAAAGTTCAGCAATGTGTGGCGCGCACGAGGACGGAATGGACGGAACAAAAAATTCATTTTCTCCGTGTGCGCAAATTAATGAGAAACAATTCATCTACGTCTTAAGATCTTTTCGTTCAGACTGCAATTGCTGTCAATCAATTCAATGAAAGAGGTAAAGTCGACACAAAGTAATCTTTTTATGTGTGGATAATTTAATTTCGGCAATTAGCATTTTTGTGCTTCTTTTTGGCTGGTTGCCAAGTGATGGCGACATTTTAAAGAAATATCGATATGATTATACCAAGCTAAGAAAATAATAGTCCAATTTGGTATCATTGCGGCTGAAAATGCCATATTCCGGTCGGGTCGAGCTTACTAGGTCCGAGAATGCCGACGTTTACCTTAGCGATTTCCTGAGAGCTTGCTCGTCTCGCACACTTGTAGAATCCTTTGGGGAAGGAGAAGTGGGGTGAGAGTCGTCTGCAGGAAATACCTCGACCCGAGACACGTCCCTCTCGCATCTTCCTCTCTCGTTCTGTTTCCCCGACATTTCTGACAACGATGGTCTCGCAAGCGCTTCATCTCGCCCCGGGCACTTTCGCATTAACTTTTTCTTCTATACAGAGCATTTTGTTATCCCACAGGAGGAAAATTATTCGTCTCTCGTCGTCGAAATTATCGAGGTCTTGGCGTGAAATCGGAAAATTCTGATTTCACCACTGCCGCCTTTCCTCTCTCGTTCTTCTCCACTTTTCCACTCCCTGCGGGCCAGTTGCGGAGAAAATCGCTGCACAGGGGAACGAGGGCTTCGTGTCGACGAATACATCAGGAAGACGCGTGTCTTCCGGATAGACTGTAAAGTCTGTCGAGTCACTCAGGCTTTGGCGATACAGAACACACAAACCGAGGCCACGTCCCGAGGGACCTGGATGACTGATCGAGAGAATAAAACTTCGTTGTAAAGTATTCGAAATTTTATTCAGTGACTAAGACGTATACAAACTTGTGTTGCAATTTTATGGAAAAATGAACAAGGCGCTGGAGGAGAGTAAACGTAATATAATTCTCAAGATATGTGAATGAAAATATAGTAGGCGAACGACTGCTTCGAAGGTGCGGGGTCGTCGTCTTTTCTCGGCTTGGTCCGGACGGCCCCGGCTGCAACTTCGTTCCTCGGTCTCTTGGGGCTTTCTATCTCGCGGCTCGGGAACGCGCAATCAGTTGGCTCCCGAGAGCCGCGAGCGCCGGACGTCTACCCTGATGCGTTTTTTTTTCTTTATATTTACAATAATTGTAGGTTCTTTACTCGCACAAGGATCAACTGCAATTAATTAGTATCAACTCATTTTTTATCCAAATCTCTAAGGTTACTATTATTAAAAAATTAAATTGTTATTATAAAATTAAAAAAATAATTGGTCTGAATCAAATTTAGTTGGAGTGCATTTTAATTGTGAAATGCGAAGACCAAATAGAATTTGAAATTGATCAATACATTTTTAATGCAGGAGATCGAACAGAGTTTTTTCCCTGTCTACCTAATAAACCTGATGTCTTAAGGCCAAAGGAGTAGGGAGAAATGTGTGTAATTCAATAAGCATATGCAGCGGCAACTGTGGCACTTATGTTTATCGATAATTGGGACGCGGGAGTCGACGTCTCCGGGCAACGAGAGCAACGAGTGTCTCGTTGTCACAGTCATCGCAGTTGGTGACGCCCACGCGAAGTGGCAAGAGGAGGCATGCACTGATTAGCGCGACCTCGTTACACGCTACACATACGTACCTTATCTGTTAGTACAATAGTACGACCGCGCGCACTCCCGAGACCGAGAAATATTAGTATTGCGAAACTATCATAACGTACTGCGTGTACGCGGTGAATATACAAAGCGAGAAGAAGATAAATTATCAAATTATCGCGGCACGTTTATTTCCAACCTCTCTTTGTTTGAAAACTGAGAAATCAATTACAAAACAAAGCATTAAAACAAAAGCAATCCATTCCAACAATGATAATAAATTGAAGCACTATGAATCATTAATTATGCAAAATACATAAATCGGTATCGATAGTACGAAAAAATATTTAATTCAATTCATCAACAATTTTTAAGTAGATTTAACTATCAGATTTGTGCTATTAATTGTCAATTAATAGTAGCCA
The DNA here is from genome assembly GCA_963932165.1 of Pimpla rufipes. Lineage (NCBI taxonomy): Eukaryota > Metazoa > Arthropoda > Insecta > Hymenoptera > Ichneumonidae > Pimpla > Pimpla rufipes. Next base: position 17,519,795 of record OZ010637.1, read on the forward strand.
AGAGTACGATGATTATTCGAGCACGCTAAACAATTCTCTCAGTGAACGGACTAGTAAACACAGTGATAACTACGGGCGAAGAGGGCGAAGGCCAAACAGCGAGAACAGAGACAAACGGTCCAGTTTTCGTCTCGGCAAAACTGCCAAACCCATTGGAGCGTGTAGCGAAGGAACCAATTTGCTGGATGAGAAGGTGGGCGAGGCACGCGAGCCTCGTACCACGAAATCCTCTCTTCTCCCGTCTTTTCGCTGTTGTCTCGCACACTATCCTGCACTTTCGCAGTCTCGCCTTGTGTGATGACTTAATTGAAGCAAAGGGCGGTTTCTGAGAGCTGTGGGAGTTGGTAACAGGCCATGTTGGAATTCACTCTCTGAGCCGCAAATGCCTTTTGCCTTGAAATTCTCTCCTCAGGTTTACCGATGATGCCCTTAGCCCTTTGAGAAATTGGATCCACGCTAGATTAATTTTCAGAGCCAGCCTCGATTTCGTTCAAAGATATACGACCAAAAGCAGAGATGGAATAACGGAGGAGAAGATGGAGTGGCGAAGAAATGCATTATTTTATCGCTGTCAAATCTGAAAACTCGAGAGACGCAGCAGTTCTTCACAGACATTGTACAGTTCTTGGCCACACTGCAGTGAACGACCTAGAAAATCCTTAAAACAAACCAAGCCCATCAATAAAAATGTATTTATAATGGGCCATAAATGGATATTTAAAAATGATTATTAACTACATCAAGTAGATGTTTGTTGACAACATTTATTAAATTCGAAAAGAGTCTCGCACGTAAAGCAATATAAAAAAGATCAACACAGACTTAACCATCATAAAGATTCATTGAGAACTAGAAACTAGAAACTATCATTTTAAAATGAGCGTTATGACTGAAAATCTGACACCGGCTTTCAACTACGCATGTTTCACATTACCTTAACTCGACTTTCATATCAGATTCCTTGAAACAAAATAAACTTTTTCTCTTGGTGTAATGACTCTAGCAACCGGTCTTGCTTAATCTGCCAATCACTATATTCTTGACCTTAAACCTGGCGCTTTACGTTCCCGTAGTTTCCGTATAGCAGTATGCACCGTACGATAGTTGAACGCTATGAATTATGAGAGTGCGCGCTCGGTCTCGCCCCCCTGTAGGGCCACCGGGGCTATCGCATCCAACGATCGTCGATTGTGTTTCGCCCATCGACGTCGAATTTTTGCGTTTTATATCCACCTCGCTGCCGCGAAATGTACATACATTGTAACGGTGTGTACAGAACGTACAGTAGAACCTCGTTCAACCGAGATGGTCGAAATCGAATGATTTGTAGCCGATTTCGCAACTGTAGTGATGTGAAAAATATCGATAATGTTTTTTTGAACCAGAAATCAAATGCATAAATCACATTTCTACCCAAAACTGTAAAAGAAAAAAATATAAATATTATTTTCATCTTTTGCATTTGTTATAAAAATATTACATGAACAAAAATATTCAGCATTTATTGCTTTGGAAGTTATCATTTTCTTGGCCATGAACAGAAACCGACGACAATTTGTGATGGAAATGACTACAAACTTCAATGACGGTGGCATCACGTTCGGTTCGCTCTGTGGAGGGCCTGACCCCGGCTAATCGAGGTTCTACTGTACATAAGTGTATATAACTTTGCTCTGTGCATCGAGAACGCTAACTTCCGCCTACACGCGAACGTAAATACGTACACGCGGGTACATTCGATGTCGGGGAGAGCGGAGAAGAACTATGAGGAAGATATGGCATGAGGCGGAGGGCGTACGGGGTTTTATCCGTTGTCTCTCGTGATCCTCACTCTCGTCCCTTCTTTCTTTCTCCTCTTCTCTCGTCCTTTTCAGCGAATGACCGAGTGCAAACTGCAAAGACGAATAGCCTTACGGTCTGCGTATATATAGATATATACGGAGGTACATAGTCACTTGCAGTGCCATATGCACACGTGCTATATGCCTACGTGTTGGATGCAGAATTGCTCGAAGGTCTCTTTAGAGACTGGTACGCGCTGAGACTATAGACATCACCGAGAGACATTTGAGCCCAAGCATCGTTGCCCATACGGCTCGTGACTCATACCCTATAGACATTACCATTATGATTATCATTATTATTGTTATTGCTCAGTCCTTATGGAACCGGCAGAGGAGACTTCCTTGTCGATGAGTCTCTTTATTTTTTAAATTTTTTTGTACGGGCCGTAAAATAAATTTGCCATGTTAGCTCCCCCGGGCTGTGGGTAGTTAACGAGTCGTAAGAAGGGGTTAATGATCTGTCCATGAGTTATTTAAATACTCCTGAGGTGCACATAAAGCGCGATGAATTATTCGTGGAGCTTTGTGAAAATGTCGTCCGCGGTGGTCTCTGTTCAGGCAAATGAAAGTGCTGAGCCTTTTTTTTTTACGAAATTCAAACAATTTTGAATCATTTTACATTATCAGGTTGAGTGAGCCTATATTTCTTTCTGATTTATATGGTTAAAAAAATATCGTCATTTTTCGTGGAACATCCTCACAATCCGATAACCCCGGATAAATTACACCACGGAAGCTCTATACGTATGACTTAGGGAATATTCTTGCAAAGCTTTTTCGCATTAGCAACTTTTTCCCATCACATCTCACGAGATCCCCGCTATAATCTTCGCAACACGCGAAGCTCATCCTATCACCAAAGTATAGAAAATGCATAAAAGTGTCAAATATAAAAATTGCATGAAAAAAACACCATCCCAATCTTATCGGCTCCAGGGGGGCCGAGAATCGTCGTCTCGAAGATGCGATAATAAAAAAGGTGGATGAGGCGAAGAAGGAGAATAGATTGAATTTAAAGTCATTCGATTCGTTGGAAGTGATAGCGCGAGAGCCGGGACGATGGGGCCCTCTCGGGTGGAATAGAAAAACGGTGCATGGAACGTACGACGTGTCGCGCGTCGTTATTCGAAAGGTGATAGAGGCTGAGCTCTCGGCCTCTATCGCGAAAAGTTCGAGAGAGCGAAGAGGACGACGTAAAGCGCAAGAACCGATCGGATCTTGTGCTTCACCCCTTCTTATACGTTCCCCCTTCTCCCCCTGCCACTTGGACGCTATACGGTTGGCACTGCTGTGCGAGATTTCCTCGTTAACCCAGGCTCTACATAGGCGTCCGCGCAGCCTCCCATACACACCGCTTTCACCCGGTTCACCCCCCTTCGCCGTGCCTTTCTCGGGACGCGAGATAAACGAAGCCAAATGTTTCGAGCGACGTGGAGCTGCACAGCGCGAAGGTGCACAGAAGCTATACGCGACGATCCGGCCAATTTAAAGCCAATCTGCATACATATATGCAACGGTTACCGTGCGAAGGAGGAGCTGAAAAGGCGAGAGCGAGCGCAAAAGCGCGGATTCTCCCGGGAGGCACGCTGCGCTAAATTGAAAGCCGACGAAGCGTGTACTGTATTATAGGAGTGGCAGTGGGGGGTAAATAACACAGTGATTGGCCACTTTGGTGCTTTCAGCACCTCCGCCGTATTAGTGGCTCCCTATGCTCTTTTTCTCGAGGCGCGAATACACGAGGGTGAACTTACGTGGTGGCTGCTGAAAGCCGTGAGTGAATTCAAAAAGGGATTGTGGAGAGGTCACTGTAGAATGAATGAATACTCCCATGACTTAGCTGCACGTTCGCATTTAATTTCGTTGGATTGAACCATTTTTATAGACTTCCAATTAATAAAACATTTGCTATGAGAAAATACGCGTTTGACTCAACCAACTTGTATCATCAGATAGGCTCCAGGCGACAAAATTGTTAAAGTGAAATGCCAATTGGGTGTCTCAACCAAACAGTTGGGAGTCACAATCAGCTAATTCACCCATATAATTTGATTGCCTGAAGCCTATTTAGCCACGAAAATTGATCAGAACAATCACTTTTTTTCTGCGTGCATTCCTGCTAATATTTCATTCAAACTTTTATGTCATCGCAAGAATAAGTTACAGCCACCGGGTGAGGCACCTGACGCCTAGTTCTGCAGCCAGCACTGTCAGGGGCTGCCGGGTTGGGTGTACCGTAAAGTTTTGCTCGTGCGGAGAGTTGATGGCGTTCGGTTAACCCTTTCCTTCCTTCTACTTCACCGCCAGGCTGTTCTCACCGCTGCAGATGCGCGCGCGCGAGAGTTAGCTGCGTTAGTCGTGGTATAGTTTATCTGATTTACAGACTGCGGCCGGGGGCACCGCCGATGCTTTTCGCGCGACCACCGCCTGGAGAGTTGATTCACGGATATCGATTCCAATCCAAGCTCCACGCCGGTTTGTGTGCCGATCGTGCATCGTAGTGGTGGTTGTCGTCGTTGCAGTCGCCGAAAGCCGTGGCGCGTCTCCCGAGGCACACATCGACCATTTGCATGAATTGCCTCTTGGGAGGATCAATCGCGAGAGAATTTCGCTCTGCTATCGGCGGACCGTTCGTCCTTTATACTGCTTTCTGCTCACTCGCGCCTCCTCCTACCCCAGACACCCCCCACACACGGCCGTGGAATCGAGGCGAGATTCGATCTGATTCGTACAAAGAGTCTCGCTGAGAGAACCTGAAAAGGATTTACTATTATTACCGGATATCTTAACCCCTTAGATTCTCGGGCGAGAGCGAACGAGACGCTACACTCCAGTCGCACGCTCGTGTGGAGTTACGTTCGTGTAGTTTATTCAGATGGAGCGATTCCTTTGGGCGGAAAACCTAATAAGAAAGGGATTCACTGAACGATAAATCTATTGATATCGAAAGATAAGTCGAGAATTCATAGTGTTAATAAAGATTTTCATTTTTCTGCGTGCGGAGTCGCAAATTTATTACTATCGGTCGCCTCTGAAATAAAATAGTTTAGGTTTAATTCGTTCTTTTATGGTCGGTTCCAGATGATCTGGACCATTTGGTACAAATCTCATTATTTCTGGAACAATTTGTAGGGCAGATAAAAAAGGTCAAATGTAGGATTAGTTTTTTCGTTATTGGGCGTACGAAATAAGCGTTATTTTATCGCTTGTACATTTTGTTAACGTCAGTGAAGGCCAGCCCGCATTACTCTGGTCATACGATAACCATCACACAAAATCGTCACCAATAAAAAATGATTACCCACAAAAAATGGTCCCATATTTGTGAGTGTCACGAGGTCTCTCGTTAGAGAGAAACATGATGGAATGGTGTTCGTCATAGGCGTGGAAAGGAATAGTCACGACACATTCCAGTTTCAGAGTGTGGAGGGAAGACATCTGGGTGAAGAAGAGCGTCGAGAGTGTCGGCATTACGATTGAAGGGCCTCGTTTGTACGCGTCGACAGATCGTAGGGTCATCGTCACCCGTCCACCGTCCGCAGAATCTAATCTCCCTGCTAGTTGCCACGACTACAACGGGCCACTAAGCTGCCACTGCTTTCCTTGGCACGCGCGGACTCCGCAGTGCCTCGCTCTCTGTCCTACGACAGCCTCGAATCGCCCTCTCTGTCTCCTCGTTAAGTAATAGGGTCAAGTGAGTTGATGCCTCGGGTCGGGACGTCTCGTTACTCCGTCGAGTGAGATGCTGTACGGGTCTGCTCGACGGTGGCCGCCCCTTTCGACCCTGAAGCACCAACTAATTCGGATAATTGTCGCGCGTTCCACGCCTCCTTGTTGTTATAACGTGTCGCCTCAATCGCGACCTCGACGGAATTTCGGTGAGCGAGAAAGAGCAAGAGAAAACAGAGAAATATTTACTCGCATGTGCTGTTAAAGTCTATGATTTTAGAGGCTTCTACTGTTCCGAGATAACAATCGTTGAAGATCAACAGAAAAATTATGTCAGTTATGAGTCCAAACTGAATTAGAATCATCGAGCTACACAAAAAAAGGTTTCACAAATAAAAGTTTCATGAATTCTTTTGTCGGTGATTCAGACTCCTTAAAGAGTGATTTAACAGCACTGTAGACTGTAATAAAGCGGTTGTGATTTTTGACTGAGTGATAACTCAGACGCTCCTACGATTTGCTCGAAAAAACACGAAAAGCAAGAATACCTGGGATGTCGATGAAATTCCCCGCCGTTTGCAGACGAGGAGGGTGAAGCCGACTGGCGCGTAAGGCTTCGCAATAAAAGGGCTCGCAGCGAGATACAGACACAACTCACTGTAACCAATGCTTGCGGTTTCCCATGGGATCTATCACGCGGCGAGCTCCGTATATTTTTCGGCTCTTTTCGTTCCTTCACACACGCTTTCTGCACTTTGCGGAAATACGCCATTCTATATATCCGCAGGTACCTCCAGGCCGTAGTTGGGTTACGTCGCTTTCATCTATCTCATTCTTCCCCCGCGTATAGACGTCGACGCACGAACGACGTCGACGACGCCCCCGAAACTTTATCGAGGGCACTTCGAGCCGCCGCTTCCTATCTGCAACTCTACCGTCTTTTTCACAAGTGCACGAATATAAAGAAACTTTCCGGCGAACGAGATGAAATCACCCGAGTATGTGCTCCGGCACTATACGACCGTATATCGTTCAAAAGCTTTTTAGGAATAGCGAATCTCGACGTATCATTACATTTTGGAGTACAGAGATGAGCAAACTTCGCCTACTTTCGAATACGCACTTCAAGTTTTTTTTACCCTTCAATTGGTTTATTATCTAACAATGTTTTAACTCAATAAAAAAATTCTAGTAGGGTAGAAGTACCGGTTTTGGCCACCTTTGGTCCAGTTGTGGCCACCGAGTTCGAAAGGACAGAATTATTTGTATTGTTAAAACGAAACAAAATTGTATCGATAATCTTGTTAACTTGTGTGAATACTTTCAATGCATCAACGTGAAAATACAGGAAAGCAACAATTTGAAATAAATTATAGTGAAAATGGCCACAACTGGTACAGTGGCCACAACCGGTGCTTCTACCCTAATTACTCGTTTACGAACAATCAAATACTATTTGACATTTTTATTAAAACTTTGACGTCTTGAAATTAATTTGTAAATGTTGCGATTTCTATTTTACCTGAAAAAAAAATAGAACCCGATTCGTCGTTAATATAAACTCGCAAGGCGTACTGATCTTAAAACAATACATTTCTCATCATTACACGAGAATAAATTCATGAATTTATGATATTTTTATTGCAGATACAGATCCACTCATAACCAGACGAGGCTGCAAATGGGTCAGCCACTGGGTTAAAGGTCAGTTTGAAAAAAAAAAGAAAAAAAATCGAGTCTATTAATATTGAAAACGCCACGTACATGTTCTTGCACAATGTGCTCCGCCATGATCTGGTGGCCCAGAATATATTTATATATATGTCTACACGCACGAATTTTTTTGTATTTCCCTGGGAAATATAGTCGATATCGAAAAGCTGCCAGAGCTCGGGCGCAGGAGCTTCGGGAATTCTCGAGGGCAATTAATTAGCTCCGTTTGGCATCCGGCTTTTCAGAATCTCTCTGGGCTTGTGCACAGTGCGTTATTCTCTCTCTCTCTCCGGGCCGCGCGCACGCGGTAATTAACTCGGACAATTTATGTTCGGGCTTCGCGCGCGCGGCTTTCTCGCTCTTGGTCACGGCCAAAGGTTCTCGCGCGGCTGCGCACGTCGCGCTGGAGAGCATTAAACGCTGGCACGTGCATCGTTCGTCAGGGAATGTATATTGCTGACTGGACACCAGTAAAAGTGGTAGCGGCACATATAGTAACGCGGAATATGTTGTATCTTTTCTATATATATATATCGATGGGCAGCGTCGTTGCATACTTTTCACGTGTGAACGAGCCTCTAACCGCTCGGTTATCTGGTCGATCGGATCTAATTAACTTGGAGGCTCTCGGGGCACGTCGCTCATCCGGCTGGTATGTGTAGGGTGATTCAAAATTATTTCACAACTCTCTCGTGGGTGATAAATGATCGCGACCCTTGAATAAAGTTAGTTACAGCTGTTTCTGTAAATACGTGACAGCTATTTGATAGTAAGAATTGGTAATTTTGATACTTGACACGTTGGGAGTCCTGGGAACGTCTGATTGGTTAATTTATTTTTATTTATAATAATTCTAATTAAAATACCATAAAATTTGAAAAATTGGTGAGCGATTTTATTCAGAGAGTGCTCGGCTGACGCACATAAAAATTGAACATTAATTTTGAATCGCCTTGTACACAGCTATAATGTACAAACTCATCTACCGAGACGAGCCTCTCAGCAACAAAGCCCTGAAGCTTCCATGCTATTTATATTTATCGTCTATATTTATTAATTTCTCGGCTTGACTGACACTTACCTCGGTTTACGACCTTAGCCTTCACCACTGAGCGCATCTCTATTAAAAGCTTCGGCATTTTTTTCAAGGATGATGAAATTGAATTAAAATACATCACGATGAAGAAAAAAAAATGTATTTGGGTTGGGAAGATGTGCATTGAATTTCCGCGGTTGTAACCGGAGAATGCGCGGAGGGCGAAGACAACCTCGAGAAATATGTCTCAGCAGGAGTCTCGCTGACGCGTAAGTGGATTAAGGAACAGCTCGCGGGCTTCCCGGAACCCCAACTGTAAAATAGCAGACAGGGAAACTTCGCTTTCGCATTGGCTCGGGGTAAAGTATTTATCCTCGAGGAATTGACGCTAATTTGCAGTCGCTGTGAGTCTCGTTATTGCGACGGGAGAAAAGGGATTTGTGTATTTTATTTAAAGGCAAACGCACTGAAGAAGAATTATTCAGAAATTAAAGCGATGTCAACTTCATTTGGTACAAAAGAAAATTATGTACCGGAATTTTTATTAATTGGCACTCAATGTCCGTTTCTTTATTTGCCCAAAACAATTTATTTTCAATGTAAAATCGGCGGTCGTCGATCCTATCTCATAGTTGTACATTTATAAACCAGACAAATTTTTAGTTTTCATTTGACTTTGTCAACAGATTGTCTCTTTTTCGCGGTACGATGATGTATTATAGTCTGATTAAGTCCTCAACTGCGTTTTTAATCCCCATCCTTAATCGCGTTGCTTGCAGAACTCAAAGCACGGAGAATTATCTCGATGATCGAGCGTGACGAATTAGCCAAAGCCAGCAGGGCAGCACTGCAATGCGTTGAATAATTAAATTTAATCCCGAATCGATATAATCCTCGCTCGCTTGATGAGGCAATAGACTGTAACGTACGGTGAATTGCCGTGTAGTATATATGACGACGGTTAACACCAGTTAAACGGTGAATCCGATACCGAGTCTCCCCGTATAATGAGTGATCAAGCGGAATTATTCACGGCAGCTTTATTACATCCGCGACAGCGTCCGCTTGCGTTTAACATAATTCTCGTATCGCCGGACCCACCCAACCGCCGCGCCGATAAAAGACGATAGAATTACTGGGGTGCGCGCTGAATTGCGCCGAGGGAGAGAGAATTCGAAATTGGCATTCATCGATCACAGCCTCGCACGTTCTCCCATTAAATACGTTCATTTCACTGTGACAATCTATTTCATTTCTCATCAAAAATCTTGCATGAATAAATTCTTTCAAGAACAAAAAAATAGTTGACAATTTTATTAAATTGGCAAAAAAATTTCTCATCAAAAATCTTGCATGAATAAATTCTTTCAAGAACAGAAAAATAGTTGATAATTGTATTAAATTGGCAAAAAAAATTCTCATAAAAAATCTTGCATGAATAAATTCTTTCAAGAACAGAAAAATAGTTGACAATTGTATTAAATTGGCAAAAATATGTTGCTGAAATGAATGACAATTTTTTACAGGGTTGTCTGTATTGAATTGTTGTAAAATGGATTTATGATTTAAAAGCCCGCATTTCTTTATACTGAAAAGATTTAATTTCAAGTTAACATCTTTTTTACGTTCGTCGATATACCATATTTCAGTATTTATGCTCCTTCCACATTTCGCGAATGCTCTGGAGCAAAAATACTCGGTGGAATATCGTCGTTTGGTCCGCTGCGCGAAGTAAATTTCCGCGCGCAAAACCCTGCGGACAAGTTGTCAGTCAAAACTCTCCATTCAGTTCTGCTCTGCTTCTTCGCTCCGCGAGAATCGGTCGGTCGCATTTTGCGAAGAGGCAATGTGCCAGACACCGTTGGCAAAATGTATAGTATATATTCAGTTTCCAGCTAAAACCAATACCCCACAGGTTTTTCTCTCCTCCTTCGACTCCCACGTAACTTGGCCCTCTCTTTATTCCGCGCCCTCTCGGTTCACGGGAAATAGTCTTTGCGCGGCTGCAGCCTCGCGTCGCCTCGGCAATGTTTGCTTTCTGTAAACGCGTCATTGAGAACGGACCAGGAGATTTCTTCTTTTTTTTTCAATCCAGTATAAAGGTTGAGTACATTGAATATGTATATATGTTCACTGGTTTCACAGACGGCGCGATCGACGACCGGGTTGGTACCGCAAATATATGCTATTTGTACAATGTACATTTACCATTGCATATGCGAATATAGTTGAGTTTGCAAATCCATTAATCTCGCGAGATATTCCCCAGGCTATGGACGCCGCTGCCACTGGCTGCAGCAGCATTTACATCTGCAAAGCCAATGAAAGATTCACTGCAGTTGCGAGGATGTAGAGACGCGCAATTCCCCAATTCTATATTGGGGATTCGTGTTGTTTGCAGTAGCATCAAGGTTTAACATAAACAATGTTGCTTCTATTTACCACACAAAAAATTGTACTAAGAGCTACATTTTATTTACGTTTACAATTTTTCTCATCGCTTATGATATTTTTATTGGCAAACGCAACCATTTTCACCAATGCACAGAAAAAATAATAACAACATTTTAGTTCTAGGAAAAACTCGAAAAATATGTATCGAAGAATGAATTTAAATCAATTCAAGCGTCAAAAATATTTCACTCAGTGGTCTGTCCCATAATAAAAAAGCGGCCAATTAATCCGTAGAGCTTTGTAAAAAAAATGAATCACTGATCTTACTAGCGAACCGAGCGCGTCCCAGGCTCTTTAATCGTTGACCGTACACTTTGTTCCCGGTTCAACAGCTCGTTATTCAAATCCTCGCTTTCGTTTCATTTTTTACTCCCAGGCAAATCCCTTTGATCCCCGAGATTAGCACAAAGGCACTTCTCCGGCTTATTCTAAAAAGTCCGAGAAGGCTATCGGGGGGCCTCTGGCAAAGCCTGTGTCACGGGACCAGGGGTCGAGACGTCGCCGTACCCTTCTCATCTCGTGAGGATCCGGTCGTTCTATTTCGCAATCGCACCGAGAGAGTCCAACGGCTACGGGAGAGAAGGAAGAAAACGAGGCTCGTCTTATAGATCCGGCGCGACCGAGGCTATAACGCAGCGCGAAGCAAGATGAGCCTGCAAGATGTTCCACGAACTCGGACCGCGTCGCCTTCGCCACGGGCCGGGACGGCCAGGCCAATGTCGCGGTTCGTTAAACGACTCGGAATAATTACGTACATCACCATTAGAGAGACCGTCCTCGACTCTCAAGTATCCCGTGTGTATACAACGAGCGCCGGTAAACTCCTCCCGCATTTACCGCTCTCCCGGCTCGTCTAGTGCCACACGAGAGAGCCTAATAAGGATGAGAGATCTATGGAAACTTTGGACGTGTGTTGCCTGCCTCGTGTTTCTACCCTCGGGCAATTTTCGTACGACAATGAAACAACTCACGGCGGACGGTAAATCGACTCTCTCGTGACATACACGACGTCACCTCGAAGTAGCTAACTGTGTTTTCGTGCATTTAACGTGGCCTCTGTGTGCCTAGACGATGTTTTTATCTGCCGATTGACTTATTAATAATTGACGTGACGAAATCAACCGGAATAATGAAACTGGGGGAAATAGAGTTGATTGCATGTGGCAACAAATTATTTAGTCAAAGCATCATCGGTTGTCAAAAAATATTGTTATGCATTTTTTTTGTAAAATTAGAGATAATAGAAAAATTGTAATTTAAAAATATCTTTTCATAGAAGGACAAAGATTTTTGTTGCCACTTTGACAAACATTTTTGCCGGACTTTGATAAAAAGAAATCAAAACACAAAAATTTCAGTTTACTTTCTACTACCTATAAGTTTCCAATTTTCAAGGTTTTTACCAAACCCTTCGGAGTCGACAAAAAATCCAAAAACACTTTCGAAATACACCACAGCAGCAGTGAAAAAAAAAAAAAAAAAAATACTTGGCACAAGTGTACAAAATATTTCCCATGGGCGTTAGATAATCACTACAAATTAACCGCGAAGGGGAATTTAAAATCACTGGTGGCTCCATTGACATCCTTTTTTTTTCTTTCCCCATTCGCCCTCATTATTTTCGTCCCCACGAGACCGGATAGGCGAGCTGGTGTGGTGCGCTGGGTGCCTCGCTCGGTGCCGCTGCGATAATACGGCCCTTCCCTCTGGCCGGGAGCTCGCTGGATATATGAATGAACGGGAGAATCATGCACCGGCAGCAGGAGCACTTGGTTCATCGCTATGCAGTGGCCTCTCGTGCCTAGTGCACGGCGAGCGCGAGCTGTTGCACAGATATATTCGCACTTACGTTCAACCACTGTGCATTGTGTACCCGCATGTGCATACAGTGCAGAGTGCGCGCTACGTATGAATACCCCTCCTATTCCATATACGCAGCAGCAGCAGCCTCTGTATCGCTCTCACAGCGATACACTTGTTCCACTTGTTGTTATCCCTCCGATGCAGCGCGTTTCATTTCATGCAGCGCAATCCGAGTGAGCCCCGAAGTACCTGCAGCACCGCGCAACTTTTGTCATTATAACGCCAGCAACAGCGCGGAGATTTCGACCGCCGGATGACCGAAAAAAATCTGTCACGCCTCGCGCGGCCTCCGCGTAATTGGTCGGGATCGCATTTGCCGAGTTACAGCCGAACAAATACTTGAAAAAACAAATGTTTCGGCTCGAAAGTGGTTTTTATATTGGAACGTTTTACCACGAGTGGATCCATTTTCGGTGCAATTGACTCCACTTAAATCGAGCGAAAGCTTTTTTTTTGGGTAAAACTTTTTGTGAAGGTTTGGTATGGATGTTATCGTAAAAAGTTTGGTGGAATTGGAGCTTTTGAAGAGTCTTTGACAAGAGGCAAATTTAACGCGAATCATATTTATTGAGGACAGAAAGAAGATTGACTTTGTATAATTATAATGACAAATGATTAATAATTTGAAAAAATGTACACTTTTTACAAAGTAATTGTTTATATTTATAATTACATATATATTTGTTTTGCAAGAGTAAAAAAATGTACGTGTGAAAAACGACCGTGAATTCTACTACCCCGAGTTATTCGTCACTCGCGCGCTCCGATGCATAAATACGTGTCATTCATAACAGCAGACATAATATGCAACGCAGTTACGAGATACAGGGCCTAACCATGCGAATCTTTCTTATGCACTGTGTGCACAGGTTCTGCTCTCGCGTGCCCGATTACACGCGTGACTGTACATGCTAATTAATGTCACCTAAAGTCGCGAACAAGAGATTCGAATGCTGCACACACCACTCGCGCCCTGCACGTAACTGTACAGGCATACACACTGCATTATAATATATGCCAGGCGCATATCTGCCCCTTCGAAGCGTGCAATTTTTTTAATCTCATGCTTCCTTTTTATCCCGGTGCGTACGTCAGATAAACGAAATTAAATTACTGTAAATATTCGAGTTCTTCTTTTATTATCATCTTCCAGCCGTACTTTTTCATATATATTTCAAGCAATCGGACACCTTCGTCCCGCAAAACTGTCATGCTAACCACCGCCTATTATGCACGAGATACACAAAATAATTGTTTTCATTTTTGTCTCATCTGCCTTTTCGGAGTTTGCAACTTTACACAGAGAAAAATATTAACGAGGTGACAGCAGAAGTTCTGCTGCGGCAGCTCAAAATTTGCTGTTGTAGCTAAACATTTTGCTGCGACAACAAAAAATTCTTTGATACACCAAAAGATTTGTCATCACTCCCTGATTATTTTTCTCCGTGTAAAATATAATTTTATTTCTTCCAAGCTCAGCTCTACGCGTATAAAAAAATTAAATCCCATAAAAAAACACGTAGCTTTTCGAGTCAACAAACTTTTTTAATCCACCCCTTCGAAACGCTTTTTTATACAATTTTTTTTCTCGGCTCACAATTAGCTCCACGCGTATGTCAGATATAAAAAAAATTACTTTAAATATGTGGCTTTCGGAGTCCCCGTTATTCCTTTTCTTTTTTCACGGCTGCACGAGAGCACTATGCGCTACTGTGCGCTATGCGTATCGCCCCCATCGAGGTGGGTAAAGTGCCGCAGTGGCTCCACATAGTTTGCTTTTCTCGCTGTTGCTGGTACCTCTGATTCGCGCGGGCCATCGCGCTCGGTTTCACTCTCTTCTAGTTCTCTCACTCGGCGCTTCGTGTACCTGTATATGGGCACTATGGCCACTGCACGTATGTTGCCTGTGCACGTTGGAGTATACGTTGTTTCAGCCCCTTTCCGCTCCTCTCCTCTCCCCCCCCCCCACGTCCCCCGCGCAATTCTCGCCCGTACGAAAACAGGGAAACTGCATTTCCACAAGCAAACTGGGCACCGGAACAATGAAAAGTTCATTATCCGGAGTGGCTATGCTCGCGCTCCACTATACACGCTGCATCCATTCGTCTCGGGCATTCATATGTGTCATACCGCACGAGTGAAGTGCCTCCAGTGCGAATTGTCAGTCACGTGTCTACTCTCGTCATCGAAAATTTTATACAATAGAGCGTGTTCCCTTGTTTAGATTTGTGGCGCTATAAATTGAATTTTACCGCTGCGGATTCATCGAAATAATTGTGAATTATTCCGTTTGTTCGTTTTGAAGAAGAAAATTCGGCGAAAAAGCGTGAAATAAAGGAGAAAAAGTTGAATCACTGAGAATTTTTCGCACGAAGTATTTTGAATAGAAAAAATTGTTAATAAAATGATTTAGCATTTTGGAGCAATATGAAGCTCTTCAGTGACATAAAAGTTATATTCTATAATAATTAGACTAAATGAAGGGAACATGTAAAAAAAATACTTCTATTAAAATCGCAGTGTATTTGTGCTGTTGCTAAAAAATCATGGTAATGATGGTAACGAAATCATTAGAAAAATCTTTTGAATACTTAAATTAAATGTTTTAAATGTCAAATATATATGGGAAAGCCGGGCGATAATCGCTTCTCGTGTCCCCCTTTCGCCCCGTTGATACTTTCTCGCTTGTGACCCACCCTCGCTCGTTTCACTCGTCTCTCTCAGCCCACCTCGCGAGCTCACCGTTTCGGGTGTTGACCTTAGAGCGCACCGAGGTAATTTATTTCCCGTCGCGTGTGCCGCCGGCCCACGTGGGCTTGGCAGCCGCGCTAGAGGCGCTCGGCGCAGGCTTCTCGCATCCAAACACGCGGGGGTGTGTGAATAGTCTGTAGGATGCGATTCGCCACGGCAGAACGATATTATGGGACTCTGGGGCGAAGAAGTGATGAGAAGGGGGGAGGAAATAGTGGAGAACATAAAAACAGCTTCACGGAGAAAACGGGGTTGGCGCGATAAATACTAAATATGATAATAATAACAATAATAATAAATAATAACCAAAGTAAAAAAATTATTAGTTTTATTATATATATATTTTTTTTATTATTTGATTCCTACGTATACCTTCTTCAGGTTTTTACGTCTTTTCTCCCCACTCCCCTTGATCCCCTTTCATTCCTTGTATTCCCCTCCGTGTCATTTATTGAGTTCCCCCCCAGAGTGTTACCCGCAGCCACTCTTTCCTAATGCACTACTGTATCGCATTTGCACGAGGGCACAGGGAAACTGCGGAAAACCTGTGCCGATACAGGCGGCTATATTTTTCTGAGTGTCTGTTGCATGAGATTACATCAGAAACTCAGAAAAACTGCCTCCCGCTCAACAGTTGACGTGCAAATCAGTGCATGGCTAAGCGGTCACCCATCCAAGTAGCGACCGCGAGTCGAGCTGCTTAACATGGGAGATCGCCGAAGCCATGCACCGACCGCACGCCCACTGCTGTCGGTTAGTTTTATTATATAATTTAATGATATCTATGTGAATAAGAAATAAAAGAGACAATTTTTACTACTGTAATATAGTAACAATGAAGAGAAAATGGAAACAGGTTCTAAATTACTCCGCTATTAGCATTGAGCACATAAATTCTGTTACCAATTACAGTACCTCGAAACCCCCGCTTTCCTCTGTACACAACTTAGATGCAGTACATAAATTCGCGTGTATCCCACGAGAGCGGCACGACGAAACTCTTTTTCCCAATATGTACGTATGTCCAATTTTATCCGACATTTCGCTCGTCCAAACATCCGAGGATTTATTCGTGTAAAAAAGTGTCCGTATTTTTTTGTCTATAAAAAAAAGGAAGTGAAAAAAATATATATTGGACCACGGAAAATATGGACGGTCTCGAGTGTCACGTCGGGGGTGACGCCGCGTCCAATCTGAACTACGCATTCTCCACCACTTCGAAATGTATGCATATCAATCCAGCTTTTTTTTTTGTTATTTATTTTTTATCCCGCTGGAACAAATTTTTTTCGCTACGGAATTCCGCGCCGGGTTGAAGTACGTTTATTCCTATCGCGATTCGCATAGCTCGGGTAACTCCGGTAACAGTTGCGTATATATATCGGCTATTCCCTCCGTTGGGAGTACACGGATCGCGAAGACGATTCGCCACTCTTGCTCTCTCTCTCTCTCTCTTTCTCACTCTCGATGCTTCGCGCACGTTTGTGAATATTTATCGTCCGTGAGTTAACGCCTCGTGCTCAAACGACGAAACTACGGACTGGAAACCTGGAAACGATGTGTCCCTAATGTTCTCCCGGGCGCCCTTTTCCCTCCCACTGCTGCATTAAACATGCGAACGGGAATAGCCTCGCGCCTCACCTACGGAAACTCTCGCATAATATCCGCGTTATCCCGTCTTCGCCCCATTCAACGCCCCGTACTATCGGCTAAAGGTGAACTACACGTGTAAACATTCATGTAAATGCGAAATTACGGAACTTGCAAATGTTTGACGTCACTAATTCTTTCCACGAATCAACTGTTTGCCGGGACAACAATTTACAGTTCTAATTAAATGTGCGTAATGTGCTGCAGCTGGTATGATGTCATTTTGATTAATTATGTACTCGAAATGCTCACTGTTTGTAAACATTTCAGTTTCCGAACAGAAATGTTTGGGTTTGTAAGTTTCATACAAAATTACAGGACTTTTGTATCTAATTTTCGTATTTTTTCAAAATGCTAAACAGAAATGTCAGATTGTGACCAAAAGCTTCCACCCCTACAGGACCATTTTTCCCAGATCTATATTCACAATAAAATAAAATAAATAAAGTTCGTGGCGTAATTGCGCAGACAACAAATGAAATCTCTGAATCGCAGAAACTCCGATAAATCCGAGACGAACTTTTTCCCTCGGTGCGGAAAACGCTCTGCAAATTGCGCGGCTGTTATTATTATCATCATAATCCCAAGTCGTCAGACGGGAAATATTATTCGAGGGACGGTAATAACGAAAGGATTTAATTAATGAAGCATTAACTGGAGAAAAACTTATAAGGCCACGGGGATTAAGCAGTCGTGAAGTAATTTCCATTCGCGAGGCTACAAGTCCGCAACTGAAAAGAGGAAAAACCGAGCAAAAAAAAAATGCAAGAAAAAAGATAGACCATCCAACGTTGAAACGGAGACAAAACGAGAGAAAGAAAGAAAATAAGGCAGGCTGGAAACTGTACAACGAAGCCCGCGGTCTGTGGAACTGGTTTCCTGGTGAGCGTGGCCTTCCACGCAATTCTCGCAGGATGTCCCTTTGTTGTCTCGGAGAAAAGAGACTCAGTGCTTTTATCGGCGAATCGATGTACTCATTATCGTGAGAGCTGCAGTCCGGCAGAGCAACGCGAGGCGAGGAGAGCCACGCGAGCCCGCAGCTGGAAAAACGACGATAAAGCCACGCGAACGCTCTCACGCACCTCCACGAAATCGGTCGATGCACCGGGATGCGGTCTGAGACGATGCAACCGTCTCATTGTATTTCGCGCCTCTTCCTCGTGATCAAGGATTGTAGTACCCCCCTCTCAGCCCCAATGTCCACCATTTCAAAGCTCAAAAAAGCGACGCGCCTGCGTCGCCACCGTCGCCGCCGTTCCAGATCATTCTTCGTCTTGGTGCCAAAGTGTCCACACGCTCAAGATGGGAAACAAAAGGAAAAGAAGTAAGAAAAGCAAGAAAGAAGCGGAAAAGAAAGCAGGAAAGGAAAATCGGTGGAAGAAACGAGCAAAAATGTTAGAAGAAGAACTTTCGAGACACAAGAAGAAAGAAAGGAGAAGCCGACAGACGAGATATTCGAGGTCGTCGTCGAGCGATTCATCGTCATCGGAATCTTCGAGCAGTAAGCATTAATTGTCTGGTCTCAAGTGCTAATGCACGGAAAACACAGGCACTAACCTGTGAAGGGATGAAAACAACGCACGCAGGCCCTAACCTGCATCGCCGGCACGTGGGCTCTAACCTATATGTGCAACGGCGAAAGTGTCGTACGGCGGGGCCCTAACCTATGCCGCACGCGCGCGCGTCTGTTGTTTCTCCCAGCCGGTGAGACGAACTCCTTGGCAGACTCTAATCTGTCCTAAGGAAGATTGAATAATTCAATCAGTCGAGAAAATTTAACCAGGCTCTAACCTGAGTGTGAGGTTTTCTGTCATAACCTAAAATGGGGAAATCATGTATATTTATGTGTACCCATTGAAATATGTTTCCACGCAGCCGTTGCAGCCACGAGGGCAAAAAATTAATTCCTCGTCCTCGGTACATTCTAGGTTCAGACAGCAGCAGCAGCCGCAACAGTCGCAACAGACCGAGCGACAGACGCAGCAGCAGCAGCAGTAGCAGCAGCAGCTCGTCGCCCGAGAGAATCACTCGACGCTCGCGAGTACTGCGCGACCAGACGAACGCTGGAACACCACTGATCCTCACGGCTGAGGAGAAATCAACTGAAATATCACCCGAACCCGCACTGGATGAGGACGTTCTAAACGTAATAGGAAAACGGTTCAATGAAGAACGGACTCTGGCAGAGCCCATACACAGCGATTTAGTCGCTAGATGGGGAGAGATCCTCAAACTAGGACTCCCTACGGAGGAGAGGGCGGAACTTCTCAAAAAATACCCGCCTCCTTCAAACTGCACACGGATCGACCCCCCGAGACTTAACCCAGAAGTCAAGGCTTCGATGCAAGAGGCTGTCTGGAAAAGAGACGAGCGAATCATACAGAAACAAGAGAAACTCGGAGCTTGTCTCGCAGCCGTAGGCAAGGGATTGTCGATCTTAATAAAACACAAAGGGGAGGCCGAAAACCTCGCGGTAATCGAAGCGCTCGGAAACACCAGCCGACTGCTGGCAGATCTACATCACGACGAGTCATCGATTCGGAGAAGTTTAATTCTCACGAATATCAACGCCGCAATGAAGGAAACGCTCGGCTCAACGGAGATCGACGAATGGCTCTTCGGGAAGGATTTGTCGGACAACGTCAAAGCGGCGAAGCTAATCGAATCTTCATCAAAAGATCTGAGACAACAGAAAACTCCTGGGAAAAAACAGTCAAAAAACTGGAAACACCCGCCTCGCCAACATCGCTCCAAGAGTCAACCAGCACCGGGGGGCGGGAATCGAAATCAGCAATACCAGAGAGCAACCTCGAGATTGTCTCAACACAGCAAGTCGTCGTACAGAAAGGAGAACAACGGGAAGAACGAGAGGAGGCGCACATAGCTCCCGTAGGTAAACCAGCCGGCAGGCTGAAATCGTTTTTACCACGATGGAGCGCACTAACCACTGACACATCTATTTTGTCATGGGTAAAGGGATACAAAATACCCTTCGTACAAAAACCATTCCAAATGGAATCACCGAAGGAAACACATTGGTCGCGAGAGGAGGAAATTCAGATTTTGTCCAAGATTACAGAATTATTTTCGAAAGGGGCCATTGAGCCGGCCGAACAGTCTCGAGATCAGTTTATCTCGACCATTTTTTTACGGAAAAAACCCGACGGTTCTTACAGGCTAATATTAAACCTGAAAAAATTAAATGAGTTTGTAAAAACCGAACATTTTAAGTTGGAAGACCACAAGGTAGTGGCGAGATTGTTAGGCAGGAATTGGTTCATGGCGTCCATTGATCTGAAGGACGCGTATTACCTTGTCTCCATTGCAGAATCGGATAAAAAATATTTAAAATTCAGATTCGGAGGAAAACTTTTTCAGTTTACGTGCCTACCTTTCGGGCTTTCCAGTGCACCGTATGTATTTACAAAAATTGTAAAACCGGTGATTTCTAACCTCAGACGAATGGGATTCCTCTCGGTGGTATATTTGGATGATTTTCTGTTGTTCGGAAAATCTCATGGCGATTGCGCGTCAAATGTCTCACGCACTCGAACGATGTTAGAAAACTTGGGGTTTATAATTAACCAAGAAAAAAGCCAGCTCTCGCCCGTTCAGAGATGCAAATACCTGGGGTTCGTATTCGACAGTAATAGAATGACAATCGAACTTCCAGACGAGAAAAAATCAAGAGCGCTAGAATTACTTAAAAAATTCAGCTCGTTGCAAAATTGCACGATTCGCGAATTTGCGCAGATGGTAGGTTCAATCGTGTCATATTGCCCAGCAATAAAATACGGATATGCTCACACGAAGGCTCTGGAGAGAGAAAAATTTCTAGCACTCGAGGAGAGTAATGGAAATTACGATGCGAGAATGACGCTGAGCGATAACGTTACTTCGGATTTACTCTGGTGGAAGCACAAAGTACAAAAATCATCCAACTCGTTGGAACCGCGGGATTTTAAACTCGAAATATATTCAGATGCATCTCTGACGGGGTGGGGAGCAGCCTGCGGAGATGAAACGGCTCGCGGTTCTTGGGATGTATCGGAGCGTTCGATGCATATAAATTTCCTGGAATTACAAGCGGCCTTTTTCGGACTGAAATGTTTCGCAAAACAATTGCGGAGCATAGACGTCCTTCTCCGCATTGACAACACTACCGCCATATCGTACATAAATAGGATGGGCGGCGTACAATATGTTAGCTTAAATCGGATAACCCAAGAAATATGGCGATGGTGCGAAGAAAGAAACATTTCACTTTTTGCATCGTACATAAGTTCTAAAGAAAATTTTGTCGCGGACGCAGAGTCGAGGAAGATTGAACGGGAAACTGAGTACGAATTAGCAAGCGAAGCGTTTGAAAAAATCGTGACAACACTTGGGAAACCGCAGATAGACCTGTTTGCCAGTCGTGTCAACACAAAGTGTGAAAAATATTTCTCGTGGTTCAAAGACCCCAACTCGCTGGCTACAGACGCATTCACGAAATCGTGGAAAGGTCTCTGTTTTTACGCGTTTCCACCATTCGCCATTATCCTTCGGGTTCTCCGAAAAATCCGAGACGATAAAGCGGAAGGCATCGTGGTCGTCCCCGAGTGGCCGGCACAACCTTGGTTTCCGCTTTTCCACACAATGTTAGTCTCGGAACCAATTTATTTACAACCAAATGTTAACCTGTTGACCTCGTGTGACAGGGAACCTCATCCGTTATGGCGTCACCTTACCCTGGTGGCAGGAAAATTATCATGGAGGGATTCGAGCGGAGACAAACGCCAAAAAACACCGCCGAGATAATGATGGCGTCGCTGGCAGATTCGTCTATTAAACAGTACGACTCCGTCCTCAGGAAATGGTGGGCCTTCTGCAGCATGAACTCCATCAGCCCATTTACAAATTCGATTCGTGACATACTCGCTGGCTTGACGGACGCGTTCGAACGAGGTGCTTCATATGGCACGCTAAATTGCTTGCGCTCAGCAATATCGCTAATAGTCGGCCACGAGATCGGGAAAGACCCAAGCATTAAGAGGTTTTTCAAAGGCGTCTTTAGTAAAAGACCATGCAAACCCAGGTACGATTGCACCTGGGATCCTAAAGTCGTCCTCGATCACTTATCGTCGCAATCGAATAGCGAAAATACTAGTCTTAAAGCTCTATCCAAGAAACTGATTACGCTATTAGCTCTAACCACGGGTCACAGGTTACAAACCTTTGCTTTAATAGACATAAGAAACATTCGTGAGACAACAGATTTTATCGAGATAAAAATACCGGAGAAGATAAAAACGTCAGGACCGAACAGGAAGCAACCGTGCTTAATCCTGCCTTTTTATTTGGAAAACGTAAACATTTGCGTAGCTCTAACTCTAAAAAAGTACTTGGAGTGCACAAAAGCAATTCGAGGATCCACTCATTCGTTATTCCTTTCGTTCAAAAAGCCTTTTAAGGCGGTAACGACCCAGACATTGAGTCGCTGGATAAAGGAAGTTTTAGCAGAAAGTGGAGTTGATACCGGGATTTTCACCGCTTATAGTACTCGTCACGCCTCAACCTCAGCGGCGAAAAGACATGGAGTCGACTTAGACACCATCCGGAAAACAGCCGGTTGGACGAGTAACTCAGAAACTTTTGCAAGATTTTATGATCGAGAATTAGCAGGAGATTGTAATAGGTTTGCGAAAGTGATACTGGAATCGCGATAGAAACAACGCAAACGATTGTTAATGCACGATAATAAAAAGAAAAGTCCAAATAATGTTCTCTTTTTATTTGAGGTGCCGTAACTGGACTTTAAACATCTACAATCCTTGATCACGAGGAAGAGGCGCGAAATACAATTATTGATTAAACGATCGAAGTGAAGTTCGATCATAATTGTATGAGCGCCTCTTCCGAAGTGATCACTCCCGCCCTAGAACCCAGATCTACATCACAGGTAGACCTTTTACCCTGGGAAGTTACGGCACGGTCACGTTACCAACGTGGCACAACTTTGAAGAATGATCTGGAACGGCGGCGACGGTGGCGACGCAGGCGCGTCGCTTTTTTGAGCTTTGAAATGGTGGACATTGGGGCTGAGAGGGGGGTACTACAATCCTTGATCACTTCGGAAGAGGCGCTCATACAATTATGATCGAACTTCACTTCGATCGTTTAATCAATAATGCTTCGCTCTTTCAGGCTCTCGTGGCATTTATTTATCCCAGGCGTTCGGCATCAGCGATTACTTCTTATCGTTGTTATTATAGGGGCTGTGTGGGGTCCGCAAACGAAATTACGAGGTGGTTTGGTAAAGACCTCGAAAACTGAATTTTTTTCGGTGATCTGACTAAAAAAACTCATTTTATTAAAGTGGGCGTGGAAAGTTTTCTTGAAAACGATTATAACCAGTGAATGGATTTCTTCTGATGTTTTTTTGGGTGGTTTGGTTCTCTTGAATTTAATTATCTCCCTACACGATTGCTAGCGTTGAACAAGTCCTAAGTTGCTGTGATTACGTTTTTCAATTATTTGTTAATTTATAAGTAAATTACTTTTTTGCGTTAATAAATGCTAAAGTGTTTCTATAACAACTGGAGTGCAATTAGTGACCTGCCTGTTCATTAATTATCTTGAAGTTGATATAAATAAAGTAATGTGGAACCCGAGAACTTAGCGAAAAATCTAACTTCACGTATCTGTGTATGAATTTTTGTTATTGTTTCGCCTTGCAATTATTGCACTATAGCAATGAAAGTTCTTTATGAATTCCGATATACTGCTCAACGTTACTTGTGAATTTTTCCCCACAAGCTTCAGGGTTCAATTCGTTCACCTCTTTATATTTTAGAATTACAAGACCCAGAAAAAAGTTACACGATAAAACATTTATATTTGTATGATTTCGTATAAACATTAAAAGCTTCGAAACTTCTATTTCAAATTAAACCAACGTAATAAAAAAAAACAGTTTCAAAGATTCCTAAAATAATTGTCAGAGAAAATTGGTAAATTGTCAAAGAACGCATCATAGTCATATACATCGGCGAGCATAACGTTCAGCACATATAGCGCGGAGGCGCGATTCGAATTTCTATGCGAGAGTTGGTTCGAAATTGCCCTGTGAGTGCGGGGCCACTTTGGCCGAATGCGCCGCGCCAAGCGTCGTTTTATACCCTCGATATGGAGGCGGAGGTGGAGCTCGCCCGGCAGTGCCGCGGTGGGATTGGGTATAAGAGTGGGCTGATGGGTTGTTCAGGAAATTCTCGATAACCCGAGAGAGCGAGAGGCGAACGAAAGCAGGAAATAGAAGTGGAGAAGCGGAGGAAAAGGTTGAGAAATTAAAGCTTGAAATCGTCGCTTCTTCTCGCTCCCACCCCCTATATTTATTCCTGTTTTATCGTTTTCTCTCTCGTCTCCACTCTCAGTTCAAAGCTTTCTCCACTTTCAGCTTCCTTTCCTCATAGCCGAGGTGTGAAATCACTGTTGTTGTTGTTCTTCTTCTGTTATTGTTGTTGTTTTGGTCGTTGACGTTTGTGGCAAAGTCGTGTATTTTACGAGAAGCTTGGCGAGCACGTGCCAGGGGTTTATTTTGTTCCGTGGCCGCACGTAGCTTTATCCCTTCGACTTTATTCCCATTCTACGACAGCTTTTATTCGCTTCGTCGCTTTTTTTTTTTTCTTATTTCTCGTCTTATTCGTGCATATCGTGCAGGACTTGGGCTGGGTTCGGCGCTGCTTCCTCCGTCGAAAACTCGATCCAACCGGTGTGGCGAACACATCCGACCTACATTTCAGTAACACGTTAACACAAACCGATGGGCTTACTCCGGGTCTATACGTCGAGTGGTATGTCGGTTATATAGACGTACGGTACGTGCAGGCACCGAACGGGAGTGACGAACGCTTTTGAGTCACGCGAGAGGGAGAGCGATGATAAAACCCTACCGACTACGGGCTGCCCCACGCAGTTGCAGTGTATAACGCACGTCATCGGAGTCAGCTAAAATTGTAGCTGAAAAAATATACAACGCGCTAAACACGTCTCGCTATGATTGAACGTGACGAAAAATATAACACCACGGGGATTGTTGGGGGGGACGAACGGATGTCGTAACCTTTTTGCCTCGTTCGAGTCAGATTGATATGAGCATTTTTGAAATAAGTTGTTGCTTATGCTTTGCGTCATTTCGAGGGCTACTCACATTTTTAATGTAATTTATATTTGCACTAAACATGGTTTGTCAATCACT
This sequence comes from Pimpla rufipes, assembly GCA_963932165.1. Taxonomy (NCBI): domain Eukaryota; kingdom Metazoa; phylum Arthropoda; class Insecta; order Hymenoptera; family Ichneumonidae; genus Pimpla; species Pimpla rufipes. The sequence continues at coordinate 17,545,008 of OZ010637.1, forward strand.
CTGTGAAGAAACAAACAAAAAATGAGATCTGAAAATTTGTCGTGGAGCAAATTTTTGTACTTTTAGAAATATATGCGGGTGCGAATTACAAGGGAAGAAAAAAGGAAAATTGTATCAACTCAAATGAGATTTTCTAATCGTAAAACTTTCTCTCTCAACGAGGAAATCTCACGTTCAACGTGTTAAAGCTTCTAATTTGTGTTAACCACAGAAAACTACCACGAAAGCCACATTTAATGCTTATGTTCTTAGTTCAGATTTTGTCTTTATCTTTAAAACTTTTTTCGTTGCTTAGTTTTATTTTTACGTTACTTTAAATAGCTTACTAAGAGCTCAATATCAGAAAACATAATGAAAAATTTGCCTGTAATGATTCGCAATAATAACAACAATAATTCCGCCATTCTTCACTTCAGGATGTCAAATACAAACTGTTTTTAAGCAACTAGTTTTCACAAACGATTTTTATGTTGCGAATATATTTCGTGGTCCAAATAGGAATTACAATAATCCACTTGCACCTATCCTCTCCACTTTCCCTGCGCCATATAAATCTTTCTCTCCGGCATTCCCCTTTAATTTCGAATGCAACCCGTACAGCTCGCTTCTTTTTCATTGTGGCTCTGCTCCACTGAATTTTTAAGCGAGGTGAGTGAATTCCGCAACGTTGCGAATTCCTCCCTGGCTCGTACTCTCCGGGGAGGGGGTGGGGGAGGGGGGGGGGAGGGCATCATCGTCCTCCTATTCGAAGCAAAGCTCTCCCTGTTTTCCATTCGCACAGGGTATTAAGAAGGGTGAAACCTGCACAGGGCTATTCAATTTTTACATCAATTGATATAATTTAAGCCGCGTGAATAACGTGAATTTAAACGGTTTATTAAACTTTCATTCGGTCCTGCTCAATACATGAAAAAAAAATCCGTCGAAAAAACCCTTCAATCTCTGCATTCGAGTGAATCGATGGGAAGGGGGGATTTGCCGTGTGGACTTCCGAAAAAAAAGTGGATTTTCTGTACGTCTATATCGATGATCAGTTTCCATTAGACGCACAGACGGCTCATGCAAAGCGTTTAAACAATTTTAACTTCTCTTTGCACATCGAGTGTCGGTACTCGAGCGCAAAACGCAGAGCTAACGAGTGCATCTCTCTCCCATTCCCATCTCTCCCGCCCTCGTTTCCCCTTCCTTTCACTCCCTCTTTGGGTCTCGCCGTGTGAGTCCGCCTCGCGAAATCAGCGGCTCGTATAACGATGACCGGCGCCGTTCTCGCGCTCCGTTAAATTGTAATATCGCATTAACGACGTAACACACATAACTTTCAACGAGTGCCGTCCACTGTTCTCTGGGCACTCACTCAGCCGACCCTTTATTATTTGCTTTTGACGTGAAATTCTTCAATAACATCAATGGAAATGTTGTTGAACGAGCAAAAAACAAAAACATATTTTTTCAGTACTGAATTATGACACGCGTAAAAACAGCATTTTTAGAGTGAATGGCAAACAGATTGGTTCTTTATTTACACGGAAAAAAATATTGATGGAGCGTTTACTGCGGTCCCTAAAAGTGCTGTGGTAGTTGAACATGTATAGTGACATGTAAAAAATTCGTCAATACAGTAATCAACTGGCTATCGGTCCATGATAATTTTTCACTGTGTGGTATAACTAAAAAGAAAATTAATTTTAACGTACAACATTCGAACAATTTTAACATTTACAATTTTATCTTTTACGTCGTATATTTTCTTTTTTAAACAGCAATAAAAAGTAAATAAATTTAACGTAACGCTCAACGTAAATATTTGAAGAATAATAAGCCCATATATTTCTCACCACTATACAGTTTATAATTTCAATATTCCACATCCAGATCGACGTTCCCTGTAATCAAATTCATTCGTTCCATCATTCATACATTAACGCCCGTAGAAGCAATTAAAATTTTTTTAAATGTGCAATCCCGGCGGTAATTTTCTCATACATCATTTTCGCAGGTGAAAAAAATCTTTGCTCAGCGTGCAACCGCAGCCGTCTGCTGCCAGTGGCTCGAATCTAGCGAATCTGGGAGAGCGAGTGGAGAACTTGGCTAATTCCACATCGGCCCGGCAGCCAATTCAATTACGTACGTCAGCCCGGCGTAGACCAGGTGCATCTAGAACGTGTGTACCCTGGGTGGGTTCGCATATACGCGAGAAGCCAGGTACACCTCTCGCTATACGTACCGGGAGGACATGTTCGCCGTGGATGCTGCCGCTGCCAGGTTGATGCATACGTGCGTTTCGCCCGGTTGTTCGGCAAAGCGGCGTCAAGACCAGGGACCGACTGCGCCGGGCGAGCGAGAATGTGTATAGTAGTCGATCTCGCCGCGCCGCGGAAGCTCTGACACGGAAACACATACACGGACGGCTCTGGAAGAATCGCTCCTCATGTTTCCTCCATTATATGGACTTTGGTGCACGAATACGAGCCATATTCCCGTGGAGTCCCACACACTTTTGTGCCTCAGTGCGAATACACACGAGGGCTACGTTTCTGCAGTGTGGTGGATTTCTGTTTGCACATGCACGCGGGCTGGAGATGATTAAAGTTGCAGGATGATTGCGAGGCTCGTACGTGGTCTCGCGGAGAGAAAGATTCAGCTGGGAAAACGGGTAATTTGTTAATTTAGTGACAATGAGTCTTTCTGGCAGGCTGACAAATCCATTTGCAAGGTCAACAAATGTTTTTGCTGAGCCAACGGAAAACGAGGGTGGTTTATGGACGAAAAATTCGCTGGCCTGACGAAACTATTTCTCCATGCTGCGGCGCTCATATATTATTAAAGTCAATACTCAGCGTAAAAAAATTACTTCTCAGTGGATAATAAGATGAAAAAATATGTCCATCGAACTGGAAACACTTCGCAAAATGTGTATTGTTGGACACGTGAGAGTCAGAATGTTTAGTGCTCCATCTCGCCATCTCGGAAGCTCCGACACGTAAACACATACACGAATGGCTGGAAGAATCGCTTCTCATGTTTCCCCTATTATATGGACTTTAGTACACGAACACGAGCTATATCGGCCTAGCGCTTTGCGCCTGTGTGTCTCGTATTTCTCGTACATGTATATTCGCATTTCTGCGGTGCATCTCTCTGTCTGCACATGCACGCGCTGGAGATGATTAAAGTTGTAGGGTGATTACAACGCTCGTACGTGGTCTGCAGCGTTGGGTCTCTCTTCTTGCAGTCGGAAAATTTCCTTCGTCAACGTCATGCCGCGAGGTCGGTCTGCGCTACACGTGCGTGACTGCGGCGCCAGCAGCTAACCCACCGAGTAAAAACCATGTTTTTTTCTTTTCGAATCTAGCATACGCAGGAAAAAGCATTTCTTTTTCTCTTGCGAATGTTGCAAAAAAGAAGACAAAAGAAAATACGAACACAATCTGGTGCAGCTTTTATTATGATTCTTGACGTCTGAAAAAAATGCATAGAAATGTTATTAGAAGTTAGTGAAATCGTCGTGTTGCGAATAATAAACAGCCATTTTTTGCGGCTTGGGCGGTGAAGAATAAAAGCAGACTAAGCTGAAAAAGCTGCATGAGCAGAAAAAGCATTATTATCAATTTAAATCAAATCTTTTATTTTCATATAAAAAAAGAGTAAACAATTTTAAAAAGAACTTTTTCCATTTCGATTTAATTTCTTTTTTCTCATTATAAATATCACCTTCAGATCATAAACAAAAAAATCCTCTAAAACGTTTTTCTCTTTTTTTCTAATAAAAAACCAAAATCGTCAAAGTCGCAAAACCCGAATTCCTTCCCAATCCCCCGATCGATCCCTCGCATTAAACTTAAATCCCCAAACCCCTTTTACCACCTTCGACCTCGGGTTAATTTTCCTCGCCCAATCCCGCAGCGATTCGGCCCCAAAGCGCGTATAAGACAAATTGCCAAAGGACAATAGCAATTCGATTAATTAGTTCCAGCGTTGGACATAGATATACATATGGACGTCGCGATGGGGGGGTCGTTATTAGAAGTGTTATTAGAAGTTAGTGAAATCGTCTTGTTGCGAATAATAAACAGCCATTTTTTTATGCTTGGGCGGTGAAGAATAAAAGCAGACTAAGCCGAAAAAGCTGCTTGAGCAGAAAAAGCATTATTAGCATTTTCAATCAAATCTTTTATTTTCATATAAACGGAGTAAATAATTTTAAAAAGTCCTTTCTCCATTTCGATTTAATTGATTTTTTCTGATTACAAATATCACCTTAAAAAAAAAGAAACCTCTAAAGCGTTTTTCTCTTTTTTTCTAATAAAAAAAACCAAAATCGTCAAACTCGCAAAACCCGAATTCCTTCCCAATCCCCCAATCGATCCCTCGCATTAAACTTAAATCCCCAAACCCCTTTTTCCGCCTCCGACCTCGGGTTAATTTTCCTCGCCCAATCCCGCAGCGATTCGGCCCCAAAGCGCGTATAAGACAAATTGCCAAAGGACAATAGCAATTCGATTAATTAGTTCCAGCGTTGGACATAGATATACATATGGACGTCGCGATGGGGGGGTCGAATATACAAGGAGAGGTCCGTCCATTTCGTCGCTCTCACGGGAGGAGATCCACGTTTCCGCGAGACGAGAATATAGGTAGTGGGACGGAGGGAACGTGAGCGAGAGGGTCCCGACTACGCTTCTGCTATTGCTGCCGCGGCACAGAGGCAGCCCTGGGCAAAGCTCTAAAGCGAGAAGCGCACAAGGGCCTTCTTGTGTAACCGCATCAGAGCGTATCAAAGCAACAAGGAACATCAGTCCGGGGGATTCCGAATGCAGAGCGCGAGGGTCCGAGAGGAGAGCGGCAGCGCCGAGCGACGAGACACGAGTATATATATCTCGACAAACGGCACTTGGCGAAGCGTGTATTGCGCATCGAGTGCGCTATGCACGTTTCTTCGCCTCTCCACTATCGCGTATCTCCCTCTCGCGTTTCGCCAATCCTGTATATCCCTCCAGCTTCTGTCAGACCCCGTCGGTGTGTCTGTTCAGCGAGCGGGAAACTTGTAGCCTCCACCCGGGGGGGAAGAGAGTGGCGAGGGGAAGGAAGGGTGAGGGGGAGGAGAGGCACGTAGCACATTTTCCATTTAGACGAGTCGCTTTGTTTTTTTCACCCATCCCCGGGTTCTTCTTCTCGTTCTCTGTTTTATTTTATTTTTATTTTTATTTTTATTTTTTATTTTTTCGTTGCTTTCGCCAAACGAAACGAGTCAAGGGAGAGAAAGGGCTCACTCGTTCTAACGAGCCGTAAAATTTCTTCACAACCCGCGGGGGGGCGAGGCTCTCCCGCGTACAGTCATGTTGCACGCGTTGTTACACACCGCGAGGGATGTGTTATTTCGCGAGAGCTTGAGGCTTGATAAAATCACAGAAGCTTTTATCTCGTCATCCCTTTGGATTTGTTTCTTCTTCTTTACTCTTGGCTGTAATTTCTTTTTGAATATTTCCGTTGCTTTGGGCGCTTTGCTGTTAGCGTATGTGTGAGAAGTCCCAGATGATGATACATCGTATAACCACAAACCCTTTTATACCGGTGTCTCTTCTTATTTATGTATATTTTCAATTCAACTTTTTTTTTCTCTTCCCCATAATTTCCTGTATATCCAATATCTCCGTCGCTTCACTACCCACGACTAACATATATGTGAAAAGTTCCCGAGGACAAAACGTATGTAGGTAGTATCTTTTCGCAGTGCTGGAGCGAGGCAACTTTTCAAGTTTTCCTCTGACCATTTAAGACCAGTGCAGAGATTAGTTCCATAAAGTCAGAGAGCATCGTGGCAATAGAGGGTGACTTTGCACTACGAGGCCTGATAAAATCGGACCCTCTTAGACATCTCTCTTTATTGATTGTATTTCACTTTTTATTTATTTTTTATTCGTCCCCATCATTTATTTTTAAATGTTTCCAACGTTTCGCGCGCCACGATTAACATATATGTGGAAAGTTCCTGAGGAGAAAACGTATGTAAGAACTTTTCATAGCGTCGGGGAGTTCGAAGGCATTTTTCCAAGTTTCCTGGTGGCCATTGAAGACGAGCACGGGGGTTCATTCCATAAAGCCACGGGCAGGGCGAGTGAGATAGCTGCGGCAATAAAGGGTGACTATGTACACCGCGCCGGGGGCTGTATAAGCGCTATTCGCATAAAAGAGCTGCACGCAGAGCAGGCGATGGCTATCGGCTCTCGCGCTTTCGCGAAACCAATCTATTCCGGAATAATAATAAGATCGTTCGCTCTATTCCCTGCTTAACGTAATTTATTTTTCTCTCTTCCCTCTCGCTTCTTTACCTCCCCCCCCCCCCAACTCTCTCCACCATTTCAAGCTCTCGGAGATTCGCACAAAGCTACGAAAACTTTTCGTAGCTCATTTTCCGCCGGCGAAATATCCTCCATTGCCTCGCTGAAAGAAGAAAAGAGAGGAGAACAATCCACGGGAATTAAAACCTCGAATTTTCTCGCTCTCTCCTCTCCGCCCCAAAGTAATTAAGAGAGGGGTCCGCCGGTTCGTATTTAAGTCGATTCGGCGAGCGTTTTGCCTCCCCAACGCCTTTCCCTTTTCTTCTCCCCGTCGCCCTGTGCCTTTCGTCTTCGTCTTTTCACCGTTTTTCTTCTCTTCGTGGTTCTATCCTTCCCTCTTCCCCCCTTCAACGTTCTTCATCTCTTCATGGTCCTTTCTTCACCCCATGGTCCAATCCTATCCTCTTCGTCGCCCCAACGTTTTCTCCTATGATGTTGAAGTTTGCATCGTTGGAATGCAACGAAATTCAGAAAAAAGAAATTAATTCCAAGTAACCCAAATGATGACATTAGGTATAAAAAGAAATCATATCAATTAGTTCCTATAATGATTTTTTATATCCAATTTCATCATTTGGGTTAATTAGAATTATTATTTTTTTCTGAATTTCGTTGGATTCCAACGATGCAAACTTCAACATCATTTTCTCCTTTCTTTTCCTCATGGTGTTCCATCCTCTCCTCTTCGTCTCCCCCAGCGATTTTCTTCTCTTCATGGTTCCCATCCATTTTTCCCCTCATGGTTCCGGCCTTTCCTCTCCGTCCCCTCAAACGTTTTACCCTTTCTTCTCTCCAATCCTTTCGCTCCCCGTTTCCTCGCCCAGTGCAACCACATCCGTCGCCACGGCCCATTTTCTCCGTCTGGCTTCTTCGCTCACCCAACCGACGTTTCTCCCGGTTTTTCTCTCTCTCTCTCTCTCTCTCTCTCTCGTTTTCTCTCCCCTGACAAAGTTCTTTCTCGCCGCGAGAGATCAGCGGCCCCGGCATCGGAGCGGCTACGACCCGGCGTAACCCGCGCCGCGTTGTCCTCGTCGCGAGGAGGAAGAAAGTCGTCGGGCGCCGGGCAACTTTTCGTGCCACTCAACCGTTTCTTCCAGCGAGCCACCCTGGTATAAATTGCTCAGCGGCGGCTGCGGCGAGACACGCGCGCCCTCTCGCGACTGCGACGTCCCCTATAATGCACCGGGTTGAGGATCCTGCCACGGGGATTGCCCACGCTCGTCCTCGCCGAGGCTTCTGCATCCGCAATTCTCTCCGCCTTCCCCATTTTCCTCATCTTCGCTCCCTCGCAACCGGGATCGTTGGGGCTCTTCCGGGATCGCTCGGCCGTTCACCCCTTCAACCTGCCCCGGATGACCACGTCAATGTCTTCAATCTGTTCCGGCGATCTTCGGCCTCCGAGAAAAATGGATTCGCTCGAGGTGGTAAAAAACGGGACGACGAAAGCGTTTTTTTTTTGCTAGCTTAGGAAAATCTTTTGGGAATCTGACTATATGACCGAAGGGTCTCGCTGAATTTAGTTTGCCTGGCTAATCAAATATTTTGATAGCGTAACAAAATATTCCGCAAACCGAAGAGATGAAGGCGATTTTTGTCAATGGATTTGGAAAAATGGATTTGTTCGAGGTGGTAAAGAACGGGACGAAGAAAGCGTTTTTTTTTGCTAGCTTAGGAAAATCTTTTGGGAATCTGACTATATGACCAAAGGGTCTCGCTGAATTAAGTTTGCCTGGCTGATCAAATATTTTGATAGCGTAACAAAATATTCCGCAAACCGAAGAGATGAAGGCGATTTTTGTCAATGGATTTGGAAAAATGGATTTGCTCGAGGTGGTAAAAAACGGGACGAAGAAAGCGGTTTTTTTGCTAGCTTAGGAAAATCTTTTGGGAATCTGACTATATGACCAAAGGGTCTCGCTGAATTAAGTTTGCCTGGCTGATCAAATATTTTGATAGCGTAACAAAATATTCCACAAACCGAAGAGATGAAGGCGATTTTTGTCGACCACTTTTTGTTGGGTGCAGCTCGGTGTGTTTTGGATGAGAAAGCTTGGAGAAAAAACATGTTTTCTCTAGTTTACGTTGTCGGGTTACGTTGAGCGTTCGTTGCGACTGTGTACGCGTAGACCGTTTTGCAGTAAAACGAATCCGCGATGCCGCTGATGAGCACGCGCGAACCCTACGACCTCACCTGCCGGCGCATAATCCAGTACTAAAGATGTTGGAGCTGTGACTAATGGCCGTTTTATGGAGAAGACATATTTCGCTGAATGAGGTGGAACGAAGGAGGCTGGAGATTGTTTTGAGGATGGGAGATCGACGAGGAATGTCGAATGGCATTCTGAGCATTTTATTTAATAAAAAATGTTCCTGTGTTTAAATGACGTAAAAAAAAGTCAACCACAATTTTGAGCCACAGTTTCGCCGTCGAATAGAACAAAATAACTTTTCTTAGGTCAGACTAGAGTTCAAAATTATCTACGAATTTACTTGAATTTTCTAACCCCTTGAAATTACTTAACAAAAACTGTAATCAACTTTTTTCACACTTCGCCATTTTTAAGCTTCAAGAAATTCTGCTTTGCACTGATGATATCCGCACTGAATGAATTTCTTCTTGAAGCTATAAATGCAAATAAGCGTAAAAAAGAGTTGGTTACAGATTTTGAGATTTTGAGACGGTGAGGGGGGGAGGGGGGGGGGGGATGGGGGGATTTCACAAGCCCTTATTAAGAATTTAAATTAAACAACGTAAAAAAAAGTCAACTACAATTTTGAGCCGCAGTTTCGCCGTCGATTAGCACAGAAGATAACTTTTCTTAGGTCAGACTGGGGTTCAAAATGATCTACGAATTTACTTGAATTTTCCAACCCCTTGAAATTAGGTAACAAAAACTGTAATCAACTTTTTTTACACTTCGCCATTTTTAAGCTTCAAGAAGAAATTCATGCTTTGCACTGATGATATCCGCACTGAATGAATTTCTTCTTGAAGCTATAAATGCAAATGGTGTTGAAGTTTGCATCGTTGGAATGCAACGAAATTCAGAAAAAAATTCATTCTGATTAACCCAAACGATGTAATTAAGGATAAAAAATAATTATAACAATTAGTTGCTATGATGACTTTTTATACCCAATTTAATCATTTGGGTTAATTAGAATTAATTTTTTTTCTGAATTTCGTTGCATTCCAACGATGCAAACTTCAACATCGTAAATGCAAATATGCGTAAAAAAAGTAAATTACAGATTTTGAGACCCTGAGGGGGAAGAGGGGGGGGGGGGGGATTTCACAAGCTCTTATTAAGAATTTAAATTAAACAATGGAGCCAACCGAAAATTGGGTTGCAAGTTCACGCTGGGTTAAACATATATACAGGTGGTGCCATGTGCATGATACCTAAACGTTTACCCCGGCTGTCGCCCGGAAGCAGTTTACAAATTGGCTTTCAGCTCGTAACACATAAAAGCGCGTGTGCACCTCTTCCCGTTCCCCGTTTCTGTGCGTCTCCGTTCGCTTACCCGATCTCAAGGTCTTCCCGCGCGTAGCGCTGCACCAGCCACATTCGTTGCGCCTTCCATGCATCCACGCATCCACCGTGAACGCGGCTTGCGCGTACGTGAGCATGGAAATACACCTGCGGCACATTTGAGCATATATTATTACACCGCTCTATATTGTACATAGCATATCTTTGCGTGGCGCGGCACGAACAACGCTGTAATAACATTGCCTGAGCTTCTTGTTCCATCGGCCTTAGAAATGGTAATATTATTTCTCGAATAATTTTATTTATTTATTATTATTAAGCGGATTTCTCCTTGACACTTTTTTTCTTACACTATTCATATATACAGGACCAGATTTGGCACAATATATAACATATTTACTACATGTTCAATTAAACGATAGTATTTTCTCTTTCGCTGTTTTCCGGAAATTGCTGAAAGGCAAGACGGCGTAATTAAGCTCTGGGTTTGCATTACCCAAGCTAGCAAGTCATGCTATGACAGACTTTCCGGAGAAGTTTGAAAAATGGTTTGGTTCATAGAAAAACAGGATTTGCATTTCTTAACTATTTCGTTCAGTATTTTGAACCAGTAACATGAACCACCAAATCGTCTTAGGGACTCCAGAGTTGGAATATTAGCTACTCTCGCCGCCTCTTGATAATCATGATCATCATGCGCCAACGATCTACCAAAACGGAAGGCTACATAACGGAATGATGATAATATTGCTCCATAATCGCGATATAAATGTTTAATCAGTGATAAACAATTATTCGCTTATACCATCTGCCCAAATAATGTTAATATTATTTCTTGATGGATAATAACAATGATAACAGTTATAATGATAATAATGATAATCCATAATCGGGACACGAATTTTGAAGAAAAATATAATTGAACAATTTGCGATATTATCTGCAGCCAAAGACCTCAATTTCCGGCGACTGTGTATATTGTATATATGTATATACGAGATTCAAAGAACGGCGTTTAAAACGAACGACCGCAAGAAAAGAGTCATGCGAGAGAAAAATCTCACGGTGAAAAGTTTGCCTGCAACTCGTGCAGATGCTGCTGCCGCGTCTCTCGGGCGGAAGAACTTTTTTGGCTACCAACTCGAGCCAATGAATTTCCTCTTAAGTATCCACATTTCTTTCCTGTTTTTACCTAAGTGTCTCGATTCCGCGTTCCGAAGAATAATCGTTTATGGATTTACGAACAAATGCGCGAAAAAACGGTCGGATTACAAAAAAAAAAAATGTTCAGCGCACTTTTGCAGAAATGTTAATTGGTTCACTATATCGCGCTTCAAATATTTTCCAGAACACAATAACATAAATTTCCATCAGGCTCGAAAAAGCCCGCAAACTTTGCCGCCGAACGTCGAATAAATTCCACACTAATCATTCTCGCAAAGTTTGCTTAGTTCCGCCACGAAAGTTTCGAAAACTATGGACCCACGAGAGAAAATGAGATCCACGCAGGAAAATGTATACGTTATACTCCGGGTGTACAAGGAAGAGCCGAGGAGAATTCGAGGCGCGAACAGCGCGAGGTATGAAGGCCCAAGGATGATGGAAGGACTAAGCCCGTGAAGACGAAGGAGCTGAAGAAGAAGAAGAAGAAGAAGTAGAAGAAGAACAAGAACAAGAACAAGAGGAGGAGAAGAGCAAGACGGAAAGACACGGAACAGGTTCAAGGAGTCAAGCTAATTTGAGAGAAGAGATCAGAGCCAGAGTTACGACGCATGAATAACAAGACGAAAGTTACGGGGTGTCTCGCGGCGCGCGTCGAAGTCCGGGAGTGAGATAAAAAAAAGGAAGGAAAAAAAACGAAGCGACGTGGCGGAACCGGAGCGGCGGACTCGTCTGAAGTGGCGAGCGCGGAAAAAGGAGGGGGGCAGGGAGTTAAGTACAGAGGAGCGAGAGCCAAACTTTGCTCCGAGGGCCGCGCGCGAAAGAAGTGCACGTACTACCTGTAGGTGTACTCGCGAATACCCCCCTCAAAAATCCGCTGGAAAGTACTTTGGGACCGGCCGAGAGAGCCGAAGTGCCGGGATAAATTCGAGAAAATCGGGCGCAACAACTTTTGCGCAAAAGCCAAGAGTGTTTCGCTCCAGCCTCTCGTAATCGTTCATACAAGAGAGCAATTATTGACCGAGCCGAGAGTGGAAAGGCTTTGGCTTTGCGCCTCCTCGACGAAAAGTTGCCCGCTATTTGCGATAAAGTTGCTATAAATTTTCAGCTCGATTTAACTTTCGCGAAGTTGCCGCAGTTAAAACGCTCAACTGCGATTTCGTCTGATAACGAAACGGGGGAGAGGATTTTCGTCGCAGTCGCTTAGCGGAGTTTTATACTGATTCTGCAGCGCGATGTCTCGAGATTGCTTTTTGTTTTTCGGTGCCCAGGGCTGTCGGGCAAATTGAAAAACGTCAGCGGGGAGACGATGGATTCAGCGATGGATGGATATTGTTATTCGGGTTACCTCGCGTTATCATTCATTTTTAAATACTGTCTTCTATTTTTTTAAATTATGCCTTTTTTGATGACGTTGAAGTTTGCATCGTTGCAATGCAAGGAAATTAAACAACAAAGTATTAATTCCATAAAAATTTAAATAATTCATCCCCATGAGGGGGTAAAATCATTTTCTTTCGACATGCTTTTAGTCGTTATAATAAATTCTTATAGCCAGTTTAATAATTTGGGTTCCTTAATATTTTGCTGTTTTTCATTTCGTTGCATTGGAACGATGCAAACTTCAACGTCATCTTTTTTGCATAGTTAAGTTACCGAGTAACTTTATCCATTTTTTTTTATTTCTCATAATTTTATCGAACTTTTCGTAACACCCTCAAAGATTTTTAAAACAACTTCCAGTCGATTTTCAGCAAAAAATAATTTCCATTCTAAAAAAAAAAGATCAAACATTCTAGACATTAATAAATCTAACAAAAGATTACCCTCTGATTCATGATCGTCGCGAAGCATCGAAGCGACGATGCGTCCGGCCCGGAAGCAGCCCTTCTGCATCAACTTCCCTTCGTCCCCGGTTCGTCATCCTTCGAGAACTCGAGAGATCGCGTAAACCCGCGAGCTCCTCTTTCCCGTAACGAACTTGAAGCCGGTAAAACTCTCTACATCCATCCGAGTCTCGATAGTTAACAACTTCCTTGTAGCACTCACGACGGCCAATTAGGTGGGTATTAATACGCAATTAAAGTTTGGCTCGTCCGGTTCTCGCTGCTCGAGATAGCGAGCACAGCGGTTGGGGGGGGGGGGGGGGGAGGAAAAGGGGATGCGAGACCCCCTGGTGCGAGACGTGACAACTAAACCACTGGGCTCGCAGCTGAAACTCTCCGGGGCCGAAGAACTTCAATTCACCGCAGTTGACAAAGTACTTCGGCGTTTTACGCGCCACTTTCTACAGCTTCCCATATCGGACCATTTCAAACGTCTGTCCCCGTCGACCGAGCGAACCCAACCCCACGATCCTCTCCTCGGATTCCTTTGTTCTACCGTAGATTCTAGTGGCATTACAGTGCTCCGCCGTTTTTCAAGTAATTTCTGCTCGAGACTCGTCGTCGCCGTTCGCGCGTACTATAGATATCCATCGGGTATTCCGGGCCAAATCGAACTAACCGCGGTGCTCGTGAATTTGCATTTCTGCTCCGACGTAGAGAAAGCTTTGTTTTTGAAATAAGAAAATTTTGTTTTTGTTTTAGGGATATTTCCAGTTGTTTAAAATGTTCAGAAAAGTGGTTAAAGAAAGTTTAAGCCTTTGAATCTTAGGATTCTTTTTTTTTTCAAGTGAAATTCAGTGTGAATTTAAAAAAAGTTCATTTTGTGATTTGCATTTTTGGTTCGTCGCACAGAAAACTTTGTTTTTGAAACAAGAAAATTTCGAGTCTGATGTCAGGATATTTGCAATTGTTTACAAAGTTGGGAATTTAAAGAAAGTTGAAACTCCGGAAACTTAAGATTGCAATTTGTTATCAAGTGGAAGTAATATAAATTGTAAAAAAGATCTGAGACTTTGAGGTACAAAAATTGATATGTGACTACTTCGAAGATAAAAGTAGTTCATATTGGTGGTATTACGGGGCTGGTTCAAGGTGGCCTGAAATTCCCTATATACGAGAAGAAAAACAAAGTTCGTCGATGAGGATTCTCCACACCCCGACCGTAAGGCTTCCGAACCAATTTAACTTTGTGGTGTGTCCGAGAGAACAGACTAATAGAATCTAGTCTCATATCCGCGAGACTCGTCCTCTTATTCCAGCGACGCAGCTTTGCTCCCGACGTCGCGCGTCGGGCGAGATCGAACGACCGCGCTTTACGGCGAGACGTTTCTCATTACGAGTTGGACCAAAAAAAAAAAAAAAAAAAAATTGGTATCGAGAAGAACTTTGGAGACGGGAAAAATTTCCAATATAGCTGAGAAATACAATTAACGGCTGTAGACAGTGGAACTTGAGATCACTCGTCGCGATATCGTCTGACGAGTTAGACATCAAAGTTCAGTTATCTCCCTACTTTTTAAAAGTATCTCGCCACCACCGCACAGGAAAGCCGAGACTCCTAGAAACCTCATCCAGGCTTTTCCACCGCGTTTTTTAAATTAATGAATGTGTAATATATCTTAAAATTAATTTTCAAATGAAATTACACCATTTTCTAAGAAATTATCATTTTCTCCATAAATGAGGTCACACATTTGACGCCTTGATAAACAAATTAACGTCTGGGCTTCTCTACATTTTCTCACCATTTTTAGCGAAAATGTTACGTTAATAATATCCCTGCGAGTTAAACTCATTTCCAAAGTTCCAAATTCCAAGCCATTAAGACGAAGCAACAGCGTCAATGGGACAAAAACCTCAGCGACCCAAATTACGAACATCATGAATAATGTGACCTCTTTTGGGTTTCGCGCTTTTGCATTTTGTATGCCCCACAGTCGTGGAAGACGAGACCTCGGTCTTTAAAGCACGTCGTACCTAACGATGACGACGCGACGACGACGAAGCCAACGACGCCGATTCGCCTGCAGCAGCAGCAGCACCACCAGCATCGTTGGCCCGGTCCTTATCTCCTCGGCTCTTTACTCAAGGTAATTCGACCGAGGGAGACATAGAGAAGAGAAGATGTGCGGAAGATGAGCAGGAGACACAGAGCGAGCGTCGCGACGTGACAAAACCGAGTGGCTGGCCACATCTCCGCTTTGAAAAACGACAAGAGCAGAACCCAGAGAGAAAACGAGTACCTAAGTTTGCGGATTGGAGAAAGCAAGAAAAGCAAGAGGGATTATGGAATCACCGAGAACTCCGTTCGTCACAGTCAATTCCACGTCCTCGTCTTCGCCGCGCTATCTTCGCTCATCTCGATCCGCGCCAGCTTCCGTCTTTTTTTTTGCATATAGGACGCGATGTTCTCGATATATAAATGCCGCGTCTTGTTCGAATGAGCGAAGCCATCTGAATTAACGAGCTGCCCTCATCTCGACGTTAAAGCACAAGAATCGAGCCAGCGACAGACTGTGCGGTGCTCGGGGCGATATCTCTATGCAAATTAAATTATCTTCGCCCTCTTCCACTTCTACCCTCCTCCCCCTTGCTCTTCCTCCTTCCCCCTCTCTTGGTACATTCCCTGGAAAGCAACGCTCATCGCGATTGCCCTCTCATCGCGCGCGCCTCGTTCCGCTCCTTGTGTATTCCAGTTCAAAGTGGCCGTCGTGGCCGGCTCATCGTCAATCCGCACTTTATTATACACCGCAAACCCGATCGCGAAAACTCCCCCCCGGAGATATCCGATCGAAGATTGATAAAGCGAATTTATATTTATGCTGATGAGTTTTGCTTCTCTGGTTCATTTTTTTTTGCGAGACGAGCTGAAGGGTTTAAAAATGCGGTATCTTCTTGTGCCTGGAATATCCGATTAATAATTTTTTTATGGCGGGAATTGATATCTTTGTTTTTGTAGAAATAGTCGAGGGATGAATGAGATGCAGAAACGGTACTCGCTAACGCAGTTCCAGTTCCACAAGCAATCGACGAGCAGTTCCAGTTCTGAAGCAATCGACAAAGTGGATGCTCGCGTAAATTTCTGCGCTATACGCGAAGATAATTGGAAAATTAAATGCGTCAGAAAAGTCATTTGCGATCGACGAGCAAGCAGTCGTGACATGCGTGACACGAATTCTTGCTGGATGAGCGGAGTCGCCTGTGTCGTGGAATTCTCGAGTGATTCCGATTGAACTAAATATATTCTGCATGCACAGGATGCAGTAGACTTCAACCTTGCGGTTAGTTTTATCTGCATAGTCAGACTCCCTGTATTCGTTGTATTGCAGCCTTGA
Organism: Pimpla rufipes; assembly: GCA_963932165.1. Lineage (NCBI taxonomy): Eukaryota > Metazoa > Arthropoda > Insecta > Hymenoptera > Ichneumonidae > Pimpla > Pimpla rufipes. Next base: position 17,561,222 of record OZ010637.1, read on the forward strand.
TTGGTCATAGCTGCGACTGTCAACATACCAAGAAACAAAAAAAAAAATTCTCGGAGTCATTTTTAGATAATTGTGAATATCACACATGAAAAAAGAAAATTGGAATAATCATTCGAAGCCAAAAATGATTAATTTAAATATAAAGTCAATTCTCATAATATTAGTAAATAAATGAGTGATATACTGAGAATTTATTTGACGTTACTTTCTCGAAACCAGATTTATTAATCGAGCGAGAATAAAAAGAATAAATTGTCAGTATTCATTCGGCAATTTAAACTCCACCAAAAATAATTAATTTAAATATAAAGTTAATACTCATAACATTAGTAAATAAATGAGTGATATACTGACAATTTACTTGACATTACTTTCTCGAAATCAGATCTACTAATCGAGCAAATTCCGCAAATATTGAAAGAAAAATTCGCACATTCGACGAATTTGCAAATTTACTTGACATTACTTTCTCCAAACCAGATTTAATAATCGAGCGAGATTAAAAAGAATAAATTGTCAGTATTCATTCGGCAACTTCAACTCCGCCAAAAATAATTAATTTAAATATAAATTCAATACTCATAATATTAGTAAATAAATGAGTGATATACTGACAATTTACTTGACATTACTTTCTCGAATACCAGATTTATTAATCGAGCGAGAATAAAACGAATAAATTGTCAGTATTCATTCGGCAATTTAAACTCCGCCGAATTGTCGACGATAATTAATTCCGCAAATATTGAAAGAAAAATTCGCACATTCGACAAATTTGCAAATTTACTTCACATTACTTTCTCGAAACCAGATTTATTAATCGAGCGAGAATAAAAAGAATAAATTGTCAGTATTCATTCGGCAACTTAAACTCCGCCAAAACTAATTCATTTAAATACAAAGTCAATACTCATAATATTAGTAAATAAATGAGTGATATACTGACAATTTACTTGACATTACTTTCTCGAATACCAGATTTATTAATCGAGCGACAATAAAAAGAATAAATTGTCAGTATTCACTCGGCAATTTAAACTCCGCCGAATTGTCGACGATAATTAATTCCGCAAATATTGAAAGAAAAATTCGCGCATTCGGCAAATTTGCGTTTCATGGGTTGGAAGTGGCAGATACGCCGTGTGGGAAACCAACCGAATACAGCAGCGTCGCCGAAGCGTTGTGCAAATGTTCGCGTAGCCTAAAAGGCTGGTCCCACGTTCCCTCCGGTGCTCCAAGCGCCGTGGTACAGTACACACGTCACCGGGAGACACGCGCATTAGCAGACACACGGCGGAGACCGGCGAGCGTAGAGAATAGAGGATCGTTCACAGTCCTGCTCGTTCGCGGCTCTACTTGCCTCAATATTTGTGCAACGTGTCGACAGCTTATTGCCTTTATAATTAGGTATATACGGGACCGCCTGTCCCTCCGCTCGCTCCCTCGCCGCTCTATTCTGTTTCGCGCACTGTGTGTGCACAGAATAATGCATCGTCTCTGTTGCTGAGAAGATGAAGTCATAGTCGAGAAGCAGACGCCAGAGACCGGCAACTCCCTTTGCTCCAAAGTAGACGTTTCTTCTTATCCTGTAGTTTGTTAAATATTTGGCACAACAAATATTTAAACAGGTTGTAAATTCATGTTTTTCTTAAGGTAGTCCTTGCGACCGATATTCATTTCGCATAAATTCGAGTAATTTGAGAGAGAATTACGAACATTTCTCGATGGTATAAAAATCGGAAATAATTCATGCACATTAAAGGTACTGAAAAGATTAATTTTGTATAATAATAATTCTAAAATGTTATTAACAAATTGATGAAAAAAATATTGTTTAAGAAATTTGTCGATGACCCAACTTTTTTTTAAATGAAAATGATTCGTTCATTTTTCTGAATACGTATGCATTTTTTCAGATTTTAGAGTTCACTTTGAAATTCGTGTGTTTTTTATAGGGAAAATATGTGAAAATTCAAAGTGAACTCTAAAATCTGAAAAAATTCATACGTATTCAGAAAAACGAAGGAATCATTTTCATCCACAAAAAAACTTGGGTCATCGAAATATTTGTTAAACAATGTTTTTTTTTCATCAATTTGTTAATAACATTTTCGAATTATTATTATGCAAAATTAATCTTTTCAGTGCCTTTGATTTGCATGATTTTTTTCAGATTTTTATATTATCGAGAAATGGTTGCAATTGTCTCTCAATTTTCGAAAACTTATGCGAACTCGACACCAGGCGCAAGGACTACCTAAAGCTTGACTCATATAATAGTCTCGTTAAAAAAAAAAATTCAACAATGAATTACACAATTTACTAATTTGGCCATTCAGAAACGATTACAGATGGTTACATTTTTTAAAATGTCTACAAAAAATTGACACATTTGTGAATATTAGAAAATTAGTTATTTCATTAATTAAAAAATAAAAATGTAATTCATGTATTACTTTGGAGAAATCCAAGCGGATTTTTGCTTGTTTTATTAAATTATTTTCACGAAGCGTCGTCACTCCAACGGTACAAGACGGCTTTTTAACTTCGTCCAGCGCGGCTGAAGGTGAAAAACTTTTTCCCGTCACTTTTTTACTCTGCACTAAAAAGTCTGACGGCAAATAATCGTAACAGCGAGAGGCCAGACTGAGGGGGGGAGGTAACACAGCTAAAAGCGAAAGTAAAATAGAAGGTGAAGACAAATATCATCAGGAAAAAAAGTTGACGGGAGGGCCACATTACCATTAACTTATAATTGGCATTATTGTCGTCATTATTACTAAAAAAGACTGCTAAGTTTTTGCGCCAAACTTTTCCAATCTTCGCTGCAAAGTTATGTAAAAAAAAAGTTTACCGACATTTTCGCTGCAAAAAGTTTCCCTCGCTGCGGGTGCAAAAGCGACATTCTTCCGTTCTGCGCTGTGTTCGTTATTCACGATCCTCATTTCCTGCAGCTCCCGAGCTGTTTCCGGCGAGGAGAAAATCAAAACGATAGAATCAACCAGTGACGTTGATTCTTTCTCTCCGTGTCACTTATTTTACGAAGCGCGGACATTTCATGAGAAAAATAGATATCAGAGGAAAATGGGTGAGAATAAACGTCTTCGGTACCCAGAAAACAAAATTTAAAGGAAATTTGAAAAAATCGCGTAAATACATTTTCTTATTTGCCTACTTTTCAGAATTGTATTATCTTTTCCATTTTTTATTACTAAAAATATTATTATTTGAATTTAAATCCTTGTTATTAATCCATTCTTTGTAATAATAATCATATAATATTCATCCGACTCGCATATGTACAAATAAAAACATATTTTTATATTTTTCGCCCGTATTTTTCGTGTCGCGGACGTAAAAATCCCTCGAGCCGTGAAGTTGGCTCCGTGGAGCAGCAGAAACGCGTATATGCATAACGAGAGAAAACTCTGCGGGGCTTTCGCAAAGCAGGAAAAATGATCCCGGTCGCGTCGTCCGTTCGGTCGATGCGCTCGCACGTAGCCGCATTACGAGCGACGAGCATAAGAATCGAGCTGAGAATTCGTATTGGCAGATGTTACCACTCGCCGGGGTAACAGCTATACCTTCCTCTCGATCCTCGGTCGCGAGAGATTCGCGATATCTCGACCTTATCGGACGTCTGATTTCTTCGCGAGGCCATCTGGAGACTATGATCCCAGTGGTGTTGGCCTCGTAGGAGCGAAGAGAGCGACAGCTTCGCTCCTCAGAACTCCATATCCATCCTTCTCTCTCGTTCTCATCGAGCCCTTTGATCCCCGTGGAGCCCGATTCACGTAGAAAACGTTTATCGCGATCAGGCTCTTAATATAAATGCTAGTGTTGGGGGTTCGTCCATATTCGAAGCTGCTTCGCGTGTAGTAGTTACAGGGAGGAAGAACAGAGGAAGGCGAGGAGGAGGAAAGTAAGAAGGAGTGATCTTTGAATCGTGAACATTAATAATGGATCGCCGTGATAAAGGAATGAGAGGAATAATCGCACGAAAATTATTCCGAGAGTCCCGGAGATGGGAGATTGACCTTATTTTTAAGTACTTTTTGGTGAGTTAATTAAATTCATCGTTTCTACAGTTTATTATTTTTCTTATCATAAGTCTATATTTTGAGACAAAAGTCTGTTTGTAAAAGCGAGAAAAATCTGCATTTTATCGGTGTCTAAAATAGCAAGAAATTTGTAATGTGAAGATGGTGATAAACGTTTATTAATTTTCGTTAGGTGTTTAACGATAAAATACAAACAGACATTTGAAAAACAAGAAATTTAAAATGATTTATAAATAAATATTTTATATAACTAGGCTAATCAGACGAGCTGGCGCGCGTGCCTGAAAAACTTGCAAAAATAGACCTCAGGACATTGTTCTTTTCAAAATATCGACTTTTAACCTATACCATCATTCTCAAGTCGCATATTCTACCCCCGAAAATACTGGTTATTAACCTTTTTTAATCGATTTTGAAAAAAATATTTTTTTGGCAACGAAAAAAATATTTTTTCTGTCAGAAACCGTAGATACGGCTCCGGACCGAAAATCGCCTCCAATTTTTTTTTCTTTTAAAAATATCGACTTTTAACCTATACCATCATTCTCAAGTCGCATATTCTACCGCCGAAAACACTGGTTATTAACCTTTTTTAATCGATTTTGAAAAAAATATTTTTTTGGCGACGAAAAAAATATTTTTTTTGTCAGAAATCGTAGATACGGCTCCGGACCGAAAATCGCCTCCAATTTTTTTTCTTTTCAAAATATCGACTTTTAACCTATACCATCATTCTCAAGTCACATATTCTACCCCCGAAAACACTGGTTATTAACCTTTTTTAATCGATTTTGAAAAAAATATTTTTTGGGCGACGAAACAAATATTTTTTCTGTCAGGAATCGTAGATCTGGCTCCGGACCGAAAATCGCCTCCAATTTTTTTTCTTTTCAAAATATCGACTTTTAACCTATACCATCATTCTCAAGTCGCATATTCTACCCCCGAAAACACTGGTTATTAACCTTTTTTAATCGATTTTGAAAAAAATATTTTTTTGGCGACGAAAAAAATATTTTTTCTGTCAGAAATCGTAGATACGGCTCCGGACCGAAAATCGACCCCATTTTTTTTTCTTTTCAAAATATCGACTTTTAACCTATACCATCATTCTCAAGTCGCATATTCTACCCCCGAAAACACTGGTTATTAACCTTTTTTAATCGATTTTGAAAAAAATATTTTTTTGGCGACGAAAAAAATATTTTTTTTGTCAGAAATCGTAGATACGGCTCCGGACCGAAACTCGCCTCCAATTTTTTTTCTTTTCAAAATATCGACTTTTAACCTATACCATCATTCTCAAGTCGCATATTCTACCCCCGAAAACACTGGTTATTAACCTTTTTTAATCGATTTTGAAAAAAATATTTTTTGGGCGACGAAACAAATATTTTTTCTGTCAGGAATCGTAGATCTGGCTCCGGACCGAAAATCGACCCCAATTTTTTTTCTTTTCAAAATATCGACTTTTAACCTATACCATCATTCTCAAGTCGCATATTCTACCCCCGAAAACACTGGTTATTAACCTTTTTTAATCGATTTTGAAAAAAATATTTTTTTGGCGACGAAAAAAATATTTTTTCTGTCAGAAATCGTAGATACGGCTCCGGACCGAAAATCGCCTCCAATTTTTTTTTCTTTTCAAAATATCGACTTTTAACCTATACCATCATTCTCAAGTCACATATTCTACCCCCGAAAACACTGGTTATTAACCTTTTTTAATCGATTTTGAAAAAAATATTTTTTTGGCGACGAAAAAAATATTTTTTCTGTCAGAAATCGTAGATCCGGCTCCGGACCGAAAATCGACCCCAATTTTGTTTCTTTTCAAAATATCGACTTTTAACCTATACCATCATTCTCAAGTCGCATATTCTACCCCCGAAAACATTGGTTATTAACCTTTTTTAATCGATTTTGAAAAAAATATTTTTTTGGCGACGAAAAAAATATTTTTTTCTGTCGGAAATCGTAGATCCGGCTCCGGACCGAAAATCGACTCCAATTTTTTTTCTTTTCAAAATATCGAATTTTAACCTATACCGGTTATTGGGAATTGTTGTTGTTTAAGCCATTATAACTGCAGCCACGATTTACAGAATAAATTATGTTAAAACCAAGTCAGACGCTGTCCATGTGAAACAAACAATGGCTGGAAAGCCGAAAATCCCTGTAGATTCTTTTTCATATCAGCAGCACCGCAAAGTCGGGATCTTAACGTCACTTCCATGCAGCCGATATTTTTCCACCCCAATAGAGAGGCGCGCCGAGCACCGCGAAACTCGAAAGCTCGCGGGAGGGGGCGGGGCTCGAATTGAGAGGAAAGTGATTCTCTTTAAAATTTCCGGCGCATTCCCTGGCGGAGTCTCCTCGCGAGATCGTCGAGGATTCGCCTCTCGTTCGCCAAAATCGTACAGTGAATTTCAATGTAACAACCCGCGGGACTCATATATTTCGCGAACGTATATTTCTCACCCCCTTTCCACTCACTTGCCAGAGTGTACACTCTAGAAAATTGCGCTGGACTTGAGAAATACGATCGTATCTCAGTTACTATTACTCAGCCCTGAATTATCATGGCAAGATAATTTGTTTTAAAAAAGTATATAAAAAAAATAAAAATAAACCTGGGTAAAAAATAATGAACATTAGGGCCAATAATTGCAATGATAATACGAGACGGTAATAAAATGATAGCCAAGACAGCTTTAAAGCTGATCGTCGATATGCAGGAGGGAAAAATCGAAAAAGGTTAATGAATATGAATTTGTCCCTAATTAGCTTATCGCGTGCTCATCATCCGACCGAGCGTGGTCGTCGTACCTACTTCGACCGAAAGCTATAGAGCCGTATATAGGTGCGCACACGTGAACGGGCTTCGCTTAACTTGTGAGAGGATCTTGAACGAGTGTACGTAAGAAAACACGGCGACCGACGACCTCGCCGAGCCGAGTCAACCGATGCCATAATGAAGATACAGCACGACTGAGGCTCGCGCAGAAATAAGCAACACGTATATCTAGACATAGACGAAGGCTTCTGCAAATTAATTGCTCGCCGGCTATTTTTATTGCTGAGAAATTGTCGACAGATAAAACTCGTAAAAGCAATTATTATTTTAGTAAATTCAATTTGCAATAAATTTACTAATTTTTAATTGCGACCCTCCCATAATTTTTGCGAGAATTCAGAAACCTTGAGAAAAACTTTGACGTTGCATTAAAAATTTAATTCAAGAAAAAAACTTTGTTCGAGAGTAATTCAAGTTTTATTATTAGTCTTTTAACGAGTAATTAAAGTTCCAATTTAAATACCATGGCTTTTTATACATTTTCCTAAAAAAATCCTACAGATAAATAAATCACCTTAGCTTAAAGAAAAAAAATATCACGAAATTAAATTAATGTAAGAAGATAAAAGATGATTTCACCGCTTAAGAACCATTATTTCCTATCAACTTTAAACGAATGACTGTCGTCATTGGTCCATATTAATTTCCCGCAATTCTTTTTTTTTCCGTCTCATGCAGTCCACAGAGCTCGAAATTAAATGAAACTTTCTCCGCGTCGGCGTGCCGCGTACGCGGAATATAAAATAAAATGAATTACACTGGTTCGAGTTTGCCGAGGCTGCCGGGATCGTTGGTCGTGCACGCGACTACGACGAATTGATTCGTTTCGCTGTCTCACACTCGCCGCCCCCCCGTCTCCCCCTCGTCGCTTTCCTCACTTGGTCGTGTCGAGCAGAGCCTGAAGAGCTACTCGTAAATTAGTGGACGAGTGCGCGCCGCTCGGCTGGACCGGGTCGCGCGCACCGAGAGAGGATAAATTGGCAGGCGTTAACTCTGCCTGCTTCCTCTATATCCCCCCCCCCCCCTGTCACATATACCCGCGGCACATACGAGGAAACAGCTGCCCGGCTTTTTACACGATCGCCCGGCGAACTCCAAGTGTGACGGTTGCCGCTCCTCCTCCACCGCAGCCGCACAAAATGCTCTCAACTATATGTACAATATATATATCGTACATGCGCACCGGAGGTCCAGTCAAGCTACGTGTGAGAAACTCTCACGTACCGACGCTTTGTCCCTTTTTTTTCTCTCTCGTCCCTCCCTCGTGCTCCAATTTTCCGTGTCTCCTGTATCTCTTCACACCAGACGCTCGCGGGGCATCCTTGCGTGTCGACGCGAACGCCGTGAGACTAATGTCGCGTGTGTCGTTACGCCGCCCACGTGGAACGCGCACCTTGCGCATCGCCACTTGTTTCTTGTAATTATTTTTTCAATTTATTATCATCACTTCTCGCAATTTGTGGAGCACGTTGCGGAGAAAAAGGCAATTTTTTTCGTTCTTGGTACCGCAGCTGACGATGCCGGGTTTCGCCGCCGAGTTTCTTGATTGGTAATCGTCTCGAATTTTGGCGGGAAAATAATCAAGATTGGTTAAGGCAGCGACCTCGTATGAAATGTCGAAAAAACGATTTTTTTTGCGTGAATTGATTCCTAAACATCTGTAGAATATGTTGGTAAAGTGATTTTCTATGGAATAGGCATAGCAGATTAATGGTGAGTAAAGATTTTATGGTTTAAATCGTATTTGAACTTTTAAATGCGTTTTTCTTAAAACTACGTTTTTCTAACTGGCTTAAAGAAACTGGCTACGCTTTTCTAACTGGCTAACTTTTCTCCACGATATCTCAAAAACCGTTTGACCGATTGCTTTCAAATTTTTATGGTAGATTCGGCACATGTATAGTCATCGATTAAACTAAAATAATACAAAAATTCCAAGCCGTTTTTTTTCGTAACAGAATAATCGAAAAAAACCATGAAATTTGAAAACTGGTTTTCAAAAATATGTCAATTATTCAATTTTCAATATTTCCAAATGATTCTATTTCATTCCATAGCCATGGCTTCAGAGATCGAAATGCCATTTGGTTTCTTTATATCAGTTAAGTCAATCAGCCGGAATCATGGAAACCGTCGACTAACTGTTTTTCGACTTCGGTGCCTTTGGAGTGGCGCAACACACATTGTGATGAAGATTTTTGTCTGAAAATATTCTGACGTACTGTTGAAACGTTAATCAGTATATAGTAAGAAGTTCAAACTTCTATATTTTTATTGTACATCAAAAAAGTATCCCAGAAAAAGCTAAATAAACCGGCCGTCACACGGGGTGACTGTCTTAAACCATAAAACTAAGCAGAAAGAAAAAAAATACTGCTCGCTATTTCCAAGCAGTATTCGCAATTCCTACAAATCATACATGATTTATTCTGTACACAAACGATACAATTTGTCGAATGTATATACGAACTATTTTTTTTATATCAACGCGGTGTTTAATTCGATTTAAGACAGTCGCAATGCGCACTGAACGAACATACGATTACGTTGAAAGCGGACACTGTATAATTTCTAATACTTATGCTGATGTATGATGCGCAATACAAATTCGCAAGCGTAACCACGATGACATTATCCAATTTCGCGGTGGGTGTGTGAGTGAGTCTGCTGTGCGATACGTGATGTAGCTCGCTGCAAGAGCCAATTGAGGAGAGCGGAAGGCGTGGGTTGTGCACTGCGAGGCGAACGGAGACTCCGTCCCGTCGCGCTCTGTGTGTTGTGTTTCGAAGGGAGCGATGAATCGGGTAAAGAAAGCAAGAGGAGAGGAGGAACTTGGCCTCGCTGTCTCTATCGTCGTTTCTTGTACACACGTCTTTATTATTTTAAACGCTTAGCAGGATCCACTCCCACACTGGACACTGTAGACACCGTGCTGAGTGCTGTCTAGTTCGATGACTCTCGCGAAGCTGGTTAGAAGCAACTGCGAAATCCACGGACTTTCCAATACGTGTTGCTCGGACAACCGGTGAGATGTTAGTCCCACTCACGACTCAACGTCCAATGAAATGAAGAGTAAACAATTCAAATAAAGCTCTAACTTTTTTTTGGCGTGGTCAGAACTCTTGTGGGAATTTTCACATTATGAGTCAACTGGGCTATGTTTGCAAAGGTTACGTGTTTCAGTACTGATTTTGTATGGACAAAAAATGTTTTTGTACTCAATTCTTACTATCATTTTTCGACTTTTCTAAAATGTATCGTTTAGTTAATATTTTTTGTTGGCTCCCAAGATGTTTTATGAAATAAAAATGATGTTGAAGTTTGCATCGTTGGAATGCAACGAAATTCAGAAAAATTGTTTTATTCTAATCAATCCAAATGATGAAATTACGTATAAAAAATCATCATAGGAACTAATTGATATCATGACGTTTTATACCTAATTTCATCATTTGGGTTAACTAGAATTAATTTTTTCTCTGAATTTCGTTGAATTCCAACCATGCAAACTTCAACATCATAAATAAAAACATTCGCCATTTTCGATATAATCAGGAATTTTGTGTTTTGACACTGAAAAACCTGGTATCGTTAATCAGTAATAAAAAACTCAGCCATACCGTAGAATTAACGTAACAATTAAATTTAAAAAAAGTAAAAAGGAGTTGTGTAAGCCGATACTCATTGTACTTGTCATTTATGCTGAACACGATTTCTTCAAGTGTAGAAACGACCTGGCCCAGAAAATTTCGCAACATGCCATCATTGCCGGTTCAACGAGTTCGAAAGACATCGGCATAATTCCCTAATTTAAATGAGAGTCCCGTGCATTACAATGCTCCGATTGTGTAGTCCAATGCATTATCATTCAACCGATTATTATTATTATCATCATCATTGTGATCATCATCAGTATGTATCACGTAACTCTGCGCTCGATCGGTCTCGTTCGCCCCGCAGGAACCATCCAATAAGAGTCCGGCGTGTACGGGGAAGCCGAGGAGGCTCGGTACAAGCCGAGAGTGGAGCGCAAGGTTAATGCGATTGGATGATTGGCTCGATTGGCAAATTGCTCGTGGAGCGGCACATGGGGACATTGGATAAATGAGGATATGCTGCTCGGCGTGAGTTCTGCATACAACTATATAATATTACATTTATCTATACATATATTATATACCGATATATCTATTTTAAATTGTAAATTTAATGCACACTGGTATTGAATGATTTTATATGGCATATTATATTTTTTGTTTCATTAAATTTGAGTAAAATTAATGCACAGGATATAAAATTGTTTCGAACGTAAAAAAGTAACGTTTTCATAAATATTTGTGCATTTATGCATTTATACACAAATATTACTTGCTTGTTAAATTAACACCTTTTTGTATATTCATCACTAAAAGTTGTAAATTTAAGGAACAAATTTTCAGTACCGTTGAAATAAATTTTCGCATTTTTTCTGTATTCATAGCATCGCTCTGGGACTTTTCAAAACTACGAGCGCTCTGCGCTCTGGGAGAATTTCTCGTCAGTCGTCGCTTCGTCTGCGACGTGCCGACCCGTCGTGTGCAGCCGACGACGACGTCGACTGTCGAGGAGAACGGGGGGGAGGAGAGGCAGAGCAGGACACGAGGGTGCTCTGTGGCCGCAGTGATAACGATGATTTCAATATGTCGCGGGGTGGTCAGCCAGTGAGAATGATGACCACAGACTGACCACCACAGCCACTGGGGCTATACACAGGATCCGAGTGTATAGTACGCACTCCGGGCAGTGGAACACGCGGGAAGCGCACACAGCGGCGGCAGAGCGGCGTCGTGTGAACCCAGCGTGATTAACGGACAGCTCGTCTCGCCGGCCCTCGGGCAAAAATCAGGCTCGATATAGCGATCGCCGCGCTGCGATATATCGCGTGGACCGATATTTGTTATTTTTGTTTGGAATGAATATGAGGATCGTTAAAGCTGCACCTCGTTATGGGGTGGGAATAATCGCGGCATCGGTTGCACTGGGATTGCCGTTAATTGTGGATTGGGAATGTGGCGCACGAGGGAAAAAAAAGCTTAAAAAAAGCGGGGGCTCGGTTATGAAATTGCGAGGAATTTCGATGCGATTGCATGCATTAAATGTTGCAATTTGGGATTAAAAATATCACTTCAGGCATAATAAAATAAACAATTTTTATGCGTCAGATAAAATCTTTTTTAATGTTGGTTATTGTTAGCAAAAATGTTGGTTATTGTTAGCAAAAATGTTCGTTATTGTTAGCAAAAATGTTGGTTATTGTTAGCAAAAATGTTGGTTATTGTTAGCAAAAATGTTCGTTATTGTTAGCAAAAATGTTGGTTATTGTTAGCAAATTTCAATTTTAATTCAGTTCCCTTTAAGAGGCTCGGAAATATTTATTTATTTATTAGACGGGTCTGGAATATGAAAAAAGTACAAAAATGATGTCAGAAAAAATAGACCATCGCGGATATAAATGTTATACGCACTAATAATATAATGCAATTTAAACAAGCTAATAATCGGATCCCTGGTTTGATAAGCAACATCCAATTTGTAGATATAAAGTTGATAGAGCCGAGTAGTTTAATGATCACCGCGCCGTCTAAGGAGATGAGGATTTTTTCGAGACTCGACAATGAGAGAATCGTGAGGAACGGTGGACCGAGGAAGTGGTATACGTTGCGGGGGTGGAAAGGGAAGAGCGCGAAGCGATGCGTCATGCGATACGCTCTCCGTGGATAATATTTTCAGGTAGGCAGGTTATACGGGCGCGCGTGTCTCGGAGTGAGAGAGCATAAGTCTCTGGGGTTCGGCCAGCCGGAGTCTAAACGTGGGAAGACTGGTATGCGTTACGCAAGTAACGCGTGTCCGGTGTCAGCTTAAAAGCAACACCTTCTATATAGACACATTTCATTTTTTTTCTCACACTCTTCTCGGGTTCACGGAGACACCGAAAGTATTTCAAGGGTGCAAGGAGAAAAAAAAAAGATTTCATTTTTTGTCCTTCCGGAGTCCAGTTTCTGTAGATCTTTAATTTTTTACAGAAAAAGAAAAGTATATACCTAGAGGTAGCTGAAAGCAATAAAATGTTCGATTTACGATAGAATTAGGATCGTGAATAATCTAAACAAATAATAATTTAACCAAATTAAACCAGCTGATTTAAGCAGATTTTTTTTAGTAGTTTCTTTTTACATTTTTATGGATGGAATGTCATTTCATTTTCGGATCTTAGTGCAGTTTCAACACGATGTTGAAGTTTGCATCGTTGGAATTCAACGAAATTCAGAAAAATAAAGAATTCTATTTAACCCAAATGATGAAGGGCACGAAAAAAAAAAATCATACCCTTAGTTGATATGGTGACTTTTTAGATCTGTTTTCATAATTTGGATTAATTACAATTAATTTTTATTCTGAATTTCGTTACATTCCAACGATCCAAACTTCAACATCACGTTTTAACTGCCACGAATTACTTAAATTGAGTGACTGAAGCATTCCTAAAAAATAGCAAGACTTTAACAACAAATAAATAGATACATAAATGAATAAATCCTATTTAATAGCAGTCATAATATAAATAGATAAAATATGAACCACCCTGAAACGCTTCACTCTAAAAGCCCGCCGTTAAAACCGCGTGTACACTAATTCGACAGCATCAAATTGAGGATGAAGCTCTCAGAGTATCGCAAAGTACTACAAGCTTCTTAATACATAATCTGCCGTGCGGCGTCCTCGCTATACATAGACACAAATAAGCAGCGATAGATAATAAATATCGCTCGCTTTTGAGCCCGGAGTCCATATAATACCTCATCCATAGTCTCGGTGAGCAGCGGCATCGCAATGGGGGGAGTTGCGCACAGAGAGAGAGAGAGAGAGAGAGCGAGGAGCAGGAACGGGCGGGCTGTGTTTACGAGGAGATGAGGCCGACGCGGCGGTGGCGTTATACTATAGTATCATCCATGATCTATCCCCGGTGCTCTGAGAGGTCTCCTCGATAATGGATACTCTGCCTCCCCCTCACTCTCTCTCTCTCAGTCTCTCAGCCTCTGCGGGTCTCGGATGGCGGCGGTGGAGGTGGTCTGGCTGCTGGGCTCTCCATAATTCAGAGTCCGCGGCTCGTGAATCGACCTCGTCCGACCTCCAGGCGAACGAGTGCTATACACTCGTCGCTATAGCCCCGCGACACTAATACGTATCAGACACCGCGCGACTCTGTGCCACGGAAAAAAATAATCAGTTGACACAACTGGATTGTCGACAACGACGATATTGTATTGTTTAAATCAAAAAGATTAATAACAAGAGTCAAATCAAGGAACTCTCGACACACTAGAACACTTGTAATTATTATCCGTGGAGTTTGAAAAATACAGTTCATTTTTATCGTTGTTAAGGGACGAGGTGAATCTATTCATTTCAATAACGCGAAACTAGTTGGTGTCGATTAATTTCAACAGTAGCACGCACGGTCCGATTTCATCGCATCACGGCGCACGGGAACTTACAACTCTCGTGGAAATTATTAAAGACTCGCGAGATCGACGGTACAACGACCAAAGAATTAGTTGGCACAACCAGTGGATTATTCTAATTCCCTTACAACTCGGATTAGTTGTGACAACCAAAAAGAATTGGTTGCACGAACAAAGTTTCGTTGGTAGATGCCCTGTTCCTTGTGGCAATCAAACGAATGGTTGATACAACTATTCGAGTAGGCAGGAGCACAAGTTCCGGTTACTTGTCCATACCAACCGTGTAATTGCTTTTCGAAATAGAATTGCACTACTAGAATTGCAACTAACAGGGCATCTACCAATGAAACTTTGTTCGTGCAACCAATTCCTGTTGGTTGTCAGAACTAATCCGAGTTGTAAGGGAATTAGAATAATCCATTGGTTGTGCCAAATAATTTCTTGGTTGTGTCAGCTAATTCTTTTTTTCCATGCGAATGGCACAATTAAAGCTTTAATAATATCATCTTTAGGTTATGTACAGATGCGACTCGCGCCTTGAGCGGCACGATCGTAACTTTAATAATATAGTTTTTTGGTTACGTAGAACAAATCGTGAATAGTTACCACAAACATTCGAAACGGTTTCGTCAATAAATGTGTAAGTTGCTGCGACTAATCGCAAAACACGGAGGTACAGCAATGTGAATGAGTAGTTGGCACAACCAAACTTTGTTTTCCGTGTGTATCAGGACGGCGTTCGGAGCGACATCAGGAAAGTGGCGAGCTGAGGTGGAAGCAAAAGTTTTCTGGCCGCGCGGTGAATACGATAATTCAGAGGCGAGTTTGTCGCTTCGCTCTGCTCTTATTCCCGTTGCTTTCTGCGCGACTCGCGCGGCCGAATTCTTTCTAGTTTCGATCCGGCGATCTTTCACCGATAACCGAGGAGTTTGGTATCTCGATGTGAATTACGGGCTAGGGAGAAGCGGGCGGAACGATTATCACGAGTTTTTAATAGAGACTTATGTATCCGCGGGATAAAACGCGCGGCCCGACTGCGCGGTGAGAGCGGAGGAGTAATCTTGACGGTAGAGACATTTATTTATCTGGAGTGCGGCGCGTTTTGTAGAGCGAGGAGGGTATTTAGGCCCGCCAGAGAGAGAGATTACGGTGGATATGGAGTGGAACTAGATTGTTCGATTGCTGAGTAATAGTGAGGCACTTATTTTCTCTTTTTATCTTGTTCGGCGCTGTTTCCTTGTTCTACATTTTTTAAAATTTATTTATTTAACTAAAAATGATTTAAAAGTTGGAATGCAAATTAAATAGTGAAAATAATTTAGAACACTCATGACTGTGAGTTATATTTTTTAAACTTATTTGTTTATTTATTTATCTATTCTGCAGTGGACGAGACGAAACTCTTGAAAAACTGTAGAGTTGGAAATAGTTGTTTTAAGGACTTTACCGGGTGAATTTATCTCGGCGCAAAATTGTAATCAATAGTTCGCCAATCTCAAATTAATTTTTTTTGTTAATCACGTTTCTATTAAATATAATACAAAAAAAATCTTTTCTAAACCTGAACAAAAAGCAGTGGTGGAATTAAATGCAAACCTAGTATTTCGAATTATCGAGAGCCGCCGATCTGCGCCGCCATCTCCCGTAATTATATCGGCTAATCAGCAAAGAGTGCGGGCCGTCGAGTTCACGGAAATTAATTAAATCATTGTATCCCCATAATTGGCAGACTCCCCTTGAAGACCACCAAGCGCGAGGCGCGGTCGAGAGCAGCCCGCCGGAATTCACTCCCACATTATTTATACTACGCTGTTTGCGCGCAGATGAAGAAAGAAAGAAAGAAAAAATTTCAACGAAGGGAAAGAAGCAGAAGAAATACAGAAAAAAGAAATTCAACTTTATCTCGGGTGCCAGGAGCAAAGGTCGTTTATATATTTTTTATTTTTTAATTAGTTATTCGTAATTGGCTCACGATTTGTGAAGAGTCGTCTGGAATGGAATTTTGACGGAGGTCAAATCGAGCGTGCGGCCCGAAACATATATCATCGCTACAGCGGCGACTGTTATGCTTTGGGAAATGTTGTCGGGCGCCTATCACGAAGGGTGACAGAGGGTCGGCTACCTGTCCGATTAGGAGTAACGCGTTTCTCCACGCCTGTAACGCATTGGCCCGTTCGCGTTAGCGTATCGTGGCTGACGATCGCGTTCGCGCTTGAGCGAGAAAACCGAACGAGTCTTATCCGACCTGTGCAGAGACTCGGGACCGAGGCGAAAGCCCGGCCACACCAACGGACACAGTCAAACGCTGGTTCGATACGTTTGTGTACTGTGCACGTTGAAATCTATCCGAAATTCTGGTCCCCGAGTTCACGTCCACTGATCACGTAGTGAACCGTGGATGTTTCGTGCTATTTCGTTTTTTTTATTTTACCTTTGGTTGAACTTGAAAGACTGTTAATTTTTCATTTATTTTACACGTAACATTTTTTAATCAGATAATTTAAATTTTTACTGTACACGAATTTCGGATAGTTGAAATCTATCCGAAATTCTGGTCCCCGAGTTCACGTCCACTGATCACGTAGTGAACCGTGCAAGTTTCGTGCTATTTCGTTTTTTTATTTTACCTTTGGTTGAACTTGAAAGACTGTTAATTTCTCATTTATTTTACACGTCAACTTTTTTTAATCAGATAATATAAATTTAATCAAGGGCTCTAAAGTTATTAAACTATTTTCTTGTTTACAGTAAGCTGAAAAAGTTTAGTTACATTATTTTTCCTTCTTTATTCGTCCTTTTGGTTAAACTTACAAGATTTATTTTACCCGTCAACTTTTTTTAATCACATATTTTTTATTTAATCAAGAGCTCTAAAGTTAATAAACTATTTTCTTATTTGCAGTAAGCAGAAAAAGTTTAATTACATTATTTTCCCTTCCTTATTCGTCCTTTTGATTAAATTTACAAGATTTTCGCTAACTTCTCTTTTGTCATGTAAATCAGACTTTCCGCACTCAACAAAATAATTCAAATTTAATCAACGAAAATTCCAAAGTTCTGAAAAAAAATGCTCGAAAACATTTTTCCCGGTCGTGATAAATTCTCACTGAATGTTCGTTATTGGTATTTCAAATATTTTCATTACACGAGAGAGTCTCCCAATTTAAATAGAATCTGGCGGCGGTGCGAGAAAAAGCAAACGTGTCTTATCCAACGTGTGCGGAGAGTCGCACGACGACGGTGAAAGAGACTCGCGCAACACACGCGCGCGCGACCGTTCGATACGTGTGTTATACCTCTATATCCGAAATGACCGCCGGTCCCCGAGTTAACGTTCACAGATCGTATTAACGGATTGTGGGGGACGAGGGATCAGTCGTGGCCTAACCGGCGTAGCGTCTGGTCGACGAGGACTGGTGTACGGCTCGCGCGCGTGTTCCCTGCTATCCCCTCGAGTCGCGTGTCCCTCGTGTTTCCTCTCTGCCTCCTTCGTCCGCGAACGAACGAGGCACGTAAGAAATTCAGTGTTGTGCTGTGCTACGAATTATTTCGGTTGTTATTTCGAGCATAAATAATACACGAATGTAACATTGGAATTATGTGAGTTTCCAAGTTTAACGGATTCCCGCCAAACGTGAGGTGAATAGACATTTTATTTTTTCAACGCGAGACGTTGTTTTATGGTTAGTGGAAAAATTGCCGCCGAATGGTAATTTGATGGCATTTGTGATAAGTTTTTTTTTTGTTTTTTGTGAGCCTCTTTTTTTCGAGATTTTAATGCCAAGGATTTTGAAATGTCCCGACGTGACGAAATATCGTATTTGAAAAAGTTGGTATGAAGGGAAGTTACGAAAATCAAATCTATGTAATATTGAGATGACTTCGAGCGATCGAGCGTAGTTTTGCACGTGGGACGAACTTTGAGCCGTGAAAGTTTCGTTACGTCTGGACCATTCGTAGGATTACTTCGTATATGATTGACGAATTTGTATGATTATTTACTCGTATACCAACGATAAATAATCACATTTAATTTATTAATGATATTTCTAATATTTTCAATTTAATTCATTCACGCTTCTGTTCTCATTTATAATTATCGCTTAAAATATCTTGCATTCATTCGATATTCAGCTGCCACTGAATCCCAACCTAATATTAATTCAAAGCATTATTTATGCTCTAAAATAATTTTTTTTTAATGATACAAAATTGTTGAATGATCGGTGACAAAAAATGACAAAAACTTCCCATCACTACAATTAAAACGATATTTTCAAATAAAACGAACTTTGAGCCGTGAAAATTTCGTTACGTCTGGACCATTCGTATGATTACTTCGTATATGATTGACGAATTTGTATGATTATTTCGTATATGATTCACGAATTTGTATGATTATTTACTCGTATACCAACGATAAATAATCACATTTCATTTACTAATGATATTTTTTATATTTTCAATTTAATTCATTCACGATTCTGTTCTCATTAGTAATTATCGCTTAAAATATCTTGCATTCATTTGATATTCAGTTGCCACTGAATCCCACCCCAATATTAATTCAAAGCACTATTTATGCTCCTAAATAATAAAAAAATAACACAAAATGATTAAATGATCAGTGACAAAAAATGGCAAAAAATATCCCATCACTACAATTAAAACGATATCTCATCTTCGAAACGAGATCATTCCTGAAAAAATACGTCCTCACGCCCACCGACCGGATTACACGCGACGCGAAAAGTCAGAAAGTGTGATACGAGTCGAGGAAGGACGAGCGGGAAGAAAACGAGTACGACTCGTACGTACGAGAGAGATTAATCTCCAGCTGAATCCCGGGCTATATCTGTCACGGAGCGCCGGAGTTCTTCGGTCTATTAAGAATTTTTCTATCGTGGAAAAACATCTCCCGTGTCGTCCAGCCCGATGCTCGCGAACACAACATTTCTCGTTACAGATTTATCACCGTTCTTATTCTCGACGACCGCGACTACCACGTCGACGCGGTGAAGTCGCCTTGTGAATCTCTCGTTCTCCTTCCTTATCCCTCCACCCCCCGTCCTCCCTCCTATTTTATATACTCTGTCTGCTTTTCCCTCGGCGTGTTTGCCCCGCGTCTTTGCCTCGTACCTATCCCGCTGCTCCTCCTCTCGTCTTCTCCGCACCGCGAACAGCGCACTGCATCGTCACGCGCATTTATTTTTATTTCTTGCCAAACCTCCCGTCGCGGACGACATTTCAGAGCGCGGAGAATCCAGCAGCCTCGCCCACGCCCAGACAAGACAGGTCACACCCTTCACTCGCAGCCTCTCGGCTCGTTTCTCCTTGCACTTTTTATCTCCTGCCCCCCCTCAAACCCTTTTCCTCTCCTTCCTTATTCTTGCTCCGATGCTTTTCTTTCTTTTTTGTATTTTTTTTTTTTTTTTTTTTTTCATTGCTCGTTTCTACCCGAGGATACCTTTCAACTAGATTCCAGCTACTATGTGCCACCTATTTTATGCTATTTTTCGCGTGTGCTTCGCTTCTCTGTGTTTTCGCCTTTCCGTTTGGATGTCAAACGGGAATTTGATATATTTCGGTAATTACTTTTGATGCGCGTGTCAAATGTTCATGGGAACATCCGCGTTCCACGAATTCGCAGCCCTGTGGATGTCGACACTGAAATCAATGCTTTCTATTGTGGATTGGGGAATATTTGATTCTGCGGCATTTTTTTTATTTGCCAGTTGATTCTGTTGCGCTTGTGAAGTTGCGCGACTGACGAAATTTGATTTAATTAATATTTAATTGTTGCAAATTGGTTCACGTTTTCATCGATTCGGTACACAAAAATGAAGCGTATTTGATCATTCAAATCTCATAGTTTTATTTTTTACGTTTTATTATTATAAAAAAATGAGACGGGTTTTTCTGCTCAAAATCCATTAAATAAAAAATAAACAAGATAATTAAGTAGAGGACGTAATTTATATTATTTTCATTTTGGCAATTTTAATTAAACCTGAAGAACTTTAGCAACTTACGACTCATCGTTTGACTAAATTTTTCTCTATAAACAAAAACAACAAAAATAAAATCCACGAGAGATTCAATACGAAGATGTGCGAAAATAATTCCCCAAACCATCAAATTTCCCCTCAAACATTCGCCGATCTCTCGAATATTTTTATTCCTCTCCAAGTCGCTTTTCAATTCAAATGGAATCGCGAATAAGAATTCGCTTTCGCGGTAATTCACTCATTCGCTCTCCGTTCGTCCGCATAACATCTATAAAATCCCCTCTCATCTTTTTCAATCCGCGCTAAATCGCAAGAACCACAATTTCGTTGCATAAAAATGACGCTCAACCTTTCGCCCCGTTTTTCCCCCGCGCCTCGTTGGCAAAGCAGATTTCCATTCCCCTCGGGGGATGAAACTGCCTCGAAACTCCTTAATTATTTGTCGATTCGATAAAACGAAATGACTCGGGCGCGTCGACTGGCAATTTTCTCGTTCGCCTCGCGAATGGCTTTTCTTCGTTTTCTGCATTGGCTCTCACGGCGAGGCCGAACGCAGACGTCGCCGCTTTTATTCCGAGAATAATCGACGAGAATGTCTTTCTCAATTATAGCTTAATCATTTCTTCTTGTTTCGCCGAGGCTCTCCCGATGTCCGCACGCGCGCCTCTCACTCGTTATCGATCTCGAACTTTAACGAGAGACAATATCGCGATGGACACCCCGTAGCGTCTCCCGCCGTTTCCGATCTATACAGTAGCAGCCCCCATTGGAACGACGCACAAAGTGTACGTACTTAAAATCGAATAAAAGCGAGAATAAGTCGGCTAAGAGACGCTCTCGGTGATTCTCGTAAACTACGAGCGCGAGGGAACGAAAGAAAATGAGATTGTGGAAGAGGCGAAGTGAGAGAAACGAAAAAAGAAAAACGTTCCAATGAAAAAAAAAAAAAAATGAAAAAAACTGGTGTATAACCAGAGATGAAATTTATGTGCGCAGAAGTGATTTATCACTCGGCATTATCGTCCCCGCTATGGAGAGCGTAGGAGGAGTACACTGCGATCGTGGAGACTCATGTACACCGCTATATAACGCGTATAGATCTCGATGTATCGGGGAGAGAGAGTCGGGCCAGCTCCATATTCGACGGCGCAGAGCGGGAGATGATTATTTATCGTGGAAAAGAAGAATTTATCGACGTCGAGAGAGTAACGATGAATGTACTACCGAAAATCTGCATAAACGAATCTTTTTTTTTTGTACCCTCGCCGCAAAACTGACGGGACGGTCTTTTACCACGCGTTTGGAGATTAATATCGGATTTGACACTTTTTACCTGGAGTAAATCGCGCAATTTTTAGCCACAGCTTAGAAAAATGTGAGGTCAATTTTAGCGGTGATTTATTCCGCACACTGGGGTGAAAATTGTTGTCGAATTCGGAATTAAAAAAATCTTCGTGATCGAAGTAATACCTTAAGTTTATTTTGTTCCATAAAACAGTTTCAAAAAATGTCTGAAGGGCTTAGAAATAAAAAATAAAGAAATTTCTAAGGCGTTAAAAATATTGATTGAAAAAACATGTTTAAGACGTTCAAGCATTTAAAAGTAAAAATACTTTTCTAAGGCGCTCAACAATTTCTAACAAAAATATATTTTTAAGGCATTCAAAAATCTTTAAGATAAATAATATTTCTGAGGAGCTCAACAATTTCTAACAAAAATATATTTTTAAGACATTCAGAAATCTTTAAATAAAATATATTTTTAAGGCATTCAGAAATCTTTAAATAATATATATATTTTTAAGGCATTCAGAAATCTTTAAATAAAATATATTTTTAAGGCATTCAGAAATCTTTAAATAAAAAATGTATTTTTAAGGCATTCAGAAATCTTTAAGTAAAAAATATTTCTAAGACACTGAAAAAAAAAACATATTTCCAATTTAAAAAAAAAGAAAATATCTATATCCCCAAACGCAGCGACGTCCGCATCGCCAACACTCCCGCCGCTCCGAAATACCATTACAAATCTTATCAACCCTGCGTATTCACCGCAAAATAAAAAAGTGTGTCGCGCGAGCGCAACCGCTCCGCGGATTACGTACGAGCATAATCGAGAGCTCGTCGTGTGCGGGAAACGCGGGGTGCGAGCGCGCGTTTCCGAAGGAATCCGCCGAGTCGCCGTGTGTGTGTGGTGATGCATCGCCGCTGCACCGTCAGCTCGGATTCCTCGGCAGGGTTGAGCGAAGAACGTGTGCGTGGAGGCGAAACGGAAAGAGAAACATTATAGAGCGCGCGAGCGCGCGAGTTTCTGTTGGGTCTGAGCCAACACGTGGGGGCCTCCACTTTGCGCGATGTCTCGTCCGCCGTTTCGTTCCATTTCGCGAAGTGTAAGGGCTGAAAATAACGTACATACATATACAAACGGGGGGAGGGGCACAAGGGCTGGAAACCTTTTCCCCCGACCTCCCGAAGGATCGACAGGAGCAAAAAGGTCGTCGCTGAAGTCGATGCAGGTGCGCCGGCTTCCTGGCTTTTCTTGCCTCGAAGGAGATGCGAGGGATCACCGAGCCGGAAGGACGCCGTGCAGTACGTGCGCCGTCTGAGCTTTTACTGCGCCCGCACTTTTCCCCGGTCCGGCAGCTCGCGCTGTCTGGCCCGCAGCCCGTTGCTTCGCTCGACCTCGTTGCACTGCCGCACGCTCGCTGCTTCGCAAACAAAACAATTTTTGTAAAAGTTCGTCGTCTCTCCCGATACTGTCAGCGCACGGGTTAAAGGGCCGTGGGACGATGTGTGGTCCATTAGACCGGGTCGCAATGTTATTTTTCTTTGTTCAGGAAAGAAATTAAAGGCGTTTGGAAGATGGGAGAGTTTGGCTTGGGAGGATTGGAAGATGGGAGAGTTTGGCTTGGGAGGATTGGAAGATGGGAGAGTTTGGTTTGGGAGGATTGGAAGATGGGAGAGTTTGGTTTGGGAGGATTGGAAGATGAGAGAGTTTGGCTTGGGAGGATTGGAAGATGGGAGAGTTTGGCTTGGGAGGATTGGAAGATGGGAGAGTTTGGTTTGGGAGGATTGGAAGATGGGAGAGTTTGGCTTGGGAGGATTGGAAGATGGGAGAGTTTGGTTTGGGAGGATTGGAAGATGGGAGAGTTTGGCTTGGGAGGATTGGAAGATGGGCGAGTTTGGCTTGGGAGGATTGGAAGATGGGAGAGTTTGGTTTGGGAGGATTGGAAGATGGGAGAGTTTGGTTTGGGAGAATTGGAAGATGGGAGAGTTTGGCTTGGAAGGATTGGAAGATGGGCGAGTTTGCCTTGGGAGGATTGAAAGATGGGAGAGTTTGGCTTGGGAGGATTGGAAGATGGGAGAGTTTGGCTTGAGAGGATTGGAAGATAGGAGAGTTTGGTTTCGGAGGATTGGAAGATGGGAGAGTTTGGCTTGGGAGGATTGGAAGATGGGAGAGTTTGACTTGGGAGGATTGGAAGATGGGAGAGTTTGGCTTGGGAGGATGGGAAGATGGGAGAGTTTGGCTTGGGAGGATTGGAAGATGGGAGAGTTTGACTTGGGAGGATTGGAAGATGGGAGAGTTTGGTTTGGGAGGATTGGAAGATGGGAGAGGTTGGGATGATTGGAACATCGTTTACGTTTTGTGAAAGTTGAAAAAAAATTGAGTATCGATTTCGTAATGGCTGTGGGTAGAAAAAAGACGAGACTGTTGGATTTGGGCAAAAAGAGTTCTGATGGTGAAGGGTCGAAAGGGCCATATAGCCTCCACTTGTTCCCTTTTTCCTCTATTGGCCTTTCAACCGTATCAGTCTAGTTCACGCCGTTGGTGCTCTTTAACTTCCGCACGCTGACATGTTATATACTCCTCGAGTGGCCTGGAAGGTTGGCGACATTTGTGCAGAACTTTTCCGATTCTCGTTGAGGCTCCGTGTTGCGTCTCGCCACGCCAGACTAACTCGAAAAGCTTCGACCTTATGTGGCTATTCTGGTGTTGTCACTCGATGCGTTACCGACATGAAAAGAAATTGCTTTGTTGGGTTAACAAAAAAGTGTCAACAAATGCATAAGTCAAATGAACAAATGAATAAATAAATATTTATATTATTTAAATTACCTGTTAATTCATTGCTCAGTTTAATTATTTACTTATTATTTTTATTATTTGTTTATTATTACCTACAAAATGAACACATTTATCGTGACTTTTTCCAAGAGTTGTGAACCCCTAAATCTTTTAGAAGTAAAGTTGATGGTACGACTGGATTTATAATTATTAATTAATAATAGTACCATGGATTAATTATAATATAACATGTACATTTTTTAATGGCTGGAAAGAATATTAATTCTGAATAACATTTCGCGGTAATTTTCCTGAAGAAATGGAAAAATGCGGTTGAAGCATTACGAAAGTAAAGAAAAACCTGCACTTCCATTTCTTTCTGCAATGGCTCACAATTTATTATAGAAAATGAGGAATCTATGCAGCTACTCAAAAGTTCACACAAATAATAGCCGCAGGTTATTATTACTATGTCACACCTACAAAACCAACCATTTTTCCATTCCATTTCCATTTTCCATTTTTTCTACAATTGCTCACAATTTATTATAGAAAATGAGGTATCTATGCAGCTGTTCAAAAGTTCACACATCATTTTACAACAGCCGCAGGTTATTATTACTAAATCACGCCTACAAAACGAACCGTGCGGCGACGTTTATTTCTCAAAGTAATGAGGATCTACGACTCCGCTATTTTCGTGTCAACCTAAATACCGTTTTCTCAGTGACCGCGAATCAGCGGACCCGCATTCCCGTTTGACGCCAGCCACCGGAGACCCATGCTGCACACGGCAAACGGCTACATTGTCGAGGGCATATATATCGCGTCCGAAGACGGGTGGAATATGTGCGCAACGAGCGGAAAAGGGCCCGGCTAGTTTGTCTGGATAAATATTTACCGGAGCTTGTCCGTACCTAACACCAGGCTGAGCGCGCTTAGGGGAACGAAGCAACTCCGGGAGGAATTGGTCGGCGCGGACCAACACGCGGAGGTCCCGGACGCGCAGACAGTGCGCACACATCGCGACGGTCGGATATCTCTGTGGATTCTGCGGTGGCGGTTAACGCCTCTCCGACGCGTTTCGGACGCTTCCGACTCCACGTCGGGCGCTACAGATATACATGGGGGGGAATCATAATAATACACATGTGCATCGAGATACACGGATCTCTCGCAGCGTTTCCAGCTCGTAGCTCAATTTATCGACATTTTAATCAGTCATTATTGCGCGCACTAATTAACGCGTCGAAATATTCGTTCCGCAGAAGCAATTTATGCACGTAATAACGAATAATTAACGCAGCGAAATTCCGACACCTGATACTTACAGATATAAATCCGTTCTCCGGGGATATTATTAATTTGCCGAATTTCGTGTCAAGTTGTGTATTTTAATTCTGGCAGGCGAACGTGGCGAACCGATAAACCAATATCTCGCTCTATGGACCATCCGGGCGGGCAGCAGAATTGGGTTGGCGAAGCAGTCACATGATTTTATTCAATTAATTCGATAAATGCCTCGTTATAAGAATAATAAGCGGGGCGATACCTGTTACGTTGATAAATATGCGAGTCTCGTGTTACGATTTAATATCCTGGCCATTAATTAGATACGTTGATTATAAGTATAATAAGTGATAATTAATAATCTCATCGATGACTACTAATTTATTATTAATAAATTACAAATAAGAACGCATTATACGGAATCACGATTTTTAAAAATATCTTCACACATTTTATTTTTATTATATTAATGTCATTAAATAAAAAAAGTTACAAAGTAGAACTTTGCACACTGCTTCCTCATTAATTCCCCTTTTTCACAAAGCCACCTCTATGAAGAAGCTTATTTATTAACTTTGGCTTCCTCATAGAGGAAGCTTTGTGAAAAATGGGAATTAATGAGGAAGCAGTGTGCAAAGTTCTACTTTGCAACTTTTTTTAAATTTGAACAAATCTTTGCATTTTTTAAAATTTGAACAAAAAAAACTCCGTTACAAACACCGTTACATCTAATTTTGATTAGATACAAAGTTTTGACTTACTTTAATAACTTTTCTATAAGTTACAGCGAAAATCTTAATTTTCTCAAAAATTCATAACAGCGTAAAATCCGAACGACTTTACCGATCGTCACCAAATTTTATACGTGGCAGCGCTGTATGTTATTTTTTGACTGTTGAATATTTTGGTTCAGTTGATGAGATTCGACGTGATATAGAGCAAAATTTATTTTTTTCGAAAAATTCAAAATTCTATAAAACCGGAACCGCTTTACCGATTTCGCTGAAATTCAATACCAAACAACATTGAACGTGTCTTTATTTATGATGAAGTATATAGCTGAGTCGTCGAACTTTTACGAAAGTTAGAGCGATCACGCCATTTTTTTGAAAAATTAAAAATTCGATAAAATTTGTATACATGGATATATTTAATTTTAAAAAGATGTGAATTACAGAGGATTTAATACTCTACTTCCGTGCCAATTTTTAGCTCGATCCACCATGCCATTCCTGAGTTATGAACAATTGAATGTTCGGTGCCTGGACCATACATACATACACACACACACACACGCATACACACATACAGACATATTTTCTAGACCACTTTTCTCGATGTTTTAGGTGATTCTAAGTATGTTAACATGAAAATCTCGAAAAAAAAAATTTTCACGAAAACAAAGCTTCCTCTATGAGGAAGCAAAAATTATTAAAATACCATCGAACAAATTTTTTATTTTCTATAATTAAAGTACTGTTTTATCCCTTTTGGCAACTATAAACAACAACTATTAATTTTCCATCTATATCTTAACACCCAAATTTTTCCAACCGTCTCCTTCGACCCGTTATTTAGTCTCACGAGTGCCCGATTTTTCTCCAAGTGCCTCTATGGACCATCCGGGCGGGCAGCAGAATTGGGTTGGCGAAGCAGTCACACGATTTTATTCAATTAATTCAATAAATGCCTCGTTATAAGAATAATAAGCGCGGCGATACCTGTTACGTTGATAAATATGCGGGTCTCGTGTTACGATTTAATATCCTGGCCATTAATTAGATACGTTGATTATAAGCATAATAAGTGATAATTAATAATCTCATCGATGACTACTAATTTATTATTAATAAATTACAAATAAGAACGCATTATACGGAATCACGATTTTTTAAAATACCTTCACACATTTTATTTTTATTATATTAATGTCATTAAATAAAAAAAATTATTAAAATACCATCGAACAAAATTTTTATTTTCAATAATTAAAGTACTGTTTTGTCCCTTTTGGCAACTATCAACAACAACAATTAATTTTCCATCTATATCTCAACTCCCAAATTTTTCCAACCGTCTCCTTCGACTTGTTATTTAGTCTCACGAGTGCCCGATTTTTCTCCAAGTGCGGCTCGAACGAAGCCCTGCGAGCGGTACTGTCAAAGGGAGAGGATTTTTTATTTCGCAAATCGAGGAACCTCGTCTCGTCACGGTCCATTAATTAGATACGTTGATTATAAGTATAATAAGTGATAATTAATAATCTCATCGATGACTACTAATTTATTATTAATAAATTACAAATAAGAACGCATTATACGGAATCACGATTTTTTAAAATACCTTCACACATTTTATTTTTATTATATTAATGTCATTAAATAAAAAAATTATTAAAATACCATCGAACAAAATTTTTATTTTCAATAATTAAAGTACTGCTTTATCCCTCTTGGCAACTATAAACAACAACTATTAATTTTCCATCTATATCTTAAACTCCCAAATTTTTCCAACCGTCTCCTTCGACCCGTTATTTAGTCTCACGAGTGCCCGATTTTTCTCCAAGTGGGGCTCGAACGAAGCCCTGCGCGGTACTGCCAAAGGGAGAGGATTTTTCATTTCGCAAATCGAGGAACCTCGTCTCGTCAGTGATAATTAATATTATTAATAAATTACAAATAAGAACGCATTATACGGAATCATGATTTTTAAAAATATCTTCACACATTTTATTTTTATTATATCAATGCCATTAAAAAAAATATATATTAAAATACCATCGAACAAATTTTTATATTCAATAATTAAAGTACTGCTTTATCCCTTTTGGCAACTATCAACAACAACAATTAATTTTCCATCTATATCTCAACTCCCAAATTTTTCCAACCGTCTCCTTCGACCCGTTATTTAGTCTCACGAGTGCCCGATTTTTCTCCAAGTGGGGCTCGAACGAAGCCCTGCGAGCGGTACTGTCAAAGGGAGAGGATTTTTCATTTCGCAAATCGAGGAACCTCGTCTCGTCACGGTCCATACTGATCACATATATATATATCAGTGCGCGCTCGACAAGGAAATAGACAAGTGGGCACTCTGGCGAATTTCATTCGGTCCTTATAACCGTGACTGCATATAACTCGAAGCCGCGCCGCATATATACGCGCGAGCTCGTACAGCAAAAGTCCGCAGCATTACCTACACCATCCGAGAAACGTGTGTCTGTATGAAACTCACCGGTATATATATACATTCGCGAAGGGGGGGAAAAGATCGTAAACACAATTTGCCCGGTATTCGTGAGAGTGCTCGGCAAAGTGAATGTACTTCTCTGGTCGTGGAGTCGCGTCGAGATTTCTGAAGGAGCGGGACCTCCGGCCCTCCACCACTGTACGTGTATTACTCGCTGATGGTACGAGCGTTCAGCTATGCATGCCCCGCTATTACGTGCGTACCTTCGCGTGCAACGAGCGAAAAGTCATTGCCTCGAGATGGCCGCGCCATTTAATTTTTAATTGAATCTTACGGATTATTAATCTCGAGCACTTTCCGCTGTTACTCGAGTCACGGGGATTTTCCGGGACGAGAGCTGAAATATAGCTGCTTTCGCCTCTGGACTCCGATGACGAATTTCTTGTTCTCCAACGTCGCGCCGAGTGTTGGACGAAGTTGGTCTCGGGACTGAAACGTGTCGGGTCTTTTCAAGATTCGATTTAAGATGTGAGACAGAAATTCGCTCCATCAGGTTGCAATTTTATGGCCAAAGAAAATGTTTGTCTACATGATGTTGAAGTTTGCAACGTTGGAATGCAACGAAATTCAGAAAATGAATTAATTCTAATTAACCCAAATGATGAAATTAGTTATACAAAATCATCGTAGGAACTAATTGTTATGATGACTTTTTATACCTAATTTCATCATTTGGGTTAATTAGAATTAATTGTTTTTTATTTCTGAATTTCGTTGCATTCCAACGATGCAAACTTCAATATCATTTGTCTACGGATAATTTAATTTTCTTCTGGTTAAGGAATTTCTTAGGTTCGAAAATTCGTTATTAAACAACGTAACGATTTGCAACGCGATTGCGGATGACTGAAGAGACTTGATTTTAATAGAGTTTGAAAAAAGAAACTAAATTTGAAATCGACCGAAAGGCGATGAAAAAACGCCAGATTATCCCATTTCCATTTTTTCTTCTTCATGGGTGAAACAGTCAATCCATTATCGAACGCACGACGTGGATGAAAAGCCAGAGCGCGATTTATTCTTCTCCGGCTCACCTATCGGCCAAATCGGCTTTCCCTTCCTACCTGGTGCACGCGTAGCGCGCGCCGGATTCCCCGTCAGTGCAGCTGCAACTGGATGCACTTTGCCGCATGTGCGCCACACGGGATAAGACCGGCTGCGCCCATCCGCGCAGTTCGCCAAAGCAGCTTGCTGGCTCTGCCGTCGTCTAACTTTGGTGCCCCGCCAACTTTTGGGCAAGAGACGGAGCGCTGATAAATTTCCGGCAACGGGAACTCTCCTTCTGCTGCTTCTGCTTCCGCCTCCGCCAGTAGCCGGAGATCCCGCTCTCTTTCTCACTTCCGACAAGTCCCGATCCCCGTGGAAGTTGCGACCAACTATGTCACTCACTCGCACAATTCGCCTCTGTAAATACACCACTGGAAATTCTATCTGTAAACACAAACAGATATAACCATCGACTTTTCTATGGTGAACTTTGTCATCTTACAGCGAAAAGAAAAAGAATCCTATGTGAACCTAAATTTCTGTTTGGACAACTTTGTTATTTTCTATTTCAAAATTTAAGAAACTATTTCCAAGATTTATGCCAAGGAAAATAATAACGTTGAAGCAATCAGAAAAAAAATCCACGGTTTTATGCTTGGTTGCACTTCTTTAGCCATATTTTGTTGTTTTATTTTACTCATTCTTGAATTTATTTATTTAGTTATTACTTTAATATAAGTCCCAATCCCACTGGAACTTGCGCCTGACTATTTCAATCACTTGCACTATTTGCCTCTGTAAATACACCACTGGAAATTCTATCTGTAAACACTACCAGATATAACCATCGACTTTTCTATGGTGAACTTTGTTATCTTACAGCAAAAAGAAAAAGAATCCTATGTGAACCTAAATTTCTGTTTGGACAACTTTGTTATTTTCTATTTCAAAATTTAAGAAACTGTTTCCAAGATTTATGCCAAGGAAAATAATAACGTTGAAGCAATCAGAAAAAAATTCCAGATTTTATGCTTCGTTGCACTTCTTTAACCATATTTTGTTATGTTTTATTTGGCTCATTATTGAATTTATTTATTTACTTATTACTTTAATTCTGCTTCCGCCTTCGTCAATGGTCGGAGATCCACCTCTTTTTCTCACTTCCGACAAGTCCCAATCCCACTGGAACTTGCGCCCAACTATTTAAATCACTCGCCCAATTCGCCTCTGTAAATACACGAATGGAAATTCTACCTGTAAACACAACCAGATATACTCATCGACTTTTCTATGGTAAACTTTGTCGTCATACAGCAAAAAGAAAAAAATTCCTATGTGAACCTAAATTTCTATGTGAACAACTTTCTTATTTTCTATTTCGATATCTAAGAAACTATTTCCAAGAGTTATGCCAAGGAAAATAATAACGTTGAAGCAACGAGAAAAAAAATCCCAGATTTTATGCTTGGTTGCACCTCTTTAACCATTTTGTATGTTTTATTTTCCAGGCATGATGGAAAGGTGACGTGAACACTCGAGCGAGTTTTTAAAAGCAGCATCGTAGCTACAGTTGGTGGTAAACACCACCTTTTTTTTACAAAAATGGCGAAGGGTTCAGAGAGATTACCAGGCACGTCGACGAGAATCAGGACCAGGGACGACGGCTGCTGCTCCGTCAACTTTCTCAAATACGTTCTTCACATATACAACGTTGTTCTATTCGTAAGTACTTTGCACTTTTGTACTTTTGGTCGACGCATTTTGAAAAATGTACCGCAGTCACTCCAATTGTGCACTCGAGATAAATTAATGATGTAATATTTAAGCGTTTCGAGTTGAGCCGCGGCGAAGTGGTTTCGTGCTGGGTCTGAGCCTCGGCGAGCCCGGTTTTTATTCCCGGCCGACATAAGTAACTGAAACTTTTTCCAAGTTCTTTTTTCCCGCGCTGTAATCCTCGCGGTTTCTGAACGCACATAAAAATGTAGGTTCACTCGACGCGGAGAGTTTTGAACAATGTGAGACCAGCGAAGGCAGTGAAAAGATAAACGAAGAGTTTTATGGAGGGTTTAAAGTATCTGAAAAAAAAATAATTACGACTTATTTTTGCGCAACGATAAAAACGTTCAAGCTGTAACAATTATTACGAATTAACTATTCGCAATGGGTGCTAAAAAATCGTGATAAATTGGACGAGAAAATAATTCTGAATACTTTTTGTCACTTCAATACTATATTGAGTAGCAAGAGGCTGATTGCTACTCGCGCTTCGCTCGGGCCGCAGACCTCGCACTCGACGCAATCGCCAATTTCGGCCCTCGTTACACCCGATACTTTTTGTAACGAGTGCACGAATGGTGGTCCTTTGACTGATGGTTTTGCGGGAGGGGCGGTGAACGTTCAGCTTCAATTGCACTGAACGTTGCTGCGTTCATTTTCACCCGCAAAACAGGGACGGAAGTGAAAATAATTTCCTCCCATGGGGCGAAATTGAAACAATCAATCTTTCAATACTCTCAGGCATGAGATACTTTTGTCCCGCAAAACTGTCATGCAAAGCACCGTTTTTCATGCACGAGTTGCAAAACGTAAATATAAATTTATAATATCGCAAGCAGTAGTAAAAAAGCAGGTCAATATGAATATAATAACGACGAAAAGTTCATACAAAATGAGAAAATAACAGAGGAATAAATGTAAGTAAATACAAATGGATGGCAGTGCTAAATATCCAGCAACGAGATACATTAAATCGCCATTATCGTTGGTCTCAATGAATTTTACATTATGCTGCAGGGGAGAGAAGTGCGGGATTTTACACCGGGCGTGAAGTTTCCGCTCGAACCGAGGGCAAAAGTTCACACGAGGTGGAAATGCACTTTCTCCCATGTGGAATACTACTATATGTGTTCTTTTTCGATTTCGCTAAAAAATAACCACATTTCATACTTGCAACAAGGATGCAAAAACACCTCATTTTTAATCTTTGATGACCAGAGTTGCAACCCACTTTATTTTAAGAAATAAATTTTACAGTACGGTTTGTTTTGTAGGTGTGACTTAATAATAATAATAAACCGTAGCGAAGATGAAATAATGTGTGACCTTTTAAATAGCTGCATAAATACCTCGTTTTCAATTTTAAAAAATTGCGAGCAATCGCGGAAAAAATGGAGGAGCACGGTCCTCCATTACTTTCGTAACGCATTAACCGCATTTTTCCATTTTTTCTGGAAAATTACCATGAAATTTTATCGAGAATAAATATCCTTTGCAACCATTAAGAAATATACACATTATATTACAATTACTCCATGATACTATTATTAATTAATAATTACAAAGCCAATTATACCATTAGCTTTATTTCTAGAAGATTTAGGGATTTACAGCTCTGATGATGACTCGTGCGCTCGCATGGAACACGCAGAAAAATGGTTACTTGGGAGAACAATCTTTAAAACTAAAAATACATAACATCGATAGGTCGTACTAGTCAACCAAGACGATGGATGGTTGCGATTGGTTGGGTGACACAACTACCGTGAAATCCTCTAACCGCGATTGGTTATGATACACAATATCTTGCTAATG
Source organism: Pimpla rufipes (assembly GCA_963932165.1). NCBI lineage: Eukaryota > Metazoa > Arthropoda > Insecta > Hymenoptera > Ichneumonidae > Pimpla > Pimpla rufipes. The sequence goes on from OZ010637.1 coordinate 17,594,839, forward strand.
TCATATTCTGCCATGCCAGTTGGTTGGCACCTATCAATTTCGTGGTTCCTACAACTACACCGTTTTTCCCGTGTACGGTCTTCATTACTCCCGCCGGCAGAAATGCTTTTCACGACAAACCGTTTCCCTCCCTAGGGAGTAATGAAACCGAACTGCAAACGTGTACGAATTTTTCACCTACCAAAAGTTCATGAGTGACAAATGCGAAATCCATTGTCAGCGATCTATTCATCGGAACCAACTTCATGCACTGCATTTTTTGTCTCATTGGTCAGAAATTACCAATTTTTCGTCCTCTTCCCAAGCACAAATTTTTTTTTAAGCAAAAGTCGAGAGGAAAAGTTACTTCGCCGAATATTTCCGTCGGTTGTGTTTCACCGAAGTTGCCTGTCAGTATCGAAAAATTCAACGTCGAAAATACAAAGCCCGTGTGCGGGGTGTATCGAAATATTAAAGTTGGATTGAACTTTTGACGATACAAAATATCCTTTGGAGCGCCGAGTTGATCCATGAATACCACCGGGGCCGGGATTCTCAGAGAGCCGCGTGGCGTGTACGTCGATTTTTCATGGTGTACGCGTGTGTACGTGCACACTTTGACAAGACGACGCACATCGCTGAGAATTCTGGCCCCGCAGCGGTTTCTCAGTTACGTAGACTATACAGCAGCGGAATCCAATCTCCATGCTGAGACACGCAACAAAGCGTCTGCGATAGAGGTCGATATCCAATAGACTCGAGTTTTGACACCAGCGCGTTACAACCCGCATCAAAGTAATCTCAACAATGTTAACGTAACGTTTAATTACAAATTCTCGGTCCTGTGATCGCAAAATTACTGACACAGTCGCAGACTTATGTTTCTCAAATTTCTCAGGTTTCTCACATTAGGATATCATTAGCTATAAAAGTACCAGGAATAAAAATTAATTATTAACAATATGACATTGACGTTGTTTGAGGGATGCTTTTCGACGTATTTCTGTATCCGAGGAGATACTGCACTTTCCATCATATTGTCAAATCTGCCTACATAATAACCAAGCACAAATTCTGGAGATTCATTCAATAAACACACCGGCATTGACGGACACTAACAGATGCTGATAAACACTGACAGACATTGGTATAAATACAGAAACTGATAATCATACAGACACTGATCGACTCTAATAGATATTCGCAGACTCTAATAGATATTTGTAAACTCTAATATATATTCGTAGACTCTAGTAGATATTGGTGGTGAAGGGTTTCGGTAGCGGATTGGTGGTGAAGGGTTTCGTTCCTCTGCCGAAACCCTTGGTGAAGGGTTTCGTTCCTCTGCCGAAACCCTTGGTGAAGGGTTTCGTTCCTCTGCCGAAACCCTTCACCAATAAACGCAGCGGTCAAAACCAAATTTCATCAATTCTAATAGATATTGGCAGACTTTAAAAGATATTAGCAGACTCTAATAGATATTGGTAAACTCTAATATATATATTCGCAGACTCTTATAGATATTGGCAGACTCTAAAAGATATTAGCAGACTACTAGATATTGGCAGACTGTAAAAGATATTGGCAGACTCTAATAGATATTAATCATCATCATCTAATAGATATTCATTATCATCATCTAATAGATATTGACGTCATACAGACACTGACAGACTCTAACAGATATGCCAATATCTATTAGTGTCAGTCAGTATCTGTATGTCTGCCAAGAAATACAGACACTGACTGACACTGACAGCTATTGGCAGACCAGACACTTTCAGTCACTCACAGACACTCTTAAACACTCATAGAAACCGACAGATCCTGTCAGACTCACAAACACTGACATGGCATTCATAGAATAAGGCACTCATAGAAACTGATGGAAACTAACAGACATACCGACATCACAGACACTGACACCATCCGTCACTCCCAGAAATTTCGTACATGTCCCACGAGAGCTACCTGTGACACTTCGCACATCCCATAAATCAGTCACCTAAAGTGCCTATATGTGTATGTCAGAGTCTACCAAGACTACCGCGAAGACTAAAGTGTCGAAGGTACGAAAACCAGCGCGAATCTCCCAAGCCGCAAAAAGCTGCTAATTAATACGCGAATTAGTTCCACACATCCAGGCAGCGTCGTTCGAGCGTTGACTCTTGTGCGCGGGGCAACCCCGACGCGGAAGCACCGGAAACCAGAGGTCGGATTCCTTTACTACAGTCTCGGTGCACTCAGCGAGTATGACCACGTGACGCCGTTCAATAATGTAGTCGGTAACGGGCAACAATGAAGCTGCATTATACCACTATGTAACCGCGTCTGCCTCCCCTCCCACCCAGGAAACCGCGCTCTACAGTTCGCTATAGTTCCAAGAGGCTGGGGATCGCGCTTCGAACAATGCCCGGGGCGGGCACGATAATGCGAACCGCGTCGCGCGGCATCTCGATGCATTAAGCAATCGCACATTCGATCCCTACGTAGCGAGCGAGGGAGGCCAAAAGGGGGGGACGAGGGGAAAAGGGGTGCTTGCCGGATCCATCGAAGCGATCTATCGGCTCAAGTCGGGCGAGTAATGCGCGCGCCCCCTACGAACGCAGCCCGCGTCAACGTTTTCCTTCCTCGGTTTGCATTTTAATCATTATCGGCCCTACGGTTTCGCCATGCAGCTCGCCTCATAACCACCGTCCCGAGCATCCATCGATCCGCTGGCTCTGCGCAACGGCGAAAGGGAATCAAATATCGAAGCACGTTATTAGACGGGCTCGTTAGAACTCGAGCACACACTGAAACTCGCCTCCCCCCCCCCCCCCCGTGTACACCGAAAATTTAATTAGTTACACGCGATATGCAGTCGCGCAACGTTGTGCGATGGGCGAAAATGTTTCGTGGAATGTGAGGGCGAAATTGGACGCGACGGAGATGCGAAACGAATGTTTATTGTTGCAGAAAACATTGGGGGAGTCTAGGAATTGCTTTGGGAGATACTGTGATTTTGGAGTATGCGTTCGGGGATGGAAATGTTTGCGGTTGGGGAAAAGAAGAACTTAGCATATTTAACCTTTGGGTTCTACGATTTAATGAAATGTAACGGAAAAAGGCTTGTGAATCTGAGTTTGTAGAATTTGATTTTTTATTAACTTTAAAAGAACTTTTATGCATGTAAATTATGTTCAGTTCTAAAGGCAAAATTCAGCGTGGTGAATTAAAATCCAAATGGGGAAAAGTAGAACTTAGCATATTTAATTGTTAGGTTCTGCAATTTAAAGTGATATAACGAAAAAAGTCTTGTAAATCTGAGCCTGTAGAATTTGATTTTTAATTTGCTTTAAAAGAACCATTATGCAGGTAAATTATGGTCAGTTCCAAAGTTAAAACTCAGCGTGTTGAATTAAAATTCAAATGAGGAAAATTAAAACTTAGCATATTTAACTATTTAACTGTAAAATATAAGGAAAAAAGTGTTGTAAACCTGAGGCTGCAGAAATTTAATTTTCAATTTACTTTAAATGAACCATTATGCATGTAATTTATGGTCAGTTCTAAAGTAAAAACTCAGCGTGTTGAATTAAAGTTCAGATGAGGAAAATTAAAGCTTAGCATATTTAACTATTTAACTGTAAAATATAAGGAAAAAAGTCTTGAAAACCTGAGGCTGTAGAAATGTAATTTTCAATTTACTTTGAAATAACCATTATGCATATAATTTATGGTCAGTTCTAAAGTCAAAATTCAGTGTGTTGAACTAAACACCTAAAATTCAAGCGAAATATCAAAGTAGAACAGCTAAAATTAAGTGTGAAGAATTTTGTTTTCGATATTTTCGGCGAATTTAATACATCCCGAGTTCGTTTTTCGGATTCCCCTCGGAAAACTTCCCTCGCACATGAATTCGAAATATGCGCCTTGGGGAACTGCGGCGGTCTGTCTCGGTAATGATAACAATTACGGAACACCTGGTACAAGGCTTCGCGCACTAATTATTGGCTAACGAGGAAACTCACTATGAGGTACTTCGCGGCCACTATTCGACGCACATAGCCCGGAGGTTTTCCTGATAATAGGGAATTCCGAAGCCACCGAACTATCGAGTGATTACAGAAACATGCAGTCTAGACAGCAGTCAATTAGTCGTAAAAAAATAATAAAAAAAGCCTCAAACCTGCCTTAACATCTTTTATGTTTCCAACTTTTCTCAATCACTAACATTGATTTCTATTTTTCATCGCAATTAGACTTTTTTTTCAACCAAGAATTCTGGTTAAAAACAAATCTTGATTAGAGAAACATGCAGTCTAGACAGCAGTCAATTAGTCGTTGTAAAAAAAAATAAAAAAAACCTCAAACCTGCCTTAAAATCTTTTATGTTTCCAACTTTTCTCAATCACTAACATTGATTTCTATTTTTCATCGCAATTAGACTTTTTTCAACGAAGAATTCTGGTTAAAAAAAAATCTTGGAAAATTGTTAGTTACCAGGAACCAAAATTCCTGTTAGTATTTTCCCCCTTTCTCTTTTCCTCTTCGGCTCCACACATCTCGTTATCAGATCCTCACGTGTACCTCGCAACGGGTACATTGAAACAGCCGAGCAGCTGGTTCGCTGAAACACAATTCCCGATAGCGCCAACGGGCGTAATAGACCGGAATGTGTTTTTCGACTGGTAGCAGAGCCCGAGCGTGTGTTCCACGGTTTTGCAGTTATTTACCTTTACTTTTATGTGCAGCGCGCGCGGACGGCGGGGTTCCCTCCACAGCCTGTAAATATTAAGCTGGAAGTATCCTCATTTCTCTGTATACACTATTCACAATTCGTTTTATTGCAACGTTCATTCGGGGATACGGAGCTCAGGTCGTCGTCTGTTACTGTTGATATTATTATTATTATTGTCGTAACTCTCCCTCGGGGCAAATGTTTTGCTTCTCGTTTGGTAAATCAATGAAAGAGGCTATCTTCGATTTTAACTGAATATTCGCACCACGTTGAAAGGGCCGTAAACGGAGTCTCTTTATTGTGAATCAATATTTACATAAACTCTCGGGTACGCAAGCAATAAAGTCAGTCATTTATTTCGCGTTATTCATGAAACGGTTCATAACGAATGCATTATGGATTACGGATAAAGTAAATCTTTAATTCCTGCTTCAAGATAAACGATTTTTTTTTTTCGTCAGAAGGAAAAAAAATTCGGCACTGATTTTAAATGACGAAGCTCGTAGGTTCTTCAAGGATTGAATTTATTTTGGTACATAAACTCTTGAGTACGCTAGTAATAAAATGAGTAATTTATTTTGCGATATTTATGAAACGATTCATAATGAATACATTATGGATTACGGGTAAGGTAAACCTTTAATTCCTGCTTCAAGCTAAACGAGTTTTTCTTTTTCGTCAGAAGGAAAAAAATTCGGCACTAATTTTAAACGACGAAGCTCGTAGGTTCTTCAAGGATTGAATTTATTTTGGTACATAAAGTCTTGAATACGCAAGTAATAAAATGAGTCATTTATTTTGCGATATTCATGAAACGATTCATAATGAATAGATTATGGATTACGGATAAGGTAAAACTTTAATTCCTGTTTCAAGCTAAACGATTTTTTCTTTTTCGTCAGAAAGAAAACAATTCGGCACTGATTTTAAAGGACGAAGCTCGTAGGCTCTTCAAGGGTTGAATTTACTTTGTTAAATACTTAAATTTTTTAATTTTAATTTTTAATGTAAAATTAATTTCTAATTCTTAAATTTTTAAATTTGGTAATACTTAAATTTACTTTGGTAAACTCTCGAGTACGCAAGTAATAAAATCAGTCATTTATTTCGCGATATTCATGAAACGGTTCATAACGAATACATCATGGATTACGGATAAAGTAAACCTTTAATTCCTGCTTCAAGCTAAACGATTTTTTCTTTTTCGTCAGAAGGAAAAAAAATTCGGCATTGATTTTAAACGACGAAGCTCATAGGCTCTTCAAGGGTTGAATTTACGTTGGTAAATAGACACCGTGTGATTTACAGACGTTCCGTTACTTTTGATTTTTTTGTTTTTTTGTTTCTTTCACTTTTTTTGCATTTTCTCTTTTTCTTTGTAGAACAGGTCGACATAGGCGTTTGCGTTTCCCACGGGACTTTGGCCGGAAGCGCAGAGTGTCCTCCTTTCATGTCTTTTCGCGCTTCATCTCGCTGTTCCTCCCAGCCTCCTTCACTCGGTCGAGGCTCTCCGCGAGCTCTCGAGCCCTCTGTGCGTCCCTTTCTCGTCGCTCCGCGGGCCTCTCTGTTCACTGTGCTCTCCAGGCATTCCCTTCCCACGGCTTCTATGCGCGGGAGAGTTAGGAGTAGATAAAAAAAAATAAAAAAAATACTCACCGCCGGGCACTGTGCAAACGCGCGGCGCTCACGTAGACGCCACAAGTTGGCACGAACGCGAAGCTACGAAGTGCATACTCGATTCCGTCTCGCCAGTGCCCGATGCATCGCCTACTCGTCCATCCCTGATCCGCCAGCGATCTCCGGGCATTTGCATTTCAATGCGCTTTGAGAAATGACCTCGATTTTCGAATCTAGCTGGACAAAAATAAATGGCGCACTCGATTTCACGTCCAACAGATTAATTTTTGTGGACAAACATTTTCTTCCACTAGCAAAAAAAATTCTTTAAAAAAAATTTAGTAAAGTTATTTCAACTAATTTGTAATTTGTGCCTATTTTGTGCATTAAATATTTATTAATTTGGCTAACCAATTAGTAACATTAATTATCAATATAGCTATCTAATTTTTACGAACAAATATTTCAATAATTTGCCTTATTTTCTCGCGAAAAGTCAACAAATTAATGAATTACAAATCCTTTAAAATTTAGTATGTAATATCCAAATATTTGTGATATTATTCGAACACGTTCCTACTGATTTATTAATATTACCCAGATTATTGATCGCCCATTTAATTAGCAATATTCAATATTCTTCTATTTTTCACTTTTCAATACCTCTTTATTAATTGCACACCAAATATTTCAGGTCCCTAAATTCCACCGAACCCATAAATATTTTAGGCTTCGATGGAATTTAGGGACTTTGACGTCACTGTAAATCCTGGTTATTGTAAACTCGAGTACCCAGTGTAGCTTCAACATCGTTTAATCAACATTACTAAAATCCCTTTTTTATTTCCATCCAATTCTCAATCCGTCGGTAGCCTAATTAATTGGACGCTAAATTTTGCAGGTCTCCCCATAAACAGCGTTGTAAAGCAGGACACCAGGGATCGTAACTCGAGGACCGCGCGGCCAGGGCGTTCAATCCCGCGGGGAGAGCTTCGATTAGTGTCTCTTTAACGCGGACAGCACAGCGAAGCAGCAGACATAACATCAGCGACGTTACGCGCTGGATGCCCGCGTCACGTCGTTCAGTTTACGCCCTTGCGTAAAGCACGCATTACCTGTGGACAGAGCTGAGGGTAGAGCGCGTAAAGCGCGGAGGCTCGCCTCGCATAAACGTGTAACGTTATACGCTGCGAAGGCCCGGCATATACGCATACCGCCCGGGCGGAGAGTACATCGTGTCCCGCGAGCACTCGCTACTCGTGGTATTTCCTATTGTCCGGAAATCCACAGCACAATGCTTCGAGCCCTCGCGGAATGTAATGAAACCCGACGATAACGCGCCGCTCGCTGTACACACTCGCCCGTCGCTCGTGCCTCTCGCATACAGCCTCCGAGCTCGCCCGCGTAATTGCAAATTATCTTCCGGATTACGCGAAACTTTTATATTAATGCGCGGGATTAATTCCCGCAGTTTATCCTCGCGCCTCGACGGTGGCAAATAACCAAACGCGATGTGTGCGCGTTCTTAACGGCGACGCTGTGAAATCTCTACGCGGATGTGGGGATATACAGGGTGATTCAGAATTTGTTCTTTTTTTTTGCGTGATGGGAAGAAATATCGAATCTTTTTTTTATTGAATGAATTTGATTTTTATTGCACTTGCGACTGTTTTTTTGTTGGTTTTATTATTTATTGTGACAAACACAACATTTTTTTGTATCTTTGATTCGTCGTGTCAGTTATTCTTTTTTATGTCGACGGCATAAAAAAATGTAAACTATTAAAAATTCCAATTTCTTAAATTTGGTTTCTTAAATTTGGAACGTCTTGTGATTTACTAATTTTTACGTTCCCGATATAAAAAATGTACACTGTCGAAAACTTGAATTTCTTAAATTTTATTGTGGAGCACAAAAAAACATCCGTCGCAAATAAATCTTCATATCTTCATTTTTCCTCAAAACATCTCATAAATCCATCATATTGATTGTCACTGAAAGACGTAAATTATTAAAATGCAATTCCACTATTACTATTAGAGAGACTATTAAAATAACTATCAAATTGCAACAAAAATAAAATATAAAAATGCAATTTATTGAAGGCTATATTTTTAAACCACGCAAACTCATAGCAATTACCTACCATAAAACATTAAACACTTACATTGAAACATCCTCTACATCTGCTTCCGTGTATCTCTTCCCCGACTGTAAATCTCGTTGCTCCAATTTAATATCCCCAACATCCCCGCGCGTGGAAAATACATATTCGCTCGTGTGTTCGCCGTTCCTCCGGCGCAAAGTGATTAGTCGCGAATTGTCTTGTTCCTCTTTTTCGTCGAAAAAAAAAAGAAATTCGCGCCTCGTCGTTAAAATATTGCAGCCGGGTTGTAGAGAGCCGCGATGATTTGTGGATGCGCGTTAATTATACGTTTAGCGAATTGTAATACAGGGCGACCCTTCTCTCTGTCGGCCCGAGCGCCAAGGCGTGAAAGATAAATATACTGTCGTGTCTCCGGCGCGGAGGACGTCGAGAGCCTAGAGATAATTCCGTCGTCCGGGAAAACGAAAGTAGTTTAACCCCCGGGACTCGCGAGAACGAAGAAGGGAAGAGGAAGGAGCGTGCAGACTCCACGGTATCTCCGGTACATAATCTTGAAGGATTCGCAGAGAGATTTCCTCTCGAGGACCAAGAGAGACGGCTCAACGGGCGAAGGAGAGGAAGAGGGAGGGAGGGAAAGATGGAAATAGCGATGGGGTGGGTTGCCGGATGAGATGAGAGTCCCGAGACGTTGCCCGCAGTGTGTATAGAGTTAATTATTATAATTTTCTACGCATATAATAACAATATTAAAATTGTACGGCAAACCAGAGAACAGAGTGTGCATCGCTATCAATACAAAACCGTTCATCGTGAGGGAAAATTGCTCGGTTCGTGGGATGAGATGTTATTAAAGGGATCTGGAATTAAGTCAGATGGAAAGGGCTATGAAATAAATATAATAAGAATTAATCATTGATTTATTAATGATTAATTCTTTGCTGATATTAAAGGAGCCTGGAATTACGTTAGATGGAAAGGGCCATGAAATAAAGATAATAAGAATTAATCATTGATTTATCAATGATTTTTTAGCATGGAAAAATTAATTTATTCTGCCACTGAGAAAACGATATTTCTTGGGCTGACGAAAGGTGATGAAAAAATGCGTTAGTTTGTTAGATTAGCAAAATATTTTGCTAATGAAACTTTTTTTTGCTAAATTTACGAATTGTGTTACTGATGTAAGAAAATATTTTGCTAATGTAACTTTTTTGCTAAATTTACGAATTGTATTACTGATCTAAGAAAATATTTTCCTAATGAAACTTTTTTTGCTAAATTTGCGAATTGTATTACTGATCTAAGAAAACATTTTGCTAAACGTAAGAAAATATTTTATTAGCCTAACAAATAAACGCGATTGTCGTAACTTTTTGCTGTCTTATCGAAATTATTTTTCTCCGTTGATGACATCAATAACGTAATTTGGTTCGTGTATATGATTGTATTACTACGTGAATCTATCGGTTCCAGGGGTCTTGCGCACCCAAAGCACCTGTAACAGCCCCGGGGCTTTCGCTCCCTAACTCCACACCGATTTATCGATCTACGACATTATCCCCGGCGAGATCAACTATGCGCACGTGAGAAGTTAGTCACGCGTTTCTCTGCACCTACATCGACTACAGGCACCGTCCAATTTCCCTAATCGCTTAATGAAATCTCGAATTCTATCGTGGGGATCCCTGTAGTTTGGCCAATGGATTACATCTAATGTGCACCTAGTCGGAGGATACTCGAGTCTAATTCAATCGACGTCTTATTCGCGAATTGGATTAGTCAATCTCAGACCCGGTTATTAAATCCTAGTCAGGTTATCACTAATACATTTTCGTGGGGAAATACAAGCTAAACATTAATATCTCAAAGCAGTTTTTCTTAGCCTTTGGTTAAATTATTTAAATAAACATTAACAACAAGCACAATTAATTCAGTCGGTAATCCAACGTAAATATATTTGATTATATTAATGTTTGAGTTGTTTTCATAGTTGTTATTTAGGCGACCCTATAAATTTCACAAATTGTAGTACATGGAAAATTAAGATCAGATCTCCCAATTCAGGTATCTTAATTCCCGAGTCTTAACACTCTGGAATCCACAGTTTCCCTTCTGTCGAGAAAAAAAACAGACAAGTCCCAAGAGACGTGGCTCCAGTTTCCATTAGGGTCCATAACCACGAACCCCCCAACCATCGTGCCTAAAATCGTCGACACGACTCCCCCCAAATTGAGTCCTCGCCGCATAGACACAGAGAGCGCAGCGGGGTATTAAATTTTCTTTGAGACTGTTAATGGCTCGTTCGCTTCAATGTGTCGAAAGGGCTCCACGATGAATGGGCTCACGTAACGTGCGTTCAATTCAACGAGGTGCACGATGTGCACAGCGTGAGGCGTAAAGATCCGGCAATCAGCGCGCGAGATGGTGAAGACAGATCAAAAGCTATTCAAAACTTGTATATAGTTCTATATTCTATAGAACATTAACTGGAAACTAATTACGTAGGTAGATGATATTCATAAATAAAAGAAAAGTCAGATATTACGATCAAAGCCTTTGCAATTGCGGTGTTCAATTAGAATCTACTTTTCGGGGATGTCGTGACAATATATATGTTTCTTGCTAACCTAGGAAAAAGATTTCTCAGATTAGCAAAAAAAAGGATCAACCAAGCGAAAAAGATTTAGTATTTTTTTAGATTTAGTATTTTTGTTGGGCTATCAAAAATGTGGATAGCCGAATAAAAATATTTCATAGACCAACAAAAACATTTGGTAACCTGAAATAATTAATTGACCGAGCATAATTGTTTTCTCAGTGACAACCATCATATTTTGCCTATCTATTTCCATTAGAAAAACAAAATTTCCAAACCTCGCGCCAAGAGAGAGCGTCAACAATTTCATAGATGCTTTCACCATTCGTACACGAAAAATCATTTTAGCTCACCATCTCGAATCCATAACCCGACGTTAGCTTCACGAGAAGACAGCGGGACGGGGGGATACAGGTTTTCTGGAATTCGAGCGCGAGTCAAGAGTTAACTCGGTGTCCTCTATACCCGTCCACGCCTACGTGAAAGAAGAAAACCGTACGACACCCGCGCTTCTTTTTCGTCGACGTCGCGTCCGTCAGGCGGTCAAGCGTCGCTTCGAGCTCTTGCGGTATATATATAAATAAATGTAGGTGAAGCGAGTGGCCTCGGTGAGGGGTGAGAAGAGTCTCGTAAAATAAAGTCCTCATCCGAGCTAAGAGCGCACCGGCTACTACTTTCTTTTATTTTTATTTTTATTTTTATACAGACGATACACGTAGCGATGTTCACTTATATATTACATATATATGGGGCATTCCATACCGATTCGACTTGGGTCGGACCCTCGACCTCTTGGATTTGGTCGAAAATTTGTTATATGATTGGACCAACTCCAAAAAGTACAGGAACATTTTTTCAGATTTTTTTCATTCATTTATTATTTTTTACGATTTTTTAAAGCTAACATATCGTTAGCCCAATTTTTAAAATCTGAAAAAATTCTCAAAAATTCTGCATGAAATAACGAAATTGTTGAGCCTAAAGCCAAAGTGGGTCGGATTTTGCTTTTATTTTTATTCTATTTGGAGTTGGTCCAATCATATAACAAATTTTCGACCAAGTCCGAAAATTTGTTACATGATTGGACCAACTCCAAAAAGTACAGGAAATTTTTTTCAGATTTTTTTCATTTATTTATTTTTTTTACGATTTTTTAAAGGTAACATATCGTTAGCCCAATTTTAAAAATCTGAAAAAATTCGCAAAAATTCTGCATGAAATAACAAAATTGTTGAGCCTAAAGCCAAAGTGGGTCGGGTTTTGCTTTTATTTTTATTCTATTTGGAGTTGGTCCAATCATATAACAAATTTTCGACCAAATCCGAAAATTTGTTATATGATTGGACCATCTCCAAAAAGTACAGGAAAATTTTTTCAGATTTTTTTCATTCATTTATTTTTTTACGATTTTTTAAAGCTAACATATCGTTAGCCCAATTTTAAAAATCTGAAAAAATTCTCAAAAAATCTGCATGAAATAACAACATTTTTGAGCCTAAAGCCAAAGTGGGCCGGGTTTTGCTTTTATTTTTATTCTATTTGGAGTTGGTCCAATCATATAACAAATTTTCGACCAAATCCGAGAGGTCGAGGGTCCGACCCAGGTCGAATCGGTATGGAATGCCCCATATATATATATCCACACATACGTATATTTTTCTATCGGTTTTTACGGGCATTCTTGGTCGGTGTAAAATGTAAAGAGGAAACGGGAGAGGAGGTACCCAGCACGCCAGGCGTTCGTTATGCTTCTCCGCCGATGCCGCTTTTTACGGCGCATTTGCCAGCGCTGGTATTAGTGCGAGACCGTCGCGCGCACGGACGAGCCCGTAAACTCTCTGTATACGGCGCCGACGTTTCTGCCACGGGTATCAAACGCGGCCCGTCTGTCTCTCCCGCTCGCCCCGACCGGCCGCCGTGGCTTTTGCTTCGTCAAATTTTATCTACCCACCTCGCACGTCACCTAATATACGCGGCAACGAAACGTAACGCCGGTTTATCGAGCCCAGCTGCAGCGGCAGCGGAAAACGCGCGAGAGAAATTTAGCAACATTTTCCCCGCACGCTTTTGGCCGGACGTTTATGGCTCTCGCGATGTCTTATTAATCAGCACGGTTATCGGTTTTGGCGCTCCATCGGCTTGCACAAATAATCAGCCACGATATTTTTCGCTGTACACGAAGAGAGAAAAAAATTGCGGGTCAGCTTGGCAAAATTTATGGAAAATGTTATTTAATTTGTGTGGATTTTTCCGTCGGCACGCGACGAGTCGCTCAACCGTGCCAACGAAAACGGGTATCGATATTCCGGAATCAACGTTTTATCTCGTTGGAATAAAAAAAAAAAAAAAATTCTCCGCTGATTTATTTCACATTTATTCCACTCAAATATATTTCCGACGATATAACGAATCGACCGTTTACATTAATGATACGTATCAACTGTCACGACGAATACCACATTACTTATAAGACCGCCTATTAATCCGCCCGGTCATTAGTATACCAGCCGGAAAATTAAACACCGAGACTCTCACCGCCGACACTCCGTAATTCACACTCAATATTATATCGCCTCCTAACCAGGGATGTATATCCCTAATTTTTATAGAAATAAAATTGATGGTACGATTGGCTTTGTAATTGTGTTTTTATAATAACTAGGCTAATCACATGCGCTGGCGCGCGTGCCTGAAAAACTTTTCGTCAAAATCGACCTCAGAAATATTTTTTTCAAAATATCGACTTTTAACCTATAGCACCGTTCTCAAGTCGCATATTCTACCCCTAAAAACACTGGTTACTAACCTTTTTTAATCGATTTTGAAAAAAATCTTTTTTTTGGCGACAAAAAAAATATTTTTTTTGTAAAAAATCGTAGATCCGGCTCCGGACCGAAAATCGCCAAAATCGACCCCATTTTTTTTTCTTTTCAAAATATCGACTTTTAACCTATACCATCGTTCTCAAGTCGCATATTCTACCCTCGAAAACACTGGTTATTAACCTTTTTTAATAGATTTTGAAAAAAATATTTTTTTGGCGACGAAAAAAATATTTTTTTTTGTAAAAAATCGTAAACCCGGCTCCGGACCAAAAATCGCCAAAATCGACCCCAATTTTTTTTCTTTTCAAAATATCGACTTTTAACCTACACCATCGTTCTCAAGTCGCATATTCTACCCCCGAAAACACTGATTATTAACCTTTTTTAAACGATTTTGAAAAAAATATTTTTTTGGCGACGAAAAAAATATTTTTTTGTAAAAAATCGTAGATCCGGCTCCGGACCGAAAATCGCCAAAATCGACCCCAATTTTTTTTCTTTTCAAAATATCGACTTTTAACCTATACCATCGTTCTCAAGTCGCATATTCTACCCCCGAAAACACTGGTTATTAACCTTTTTTAATAGATTTTGAAAAAAATATTTTTTTGGCGACGAAAAAAATATTTTTTCTGTCAGAAATCGTAGATCCGGCTCCGGACCGAAAATCGCCAAAATCGACCCCAACTTTTTTTCTTTTCAAAATGTTGACTTTTAACCTATACCATCGTTCTCAAGTCGCATATTCTACCCCCGAAAACACTGGTTATTAACCTTTTTTAATCGATTTTGAAAAAAATATTTTTTTGGCGACGAAAAAAATATTTTTTTGTAAAAAATCGTAGATCCGGCTCCGGACCGAAAATCGCCAAAATCGACCCCAATTTTTTTTCTTTTCAAAATATCGACTTTTAACCTATACCATCGTTCTCAAGTCGCATATTCTACCCCCGAAAACACTGGTTATTAACCTTTTTTAATAGATTTTGAAAAAAATATTTTTTCTGTCAGAAATCGTAGATCCGGCTCCGGACCGAAAATCGCCAAAATCGACCCCAACTTTTTTTCTTTTCAAAATGTTGACTTTTAACCTATACCATCGTTCTCAAGTCGCATATTCTACCCCCGAAAACACTGGTTATTAACCTTTTTTAATCGATTTTGAAAAAAATATTTTTTTGGCGACGAAAAAAATATTTTTTCTGTCAGAAATCGTAGATCCGGCTCCGGACCGAAAATCGCCAAAATCGACCCCAACTTTTTTTCTTTTCAAAATGTTGACTTTTAACCTATACCATCGTTCTCAAGTCGCATATTCTACCCCCGAAAACACTGGTTATTAACCTTTTTTAATCGATTTTGAAAAAAATATTTTTTTATATAATTCTTATAGTATGGGAACTTACAACACTGCTCCTAACAAATGTTCCAGCTCTCCGGACTGGTGGTCGGAGGAATCGGCATATGGACCGTGATATCCAAGCACAGTTACATTTCCCTGATGGCGACGCCGACGTATCCGATCCTGGCATACGCGCTCGTGGTGGCCGGCGGACTGGCGGTGATCGGCAGTTGGCTGGGATGCGGCGGAGTTTCGTCGGAAAATCGGTGCATCCTGCTCGTGGTAAGTACTCGTTACATTCATACCTTCCCAAAAAAAAAAAAAAAAAAAAAAAAAAAAAAAACTCGCTCGTACATAACGTCCTCATTAAATTCCGTTTACCCTTTGCCCCCTAGTTGACTCGTCGTTGCCGCTTAATCGCTTCGAAATCGTCTGCTACGGAGTCGCGTGAGAAGATAAAGGCGGGGAAGCTTTAGTGCGGATTGCTCCGTCGAATCCAATCGATTATCTTAACGAGACCCCGGGTACACCGTCGGCGTCGATTGCGTCGTCTCTCCGGGGACTCGTGGAAAGAGACTCCGGGCTCTTCTTCTTCCTCTTCTCGTCCTCCACACACACACCCCGGGCCGATTAGTCACAGTCCCATTCGCGGTTGATTAATTATCGGCGTTATACCAGAGATTACTCGGGCTACGAGGACGAGGGACGAGGAAACCTGGAAGCTTGGAGGAGAGCTCGAAGCTTCGAGTCTCGACGTCGCAGGAGGAGCAGGAGGTGGATGAGGCGGAAGCGAGCGAGCTGGAATTGAGGCAGTCGAGAAGGCAGTCGGAGTCTCGGAGCCCGAGTTATCGGTCTTGGGGCGCTGCGCTAACAACGCGCGAGCAACTCCGTCGGGCGCCAGATGCGTATTTTCCACCGCACCCACCGGCTTATTACTCCACTACGCCCGATCGACTAACTCTTCTTGCTGTCTTGACTCCACCGGGGTCCCCACGTCCTCCCATCGCGCATTCATCCTCTCCGAACTCGCGCCTCGCGCGTCGTACATAACGCTCGGACGGAGTTCGAGCCGAGCCGGCTGTGTGTACTTTGGTACTGCGCGCGCCCCGACGACGACGTGTCCGTAACGACGCAATTTCGCATCTAGAACGCAGATTCGCGAGCCGCGTGGCTCTCGCAAGCGGTGAGATCTACGTTGGTGAGAACAGTTGGTGGAGCCCCGGGCCACTTAAGCCTCCGACGGATTGTTCGAAATTACCATAATGTATGGAATACTCGACGGTGTGTATGTTGCGGGGAGTTGGCGTATGATGATGCTGTACATGGACTCGCGCGGGCTGATTGACCGAGCGGCGGATGGATCGCACTTCGGTTGGGCTGGGATAAAGTTGGGTTTGAGATGAAGGGCGCGCCTGGAAAATTGGCTGTGCCTATCGCAGGATACTCCTTGGGGGGTTCTGGTTGAAACTGGTGTGCAGTTTCTGATCGCAGGGATGAGGGGAATTTGAACGTTGCTTTTGAAAGACCTTTTATTGCATTTTTCGACCTTCACAAATGTTTTATTGGCTTCCAATTTCCAATCGGTAGCTTTTTACCTTCACAAATATTTCATTGGTTTCTAATAATTATTAGAAGAACCGTGAATATTTGATCAATCTTCCAAATGGATTCTACTTTCAGAAATATTTCATTGGCTTCTAATCATTGTTAGAAGATCCGTGAATATTCGATTACACTTTCAATCGGTAGTTTTCTACCTTCACAAATTTCTCATTAGTTTCTAATAATTGTTAGAAGAACCGTGAATGTTTGATCAAACTTCTAATCGGTAGCTTTTTACCTACACCAACGTTTTATTGGCTTCTAATAATTGTTAGAAGAACCGTGAATATTTGATCATACTTCCAATCGGTAGCTTTTTACTTTCACAAATGTTTCATTGGCTTCTAATAATTATTAGAAGAATTGTGCATTTTTTATCAAACTTCCAGACGGTAGCTTTTCACCTTCACAAATGTTTCATTGGCTTCTAATAATTGTTAGAAGAATCGTAAATATGTGATCACACTTCCAATCGGTAGCTTTTTACCTTCACAAATGTTTCATTGGCTTCTAATAATTGTTAGCAGAATCGTAAATATTTGATCAAAGTTCCTATCGGTAGCTTTTTACCTTCACAAATGTTTCACTGGCTTCTAATAATTGTTAGAAGAACCGTGAATATTTGATCAAACTTCCAATCGGTAGCTTTTTACCTTCACAAATGTTTCAGTGGCTCTTAATAATTGTTAGAAGAACCGTCAACATTTGATCAAACTTTCGATAGTCTCTGAAGGCCGAGCTACTTTCATTTGTTGCATTCACTGCACTTCCAATGAGATTTCCTTCGATGAAATTGCTTATCCGTTTTCTCCCTCAGACTTACCAAACTTCTCGGTGGAGGAGAATCACGTCTTCACCTGCGCCGATTCGATGAAGACGTGATCTCCGACCGAGTTTTCGATCGAAGCGACTTTATTTTCCCGGAATTATGATTCGAGCATGTAACACTTCGTTTGGACAGCTTTATTTTTCTCGAAACTCCAATTTTTTCGTGAATTCAATAACGCACATTTGATTATTACACCATCACTTTACAAACTGTTCAATGAATTCCAATAACTTGGAAGACATCCCAGGATCATATTTGACGTTAAATTCTACTTTCACACAACTTTCCAGACACCCAATCACATTACGAATGAAAAGCCATCAATTGCTTCGAACTTTTCCGAGTTCCAGAACATTTTTACAAAACGAGCGACCTACACAGCCTTATTGCCTCTTGATTCGCAGTCAATTCGCGAGTTCCCTAAATTAAATTTATCGCTCGCGCAATGAGCTTTTCACCGATGAAATTTTTCCCCATCTTTCTCGCCATCAGCCGAATCCGCGCCTCTCGAGTCGAGTACGTGAGACGTCAGTTTCCACCGGTTCCGGCAATAAAGCCGGGAATCACTTCCTCGCTGGTATCGTGTCAGTCCTCAGGGGGGGTTTGGCGAGAGAAAAGGAGGCGCCACCGGCAACGGCAGCGGGGCGCGCTTCCTCCGCGAGCGAAAGGTATACACGTTTGTACCTAACGCGGATATTACTTTTTCGCGTTGGCGCGAGTGTGTTGTGTGCAGCAGCCCGCACGCTGCCGGATGCCCGTGCGACCCTAAAGCGCACTTGATATTGGGCTCGCAGGAGCCGGCGGAACAAATTCTTGAGTCGCTCGCTGCCGTCGCTGCTCCGTGAGAATCTGATCGATGGAGTTTCCGGGGGCCATGCACGCTCCCTCGCCTCCGACTCATCCGTGCCGTGCGGAATACGTATAATGTGTGCGAGAGCCGGAGAGTCGAGTGAGATGGATGGAGGACCGGAGCTTCCTTCGAACCGCAAAAACGAGCGAAGAAACTCGCAGCATCTGTCTGGATTTCCTAGGAAATACTAAGACGGTACAACAGCTTAAAATCATCCCCGATGTCTGAGACTTTGTGATACCGAGAAGAAGGGAAAAATTGGATTACATCATGGAGAAAAATTGTGAGGGAGTGATGACAAATCGATTGTTGTATTAACGAATTTTTTGATGTTGCAGCAAAATTTTCAGCTACCACAGCAAAATTTTTAGCTGCCACAGCAAATGTGCAGCTATCAAATCAAATTTGCAGATGCCACAGCGAATTTGCAGCTACCACAGCAACATTTTCAGCCACCACAGCAAAATTTTCAGCAACCACAGCAAAATTTTCAGGTACCACAGCAAATTTGCAGATACCACAGCCAAATTTTCAGCCACCACAGCAAAATTTTCAGCAACCACAGCAAAATTTTCAGGTACCACAGCAAATTTGCAGATACCACAGCCACATTTTCAGCTACCAAAGCAAATTTGCAGATACCACAGCAAATTTGCAGATACCACAGCAAATTTGCAAATACCACAGCAAATTTGCAAATACCACGGCAAATTTGCAGATACCACAGCAAAATGTTCAGCTACCACAGCAAAATTTTCAACTGCCACAGAAAAATTGCAGATACCACAGCAAAATTTTCAACCACCACAGCAACATTTTCAGCTACCACAGCAAAATTGCAGATACCACATCAAAAAATTGTTATCACGCCATTGATATTCTTTCCGTGCATTGACGGACTGTGATACGTCTCAGGCTGATCGCATCGAAGGCAGAATAAAGTGGTTACTGAATGTGTGCCTAGATAGAGTTAACTGTGGACTTTCAGCGCGTAACATCTGGTAGATTAGACGTTTAGTCGTGATAGATTATTGAAAGAACACGAAATTCGCATTTACAGTGACTTTGCACTGATTGAACACGGAGATCGTTTTGGCGATAAAAACAAGTCGTGGTGTGAGATTAGGACACACTAGTAATCAACAGTTGACACGACTGAAAATTCAAACGCGAAATCTATAATCCGTTCTGATTAATATATTTTTTGTACTTTTTTGTATTTTTAGTAGAAATCCATGTTAAATTACTATGACAAATTTTACCAAGTATGACCATGAAGGGTAAATATAAACCTATTGGAACGCAACATTTATAATCCGTTCTCATTAAATATATTTTTTGTACTTTCTTGTATTTTTAGCAGAATTCCCTGTTAAATTACTATGGCAAATTTCACCCAATATGACCACGAAGGGAAACCTGCTGGCATTCTAAAAAACACGAGCGTAAACAGCAATCCCAAATACTAACAATTACGCTTATTCCACACCCAATCCAACTCCAAAGCAACCGATCGCAATCCTCGCCTTCCCCTCGCCCCAATCCCAATTTTATCCAGCTTACGTGCAGCGAATTAAATATTCGTTTTCCAATGATTTTTATCGCGCGCTTTTCCGTAACACTTCCGGGTTTAAATGGTTCTCGGGTTCTCGACTTCGGTGCCGCGCAGATAGCAACACAATCGATTTTCTATTTTGCGAGCTTCTGTGTCTGTGGTGCCCGCGCCGCCTCTCTCCAACAACCTGCGGTGGTGAATACGGGCGGCAAACGACTGCTCGCGAACAAAGTTATCTCTCTAACGCCTGCGCTCGCTGTGTATAAGTGCACGCGGCTGTGCAACGTGCACAGATATACACGGGGCGAGATATATCCGCGACAATGCGCGTTACGGCGAGGAGAGAACCGAGACCTTATCTTATCCCCGGCGTGTGCTCAACATATGCCTCCTCCGACGCGTTGCTATACACATGCCCACTTAAACCACCCACCGTCGGTGGTGCGCAAGGTACTTGTAATACCGCCTCTGCCTTCTTCTTCTTCTTCTTCGCCTCGTGTCTCGCGGCATTCTCTTTATCCGCCTGCCGTGCCACTCGGCGTCGCGGTTTACCGTCCTTGACTAGGTTTGAGAATTACTCGACTGCGGGTTTACACGCGACACTGAATGTCAAGCCGCTTTATGGAATTATGGCGGAGTCACCACGGCGGATGGGAAATCTCGCGAAAATCTCTCTCGCCTGTTGAGGCAAACGGTGGAGGTGATTTTTTTTGTCGTAGGCCTTTGTGTTTCGGGCGGTGACGACGGGATGTGAAACAGAAATTGACGTTTGTTTGGGGAATTTACGGAAAAAAATTGTGGGATTAATGAGGGAGCCGAAGATGACGGTTTTTGCCAGATTGAAATTACTAAATCATTCTTTAAGTTTCGTTAACTGTTTTAATAGTAATATATTTTTTTAACAATTATTACAGCTGCCAGCGAGTCCCGAAAATGCATAAATCAGAAATTGGTGGAGGACTTGAAAGAATGGGTGGCCAGCTATGATGGAGAGGGAATGGAGCAAAACATAAATAGTGTGTTAAAGGTATCGATAATACCAATAATTGCCAAAATGTGCGAATACATTGCGCAATACGAAAGTCTGGTTGGGAAAATAAGCGAAGATTATTGTGCGGGAATGCGAATGAAAGAAAAAAGAAAAATGTATAAGAGTGTGTATGTGGAAAAATTGGAAATGTATATATGTATCAATTTAAGGGGATATTGTTGCATGGGATGGGATAAATGCAAAAAGTCGCAAGGGCATCGAAGTAAAACTACTACTACTGCAGCTGCAAAAAGTCGTGTGGACTAAAAACAAAAAATGCTACTCTTCAAGTCACCAACACAAAACGCAGTCAGATTGCATTATCAGGCTATACAGCGTTCCATTGTTGGGTTACCAAAAAGCCCAGCTGTTATCTTGACACCCGGGGAATCCGAACTATTTTTGGGACAGCGAAGAGCGCAGCACACATGAGTTTTCCGAGCCGTTGATTTTTTTTTTTCATAAGCCTCCGCGATTGTTGCGGTGACGACGGGACACGAATAAAAAATTGCCGTTTGTTTGGCGAATTTACAGAAAAATCGTGGGATTAACGATGGAGCATAAAAAGACGGTTTTTGATATATCAAAATTACAAAATGGTTCTTTAAGTTTCGTCAACAATTTTAGCAGTAATATTAAAAAAAAAAAAAAATTACTACAGCTGCAAAAAGTCATGTGAACCAAAAACAAAAAATTGCTACTCTTCAAGTCATCAACACAAAACTCTGTCAGATTGCATTATCAGGCTGTTCAGAGCTCCATTGTTGGGTTACCAAAAAGCCCAGGTGTTATCTTGATACCCGGAGTAATCCGAACTATTTTTGCTAAACGCCGTTTGTTTGGTGAATTTACAGAAAAATCATGGGATTAACGATGGAGCATAACAAGACGGTTTTTGATATATCAAAATTACAAAATGGTTCTTTAAGTTTCGTCAACAATTTTAGCAGTAATATAAAAAAAACAATCACTACATCTGCAAAAAGTCATGTGAACCAAAAACAAAAAATTGCTACTCTTCAAGTCACCAACCCAAAACGCCGTCATGCATTATCAGCCTGCACAGAGCTCCATTGTTGGGTCACCAAAGAGCCCAGCTGTTATCTTGATACCCGGGGTAATCCGAACTATTTTTGCTAAACGCCGTTTGTTTGGTGAATTTACAGAAAAATCATGGGATTAACGATGGAGCATAAAAAGACGGGTTTTTGATATATCAAAATTACAAAATGGTTCTTTAAGTTTCGTCAACAATTTTAGCAGTAATATAAAAAAAAAACAATCACTACATCTGCAAAAAGTCATGTGAACCAAAAACAAAAAATTGCTACTCTTCAAGTCACCAACACAAAACGCCGTCATGCATTATCAGCCTGCACAGAGCTCCATTGTTGGGTCACCAAAGAGCCCAGCTGTTATCTTGATACCCGGAGTAATCCGAACTATTTTTGCTAAACGCCGTTTGTTTGGTGAATTTACAGAAAAATCATGGGATTAACGATGGAGCATAAAAAGACGGTTTTTGATATATCAAAATTACAAAATGGTTCTTTAAGTTTCGTCAACAATTTTAGCAGTAATATAAAAAAAACAATCACTACATCTGCAAAAAGTCATGTGAACCAAAAACAAAAAATTGCTACTCTTCAAGTCACCAACCCAAATCGCCGTCATGCATTATCAGCCTGCACAGAGCTCCATTGTTGGGTCACCAAAGAGCCCAGCTGTTATCTTGATACCCGGAGTAATCCGAACTATTTTTGGGACAGCGAAGAGCGCAGCACGCACGAGTTTTCCGAGCCGCGTCTATTGAAGCAAACAGCGGAGTTGATTTTTTGTCATAAGCCTCCGCGATTGTTGCAGTGACGACGGGACACAAATAAAAAAATGGTCGTTTGTTTGGCGAATTTATAGAAAAATCGTGGGATAGACGATGGAGCATAAAAAGACGGGTTTTTGATATATTAAAATTACAAAATGGTTCTTTGAGTTTCATTTACAAAAACAAAAAATTGCTACTCTTCAAGTCACCAACCCAAAACGCCGTCATGCATTATCAGCCTGCACAGAACTCCATTGTTGGGTCACCAAAGAGCCCAGCTGTTATCTTGATACCCGGAGTAATCCGAACTATTTTTGGGACAGCGAAGAGCGCAGCACGCACGAGTTTTCAGTTTGCCGAGGCCGCCCCCCGAGCACACGCGAGGGGGGGGGGGGGGGTTATAATGGATCCTAATAAGCGTTTTAATTAAAATGAGGGATTCCGGAGTCAGGCAGCCGTGCAACTCGCGCAGAATCCCCGGAGTGATTAAGGATTACGGAGTTTGGAGTATTCAGGATTGCCGGATAGCCAACTACCGGTTGACTCGGCGAGTGGAGTTCTACAGGGGAAACCCGAGCTGCCGCCGCCGCCGCCGCCGCGCAGCCTCGCGACCTCGTTGTACTTCTCACTGCACAAGCGTAACGTAGCATAGATTCTATGCACCGGTGCATATACCTCGCGCGCCGCAGAGTGTCCCGGCTATAAATCGGCCTTAATTGAGAGTTAGCGCGCGCGGAGAGTGCCCGGGCACATCGTTCCCCGGTTGCGCTTATACCCACCCAAACGTATGCCCGCCGTATATCTATACGCGCCTATATAGCATCGCGATTATCTTTAATTCCTCCTAAATGATAGTTAAACGCCCTTGAGAAGCGTCGCTAACCGCGCGCAAACCGCCGCCGCGCTCTGTGGGAAGACGAAAGAAAGGAAGACTAATGGCCTGAGCTCTATACGCAACTACATGCAATTTACATGCGCCTCCGTTGCACCTGCATTGAAAAAATTCTTTACCACGACGAGTGGCGTAATCGTTGAATTTTAAAACGTTTTATTCGTTTATTAATACCAGTTGCAAGTCCTGTAGACTATTGGAAAGTTAAATGACACATTTTCATTTAGCAATTCATTTTATTTGTTACACTTTTGTTGGTACTTATTGATAAAAAAAAAAGTAGTGTTAGTTCTAGAATTTCAGCGATTGAGTCGGTGAGATTGAGATTGATGTTGTTTGGGAGCCTCCAAATGGCTGTTATGTGATAAATAAGGTAGAAATTCGCAGCATTTGTCTTTGTAATACAACATTTTTTTCGCCTCATTTCAATAGCCTTTAATTAGCCTTAAATAAGATTTTTTTTTCGTCTCACTTCAATGGCTTCTAATGAGCCTTAAATAACCATTTTTCTCGCCTCACTTAAATGGTCTCTGATTAGTCTTAAACAACAATTGTTCTCACATCACATAAATGATCTTTGTTTAGCATTAAATAAAAAATTTTCTCGCATCACACAAATGGCCTTAGATTAGCTCTAAATAACAAATAACAATTTTTCTCACCTTATTTAAATGGCCTCTAATGAGGCTTAAGTAACAATTTTTCCCACCTCATTTAAATGACCTTAAATAACAATTTTTCTCGCCTCATTTAAATGGCCTTAAATAACTATTTTTCTCGCCTCATTGAAATGGCCTTAAATAACAATTCTTCTCGCTTCACATGAGTGGCCTCTAATTAGCCTTAAACAAAAAATTTTTCGCTTCACATAAATAGCCTTTAATTAGTCTTAAATAACAATTCTTCTCGCCTCACATAAATGCCTTTAATTAGCCTCAAAAACCAATTTTCGTCGCCTCACTCAAAGAGCTTTTAACTAGTCTTGAATAATACCACAGTCTTCACATAAAAATTCCAATTAACAAAAATCTTTAACCCAACAAAAAACAAATTAGCCTAAAAAAATCCTCGAAGAGACCCAAACAATTCCTCCACAAAATACAACCCCCAATCGGTTGGAAAAGAAAATTAAATCCCACTTTCCCAATAAATTAGCATTCGTCTCGGCGGCTAATTCCGGCGCGTAACGTCGCTAAGACCTTGAATACAAATTGATCACACCGCAAGGGCGCGCGACGCCTGGAGAGCCGCGGCTCTTCGAACCAGTTTCCCGGAGGGCCCGCCCGTTCGCTTGCCCGTTTGCCCCCTCCGGAGCGCTTCGGGCAAAGCCGCATTACTCCCTAAGTACCCCCGGTCTCGCTGCCAGTACTTATCGCCAATTTATGCCCGTGAGCAGTGGCGTCGGTGGCCGCGAGAGCGACGGCTATAGGTGCCGCCGCTACCTACGAACGTGGAATGGCAACAACCACCACCACCACCACCACCGACGTAGTCGACCTATCTGTGGCAACGGCGCGTAAAGCCCGTCGGAAACGCTGTAAAATCGCGTCGATCCGATCGGCCGTGATTGCAACCGAGCGAAGAGGCTCTCCGGGCTCTCCGCGACGCTGATGGCGCACCGAACGGGGCGCCCGACGCGCCAAGAGAGCTCTGGCAGTAAACTGGTTGTTATACTCTAACATCTTTCGCGGCCGCTGTGAGCACACCGAGTGCTTTGCTCCCGAGTACACCCGACGAGCCACCCCCCGCAATCCAGACCCCCCTCTGCGCGCCCCGTCCGCCGCCCCCTCGTTTTATGTCTCGCGAGGAAAATTTCACGAGTATTTGACGGCGAAACGAGCGGTGGGTGTGCGTTTGAATTATAAAGCACAGCGGGCGCGGCATGCGACTGTCGAGTGCGTGTTAAATTTGGCTAGATTATTCGATATTCGACATTTTTTGAATGTCCTTTTTTGTAACTGCGTGCGAAAAACTCGACTTTTCGAGGCGGCTTTGCGTGTGTAAAGTGCTCGTTTTCCGCACTAGTGCATAAAGAATAGTCGAGTGCGTGTCAAAATATGGCAAGATTATTCGATATGCGACATTTTTTGAATGTCGTTTTTTGTAACTACGTGCGTAAAACTCGACTTTTCGAGGCGGTTTTGCGTGTGTAAAGTGCTCGTTTTCCGCACTAGTGCGTAAAGTGGAACTTTGCGCACTCTTGGATCCTGATAAGTGCGTAAAGTGAACACTCGTGCGTAACGTTCCACTTTACGCACTTTTGGTTACTTTACGCACACGTGCCGGAAAACGAGCACTTTACGCACGCAAAACCGCCTCGAAAAGTCGAGTTTTACGCACACAGTTACAAAAAATAGTATGTTGAATTCGTGCGGAAATTACCTTCTTTACGCACTTGTTGCACAATATACTATTTTCCATCGTTCATTGTGCAAATTAAGTTTTCAGCCTTCGCTTGTGGTCTGCAAAGAATTCGATGTTTGACAGGGACATCGAACGTCGTTATTACCTTTGATTTTTATTATGGGGTGAAATCACTATGGTGTGAATGGCGTTGCAAGCCATTATATTCCAACGAACGGACCAGTCTTAGAAATTTTTCACAGGCAGCCAAAGATTTTAGTGAATTTACAATCACAGCGAATTTCAGTACAAAGACTGGTCAAAATTCTCATAGACTCTTGATGGAATTTTTGCCGGGTAACAAATCTGTTATATCTGTATGGTAATTTTTATATCTGTTACATCTGTATGGTAATTTTTTCGAGGATACACGGAAAAAAATATCATTGATTCAATAAAACCGTGGATTTACAAGTATTTACGAACAAGTATGAAATTAGGTACAAAAAGTCATCATCGCCATTAGTTGTTATGATGATTTTTTATACCTAATTTCACCATTTGGATTAATTAGAATTAACTTTTTTTTTAAATTTCGTTGCATTCCAACGATGCAAACTTCAGCATCGTTTGTATATACAGTATTTTTTTTACTCTTTCTTCTCCATCCTCGATAAAAATGCTAATTGAAAGAAAAATTGAAAATCAATTACCCTTATTAAATTTCTAATTAATCCACGAACGTGACAACGATGCCGCTTTCTTCGGAACCTTATTTTTTTTCATCACCGAGGCTAAAGCTCCGGTGTTGTAAACTGCTTCTTACAACTCCGACATCCTTCACGGTCGTCGTAAGCACAGCGAGTACTTCGCTCAGCCTCTCGAAAACCGCCTCACGATCCACCCTACGGTTTTACGTCTCCCCGAGAAAATTTCCCCGAGCACATTTGACGGCAGAACGACATTGCTATATCTGCAGTGCGCGCTGGCTGGCTGGGGCGCAGCAACAGCCGCGTGTACGACGTGCATGTCAAGTGCCGCGAGAGAGACACTTTTGACATAATGAAACGCGAAATCTTTCATTCGAAATTCAAGAGTTTCTGACTCGTCGCTTATCTTTTCTTTCGTCCCAACTCCGCGCCAAGTCTGAAGAGAGAAATTCTCGGAGGGTCTCGTGCCTTATAAGAGAGCGCGAGGAAGGGAGGAGAATAAAGGGAGAAGCCTCGGAGTGAGCTCAAAGCGTTTCTTCGTCGTTGAACACGTTAACCGGCGTGCAATCTCGCGGCAGTAAAGATTCAATGAGAATAAAGAGGAAGAGAGAGGAGGGCGAGAGCCGGCGCGGTGTCTGCAGTCTGCTCTGCACGGGCAGTCAGCCTCGCCGGATTAATGTCTTTATAATTGCACACGGGCCTTTTACCGCGCGCTATGTGGCGTAGCCGTATAACACTCTGTAGGCGCGCGCCGGCGGAGCCGCGACGTTGTATACTACCGAACCGGCAGCCTCGCGCTCGCCGCGAACGCGGTGTCGAGTGCCTCGGACCCGGTGTAAAACAATCGCAGAGGGAAGCTGTCCGCCGTATATATTCATGCACGGTGAATCACCGAGACGGGTGCGCGAAAAAAAAAAAAAAAAAAGAAACGTTACCTGCCGCTTTTATTTTATTCGCGGAACGTTAACGTCAACGCCAATGAAAAGCGAGTTTGGGAGGCGAGGCGCGCTAAAATTTACGGCCGTTTGGAAAATAAGAAAGGGTAGGTCGACGGGTGGATTGAGAAATGGAATTTGATATCAGTTTTTAGGTGTAGCAGTAGTTGAGGTAGTAAGTGTGTTTATTGAGAATATATAGTACAATTTTGTTACCTATCGATACTCTTTTTTTCCTGATTTAAAAATTTTGCATATTATTAATTGGCCGTCAACCGTACTCCTTCAGTATTTTTTTATGCTTTGTTTTACATTAATTTGGTACAGATATAAATAAACATTTGTTTACAATATTACAAATTCCGACTATCAAATGATTTTTTAGACGCTTCCTTGGTTTTTAGGTGGCTATTTTTGTATTTTTATTATTTTTAATCTATGAGCCGAATATCCTTTTTGTGAATGTGTGCGTTAATTATTTCTATTAATTTTTATTAATTTTTTCATACGATAAAATTGTCGTATGAAAAAATTAAAACCTGTTCATTCATATTGTCAATTTGAAATGCAAGTAAAGTAAATAGAGACTAAGTAACGAATCGTCCCTAGTAAAATTGACAGGACATATTAAATTATCAAATCTTTTTAATGCTACTTTCTAGCAAATAAAAAAACTTGTCTATGAAGAAAGAATCGCATTTTTTGCGAACACTAGTAGAAGCAAAAAAATCGTTCCAGACGAACAAATAATAAAGCAACTTCATTTATTTACAGCGCTGATACTGACATCCAATATTTTCAGCGCCACTTTTTTTTCGGTCCAGACGAAAAATGCCTGTAAAGTATAGCTCGTACCTTACATCTGTTACCCTTACTGCCGTTTTTTTTTACAGACGATTCGTCGAAGCATTTCGGAACTCGAGGCCCACATCTCTTCGTGGCCCGCACTGATATATATGTAACGCACGGGCGAAAGAAATTGGCGATTGAGTGCTGCGCTCGATAAGAACAGATTCTCTTACGTCTTTCCGCCGTCGCTCGTAAGTCACCCTCGGCTCTCTGATACCATAACTCTCGCCGGGAGTGAGAGAACCCAAGGATAATCGAGGAGAATCCCGGGCACGAAGTAGACGTCGACAACGACGTCGGAGACGAGCGTCGTCTCTCGGGTGTCTCGAACCAGAGTCATGCACGACCGGGCGAGTGTGATCCAGGCACGACGACCATCGCCGCCGCCACGAGATCTCGCATCCGCTGCATCGGGCATTCTCCGTCAACGCCAACCACTTTTTCTCTCGTCGCAGATATTTCTCGCAATTAGCCACGTTTCTACCACTAATTGACGGTACTTTCTGCGATTTTCTTACAAAAAAAAAAAAAAAAAAAAACTTCAAACTGTATAATCTGGAAGGAAAAATGACGCAAGAAAAGTAAACGGAAACTCACATTTTTTATGGATTCTTCAACAACATAATATTTTATCTTTTTAATGAATAAAAGTATTTTTTGTTTGTGAAAATTTCGTTTTCATTTTTTTAATATATACAAAAAATATCTGAAATGTAAATATTCGAAAATTGATAAAAAATTAAACCAATTGCACCCTACATTTTTCTCATCTACTACACAAATAATTTTAAAAAATGTAACTCTTAAAAATTCAAAATCGCTATTTATTTTGCACAAAATTGAAATTCAGACTCGATAGTTTACTAACATTTGATCCAAAATAATAACCTGAATTCTCCAATAATTCATCTCTCCTAAAATTCTAACGAATTCAATAAATTATAAATTACTGATGAAAAAAAAACGAAGCCAAATTGACAGAGAATGCCTCCATGTCTATCTGCACATCTCTCCAATAATTCTTACGAATTCAACAAATTATAAATTACTGGTCCAAAGAAAACGAAGCCAAATTAACAGAGAATGCCTCACATTTCCATCTGCACATCTCTCCAATAATCTAGCGAATCCAACAAATTATAAATTATTGGTCCAAAGAAAACGAAGCCAAATTAACAGAGAATGCCTCACATTTTCATCTGCACATCTCTCCAATAATTCCAACAAATTCAACAAATTATAATTTACTGGTCCAAAGAAAACGAAGCCAAATTAACAGAGAATGCCGCACAAATCAATCTGCACATCTCTCCAATAATTCTTACGAATTGAACAAATTATAAATAACTGGTCCAAAAATCGAAGCCAAATTAACAGAGAATGCCTCACATTTTCATCTGCACATCTCTCCAATAATTCCAACAAATTCAACAAATTATAATTTACTGGTCCAAAGAAAACGAAGCCAAATTAACACAGAATGCCTCACAAATCAATCTGCACATCTCTCCAATAATTCTTACGAATTCAACAAATTATAAATAACTGGTCCAAACAAAACGAAGCCAAATTAACACAGAATGCCTCACATTTCCATCTGCACATCTCTCCGAATAATTCTAACCGATTCAACAAATTATAAATTACTGGTCCAAACAAAACGAACCCAAATTAACAAAGAATGCCTCACATTTCCATCTACACATCTCTCCGAATAATTCTAACCAATTCAACAAATCACAAATTACTGGTAAAAAAAAAGCGAAATTGACGGAGAATGCCTTGTGCGTCTATCTCG
This sequence comes from Pimpla rufipes, assembly GCA_963932165.1. Lineage (NCBI taxonomy): Eukaryota > Metazoa > Arthropoda > Insecta > Hymenoptera > Ichneumonidae > Pimpla > Pimpla rufipes. The sequence goes on from OZ010637.1 coordinate 17,625,243, forward strand.
TACATCGGTACCATAGATACGGTACATAAACTGGCGAACGCTCTGTCCGGTACCATCCGAAGGGACCGTTATATAGTGCAGAGTACCACAAGTATAGTAGGTATAGTCGCAGCGGCACGAGAGCCAAAGCGGTGTACAGTGAGTCGCAGCCGCGAGTCTCGCTCGATGCTGCTAATGCAATAGCGCATTGTCGATTCGACTCGCGTGGCCGGAGAGCCGAAGCGTGCGGGCGCTGATCTCGCGCGTCTCACGGCCGCATCAACGTGTCTCCCGCGAAGTCGAGAGAACCGCTCGGCTCCTCGCTCACAGCACGGAACAAAATTTCCGGTTAGGGTCGCGTGTGTTCGGCACTCGAGGGGGGGCACACGCGGCGCACGCCTCCGCCTACAACGCGCGCCACGCTTCACGGGATATCGCCGGTGGTGCCTGAACGCCCGAAGGTATCCGTGACCGGAGGCGTCCGCACTCCTATGGCTATGCTGGATATGTATATACGAGACTCTCACCGCCGACTGTGTCGATCAGATATACATGAATGGTTGTATATATGTAAAGTCGTATACAGAGCGATTCAGAATGATTTTGCAATTTTTTGGGCAACTGTTAATTAAATAATTTCATTGAATTATTTAATTTTTGTATAGTCGTTAACAGAACGGTTTAGAATGATTTTTCAATTTTTTTGTTAACTGTTAATTCAATAATTACGCTGATTTATTTAATTTTTGTATAGTCGTTTACAGAGCGGTTTAGAATGATTTTTCTTATTTTTGGTTAACTGCTAACTGCTAATTAATTAATTCCATTGATTTATTTAATTTTTGCACAGCCGTATGTAGAGCGATTCAAAGTGATTTTTCAATTTTTTGGTTAACTATTAATTAAATAATTACACTGGTTTATTTATTTTTTGTATAGTCGTATACAGAGCGATTCAGAACGATTTTTCAATTTTTTGGTTAACTGTTAATTAATAGTTATTTACTTCTTCGAATTGCTAATCCGATTCAGAGAAGGATTGACTGTGAAAAATAATGAATATGAAAATGTGGAAAAGGGATTCTGAATCAGCCTGTATATTGTGGTTACGGATCTCGAGGTCGCGATTACATGCAGAAACCTTTTGACAATTAATTCTGAAGATGGTCTGGTTTAAGGAGGAGGAACTAAATTAGTTTGGGGAATATAAAGTGGTTAATCCCTTGGGGGGATCATTTCATAAAGGCTTTGATTTTTATGATTTATTTCCACACTGCAAAAAAGATGTTCATTGACTTTGAAAGGGTAGAATAATTTTACAAGGAAATTGGACATTACATTTTATGCATAGGATGAAAAAACGTTCAGTTCGGTACGCGGAATAAAAAAAAAGGTCTGGATACTATTGGAAGGTAGGAAAAAAAAATCAAATCAATGAAACATTTTAGCATTTATTTTCCTACAGCAGAAATGAAAATACGTCCAAACCGGTGACACAACAGTTGCAAAAAAAATACACAAACATAATTGGAGAAAATTGTTTCCCGTGAAAATGAGTATCGGGTATTTAACAGCAGTAACAAACTTTCTTTTTTTGTTACCAAAACGCACATTTAACCCATTTATTTGTCAATATTTGGTGATCAACAAAATCGCTAAATATTAATTAGATAATGAAAATTCATGTTTCCTATTCGTGAATACAATCAAGTCACTTTAGGCAAACAGAAAATAAAAATACAATCTTGCTGTAAACTGGATACAATTAACACGATACAAATTCCCCATAAATTTGATACCCCGAATTTTTTCTCAAACCCAAAAAAAGTTTACATTCTCCAATTATCATCCAAGTCCCACCGTTTAAATTCCACGGTTCACAATAGTATCCAAAGTAAAATGATCGCAGCCCGAGAGCGCGATTTCTCCGTGCGAAATAGCCGCTCGTAACCATCGCGGCCCAGCGACTGACTCGCGCTAATGCAGAGCGAACGTGATTCTGCTAGATTTTTTTGCCGATCTGCGAGAATTTTTTTGAACATTTTGCTAGATTTTTTTGCCGATGCTGCAATGAAAGTTCACAATGTCCCGAATGTACAGGATGCAAAATTGGGAGGGCACGAGACGTTTAAATCATTTCTAACGATTTTTTAAGGTAGTTCTAGCGCCAAATATTCATTTCGCATAAATTCGAGGAAAATGGGAGAGAAGTGCAAAGACTTCTCGATGGTCTAAAAATCTGAAAAAATTCATGCACATTAAAGGTACTGAAAAGATTAATTTTGCATAATAATATTTCTAAAATGTTATTAACAAATTGATCGAAAAAATAGTTTAACAAATATTTCGATGACCCAAGTTTTTTTGTTGATGAAAATGATTCCTTCATTTTTCTGAATACGTATGAATTTTTTCAGATTTTTAAGTACTCTTTGAAATTTGTACATATTTTCCATATAAAAAAACACAAATTTCAAAGAGTACTTAAAAATCTGAAAAAATGCATACGTATTCAGAAAAACGAAGAAATCATTTTCATCAGAAAAAAAATTGGGTCATCGAAATATTTGTTGAACAATTTTTTTTTTCATGAATTTGTTAATAACATTTTTGAATTATTATTACGCAAAATTAATCTTTTCAGCACCTCAAATGCGTATGAATTTTTTCAGATTTTTAGACCATCGAGAAGTCTTTGCAATTCTCTCTCACTTTTCTCGAATTTATGCGAAATGGACACTAGGCGCTAGAACTACCTTAAGGTGTTTAAAGCTGTTTTAAGGTGTTCTCAAACACAAAAAAAAGTTTACATTCTCCAATTATCATCCAAGTTCCACCGTTTCAATTCCACGGCTGACAATAGTATCCAAAGAAAAATGATCGCAGCCCGAGAGCGCGATTTCTCAGTGCGAAATAGCCGCGCGTAACCATCGCGTCCCAGCGACTGACTCGCGTTAATGCAGAGCGAACATTCTTACGGGTCTTTGTACGTAGCCGCGGCGCACAGCAAAGACGGATAGCGGCAGCTTCTATCCCTCGTCACTCTCCACCGCTATATTAGGTAATCCCACGGAAATCTATTTTCACTATACCTATCCAGTCTGACCCCCTCCTATCGGCTCGCGAGCGAGAGAGAGAGATCGATATCGATTAATCGTTCCGCGACTGGGTTATCCTTCTTGCACGCGTCACCACGCGAGCCACTATATCTCTCGTCGACTCCGGGTCCGCTTTGCTCGTGCCTCTCTCGCTTCTACCCATCCCAACTGTCAATTACCATACCCACACCATAATACCGCCCTCCCTGGATTCCCAGCAATTCGTGGCTCCGCTATATATCTATAGATCTATGCGTCTATGTATCACGAACGTGTGTCATAGTGGGAGGACTCGTACAACTATATATGGGGCGTTCCATAACCATTCGAACTGGTTCTGACTCCAGACCTCTCGGATTTCGTCCACGATTTATTGTTTCAAATTTGAATTATTTACCATTTTTACAAATAAAAATATTGCCAGCTCGGATTGGAAGGTCTGAAAAAAAAATAAATCGCGAAAATCCCGTATCAGATATATAATATTTTTTAAACGTGAACCCAGAGTGGGATGAGAGTCGCTCCTATTTTTTCGGAGATTTTCACATTTTTCATTTATTTATTTTTTTTGGACGCGAAAAAATCCGAAAATAGGCTCAACATTTTTTATATTCGATACGGGATTTTTTTTACAGATTTTTTGATACGGGTTAACGATATTTTCATTTTGAAAAATTGTAACTAATTGAAATTTGAGAAAAAAAAATATCGGGAAAAAATTTCGAGCTCTTTTTGGAGTTGAGATGATAATGCGAAAAATCGTGGACGATATCCGAGAGGTCGAGGGTCAGACCCAGGTCGAACCGGTACGGAATGTCCCATATATAAATACATATCTATATTATATATGTGGTGGATGCAGTCACGCGTTAATTTATCGCCAGCGATCCGATAATTTCTCTCCGCATGTCCATTAGTACTCTCGATCTACCCACCCTGAAACCTCCGCCACCCCGTTATACGTGAATTTGACCGGTTATCGCGCGCGCGCCTCGCGAGATACAAAACGAAAAACCGGCAATGAGCGCGCGGGTATTAATAATATTGATCGCCGTGTAGTCCCGGCGGGGAGTAATGGACTTTGCGGATGACGGACTGGTTTGATTTAGTCGCGGGTAAATAATTCCAATCGACGAAAAACTGCGGGGATATTAGGGGCGACGTTAACGGGAATTTGGGGCTTTGCCGATGTGAATCAACGCGAGGCGCGCAGGCAACGCGCGGTGGGTTGTGTTTTTTTAATTGACGAATGTCCGGGACGTATTTCGACGAGAAATGTTTTTTAAAAGGTGATTTTCGGGGACGATTCGAAAATGAAATTCATCCTGCTGAACCGATAATTTTTTTAAATTTCATTCATATCATTTAATTCATTTTATTCACCCAACTGTCCAACGTTAGTTAATGAGTAAGATTACATTTTTATACTTCCCTCAATAATCTCCAAAACTCACGTTTTAAAAATGCGCCCAGCTTAAAACATTCCCTCCAGAAATTAACCAAGAATTGCTGAATAGTCATTGACGATTATCGATTAAATTCACAAAAGAATGTGCATTAAAAAATGTAGTTTTTAATTACTGAAAAATCGCTGAACCACGATTAACAAAAGCGCTCAGACTTCAACATTCTCTGCAGAAATTGATAAAGAATAGCTGAACATTTATACGCGATTATTGATTAAATTCACAAAAGAATCTGCATTAAAAACTGTATTTTTTAATTATTTAAAAATTTCTGAATCTCGTTTAAAAATATGCCAAGACTGCAACATTCTCTCCAGAAATTCACCAAGAATTGCTCCTCATTTTTACGCAATTATAGATTAAATTCACAAAAGAGTCTGCATTCAAAAGTGTATTTTTAATTACTGAAAAATCGCTGAACGATTAATCGATCACGATTAAAAATGTGTACGGACTGCAACATTATTTCCTGAAACTCACCAAGAATTGCCGAACATTCATACGCGATTATCGATTAAACTCACAAAAGAATCCACACTAAAAAAAAATGTGTTTTTTTTTTCAGTTACAAAAAAAAAATCACTGAATCACGATGGTGACCCGAGTGACCCCGGCGAGTCTTATCGGCGATAAAAATTTATGCGCATACGTAATTCGTCGCGCAACGATTTCGAATAGAGTTCGGATCGTTCCCATAGTCGGTTGGGCGCGCGTATACGACGAGGGGGCGCGCGGTCGATATCCGAAGGCAGATATATGGTGGACGATGCCCAGGGACCAATTATTTCGTGGCGGGGCGATCCGTAGCGCTCGCGGGAGAGGCCGTCGCGCGCGACTCGCGTCTCCGCCGATCTACATGCATCCCCGATACGTTTACGTGGCCGCCGTACGGATGAGACACGTGTGGACGGTCGTCCGGCGTCGCGCGCGCGGCGACCGCGAGGGATTTCCTAAAGGGGCCGCGGCTTTGGCTCCGTGGATCCTCGGAGCCGGAGGAGAGCAAGAAAGGGACGGGAAAGGGGGAGAGATTCTCGCTGTTGTACGTGCACGGGAACGGGAGGCCCCTCATTACGCCATGCAAATACGCCCGGATACGGTGACGACCACCGCAGCCGACTTCTGCATGCGACCGCGAGAAACCAGCCGCCGGGGAACAAGAAGAAGCGCAACGGGGACGGAAACGACGATGTGGAAGAGGCTGGAGAGGAGAAAATATGGGGGGAAAAAATTGTCTATAAAAGCGTCGATTATTGCCGGAGCCCTTGGCTCGCCCTACATGACAATGTTGACGGAAAAGCGAGGTGATTTTCTTGAAAAAATAAAGTAACTTGGCGCTTGGAGCACGTAAAGGGTTTTAATGATAACACGGCTGGAGAGATTATAGCGAGGATGGATATTTGGGGCATAATTTGGGATGGTTTTGAAGTTTGCATCGTTGGAATGCAACGAAATTCAGAAAAAAAATTAATTTTCATTAACCCAGATTATGAAATTAGGTATAAAAATATATCACATAGCGATTTGTTGCTATGATGATTTTTATACATAATTTCAATATTTGGATTAATCAGAATGAATTTGTAAGTAATTAAATCATAAATCGTTTAAATTAATTTAGTTAATTAATCAAATGAGGCATAAAAAGTCATCATAGTGATTAGTACTTATGATGATTTTTTATACCTAATTTCATCATTTGGGTTCATTAGAATTAATTTTTTTTTTCTGAATTTCGTTGCATTCCAACGATGAAAACTTCAGCATCATAATTTCATTGAATATTTCACTCGTCGGAACTAAAAGGCGTGAAATAATATCAACTCATATTACAAGAACGTCTGGATATCATCAAGAGGCAGGAAAAAAATAATTCGAATCACTGAATCATTTCAGCGTTTATTTTCCATCAGCAAAAATTAAAATTCCCTCAAAGCACTGATACAACTGATGCAAAAAAAACTACACAAACATAATTGCAGAAAATTGTTAGCCGTAAAACTAAGTATCGGGTGTTTAGCTGTGGTAACAAACGTTTTTTCCCCAAAACGCGCGCATTCAACCCGTTTTATTGTACACGCGGAACGCAGCCACGAATACCAAAGCCGACGTGTTTGCCATCAGTGAAATAAGTGGCTCGCGGTGCATCGAGCCGGGCACTAATTAGACAGTTGGCCGGTACTTATAGCCCCCACGAGGCCGGCCGGACTCGCGGGGCTCGGACCACTCACTCACATTCTCATTATTCTATTTTTCTTTCTCATTGCAGGCCACGCGGTTAGTCCAGGATATAAAGAGCGAGAGGAGCTCGGAGGGTACAAATCGACGATGAGACGGGAGAGAGTCGAGCGCGCGGCGAGGAGAGGCGAGGCTTATGCTCGGTTTACCAGCTCGCGGCGTTCGGCTGAATAATCTCTGCCTCTCTGTGCCACTGTACCACATGGAATTACACGCCGGTGCGTTAAACATCCAGGCGAGACTGCGCCGGCTGGATGTAAAAGCGTAATATACGCGAATCCACGTACTTTCCGCACTGCGCTGGCAACTCGCGTTCCGCGAGGCGAAGGGAGGAGCTGAATATGGACCAGAGGACGCAGGTAGCGGCGCACCTGAATTTTCACACTGGCCATGAATATGCAGCGAAAAGGGTTTACCGAGCTGAGCCCGCGCCCCGCTGGATCCTCCGGGCGGGCTGGAGAATTATGGAAAAGCGCTGCGAGCGAAAAGGGACTTACGCCTCGTGCAGCCCCCCCGGACGACGCGATTGCCGTCGCGGATTCACAGGGAATTTCTGAGGGCGACGACGAATTTTCGTGCAACGGAGTCGTCAACAACTCGCGGGGTTCCTTAATGCAGCTGGGGAAAAGCTTGGGGAATGTTAATGACTGAATACGCGAAGGGCTGGCGTTCGTTTGGGCATTCTTAATTGGCGAGATTTTTGTAATGGGATTGGTAGAAAAGTAGGCAAGATTTTTAACGAATTTAGAGAAATATTTGTAGTGCAATAGTAGAATTGAAATTAAATGCCAATTATCGTTTGTTTGATTTATTAAATTCGAGGTGGGATAATTTGCAAGGAGATGGATTCTTGTTTAGAGTTTAGTTTTGGACCCGAGATCGTTACTTTTGTTTTGTGAAAGATAAACCTCAGATCTTCGTTTCACTTTAGAAATGGTTTGCGTTCATTTGGGCATTCTTAATTAGCGAGATTTTTGTAATCGAATTGGTAGAAAAGAAGGCAAGATTTTTAATGAATTTAGAGAAATATTTGTAGTGGAATAACATCAATTTTGTAAGTCCCCATTACTTTAACAATTGAAGTTTGGACGGTAGTTTATTTTCTAGTTACGATTTTATAACGATGTCCCGTAGCGATTATAAAATGATATGTGAACTTTTGAATAGCCGTAAGAAAAACCTAATTTTTCATTAAATTTTCGGAGAAATTGTGAGAAAAATGGACAAGCACAGTCCTCCATTATTTCCGCAGTGCATTAACAGTATTTCTCCATTCTTTCAATAAGGTTGTCATGAAGTTTTATGAAAAATTAATATTTCTTTCCTCCATCCAAAAGTTTACACATCTCATTATAATAATTAAAAGTTATTTTTATAAAAACATAATTACAAAGCCATTTGTAACATCATTTTTATTTTCATAAAAATTAGGGATTTACAACTCTGGTTAACAGTATCAATTGTTGGTCTTGATTCTTATATTTGATACCAGGCTAACCAAGCATTTCGGTATGGAAAAAAATTGAACCTTTTTTCAGTAAGCTTAAAACAATATTTACCAATGAAACAAAAACGAGTAAAATCTTCATCTTCAGCCTCACGTTCAACAGTTATTCTCCGGTATTAGCGTCAATTTTCGTGAGCCCGTAACGTCCGCGGTTTTTAGTTGGCCAATTACTAACGGAACGGTGGGATTTTTTTTTTCCCTCTCACTCCGCGCTCGTCTTATACCTTCATTCTCTTCCTCCCGGTTCTCCGTGGCTTCGGCGCGCGATCTCTCGCCCGGCGGTTTTTTTCATTATTCCCCGGCAAGCAATAGCTCGTGAAGAGAGTTACGAGAACGATCTCGAGAATAGTCGTTCCCCGTTGCAAGTAGTAAAGCTTTTTTCTCTCTTCACTCCGCGGCGCGAGATGAGCCAGGTACGCCGTATTGTATAGTAACTCCCGGTGTAGTAACGTATATAGTGTACTATAGGTACCCGAGTATATAGCGCCAGGGTGAACGAGGCGTTATTTGTACGCCTCGGGAGTCTCGAGACCCTCTCGGCTGTTGATCCGACCGCGTGGGTGGCTGCGACTATTTTTTTTTTACTGTTTTTTATTTTTATTTTACTTTTTTTTTTCTTCTTCGCTCTTATACACCGCACGAACCCTCGGCGAGGGCGGAAGGGAGTGAGAAAGGGTGGTGCTCGACGCACCGGAGGGCAGACTCCACACGTTACACGGGACATGCGGGGTCTATTGTGGTGGACGTGGTTAAAGTCACAATAACTCGGCTTCGGGTCGCGCCTTCCACGACACCAGAATGAATACGAATGAAATACCTGCATATGGATCGGGGGGGCTGTGTTTCCGTATCCTCGGACGAAAATTTATTCCGGCGCTGCGCGGGTGATCTCCGCCTTCGGGTTTTTCGTGTAGCGCGCCAGCTGAGGGGATCAGAGGGATCCCCGATGATTTTGCGTTTTTGTGAATCATTCGGAGTGGTTTTGGTTCCCCCGTGGCCCGGGGGATTAAAATGTGTGCAAGTCGACGGGGCGAGGGATGTGATTGTGTTTACTGTTTTTGGGCTTGTTTATTGGGATTTCGGAAATTGTTTTTCGGATCCGTAATCAGGAATAAATAGCCTGATATTGGGAAGCAACGTTTGTGGAGATTTAAAAACGTTCCAAGTTGTTTTTTGGACACGTTTTTACGCGAAATATTTTTTAGTCGCCTGAGAGTGAAGGAATTAAGGCTTAATGATTAGTAGGTTTCTCTGGGGAAAGGAGAAATTATTTGTTTTCGGTACAATTACTTTCTTTCAATTAATAAAACTCGTATACACTTTTCCTTTTTTTATATTGATTTTCTTATATTGAGACATGCATTTTTTCAGAATATTTTTACAGCTGTTTCTGGTATATTTTTTTATCCTTGATTCATTTTTCCGTTTTTCCTGTTTCGTCGCAGTACATTTTCGTCGTGATGACGGTGGTCGTGCTATGTTTACTATTGTAGGTTTATTCATTGGGATTTCGGAAACTGTTTTCAGACCTGTAATCAGAAATAAATAGCCTGGCACTATTAACCAATGTTTATGAACATTTAAAAACGTTCCAAATTTTTTTTTTGACTCGTTTTCACACGAACCATTTTTTAGTCGCCTGACAGTGAAGGGACTAAGGTTTAATGATTAGTAGGTTTCTCTGAAGACAGGAAATTATTTGTTTTCGATAAAATTAATTTCTTCGAACTAATAAAACTCGTAAATACTTTTCCCGTGCGTCAACAGAACATCAAAGCTCTCGTTACTACTCCGATTTTCTTATATTTTTCATACGATATTCGTACACGCACTTTGCAGAATATTTTTACAGCTCTTTCTCGCATCTTTTATCCCTGATTAATTTTTCCATTTTCCTGTTTCGTTGCAGTACATTTTCGTCGTGATGGCGGTGCTCGTGCTATGCTTACTATTGTAGGTTTATTCATTGGGATTTCGGAAACTGTTTTCAGACCTGTAATCAGCAATAAATAGCCTGGTACTAGTAACCAATGTTTATGGACATTTAAAAACGTTCCAAGTTTTTTTTTGGACTCGTTTTTACACGAAACATTTTTTAGTCACCCGACGGTGAAGCGACTAAGGTTTAATAATTAGTAGGTTTCTCTGGAGACAGGAAATTATTTGTTTTCGATACAATTAATTTCTTCGAACTAATAAAACTCGTAAATACTTTTATCATACGACAACGGAATATCAAAGCTCTCGTTAATACTAAATCGGAGTATTCTTATTCTTATTTTGCATACGATATTTGTACACGCATTTTCCAGAATATTTTTACAGCTCTTTCTCGCATCTTTTATCCCTGATTAATTTTTCCATTTTTCCTGTTTCGTTGCAGTACATTTTCGTCGTGATGGCGGTGCTCGTGCTGGAGGCCGGAGTCGGAGCGCTCGCTCGACTTTACGAGGAGCAAGTCGGTCCTGAACTCAAGATGACCCTCAATCGTACGTTCCTCGACTATTACTCGGTGAGATCCAGAGAAACTGCGGCCATCGACCAGATGCAGATAGAAGTGAGTAATAACGATAAAAAGTCCGGCAAAAATTACGCTTTCACGGTAACCAGAGTTGTTGTGTTTTTTTTATTTTTTATTATTTTTTCGTTAGCATCGGCTGTTGCGTCGATGCACAACGAGTTTCCCCGGTATCGGAATGCGCATCCACGGCGCAAGCAGTATCGTAAACTTAAGACCCGGGTAGACAATATCCCGTAAACGATCGTGCGTTGCTCGAGCGCGAAGCTGCCCTCCGGAACGTAATGGGCCCTACAATTCTCCCCCTTCCGAGCTCACCGATGGCTACCGATGTCTACCGTCGCCTCGCGACAATCGTTATCGGCTCCGACAATCAAATATAAACGTCGCTTTGAATTTTTATTCGTTATCGTCGATACTGAAACCGGGAAGAGAACAAGCGATATTTCCCATAATCCTGGCGCAATTTATTTTCACAATACCATCAAAGGTCGTTCGAATTAAACGGTATTTAAAATACTGAAATAAACTATTTGTTTCGTGGACTAATTTCATTTATTCACATACTTATTTTATGGGGAAATTTCTTTACAAAAGAGGAGGCGTGAACGCAATTTTACAGGAGTATAAACGACGCATAAAAAGTTAAAGAGCTAATAAAAAAAAAGGTGTGTAAGGCATTAAAGAGCTATTAAAATCTTGTCCACTAAATGTTAACGTTGGCTGTAAAAAAATAATGAATGTCTGTTACGTTTTCATTAGAAAAGAGGAATTTTCTGGATAACCATAGCCGTTGTCTTTACTTTATTTTGTCTCTTTTAAACTAAATGCATTTTTTAATGTTACAGTTCAAGTGCTGCGGTGCTCTGAGATTCGAGGATTGGCTCGCGAGCGAATGGTCCAAGGACGAAGATGTTCTCCGGGACGGAAGTCTCGTGCCCGATAGCTGCTGCAAAACCGTGACGCCGCTGTGCGGCAAGCGAGACCATCCATCAAATATTCAGTATACGGTGAGTGCTGCGACTATATTTCACTGCTACATTAATCCGAAAAACCTTCGAAATATCACTTTATTTTACTAATTACTGATATCATCGAACATATTTTCAATTAAACTAAAGTAATTGCACATTAATATGGATAATTATTACGAAATTTCATTAAAACCAAAAACGTCGCGATCAGACCAGAGTTGTAAAGCCCTAATTTTTATAGAAATAAAATTGATGGTATGCTTGGCTTTGTAATTATGTGTTTATATTAATAACTCATATTGATTATAATATGATGTGTAAACTTTTAAATGGAGGCAAGAAATATTAATTTCCCATAAAACTTCATGGTAATCTTATTGAAAAAATGGGGAAATGCGTTAATGCATTGCGAAAATAATCCATTTTTCCCAAATCAATTTCTCCCAAAATTTAATAAAAAATTAGGTTTTTCTTACGGCTATTCAAAAGTTCACATATAATTTTAAAATCGCTACAGGTAATCGTTCTAAAATCATAACTAGAATATAAAATGTTGTGTATACCTTATTTCTTAAAGTAATGGGGATTTACAACACTGGATCAAATCATTCCAGATTGTGAAATGGGTAATTTTACATCGGTAAAATTCGTGATAAATATATGACTTTACGGGTTCCAGGGTTGCATATACAAATTCCTGGAGACGACCAAGGATCATCTGATAATTCTCGGCGCGGTTGGCCTGGGTCTCTCGGTCCTCGAGGTCTTCGGAATCATTCTCGGCTCCTGCCTCTACATAAAACTTCGACACGACTTCGATGACTGAGAATTACTTCACCACGAGGACAATAACAACGGCCGGTCGTGGTGCAGATACGCGCAAGATCGCGTCTGACAGGAGGACTAGCCCCGAGTGGCGTGACGCGGTGTT